>JAKOOJ010000013.1:2402500-3002500 GCA_022577455.1 Arizona elegans | reverse complement strand
GGGTGGCTGGCTTAATCCCCCCCTTCTTTTGGCTCCAGACTCTTGGGACAGGGCAGCGACAAAAATACAGGCAACCAAGTATTGTGGGGAAATGTTAATCAAGTCCGTACTTGCCCTCACGAAGCATTGATATTCAGCAAAGAAGCAGAGAAATGTCCTTGTAGAATTTCCAGCTTTTCTGTTCTTGCCTGAATAGCCATATTCTGATCAAAAATAATCTCTTGAATTGAAACTCTTGAAAGGAATTAAGAGAGCGCACGTAAAACATTAGAAAAAGTGCACACGTCTTTTTTCTATACGTCTTTTCATTAAAAGTGGTGTGTCTGTGTGAAATTTGTAATGTAAAGGAAGATGTTTGGAAATTACCATGTTAAGCAAGTTCAGGTTTATTCATATGTCAAGTTAAATGTTGACATATTCATATGTCAAGTGTTCTTCTGTAATAGGATTCCAGAAAGATTGTGGTTGCATTTGATAAACTGTGGATTTAACACTATCACCAAAATGATAGTGTTACTTTTATTTTATTGCTTTAAATGTGTAGAAGGGAAAAAAAATGAGACTTAGGGTTAAAAAATGTGTCTCTTAAAATCAGATTTCAAAAAGAAAAGAAAAGAAAATGTTTTTTTATGTTGAAATCTGCTTTCCTTGAGGAAAACTAAATCTCTTTTTAAGATATATTCCATTTTTTTCCATCGATAATTTATTTTGGCCACCATCTTGACAATAAATAAGATTCACTCATGAAAGTCTTAAAACCATTTAAATGTAATTTCTTTAAAAACATGCAAGGACATGTAATGAAAAATGAATTGTTTGTCAAATGTACACTCAAATACAAAAACAGTGTATATTTATGTAGATATAAATAAAAGTGTCTGTCAACAATTCCCCAAATTTGGACTATTTGGAACTCCGTAATTGATTTTTAGTTTTTTAAAAAAATGCTTTTAAAAATGGGCAATGGAAGGAGGAAGTGGATCATGATAAAAAGTCCAAAAAACCCGATAAGATTTCATTCTCTCTTACCCCATTATTTTTGCAAAATGAACTCATTTTTCCAAGTAGCTGCTTGCTCCATTAAACAAATCTCATGATCTTTTGCATACACGATTCACACCATAATTGGAGCTGTAGAGACAATCTTCTCTATCTTTTCTCTTACCTGTTCTCATTGAATTAAATAAAAAGGATAATTGTAAGATACATTTTAACACACTGAATGCCATCAACGAAAATAGATCTAGTTTTTGTTTTATTGTTTAACAGAAAACTAGAAAGTGAATTAACCCACAAATCTACTTTCCCAGTTTTAAAATGTTCATTAAAATTGTCAATTCTGTCAGGAAAAAAGTTGTCCTGCACTGCTATAACAGCAGTTCTGTCTGCAAAAATTTACGTTCAAAACACATTAGTGCAATCCTATCTGCAGGTTAAAATGGCTCAGAAAATGCTAAAATATATGTTTATGGTTTACAATTTTAACACACTAAGATAATTTTTAGCATGAACTTTTCCTCATTCCATAGCCCAAAATAGAATTTTAAAGGTCTGATGGAAACCATTTATCTATTTATCTATTCTCTCTCTCTCTCTCTTTCTCTCTTTCTCTCTCCCTCCCTCCCTCCCTCTCTCTCTTCTATCTATCTATCATCTATCATATTTTTAACTGCCCCTTTCCCTCAGAGAGGAGCTCTGGACAGTGTACAATATAATTAATAAAATTAACATTAAAATTAGAATAATTTAAGAAAAAAAATAAAAAAAATAATATAAAATTTCAAAAGGTGAACAATGCCAAGATTTTTGAATTCTGAAAAGAAAGAGGGGACAGTGGTTATGGAGTTGTAAATGCAGTGGTTAGCAGTTGTTAATACAGGTGTGTGGGGGTTCTCATAAACCAGCCCATGGTTCAGTGGTGGGTTCCTCCCGATTCGGTCCGGTTCGGCCGAGCCGGTAGCGGTGACGATATGACGTCACCGAACTGGTTCTCCCCCCTGCCCTCCCACCCCCACCCCCCCACCCACATTATTCTTACCTTTTATTTGGTCCCACCCCCCAATCTATTGCTGCCTCCTGAGTCCCAGCTGATGACTAGAGGGAAAAAAACAATTTAAACTCTTGCCACGGGGCTTCAAAGGGCCGTCCTACAGCTGATCCGTGTTAAAAGCAAACAAATGAGTCGGGTCGTAAGTGCGAGGACCTTTCAGAAATGACTCTGACCAGCTAGCCACGCCCACCTAGTCACATGACCTCCAAGCCACACCCACAAAATAAGCCACGCCCACAGAACCGATAGTAAAAAAAATTAGAACCCACCCCTGCCATGGTTGTATGGGCCTCTGTGTTGCCCAGCCATGTTTTGACCCCATTGTGGAAGGCTAAGAGATGGGGGGCTTTCCTCACCTCTGAGGGCAGGATTTTTATTTGATTGCTGGCCACTCCGACACTACCTATCTTCAGTGGCTGCTTAAAGATGAACAGTCCATAACTACAGCACAGGTGGCCAGATTCTGCACTGCAGCACTGGGGATTCGCTGCAAATACGTGTCTTCTTCACCATAGCGATGTACATAACAATTGTGGCTAACCCTTGCATTGCTTAGTCATTTCCCTTTTAGCGTTGAACCCACAACGGGCCACACAGTTTAGGGGACTGCAACTATCGTATAGTCAGGCCATGTATAATGGACACCGGATTTTATTATAGATTTAGTTGTCATTTATACTAGAATTCTTAAGTGTATATATATCCTGAGTGCTTTTATTTGTTTCTGGTCTAAAACTGTAATAATAAATTGATTGATTGATTGATTGATTGATTGATATTTGATTGATTGATTTGAAAAATGTATTCGGCTGCCAAATAAATTTGGCTGGGTGACAAACAATACCTAAAAAATCCTATTAATAGGAAAGTAGTATAAAACAGCGCTAAATACAATTATGAATGATCAATAAACTATAACTAAAGTGACTCAAAAGCACTCACATACCAACAAGCAAACTGAGCTCTGTTAATATTCTGGCCTTAATCCCTGAAAAAGGAGCCAGGTCTTCATGGCCTCCTGAAAATTTTTATTTCACATTATATGTATGTTATTCTGACTGTTCACCACCCTGAGTCCTTCGGGAGAAGGGCGGTATAAAAAAATAAAAATAAAAATGAAATGAAATGAAATGAAATGAAATGAAATGAAATATAATATAATATAATATAATATAATATAATATAATATAATATAATATAATATAATATAATATAATATAATAATAAAATAAAATAAAATAAAAAAATAAAATAAAATAAAATAAAATAAAATAAAATAAAATAAAATAAAATAAAATAATAAAATAAAATAAAATAAAATAAAATAAAATAAAATAAAATAAAATAAAATAAAATAAAATAAAATAAAATAAAATAATAAAATAAATAAGAGGTCAACACTATCTGGAGCTCAGTGGAAGGCTGTTCCAAGGAATAGATGCCACTACAGAGAAGATACTTCTCCTGGGTGCCCCAGGAGGAAAATGGTTAAGAGAGAGGCACTGCAGCTTACCCACTGTGCTGAAACTAGCAAATAATTTCTAAGTCTTCTCTCAAGTTATGGAGGACACTTCTTTGGCTCTTCACTCCTCCCTTCTCCCTTTCTGCTTTAACAAACTCTACCTCAGGGGTCCTCAAACTTTTTAAACAGGGGCCAATTCGCAGTCCCTCAGACTGTTGGAGGGCCACTGAGTGGGTGGACATGACTAGGTGGTCATGTGACTGGGTGGGTGTGGACTACGTGGTCATGTGACGGGGTGGGCGTGGCCAATTTAGCAGTTGATTAAATGTGTGTGCGTTTCTTTCTCTGTCTCTCTCCCTCCCTCCCTCTCCCTCCCTCTCTCTGGAGGCCAGGGATGCGCAGAGGCTGAGGAGGCCAAAAATGGCTCCGTTTTTGGCTTCCTCAGCCTCCAGAAGGTGGGTGGGGGATGGCGGGTAGGTGGGACAATGTGGGGGGGGCAGCCTCATGGTCTCGCATGGGCCAGATTAATGGCTTTGGTGGGCTGTATCTGCTCATGGGCCATAGTTTGAGGACCCCTGCTCTACCTGGTCATCTCTTATATCTTCAGCCTTTTCAGCTCAGATTAGTTAAGAGTCAGTCCAACTCTTAAGGCTTAGTTTAAGTTGCTGCTGAACTCTTCACCCATGAAGATGTGTTGATGGATTTTGTTCTGGATTTTTTCCCCTCCATAACTACAGTCTCCTTTCTATTTTCGGAATTCAAAATTTATTTTACTGACTTGTCTTCCCACACCAAACTTGATTCACCATCCAGTTTTTGGAGAGTTAACTTATGATGGAAGGAAGAACAGACTGAATTTGGAACCCTTTATGCATTTCTTTCCAACATTCCCTTTCAATTGGGGAGGATACAAAGGTTTAAAAGATCTTAGATAGGGAATTAAGGTTATATTGTACACTTACTTCAAGAGAATTATCTCCATGTTGTGTGCTTTGTAACTATGTGGCAATGAAAATCATTAGCCCCACTCAAGGATAATCCTTTGGCATAGACACAGATTTTACCTAATGACACAAACTTATTGCAGTGAATTTCTGCTGAAAGATGCTGGCTTGTCTCCAAAAAACACCAACCTACATCTGATTTTGATCTTAGCCCTTTGGGTAAATTTAACCAGGATCTTGTAAGATATGTCTAATTAAAAAAAAAAAAAGCTATCACATTATTGTTCTGGTTTGGCATCCATACTTAGCTTTGTTTCCCTGTCTGAGGTGCTTATATTCTGGTAGCCAGTAGAATGCTAAAGTATAACAAAGAAAAAGAGATTTTGTTGTTGCCAAATATTTTAGGAGTAGATTGTTGAAACAACCCTTTTACAAGGTGCAGCTAATTTTGGGCTGACGGTTGCCAGCATTTATGCTAAATATTTAAGGTAACCACAATAATAACCACAGCATCATCAGTTACTTGCTATTCTAAAACTTCACAGGTAAACCTAATTCTATAGATTAGGATTATCTAGATCAGTGATGGCTAACCTTTTTGCCGTCACGTGCCAAAAGTGGGGGGAGTGCGGGGAGATCACTCACGTGTGTGCCCACACCCATCATTTAATGCTCCCCTGCGCCCCGCGCATGTGAGCATGACCCCCCCCTCTGCACTCCCCCCACTTTTGGCACTTGACAGCAAAAAGATTACTGGTGGGCCTGGTAGGCCCATTCTTTGCCCTCCCCAGGCTCCAGAGGCTTTTTTGGAGCCTGGGGAGGGCGGAAAACGGCCTCTCCTGCTCCCCTGGAGGCCAGAAATGGCCCATTTCCCGACTTCCGGTGGGCCAGGAAGGCCTCAAAATCAGCTGGCCAGCACATGCATGTGCACTGGAGCTGAGCTAGGGCAACGCTTGCATACCCACAGATATGGCTCTGTGTGCCACCTGTGGCACACGGGCCATAGGTTCGCCATCATGGATCTAGATTATATCTGTTATTGTTGTTGTTGTTATTGTTATTGTTATTCATTAAACATGAAACTCAGTCAACTGAACATTCAAAAATGCATCACAAATACCACTGACTGGTGCTAATGGTTGATATGGGTTGCTGCCAGCATCCTAGGTATCAACCAAGTACCTTCTTAAAATGTACGATGTTCCAAGTAGCGCACTTTTTTGAAGTTCTGCTGGTGTTATTGCAGGAAGCTGCAATTTGTTGATGTATCTTACAAAATTCTTGGACATGGTACCAAGTGCCCCGATGACATTGGGTATCACTGTTACATGTTTCATTCATAGCCGTGTAGTTTTGATGATCAGGTTGAAGTATTATTATTATTATTAATAATAATAATAATAATAACAACAACAAGAACAACAATAATAATAACCTAAATTATAGATTAATCCTATAGATTAGGATCACCAGACTAGGTGGCTCAGTGGCTAAGACACTGAGCTTGTCGATCAGAAAGGTTGGCAGTTTGGTGGTTCGAATCCCTAGTACAGGTCTCCTGTGTGAGCAGGGGGTTGGAATAGATGACCTCCAAGGTCCCTTCCAACTCTGTTACTGTTACATGCTATTTCCCCATTGGAAGCAAGAGAGGAGAGGTAACCCTAATCCTAACTGCAAACTCTTTTTAAAAAAAAAATGGAGTAAAAAGAAGTGACTTAACTGGCTTAGTTGTTGCTATAGGGGAAAACTGTTTGGTGTGGCTTCAAAAGCAGAATTAGAACCACTAATTGGAAATATCCAGGAAATAGATTTTGGATGACATTAAGAATGAAAGATGTAAAGTTTAGAAGGACCTTGGAGATCCACTCTTCAATCCTCTATCCCATACAGGAAGCAGATCCTACAGCAGGGAATTCCTAGCAATAAAACCACTTTGATGGTTCGCATTCGGGAGTATAATATTCTGCCGAGAATAGAGGTCTTAACAGAAGCACCAGGTCCATTTATCAGAGATAATGTATTTGCCCTTTGCACTGAAGATTTTGCCCTGAGCAGAGACTGATGTGAGATGACCTGTAAAACCTTCCTTCTACTAACTCTGTTTCTATAATTCAGCAGAGTACACTCCATAAATAGGCCATTTCCGGATTAAAAGGGAAGGCTATAGGTTAACCTAAAAAAAAGACCATACTTGGAATACTGCATCCACTTTTGGTTGCCACAATATCAAAAAAGATGTTGAGACTCTAGAAAATCTGATCATTTGTACCTTGAATGAGAACTGTATGTTGATATGTTCAATGATCTTTTAGTTTCTTTTCTTGGCTGCACATGGTATTCTCAGGAGTCTTAGCAATCATCAAACTTCAAAATAATCTATAATCTTTCCATCCTGCTTCCTTTCTTTTCTGTTTTATATACATTTATTTAAATTGAAAAAAAAAAAGATAAAACCTAGTAGAAGCTAATATTTAGAAAAGAGAACAGAGAAGGCCAAAGACAAAAGTGCAGCAAAAGAAAAATAGTAAATAGTAAATATATACAGAAATAGTTTCTTTACAGCAGTTATAAGGATAGATGCAAATTAATCTCTATAGTTACAGCATGACTTACATTTTTTTCTATAATCCATTTTTTCCCCTAATCATCAAATCCATATATTACAATTTCATCCCCCCCCACCCCCCATGTGATGCAAAAAATCTATAAAGGGTTTCCAGTTAGCTCAGGAATGCTTTACCTCTTTTCTAGCCTATACCTGACAAAAAACATATGGACCATGTTGAGTGTGAAGGTAAAGCTGTGTTTAGAAAGTTGTAGTAAAACTGGCGAGACCCAAGTGTGAATCCTTACTCAGCCATGGGAGCTCAATTGGCTGATTTCTGTCCAGTTCGTATTTTCCTGTGTAACTCACAGTTTATTGAGGAGATAAAAGGGAGATTGTGAGGTGGGAGAACTCTAGTTGGCATGCAACAAGACAGCCAGAAGTGGGATTGGAACTGAAATCCCAAATGCGGGGCATAAGATCTTAATAATATGAATAGGATATGTGCAACACATCTGGCTCATAAAATCTTACAAGGAAACACTTTTCCTTTTGATACCTTGATGTGTCTTACATCATTCTTGTCTTGGCCAAAGGAAAATGTGGTCCGGCACACAAGATGGGAGGGAAACACATGGACTGAGTGGGATGAAATTTCCTCTTGGACTTTGAATGCGGAAGGGAGTGGGTGAGTGAAATTTCTAGCTAAGGAAGAGGGAAGAGTGGAATGGGGAAAGAATGAGTTAAAAAAACAATCTAGGTTAGACAATCAGGGTTAAAAATGAACATTGATATTGAATTCCTTCCAAATAAGCATTGGGTTGTACTTTGGAAAAGGAAGGAAGGAGGGAGGGAGGGAAGGAAGGAAGGAAAGGAGGAAGTTTGATGTTCTAGTGTAGGTCCTGGGTTGGAAACCAGGAGATTCACAGGAAGGGTTGTTATTGTGGGGAAAAGAGGAGGTCAAAGCAGTGGTGGGTTGCCCCCGGTTTGGACCAGTTCACAAGAACCGGTAGTAAAACCAGTGGGAGGCCCCGTTCACTGCCCCGGATATTGTCACTGGCGATCTGCGCATACAGAAGGCGCACGCGCGATCTTGTTGTGAACCGGTAGTAAAGGTAAGTAGAACCCACCTCTGGGTCAAAGTATTAGGTATGTTCATTACCTCTAGTTGATCAAATCTAAAGGTAGAATAAAAATCTAATAGCAAATAAAATGATAGATAGATAGATAGATAGATAGAGAAATAGAAATAGAAATAGATAGATATAGATGATATAGATATAGATATAGATATAGATATAGATATAGATATAGATATAGATATAGATATAGATATAGATATAGATATAAAGAAAACAAAACAAATACTGTACCTTTACATGGAGGATACATGGGATGAGGGTGTGGCTAACTGATGAGGACTAATAAATCCGAAATAGATCTATCTTAGTCTCCTTAGTCTCCCAATGGGCAGCAGGGTGCTTGCTGGCTGCTTGAAAAAAGCCTAGAAACTAGTGGATTGTGATTTCACTGAAATAGGGCTGCATAAAAATCTTGGTTTATGTAGGAAGAACTTGGCTAAAGAGAAATACACATAAAGGCCTACGAAAAGAAAACAAATATATATGTGTCTCTCTCTCTCTCTCTCTCTCTCTGTGTGTGTGTGTGTGTGTGTGTGTGTATATGTATATATATATATATATATATATATATATATACACACACACTAATATAATATTATAATATTATAACACTATTAGTATATGTTTAGTACTTTAATATTAAAAATAAATAAATTACACACAAACATATATATATATATATATATATATATATATATATATATATATATATATATATATATATATATACAGCATATGATCTATATCAGATCCAGAGTTCACATGACAGGGTAAGACTGTGTATGGAATTAGTATTGCCTCCAAATCTCTCTCTAAGATTCAAGTTGTAAGCACATCTCAGTGGGGATAAATTGTTCATACTCTTTGCTAAGCTACAAATCAGAATTTACAAACCACAGTCATTGGATTTGTGGAACAGGCAAGGCCCTAAACAAGTCATAAACCCACCATGGATGAACCCTGCCAATTTTTGAACTAACCCTATATCAACAAACCATTATTAGAAAACTAGTTTCGGACTTTCCACGCCTATATTTATGAGATTTCCACGCTACCATTTTGTGTTACACTTTGCGCACGTTCTTTGTGGAAGACCCTTTGAAAGGCGCACAGTTTTCTTGTTCCTGTCAACAATGCCTTCAGCAAGGGACCCAATATATTTTTCTTACTGCTGTCACCACCCAGATATAGTTCAAGTATTGAATTTTCCCCTGTTGTTTGTTTTCTTTGTTGCATCGCTATCTGGCTGTTCAGAGAGGTGTGTGGGGGTGGGTGGAGGGGGGAAGGCATTGTACTGTGTAGGAGAAACATTAGGCAGGGCTCAGCTTTGGCCCCTAGGAAAATAGGGACCTCTTGACCTGTATCCAAGAATGTAAGCCCTGATTGTGACTCCGACACCCAGCTTTCTACTTTTCCCTTAATCCCCACCCCCCATTTGCCTGCAAATTTTTAAGTAAAAAGCATCATGTCCAGCTTTTACAGTTGATAACTGGATTCATGTAGTTTTCTCGGGAACATTCTTGAAGTAGTTGGCAACTGCCTTCTACTGGGAGGCATTTTAAACTTCCCATCTAACAACCGATTGTAACAACCAGGACGTTGTTACAATCTATTTTCCAAAGCACCAGAAGGCAAGACAAGAAACAATGGAAGGAAACTAATCAAGGAGAGAAGCAACCTAGAACTAAGGAGAAATTTCCTGACAGAACAATTAATCAGTGGGTCAACTTGCCTTCAGAAGTTTTGGGTGCTCCATCAATGGAGGTTTTTAAGAAGAGACTGGATAGCCACTTCTCTGGAATGGTATAGGAGTGGTATTCCTTTTTGAGCATAGGGTTGGAGTAGAAGTTCTCCAAGGTTCTTCCAACTTTGTTATTCTGTTATTCTATTCCCTGGAATTGCTGCCCCCAAATATTAACCAGAGCTAAGGCCAGTTTGGCTTCTAAGATCAACCTAAGTTTTTTTGTTTTGTTTGTTTGATTTATATGCCGCCCTTCTCCAGAGCTCAGGGCGGCTTACAATGCGTTAAGCAATAGCCTTCATACTTTTGCAAATTTATACAAAGTCAGCTTACTGCCCCCACAGTCTGGGTCCTCATTTTACCTACCTTAGAAAGGATGGAAGGCTGAGTCAACCTTGAGCCTGGTGAGATTTGAACTTGCAGTAATTGCAGGCAGTTGGTGTTAATAACAGTGCTTTAGTCTGCTGCGCCACCATCTAAGTAGATTAGATGGCATCACTTGGTAAGTACCTGCAAATACCAGTTGCACATTCCTGGGACTAGATCCGTAATGACGAACCTATGGCGGCTAGATCCGGGATGGCGAACCCACAGGTGGCACGGAGAGTCATATCGGTGGGCACGCAAACTTTGCCCTAGCTTAGCTCCTGATCGCATGCGTGTGCCGGCCAGCTGATTTTCGGGCCTTCCGTGCCCACCAGAAGTCAGGAAACAGGCTGTTTCCAGACTCCGGAGCGCCTCCGGGGAGGTGGGGAAGGCTGTTTTCACCCTCCTCAGGCTCCTAGAAAGCCTCTGGAGCGAGGGGAGGGCGAAAAACAGCCTACCGGGCCATTGTGTGCCAAAAGCGTGGGGAGCATGGGGGTATCATGTGCTCATGCACAGGGGGAGGCAGGGAGTATTGAATTACAGGTGTGAGCACACACACACGTGACCCCCCCGCGCTACCCCACTTTTGGCACGCGACGGCAAAAAGGTTAGCCATCACTGGACTAGATACTGTAGGGATATTGGTAACTTTCCTGTTTCATGCAAGATGCCACGTTTCATAGAGATGCAGAATGTGTCAGCAATGCATCTAGCGTTAGTTTTATTTTTGGCTTTTTATTAGAACTGCCCCTGGAAATACCATCTTGAAAGGTGACGAGGAACAAAGCAAATTCATTTTTATGCCTGTTTTAGGCTGAGAGGCTGGGTTAGAAATAGGTAAACAGGATGAGAACAATAGTTCAAATTAATCAGTTTTAATTCTTTAGGAGAATTGACATCATTTTTCTTTCTTTCAAGGATTTGTTCACAACTTTAATTTTTTATGGTCTTCAAGAGAATTTAAGCTGCCCTACTATATCTTTATCAGTACAGTAAAATCCACACAACTTTCTTCTGAATATTTGTTCAGTAGCATTTTCACAGCAATTAAAATATATGTTTTGTTTCCATAGTCAAATCAGCAAAACACTAAATATCAAAAGTAGAATAATAAAGAGCCCCCAAACCAGTAACTATAAGGGCACAATTAAAAACAACAGCAATGTAAAGGGTTTTTGTATTATGAAGCAAAACAACTCAAAACTTTAAAGATCTTCAACCTTTTCTAAACTTCTGATTTCTAAGGGAAGGAATAGAAGCTGATCATCAAGTCCTATGTAAATAAAATTCTAAGTTTTATATTTTTCCTCTCTCTCTCTCTCTCTCCCCCTCCCTCTTCCTCCCCCCCTCTCTTTCCAGCCTCTGCCTTCATTCACTCTATTTTTGAATCCTGATCATTCTTTCGCTACCTTAACGGAGTTCCTTCCTTCCTTCCTTCCTTCCTTCCTTTCTTCCTTCCTTCCTTCCTTCCTTCCTTCCTTCCTTCCTTTCTCCCTCCCTCCCTCCCTCCCTTCTCTCTTTCTCCCTTTCTTTCTTTCTTTCTTTCTTTCTTTCTTTCTTTCTTTCTTTCTTTCTTTCTTTCTTTCTTTCTTTCTTTCTTTCTTTCTTTCTTTCTTTCTTTCTTTTCTTTCCCTTCTAAATATAGGGGCTACTTCAGATTCTGCAGAAATAATAATAAAGGTAGACCTAATGGGTCACCATATGTGGAGAAGCGTCCTCTTGGGCCTTAGCACATACAGTTAAACAGCGAAACAAAGAGAGGGAAAGCTGTAATATTGGCAACTGTTGTTAGGTAGTATAAACAACAGACTGCCATTGGCGCAGAGCAGCAGATCAGATTCCAATAGCACTCAATAGGGAGCCTTCCTTAAAAAATTAGAAGAAGCTGGGTTGAAGCTGCCCCATGCTGAGAATGGCAGTAGAAGCAAAAACAAGAGTAAATGAATGGAAATTAAACAGCAGGAAATGGGGATTTGGCACAAGGTCAGAATTTGAAACTGCAGAGAGGTGTCAGTGATAAGGGCTGGATAGAGTTTCTGGCTGAAAACAGAGAGAAAGAATGCAGATGTGTTCATTGAATAAAGTACAGATGTAGCAAGCAAAGAACGGAGAAGGGAAAACGTGCGGGGGAAGACTGTGGTGGGATGGAAGAAAACTGCATCCAGAAGAAATCATGTTAAGCGTAGGTGTATTTATGCAACGCTGTCCATGATTCTGGGCGGACATGACGGTCCTAACTTTTATCTTGCAAGGCCTGGTTAGTGATAAATTTATGGCCTCATTCTTTTCTCACAAAAAGGAACTTTTGAAGTCTAAGCCCTTCCTCAAGGAAGAAGAGAGGCACCTCTAGCTAAGTCAGCCACCATAACTGGTAGGCAGAAGCTGCTTCTTCAGCAAACCTTATGTTAGGATCTTGGTCTAGGATTCATGCTGGATCTATCAAATGTGTCTCTTTCTGTCTGTTCCATTCAAATTCTAGCATCTTAGCTTTTTGGGCTCAAGAATAGGTGCCAAGACTAGTTTAGAGTAGAGCTGCTCTAAGCTGCTCCAAGCAGCCTTTTTGAAATTCATTGAATTTTTGGGTGAGGAAGTTGGGCAGATTAATTCCATGATTGTCTCCAAGGGAAAATAACATCACAAAGCAAGGACCCCTCCTTTCACTGTGACAGTCTCATCCTACCTGAAAACAAGACTTACACTCTGTGGCTTCTGCAGCATTGAGTATATGTTGGTGTAGTTGTTTTCTGCCAGAAAGCAAGGGAGAACAGTTGGAAGCTGTTCTCTGATCGACAGGATTGAGAAGGGAGGAGGGGAGGTTTAAGAAGGAGCAGCTATCAAAGTTCTTAAACTCAACTGCCTTGCCCATCAGAATGTGTTGGAAGAAATTTTCAGAATTTATGTTTTCTCTGCAGCCTCTGCATTGATTCAGTCTATTTTAGATCCTGACTTAATGGAGACCAACATTTCTCTTCGTCAGATCTAATGGTGTTCATTTCTGCTTTTGGAGAAGCATCTGGTTGGTGGATGAATCTTGACCTCTTGGAGAACAATATCTTTCCACTCTGTAGGTTGGAAAAAATGAAATTGCCTAGGAGGACAAGCCACCCAAAGTTCTTTTGAAGCTTGGGTGGCTAAAATATGATTGTATAGTAAAGGCAAGGCATTCATACCTATGGATTGGTCCTTTGTTCTCCATGGAAGTGCAAGATGATGGTATGCCATCCATGGAAATTTTCTCTCGAGTTAAACTTTCAGAAGCAAAAATTCCTTTATGACATTAAATGAGGAGCAAGAAAAAACACAGGAGCTGGCATTAGATTACAATATCTTGGGTCTGACATTCCATGCATTGATTTTCCATAACCAGCAGGGAAGAAATCAGCTTGGAAACAGCTGTAGATTAATGTTACAGTAGGGATGACTGAATACATTGATTTCAGTTTTACTTTGTTTTCATTTTGGGGCTTTTATCAAACTCAGTTCATTGAATTGGATTTTTTTTTAAATTTGGACTAAGATTTCAATGTATTTGGTGGTACACATTTTGCCAAATGTGTACTATATGCTTATAATGTTATCAGATGTATGACTTTTCAAACGGTTTGCATTTCCTGCACTATAAATAATATACTGCATTATTTCCATTTGTATTATTTCCATTTTTCTTCTTAAGATGGGCAAATAAATGAACTGCATTGTATTTCCCAAAATGTGAACTTTGAATGGTAGTGAATTTTATTTGACGTATTGATTCAAAAATGCAGAACAGTCAATTTGAATGTTTCAGTTTTTTTTTCTTAAAATGGAGTTGAGAATTTTAGGGAAAATTAGTTTTCCTTAAAAGAAAGGAACATAGTAGAAAGAAAGAGAGAGAGGGGTGGGTGGGGAGGGAGAAATGTTATATATAAGATGGAGAGGAGTTTTTGTACAGTTGCAGTTTCTTATATTCAGTATATACTGCAAATATGTTGTTGATCTTAATACACGCTTAGAAGACCAAGTATGGAAATTATTTATTTATGTATTTATTTATTTATTTATTTGTTTGTTTATTTGTTTGTTTGTTTATTTCAATTTGTATACCGCCCTTCTCCTAGTGGACTCAGGGCGGTGAACAGCCAGAACTAAAACACATGCCAATACAAAATTTAAAATTATTAAAAGAAATTATTATTAAAATTATTAAAATTATTAAAATTATGCTTCTTTATATGTTTTTCTTCTCTTAAATTTATTTCTAACCAACTGTAAATATAACATATGAAACGATCACCTAAAAATATAAAATAATAAAAACTGCAATTAGTTGCAGCTTTATTCAGAATAAAGTTCCATTCTGGTATTACAAAATCAAAACATTTTTATTAGTATTAAAATTGGAATTTACCAACATCATTTCTTTTCTCTGAATAACAGTTTGAATGAACCTTTTACCTAGCCATTAAAAAAACAACAACAATTTATAGTCTGGAACCACTTATATTATGCACAATTAATAAACAGTTTTAAACAGGGTGAGGCATATCCAAAATATTGGCTGGGTTTCCATGACATCCTTGGATATTCAGCTAGGAATCCAATCAGACCTCCTTACTGGTAATTATGGCATCACATAATCACACAAACTGGGTTAAAAGTCTCCGTAAGGGGAGTAGAGAATTTCTGCTCAATTTTTTCCCCAGGAAGTTTATTTATTTATGCTTGTGATTTGTACCCATCACAATCAATAAAATCTTGGGGGCTGAGAGTGATAGGTCTTTTCTAGCATAGAAGTTCTTGATCACTTACTGTATCTGCTCCTGAAACAGTAGATTCACCTTCATGTTATCATTGGTCCCTTCCTCATCATTCTGGATGTCACAGCATTGCTTGGTCTGTTGTGTGGATGTTTGGGTGGTTTAGAGGAGGGGAATTTGTGGAGGGTGGGAGTGTGTTGGGGTTTGTTATGTGTGTTGGACCTGGTCTTTGAGTGTTAAGTGAATTTCATTGTATGAGTATATTGTGTATATACATACAATAACAATAAAGTTGTTGTTGTTGTTGTTATTATATGCCTGGGTCAAAATAGGGAGAGGTTCAGTAGTGGGTGTCAGTTACCTTCGCTACCAGTTCGGAACTGTGAGCGCTTGCGCGTGGCGTTTCTGTACATGTGCAGAACCTTCTGCACATGTGCAGAGCATCCGTGATGACATCTGCGTGGGTGAGCGGAGCCTCCTACCACCGCTACTGGTTCGCCTGAATTGGGGCAAACTGGTAGAAACCCACCACTGGAGAGGTTGCCTGGTAAAAAGAGACTGATACTTTGATTTTGTTATGTGTTGGATTGGAGATGTTGGGGATATTTACACGGGCCACGTGATGGGTGGATTCTTCTATCCACGAATGTCCTATAAAGGAGATGGTCATGGCAGATTTGGGACCAAGCAAGCATGTCTGAAGGAGTCTTGCCAAATCAATTGTAGGAAAAAGACAGGCAGAGTCTGGAGGTGGAGTCAAGAGAGCAATCAGCCTGGAATCATTACGTTCCCACAAATTTTTCATTTTATTTTTTCATTTTATTTAATTTGTATACCGCCCTACTCCCGAAGGACTCAGGGCAGTGAACAGGCACAGAATAAAACACGTAAAATACAAAAACTAAGAAGAGAAGTAAAATCGAATTAAATCAATTTAGCCCAAGACAAATTTAAAACCCCAGGTTAAGAACAAATTAAAATTTACATTAAAAAAGAATGGGAAAGGTTAGGCCAGACCAACCTGATGAAATAAAAAGGTTTTAAGAGCGCGGCGGAAGATGAGTAGATCCGGGATCCTCCGTATCTCGGGGGGAGCTCGTTCCAGATAGTAGGTGCCCCCACAGAGAAGGCTCTCCCCCTGGGGGCTGCCAGCTGACATTGTTTGGCCGACGGCACCCGGAGGAGTCCCTCTCTGTGAGAGCGTACCGGCCGGTGGGAGGCTGTTTGCGGCAGCAGGCGGTCCCGTAAATAACCAGGCCCTAAGCCATGGAGTGCTCTAAAGGTGGTAACCAAAACCTTGAAACGCACCCGGAAGACCACCGGGAGCCAGTGCAGCTCGCGCAGGAGAGGTGTTACATGGGAGCTCCATGTTGCTCCCATAACCACCCGCGCGGCCGCACTCTGCGCCAGTTGGAGCCTCTGGGTGCTCCTCAAGGGGAGCCCCATGTAGAAATCATTGCAGTAGTGGTCTAAGACTAACCTCTCTTGAATTCTATTGACTCTTATCTAGGGCCAGTTTAGCGCTGACTGTTAGTTGAATAGATTCTTGTGTATGGGCATGAGGAATAAATCAATGAGAATTTTGTGTGGTCCTGAGTTTTTATGCCTGACATCAATGCTCGCTTGAATCTTTCAAGCAGTGACTGAGCTTCTCTTTGGTGCATTGTTATTGAGAGTAGGTGGGAGTGATGCATATATTTCTGGAATGTAGGTGTCAATGACCCTGTTGTGGGTTATTAGTGCTTGCTGGTGGCAAGGCCTCATATGTGGGGCATTGGCAAGCAGTCCGAGTAGGGGCATCTATGACTTTGTTAGAGCTTGTAGCCAGTTATTGTTTTAAAGACATTTTCAGTGTTTGCCAGATATCTGCCAGCAAGTTCTATAATGGGGAACCTCATTTTTGCAGGTCTGCTGGGGCTCCAGCCATTATTTCTGGGAAGGCTGACTTGTAGGTCAGTCAAGAATCCCATATCGGATTGAGTTAAATTGTTTCTGTAATTCAGCTGCTTTGACTCAAAAGAAACCTTTTGCTCTTTGAGGTTAGACTGCTCTTCCCACCCTTAACATTGACAGGCTTTAGAAGTTTCTATGAGACATTAGTCACCTCCCAACTAAACACGGGGTGGGAACGTAGCCACTGAGCTGTATCTCTTCCCTTCGTTTGCTGCATTAGTTTGTTTTTTAAACATCTTCCAACAGATATTTTATGCAAACACAATATGGGGATATGTGCGAGGGGAAATGGAGCCATGTCTCTGGAACTCTTTCTGGACATCAACCAACAGTAGACAACTATATCTTGGAAGAAACTTAGGGCCTAAGAGGTTCTCATCAGGTTTCAAGAAGGGGGAAAAAGAACAGAAAAGGATGGGTAACTCTGAAATGGTGATAGACCACTCCCTATACTTTTCATTGTCTGCAAATAGGAAGATGAGTGTATAGCAGTGATGGTGAAACTTTTCAGCACTGAGTGCCAAAAAGGGAGTGTGTGCATGATCGTCTGGGCCACAACCTGGAAGAGGAGCTGCCCAGGGCACATGTGTGCACTCGGAAATGAACCTCTGGTTGCCAGTGTGGGCATGCGCCAGCCAGCTACTCTTCCGGGTTTCTGGTGTGCATGTGAGTGCAATGATCAGCTGCCCGGTGCACATGCTCACACAGGAAAATGGAAGACCAGCTTTTCTAGTTTCCGCCACTGCCACACACAAAAAGGCCAGCTGATCGTCGCGTACACATGCGCACCAGAAACCCAGAAGAGGAACAGGCGATATGGGAGTATAGTATAGTAATAATATAGTAATAGTATAGTATAGTAATAGTAATAGTAGAGTAGAGTAGAGTAGAGGAGGGTAGAGTACAATAGAGTAGAGGAGAGGAGAGGAGAGGAGAGGACAGGACAACACAATACACTTCACACTACACTACATGCTACACTACACTACATTACACTAGAGTAAAATTCTTTTGGTAGCAAGACCCATTTCTTTCATCAAAATGATGATGGGCTTTTGCAATGTACAGATAGTCCTCGTTTACTTAATAAACATTTGCAATTACAACAGTGATGAAAAAGTAATTTTACGATCAGTCCTGGCATTTACAACCTTTGCAGATCTGTAAAGCGAAAGATAGATGAAGCAAGCTCATAAGCACAGTCCTGGTTTCACTTAGCAACCATTTTGTTTAATGACTGAGTTTCAAGTCCGAACTATGGGCAATAAACAAGGACTACTTGTAAGCTCCATCTCTTTCGTATATGCATGCAGTATCACAAGACGCATACAAAATGGGTAAAGCTTACAGGATGATGATGTAAATCTCATTGCATTATTTACCCTCCTCCCTTTGCTTCTCTTTCCTTATATGGACATATAAAAGGAGATCCCCTAGAATTGAACTTACCTTATTTTCTGTAGTGTTCCTTCTTCTATACAGGTTTACCCCCAAAACAAGAAAAATAGTTATAATCTTAAAGACATTGGTTTGGAGTTCATGTGATTTCCTCTCCAATAAGGTCTTTTTGCCACAATAGTACATTTTTTCTTCAATTTTCTGCCTCCAAGGGGTGTGTGTTAAAAATTATCTGCGAATATAAGTGGCGTCAATCCCCGTGATCAAAATTTATTTATTTATTTATTTATTTATTTATTTATTTATTTATTTATTTATTTACAAATATTTATATGCCACCCTTCTCCCAAAGGACTCAGGGCGGTGAACACAAGTTAAAATGCTAAAAATCTAAAGATATTAAAATATGAACAATTGAGAAATTTCCATGGATAGCATACAGTGGTCTTCCATTGATTTATTGTTGAATTGGTCAACAGCATCCCTTCTTCACTGCCCAGTCCTTTTTCCAGTGATCAGCAGCCACTCTGGCTTTCCACCCTGTGATGAAATCCCAAGAGGGGACATCAAGAAGGAATTCGGTTTGTGTTTGGATTGAGAAGTGAGGGCAGCTAGGGAGGCTGCAAACAGATGGAAAGAATTTTCTTTTCCATTGATTGCAAACATAAAGCTAGACAGAAAGGCCCCTTCAGGAAAACTCAAAATAGATGTTTAAGCACCTTGAGAGTCAGGTGGAAAAACAACCTTCTTTGGTGGGGAAGAGAAAATTTAAGAGATTGCAGTGTCGATTTTAGCACAGTTCTAATGGAACAATCTTAAATAGTCCATGGAATGCAGAAATAGCTCTATTCCCGTGATGGGGGACCTATGACACATGTGCCAGAGGTGACACACAGAGCCCTCTCTGTGGGCACGCACCCTGTTGCCAGCTGTTTTTCTGGTTTTCGGTGCGTGCATGCATGCCAGCCAGCTAGTCTAGATGCGCTCCAGAGTGGTGAAAACCCAAAGACCAGCTGGGAAGTGCACATGCGTGTGTTCTGGTTTGGGCACTCTGTGCCGAAAAGTTTCGCCATCACTGCTTCTGTTCTGTTCTGTTCTGTTCCATTCCATTCCGCTCCATTCCGTTCCACTCCGTTCTGCTCTGTTCCACTCTCCGCTCCATTCCACTCCGTTCCGTTCCGTTTCGCTCCGCTCCGCTCCATTCTGTTCCGCTCCATTTCG
The DNA here is from genome assembly GCA_022577455.1 of Arizona elegans. Taxonomy (NCBI): domain Eukaryota; kingdom Metazoa; phylum Chordata; class Lepidosauria; order Squamata; family Colubridae; genus Arizona; species Arizona elegans. Next base: position 2,982,942 of record JAKOOJ010000013.1, on the reverse strand, counting down.
CTCCATTCTTTTGATCTATTAGAGCATCCATCCAGGCAGTTGAAAAGAGTCAAAATGGCAGATGCAACTCCATCCTCTTTTAAGCATTAAAAAAAGACTACAGCTTCAATTGCACAGTTATGCATTGTGCACAGTTCAGACTTTTTGAAACCCTCCATATATGACTTGATTATGTAGATATATTAACTACAATAAGGTAGTAATAATATGATGCCTTTTGGATATTTTGTTTATTCCTGAGCAACATGCTACTATTAAGTGGTCCTGAGAATTAAAAACACTTGATGGGCATCAGATAATCCAATCTTATTTTTTTAGCATAAAGTTCTGTGCAGGATTTGTATCAGAGGTTGCAAGTGGTCTTGCCATGCATATCATTCTCTGTATATTTATGCAAGTGTATTTACCAAAACTCTTCTGAATATGTCATTACCAACAAAGATAAAAGGTATAATTTTCATTAATATATGCCTGGATGGTTTGTGGACAAAGGACAAGAACAAACACCTGAATATGGCGATTATAATGTTTCTCAGATATGCAAAGGTTGTCACATAGATGATGGCAAAGGCATTGGGGAAGGGATCTTCCACAAAGCCACTCAAATAGTGTACAATTATTCTAATGAGATCTTTTGAGAAGTAGGTGGCTACCTATGAGATCATGGTGGTGTTCTGCCCCAACTACGGACCCCAAAGAACGCGGCACTCACAAAGTCTGTACAAACCTTAGTTTACTAAATTAAATCAGTCTTTTTCAAACAAAGGCTGTTAATTAACGTTCTTAACAGCCTACAGGAATCCAAAGAATAAATAATCGTAATCTTACTATGGTTGGCAGAAAGCCCAGAAGCAATCTGCAGAGAACTAAGATCAAGACACGAAGGAGAGTGAACAAAGTTGTTCCCTGCAAATTGCCTCAGTTGTTGTCCTTCCTTAAATAGGCTAAGGGAGTGGCCAATTAGCCCCAAGCCTTACTCTCGAGGAGACCTCCTCCTGAGGAGCCACTCCTGCCTTTTGGCAGCTCTGTGTGTCCGTGCATCGAGAAGAGCCTCCTCCTCTTTGTCTTCTTCACTTAAGGGAGCTTCTGGAGGTTCTGAAGGCCTTGTCTGAATCCCCGCCTCTGGCACTACATCTTCTCCAGCCTCCTCATTGTCCGACTCGAGTGCCAGCTGCACAGGCTGCTGATGCAGCACCACACCAGCCTCCTCACTGTTGGAATCAGCTACTAGCTGCACAGGCCGCTGACGGGCCACAATAGGTGGCCAGAAGCCTCCAGAAAGAACTGAAGAGCTAGAGTTCAGTGCTACTCATTTGAAAATGGTCCATCTGAAAATCAGGTGAAATTAACCCCAATAAGCTGAATGGCTCAGAAGAAAACATTTTGTCCTGGCCTTTTGTAAAAATCTATGGAAAAAGAGTCGGTTTGGTACAGTGCTTAAGGCACCAGATTAGAAACCAGGAGACCATGAGCTCTAGTTTCACCTTAGGTACAAAGCCAGCTTGGTGACCTTGGGCCAGTCACTCTTTCTCAGTCCCGGAAAGTAGGCAATGGTGAGCCATTTTGAAAAACCTTGGCAAAGAAAGTTTAGGGACTTGTCCAGGCAGTTGCAAGGAGTCAACACTGACTCAAAGGTATCTCCCCCAAAACTGAGATTTTGCAAAGCTAATAGGTGCAGCAGCCATACTAACTTAGTCAGTCAATTCAATCAATAGTCAATTTTTTTTTAATTGGCCAAGTGTGATTGGACACACAAGGAATTTGGTGCATATGCTCTCAATGTACATAAAAGAAAAGATATGTTCATCAAGAAGTGCCCTGAAGTACTATAATCCCTACCTAGGAGGCAATGGTGGGTTTCAAAAATTTTTACTACCGGTTCTGTGGGTGTGGCTTGGTGGGCGTGGCATGGCTTGGTGGCCGTGGCTTGGTGGCGTGGCAGGGGAAGGGGACTGTAAAATCTCCATTCCCACCCCAATCCAGGGGAAGGTTACTGCAAAATCCCCATTTCCTCCCGATCATCTGGGATTCGGGAGACAGAGAATAGATGGGGGCGGGACCAGTCAGAATTTTTACTACCGGTTCTCGAACTACTCAAAATTTCCGCTACCGGTTCTCCAGAACTGGTCAGAACCTGCAGAAACCCACCTCTGCTAGGAGGTTAATAATGCCATTTGTAGCCCTACACCTCTGAAATGCTTCATATGGGAGAAAATTGTTGTAATATCAGTTACCAGAAGTTTCTGGCCAATTCAATTCAAGAAGACAATCTGTCTTCTTTTCCAAAGTCTTTTAATTTGCACGCTCCAGATTCACGACATGGGTCTGAGACTATGTTTTATTCCTTCTTCCATAATTCAAAAGTTTTGATGGAAATTCTGTGGACAAGATCTTATTCTCTGTAAACATTCCGTGTTCTTGTATAAAGGTTTAATCACTTAAATCTTTCCTAGATAGTGACACCATTCTGTCGGAATTTGCTAGAAGTAAATGGTGGACTTAACTGTTTGCTTCTGCTGTGCCAAGGATTTTATTCTACCGTAACCTCTGCCACATTTCACAAAATGTCTAAGTTTCTCCCCCTTTTGCCTGTTGAAGATATATTTGCAAGAGCTGTTTCTTTTCAAGAGGGAAGGATAAATGTTTACTGAGAAATACAGAGGGGGCTGCTTTCCTTTGAGAATACCCGTGGAAGCAAATTCCTCTGCTTAGAACTAATTTCTCAAGCTACAGTACTTTACACTTTCTAGAACTACTTTCAAAGAGCCAAATCTAAATAGGTTGCCATTGATCATGAATGATGCACCCCTGTAATTTAATGGCTGGGTTTTTAATCAGAACAATGATGTTTAATCAATTAATTGCTGAGATTAATCATTTTAAAATCTGTTGATAAATGGAAGATGCATACACATAATTGGGTTGTATTTGCTGTAGTAGCAAGTCTTATTAACACAACGAAAATAATCTACTGTATTTTTTTTTACTGTAAGATGCACCTGACTGTAAGACGCATCTAAATTTAGAAGAGGAAATCAGCATAAAAAAGTTTTTGGCCTCCACATGCCCCATTTTTGGGCCTTTTTCAAGGCTTTTTTCTGCCCGTTTTCTAGGCTTTTTTCGGCTCATTTTTGAGGCTTTTTTCAGCCCATTTTTTATGCTTTTTTCAGCGTATTTTCAAGGGTGTTTTGGCCTGTTTTTGATCAAATCAAATTGGCCAAAAAAGCTTTGAAAACGGGCTGAAAAAAGCATAAAAAATGGGCTGAAAAAAGGTCCAGAAAATGGGCTGGAAAAAGGCCTGAAAAAGGCTGAAAAAAGCCCCCAAAATGGGGCATGCGGAGGCAAAAAAGCCATCTGGTGGGTGGGCGGGGCTTCGGCAATATTCGGTCTATAAGACGCACAGACATTTTCACCCCCTTTTGGGAGACAAAAAAGTGTGGCTTATAGTCTGAAAAATACGATAGCAAACAAGGCCAATCTCACCACCATTTTTCAGGCAACTAATCTTGATGGGATCAACACAAAGAGTGGGGTCAATAGCGTTGCATGTCCAGGGTCTGCTCCATATATATGAGCTGTGGTGGTGCAGTTGTTAGAATGCAGTATTGCAGGCTAATTCTGCCCACTGCTAGGAGTTCGATCCTGACTAGCTGACTCAGCCTTCCAGCATTCCAAGGTTAGTAAAATGAAGACCCAAATTGTTGGGGGCAATATACTGACTCTCTAAACAGCTTAGAGAGGGTTGCAAAGCACTGTGAAGTGGTATATAAATCTAAGTACTATTGATATGGCTATTATGCATTCATTCTAAACCTCAAAGGAGCTTTGCTTTTTCAGAATTTCTCACAAACCTCTAGATAGCTGCACACATGTAGCTTGAGCCTGTTGACCTCTATTCCAGTCTTAACATGAATATTAAAATTGGCCTCTGTTCCAGTCTTAATGTGAAAGTTTCAGGAGTGAAGATAACATGTAATGCTCAGCCTGCAATATTCAACCACATATGTGAAGTTGGTTTATCTTTCAAAAGGTAATTCTTCCCTTCCCCCTTATTTGCTAGTCAATGTCTCTTGTAAAACATAAAACAGAAAGTTAGGATCTCTGCTAAGCCATACTTTGAGTATATGCATTCAAATCATCCTGGCTGAAGTGAATCATTGCCAGCTTGTCTCATTCCTTCCAGTTGGTTTGATGTAGACATGACCATGTTTGATTCCAGATATATATCTTGTGTCACCAGTATTGGGTGCAAAGAATCAGGACCTCACATTAAATTCCAGTTAAGCTGATTTATTGCTCATGTCTGTACAGAATAATTGATTCAACTAACATCATTCTGAAACTGGGGGAGCCACAAAAATCCCTTCCTAAATTTCATAGCAAATTCTTATCCTGCCATAGCCCTGATGATGTTACCTAATGTAACATCTGCACGAAAACAACCAAGCTCAGAGAGCATCAAGGATTCTTCGTTTCAACCCTCAGCTACAAATATTCTTTTTTATTGGTTATCCTACCATAGGTCCCTTTTGAGAAATTGCACCCAAGGTACATTAAGAGGCACTCCTATAAGGTAGAGAGGAACAAATTGGGTATCTCTAGTAAAGCCGGTGGGTCCTCTAAGAGACTTACCAAATGTTCATGAATTTTACAAATGAATTTAATAAGCCATTGCCACACCTACTACATTATCCCATGAACATAGCGGCAGATGTGATGCTGCCCACAATTGCCCAAGGAAAGCAGAGCGATGAGCAAGCCATCCACATGACACCTATCTACGTTGGAGATTCTTTTTATCAACTACATGATCATGCCCCTACTTTTTTTTAATTCTTCTTCCCCAATGAAACAGTATATTTTCTATCTTTCTTTAAAATCCTCGACAGAGAAACTTAACAAGGGTTTCCATTGGTGAAAGAAGGGGGTTATTTGGCATGATTATTATTTTCCCCCAGTTGTGTTTTGAGGAACCAACTCTGGATAAAGAGAGCATGGAAGTATTTTTGGAAGGCTGGGGAGAAGAAACCGTATGGATTATAGAAGAAGAGGAAGAGATGATAAAGACCTGGGTACACAACCTATATGAGACACCCCCCACCCCTACCTCCCTGGAGGTTTTTATGAAGTGTTATTTCTGCAAGGGGAAACTTGTTGGTAATAACAGCTTGATGCAACCCTTTAAATTTGAGTCCAAGGTTAAGATATTACTCATTGAGAGGTGGATAGAATTTTCAACAGCTCTGTAGCTGTGCCGGTTTTCTGTTGTTATTTGCAATTTCTCTCTTTTTTTTAATGAGCAGAAGAGTAGAAAAATTACATTAGCACAAAGGAGCACTTCTTACCCAGAGTAGGTGGTGAAAGGTATGAAAAAAAAATCCCCAATATCTCAAGATGCATTGAAACATTTTAGGGAATTAGGGAATACTGATCTCCTGCAAAAAAAGAAAGAGAGAGAGAGAAAAAAATATTAATATTAAAGACAAGCTGTGAGGGCTGCAATTTTCCATCTGGCCCTGCCGCGTTCGACTAACGCTTCCATGACGGAATTCATTTGTCCATCAACTGTCAAAAATTCTTCTGTCAGTAAATCCCAGGGTACCCTTGCTGGCCCACCCCGCTTAAAAAATATTCCAAGCCACAAAGAATTCCAAATTCAGAATCTGTTCTCTGTTATTCCCCATCCCCATCTCATTTACTGACAACAACAACAATGGTAATAATAACAATAAAGTTGTGTTTTCTCTGTTTAGATTTTTTTTTTCTGTAATTCCAACATTAGGGTGTTGGCCGGGTTAAGAAAAGGAAGGGAATAAAGAATGAACATTCAATCATGGGGTGATTAAATTCCTACCAAACTGTTGCAAGTTTTCCTTCCCCCACCACCCATTTTCACAAGCCCACCCCCTCCATTCTAGCATGGCAACAGAATGCCCACATCTGTTTTAAAACTCGCAATGTGTGAACTCCCCACTGTTTAATGTAAGTACATGACTATTTAATGTACACAGTGATGGAACCAGTCAGATTTCCAAGCAGTAGTGACATGCTTGAAGGACCTCTATAAACATAACAGGACTGGGGTTTATTGTGACAAATACACCAGAATAGCAAACACGGCCAAGCAGGTTTGTTTCATAAGCAGTAAGAAACCAGGAAAGGAGTTATTTATCATGGTTTCCTCTGGTTTGTGCCCTTGCGAGCTTTAGAAAAATATACACGAAACTTGCCTCTTGTGCAAAGGATGCCTTATATGTTTTCCTTTTTTTATCAGCAGCACAGCAAAGCTTATATATATTTACCCACATCACACACAAACACATATATACATATATGCATGCATGCATACATACATACATACATACATACATACATACATACATACATTCACATAGCACCGGCAGAGAATGTCCATGTTACTCATTGTTCCAACACAATTTCTCTCCTTTTTTTGTTGTGCAACGTTAATAATTTGGTTATTTAAATTTTATTTGCATCGGTACCTAAATTGGATTTCAGGAGCTCTTTTTCTTAATTCTCCAGGAGGGGCTGGAATGGAGGGGTAGAAATGTTTGCCCAAACAAATTCTACAACTTTCTTTGCTTTATTCTCCTTTTCTCGTTTGCTCCATTCCAAAAGAAAAATAAAGTCCGTAGCTTGTGTATATGGCACCTCATTAATCAACCATCTGAATAAAGTATTTAACAGTACAAGGCCAATTAGCTTTTTAATTTTTTTTCCCTGAGCTACAGTGGAGCCAAAAACAATTTCTAATTGTCAAATGGAAAAACAAGCTTTGCCTAATATGAGGCATATTATTATTTTGTATGTGTGTTTTAATTTCCCTTCTAAAAAAAAGAGAGAGAGTTTTGCCTGTGTTTGTTTATAAGGTATCTACTGAAAAATAATGCTAAGTTGCAAGCTAATACATTATGATTTCTGGACTCCACAGTGAACAGTGAAATGTGAATGCCTGTAAGGAATCAGAAAGGATTCCCTTTAATTTAGCAGTGGAGTGCTACTTTTCACTCCTCAAAATCACTTAGGGAAAAATGGAGACATACTTTTCATACATTTTAGCAGCATAGTTTTTTCATTATGCAAATGTCTAAACAATACATCGGTGAACCCAGATCTTACTTTCCAAATTATATATGTGTTTGGGAGTATGTTAATTTCCCAGTTTGGTTTTTGTTTCTGAATTCATCTAATTTTCTATCCTTTGACGCTTCGAATCTCACCGGAGTCATTGTTCCTCATGTGCCAAGCTTGTGGACAATGAAATGAACTTAAAAGAACTTCCGTCTCTATAGGATTAGTAGGAGCTGAAAAATCAGTTTAGGAACTTGATATGAATTTTCATCACATCCGCTTTGGAAGTTGTTTTGAAGTCTAGAATCCTAACTAACTGGTCTATTTGCCAAGGGCTTTGTAATTGATTGGTTGAGCTTAGATAATGACCTTTCATAATTGTATTGAATTTGTGGTTCTATTTGTTTTATTTTTATTTATTTGTGGCAGTATTCAACTAGCAAGAGTAACTGATTCAAGGAGGTCTAACAATAGCAGATTTTTAAGAAAAGTGTGTAAGGGGGGGGTCAAAAAAAGAGGAGGAAAGAGAACACTCCTAAGAAAAAACTTACTGTAAGATTCCAATTTAAAGATTTTAGTAGGTTTGCAAAAGAGAAATTTCTTTCCTGCTGCATGGAAGAATAGCATTGTTGTTGTTGTTTGCTTCTCCATGTAATTTGATTTATATATCTCTTGTTTTCCCAAACCTAAGTACATTTGAGGGATTTTTATAGAGAGCTGTAATTATAGTCTTTAAATGAATGCATGTAGAAACTAAATTAGACCAAATCAGCTTGTCAAATATTCCTTATAGAAATATATATAATATATATATATATACACACACACACACACACACACACACACACACAAAATATATTTCTATTAAGTGTGTTTTGACATGATGGAAATAAAGTGCTTGCATTATTTATCATTACTATTATCTGTAAAACTGGTTTGGCTTCAGTTGCTCAAGTGGTGAAGAACGCAAAGTCTGCCTCTTGTTTTGCCAGTTGTTTGCAATTTATTTCTAAGTTCCCATCAGGGTGAAGAATTGGGCAGTGGCAGTTAGCATGTTGGAACGGTGAAGACTCAGCCTTTTCTTCAAGATGCGTTTAAATCTCAGTCGCCCTTAACTCTCATCCACCACCCTTCTAATTTAAAAGACAGGGACATCCTCACTTGGGCACCAAGTGCATCCTGCAATTGTGTAGTAGGAGGTCCCAAGTTTAGGGAAGGTAGGAGCCAGGAGTTTCTCCTCCTCCTCTCCCTTTGGCAATGTTTCAAGGAGGAGAAAGAGGAGAGGGGAAGCCGCCCCAGCTCTTATGCATGACTGAAAGAAATAGCGCTTCTAAATTCTGATAGGGGATGGATGATGCGTGTCGGCCCCTGTCATCCAGGAACAAGGGAGGCAGTGTGCCCAGACAAAGGAGAGGAGCACTCTCAAACCCTGATCCACTCGTAAGAGCTTTGTACAGCAGATGCCGTGTCTTATTGTTGCCGCGTTCTCCTTCCCAACAGCCCTGACAACAGCCACTGCCGCTGGCATTCCACCCTGACATCTGTTCAGCTTTATAGATGCACTCCTGGAGGGATTCCAGTGTAAACAGGGAACTCTCTACGGGAACCCCATGTTGTAAAAGGGATGAGCTGCATAATGCAAAGATTTAACCACTATTTAAAGGTGTGACACTTGATTGAAAGTGACTTAAAAAAAAAAAATCTCTACCCCTCCCAAACAGTTTAACTATATTGGAAGCAAGTTTTCGTTTGCTGCCGGCTTGTCTCTGCTAGGCAATCACGCTATTTCCTCCTTTTTAAAAATATTAACGAACTAGAGTGGAATAAAAGAGTTTTTAATTGGGGAATCTTGAGGATAAAAATAAATGCCCCACCCAGAGGCTCTTTAGTGCGTTGCCTCGGCTGACAGCTAACAAATGGTATGTTACACTGATTTTTTTCAAGGCAAAGATGAATTATCAGAATTTCTTTCCCAAAATAAAATGTAATGTTGTGCTGTAAAATGCTCGTAATAAAAGATACGCAAGAAGTAGATTTGGGTTGATTTTTTTTTTAAAAAAATGATAGCAATAGGATCATAACATGCATTATTATTAGGTGCCCAGAGTTGCTCTCGATAGTGAGATGAGTTGCGTACAAATTTAATAAATGAATAAAACGTATGACATGAAAGGATCCTATATTCATCTACTTCAACGCCACTAGCAGTAGATAATTTAATCTACTAAACCAGGGGTCTCCAACCTTGGCAACTTTAAGCCTGGTGGACTTCAACTCTCAGAAAGCTGGCTGGGGAATTCTGGGAGTTGAAGTCCACCAGGCTTAAAGTTGCCAAGGTTGGAGACCCCTGCACTAAACCATCCCCAACAGGTGGTTGTACAACCCTTTGGAAATATTTCATGAGAACAACTCTTCTGTTCAAGGCAGACTACTGAATTCCATGGTTGTAGTTTGGTGTTTGTCAATGTCAGCGACTTTAAGATGCATGAATTTCAATCCTCAGGATTCCCCGGATAGCCTGCTGAGTTGGTGAGGTTGAGCAACCCTGTTCTAGATAAATTCTTCCATTCCTTAATAGCCCTTGGCATGAAGAAAGTCTTAACTTTTGAGCCTGATTTTTTTTTTTAATTCCAACCCTTTAGTCCTTGTTCTGCTTTCAGTTTCAACAGAGAATGTTCCTCGTGCACTTGACAAGATCTTGATATAACACTATCATGATCAAGTGTCATTTAGGTGAGATGGGAAGTGTGCCAGTTTGATAAATAGATAAATAAATTGTATTTCCACTGAGATTTCTCTGGTGCGGTCTCTAATACGTAACTGTTCACCATAGACGAAGTTTGGGTTTCCAGATCTTTGGTCATTCAGTTAAGGAATCCTGTTCCATCTTCTGTATGTGATGCTGAAAGCCGGACAAGAACTTTAAGTGTGGTTAGTAGATGAAACTGGATGCACTGTGTTGTGGTCCGCCAGCAGCCTGCAGAGTTGGCAGTGGAGTCGGACAGTGAGGAGGCTGAGGAAGAACATGGGCCAGTCCTGGAGGCTGGGGAAGGCCCGGATGAGGGCTCTGCATCGGAGGCAGAGATGGGGCCAGGGCCATTGGGGAGTGAGGTGCGGACTCCAGAGCCTCCAGAGACTGATAGGAGTGAGGCAGAGGAACAGGAGGAGCCTGCTCCTAATGCATGCATGAGAAGAGCTGCCAGAAGGCACGAGCAGCTCAAGTAAAGAGGACAACTCGGGAGTAGGGCCAAGAGATGATTGGCCCATCCCATAAGGCTTAAAACAGACCAGCAACGGCCTTTGTGCTTTACAGGAAAACAACGTTGGTAGCTTCAGCTTCTTTTTCATCTACATCTTGCATTTATTTTTGTATCTGTGACTTCTGAATGTTTGCCAAGAAAGGCCTTTGGAAGTTTGCCTAATTGCACCAAGGTTTGCGATAGGACTGAGGAATTTGTGTTGGGAGGAATTTGCTTTAATTTAGTTGAAAGACGCTGGGAATGAAGTAATTTTCAGCTGTTCGAATAAAGTTTGTTTGTTTTTTCACGGACTGATTTTCCTACTACTTACTTGGGCCTGGGTCACAAGTATGGGTCACTCAGAATTTCTCTGGCCTTTTCAATTGCTGCATTGCTGTACTCCGTTTGAGATGTTCCTGCTTGATTTCTGATGCAAAATATCTTCACATTGTAACTTCCACCGAACTGGCTCGCATATTGAATGGGTTGCATGTTTTATTCTCTTTCTCGTCTTCAACCTGAATGTCAGTCATAGAAATCGAAAATTCTCCAAAGTTATGTGTGTGTGTGTGTGTTTTTTAAGTCACTGCTGTTGCACTGTTAAACATCACCCTTTGCTTCAATTGTATTCAGGCAATTTAATGAGAACAAGACTGGATGAATTATTTGTCCAGAGGCAAAATGTCACATTGGATGCTGGGGTGTGTACTGTTCAACTGAGCATTTCTTTGCATATGTTGAGAGTTTGTTAATGTTTAGTTTGCATTGACTTGACTTTTTCCAGTCTACAATAAGAAAAGTGAAGGCATAGTATCCGGCTACAATTAGTTGGCCATTAAAAAAAATTGATGATAGAGAGTAAGATAAAAAAAAATATTACCCATGCTAATTTCTACACAGAGACATACTTCTAGATGGAATTAATGGAATTTACCTGTTTCCTCCAAAATAAGGCATCCCCTGATAATAAGCCCAATCAGGCTTTTGAGCTCATGGCAATAAGGCCAAGAGCTTATTTCAGGGTTCAAAAAAAAATATAAGACAGGGTCTTATTTTTGGGGAAATACAGTATATAAAAACATAGTGTATCTCCTGTAAGAAGGACGGCAGATTCATATGCTTCTCTCTTTCACCTCTTTTCCAAATGTCTCAAAAGTGCTTTTTTCTTCTTTAAAAGGCAACTGGAGTGCTTTTTCCTTCTGGAAGAAGAAGAGGGAAGCATTTTGCTTCTCATTCAAAAACCTTCATCCGTTCTGATGGCAGGGGCATGGAAGGATTGTATTTCTTTGCAGTCATCTGGTTGTTAATACTTTCTGAGAGCTGTTAAGGCCACTTGGGGGTTTATCTATGCCCTTAGAGCAGGAGTGGGTTCCACTTACCGGTACCTTTACTACTGGTCCGCAACGGACCACGTGTGCAGATCACCCATGATGACGTTGTGGCGGGTGGGTGGAGCCTCCCACTGGTTTTATTACTGGTTCTATAGAATCAGACCGAACTGGGAGTGACCCACCACTGCCTCAGAGTCATCTAAATCAGGGTGCGATTGGTTGTGGAATCTTCTTGGAACTGCTATGAGGAATGCATTGTAGACTGAATTAGGTGGTGTCCCCCCCTCTGTTGAGAGAGGGGGTGTCCAGTTCTAACATAGATGGATTCTTTTACTCTCTTTCAAACCAATTGTATCCATCAGTTAACAACCAGATGACTGCAAAGAAATATGATCTTTCTATCCCCCACACCATCTATCGGCACCTATTTTTCCATCCTCCTACCATTCGGTCTCAAATGTCAATATCATTCCATTCCCCCACCCCCACCCCTCCCCCGCCATCAGATCTGATGAAGCTTCTTGGATGAGAAATGATGTGTTTTCTTCTTCCTCCTCAAGGGAAAAAACAGTCCTGTGGCCTTTTGAAGAAAAAAAAGCAACTTTGAAACAACTATGATCCTAGATGACTGAGAATCTCCAGAGAAGCTCTTTCCAAGCGCTAACTGTGGATGAGTGACCTCATTCTCCTTCTGTTTTTCTTTAAATGGGACTTGGAAAGTTAGGGTTCCTTCCAACCCAGAAGCTCTTTGACAGCCCTTTGGATGTCTTCTGCAAGATGACACAATGTCTTCCGCAAGGTGACATCAGGATCACTAATTTGTGATTAGAAATTAGGATTACTAATCACAAATTAGTGATTAATAGGATTAATCCTGTGAAAGGACCTTTGCACCGTTTATATTGTGTAATGGTATGTGAAAAAGACCTTGAAGAAACGCCACCCAGGGAATGATGGAATGATCAGAATGATCGGATAAGAGACAGCATAGTCTGTGGCTGCATAGTGGGCAGGGCAAGATGATGAAATGGGACCCTCCCTAGTTTCTCAGACTATAAAGGAGATGAGGGGAAGAATGGTACCTTCAGATGTGTAAGAATCTATTCATGTAGGGTTTTTTTTCCAACAAAGTAGAATTAGTTTATCTGGTCATGTTTCCTGTTTTGTCTACATCAGGGGTGAAATCCAATTTTTTTTCCCTACCAGTTCTGTGGGCGTGGCTTGGTGGGCGTGGCAGGGGAAGAATATTGCAAAATCTCCATTCCCACTCCACTCCAGGGGAAGGATACTGCAAAATCTCCATTCCCACCCCATTCTGGGGCCAGCCAGAGGTGGTATTTGCCGGTTCTCCGAACTACTCAAAATTTCTGCTACCGGGTCTCCAGAAACTGTTAGAACCTGCTGGATTTCACCCCTGGTTCCATAGTAAAGCTGACACATTGCAAGAAGAAAATAAAGTTAATTAATTGATTGATTAATTAATTTATAAAATTTATTGCCCCCCCCAAACTTACCATAAGATAACTCTGGGTGGCTCAATCATAAAAATATATCTACATTAAAACATAAATAAATTAAAACCAAAGATTAAAATCTAAGGACACGTGGGGAGAGCAGAGATGGAATGAGGCGGAGGTGGGATCTGTTGTTACTTGATCAACCACTTCCACTGTGCTGTTTCCCCATTGGGACCCCAGGCCAACTGGCAGAGCCAGGTCTTTAGGCCCTGATGAAAGGACAGGACAGCCAACCTCACATGGGGAGGGGGGGAGAAGGGGGAGATGTTCCAGAGGGAAGAGCAATAGCAGGGAAGAGAGATTTCTAAATATTCTTACATTCCAAGAAATCTAATGATTTCTGCCAAGTTTTCAAGCTTTAAATGAGTAGAAAGATGGCAACTTGATCTCCAAACATTGGCAATGTTTGGAGATCAAGTTGCCATCTGCCTTTGATGGATCAACATGTATTTTATTTTAATTAGTGAATTTATTTAATAGACTATTGAAAACAATACCTAGGTACAAGCTGGAGGTCCCATGCAAAAACATATAGAGAGCTGGTCCCATAGCTGGTTTCCCAAGGTGACAAAACCAATTTTATTAAATTGGAATTAATAGGATTATTGCAGAAAAGTAGATGGTTAACAATGGCATGCACTATCCAATCCAAATTAAGTACCGTTAAATCCCACTCATTTCACTAAGGGGAATGTTGACTTCTACATTATGCAGATGCAAACTAGACCACTGAGCACAGTGTAAACCCAATTGCACTTTTAAAATAAGGAAATCATTCTGGAGAAATAATGTGATTTGGAGATGGGGAGAAATTTAACCCTTTTGCCATCTGTCACTTCCTTGATCTGAATCCCTCTCTGCCTCTCTTCTAATAAGCCCCCTTTCTGGTTGATTAGATTTATTATTTTTTTTTCAGTTGGATGACTAAAATAAGCTTGATGTTATTATTCTCCAGATTAAAAGCTTATGTGCAATAAAGATTTCTGAGAAACTGTTTAGGGAGTAGTCATTCGGAAACTGAAAGCGTTGTGTTTCAGAATTATATGTAGAATTTCCCAGTAACTTCCCACATTTGCTTCATGGAGATTGTATAGTCAATCCAAAAAGTCAGACAAGAATGGACTATTCTCACCTGACTATGTTACCACCTGTTCCTCTTTACGAACACAAGAAACAATTGTTCTCTGCTCATATAATTTTAGGATCATAGGAAGTCACTTTTTACTGAGTGAGATTGCTGGTCCTACCGTGTTTTCCCAAAGATAAGACCCTGTCTTATATTTTTTTGAACCCTGAAATAAGCGCTTTGCCTTATTTTTGGGGAGGTCTTATTATTTTGGGGCGCATGGAGCAAGATGGGGATCCTCTTGCTGTCTTACCTGATTTCCAGTTCTGCGTTTAAATATTTTTGGGGAGGTCTTATTTTTGGGGGGAGGCTTATTTTAACGCATGTGCTCAAAAACCCGATTGGGCTTATTATCAGGGGATGTCTTATTTTTGGGGAAACAGGGTAAATAGCTCAGTGTTGCTTACATTGATCTGTAGGTTGCTTTGGAATTTGTATCTTGGTTCTTCTGGTGTAGGGTTTCCTGCCTAAGCAGGGGATTGGACTAGAAGACCTCCAAGGTCCCTTCCAACTCTGTTATTCTATTCTATTCTATTCTATTCTATTCTATTCTATTCTATTCTATTCTATTCTATTCTAGTCAGTCTAGTCTAGTCTAGTCCAGTCTTCCATGTAAAAGCAGAAGAACCGTTGAGCCCATTTCTAGTTGCAAAGCCCATCTTATTTTCAGCCTTTTTTTTTTAAAAAAAAATGGTATTTTATTATTTCAATACATAAAAAAACCCTAAACATGTGAGTACAGAAAAAGAAAAAGGGCGAAAAATTAAATCCAGATCCAAACTCAAACCCAAGCCAAATGAAAACTGGATCGAATACAGCAATTATCTATTTTTTTTAAAGGAGTAAGATTCAGTTTTAAAACAATTAATCCTCAACTACACAAGCCATGCTGTTGTGCTTTTTCCATTATGTCAATAAAGAGATAATTTAATGGATGAGGGTACATGCATTTGATCAAACCAACCTTTTTTGTCATGTCCAACTATATAAGGATTGCAAGTTCAACCACTGTCATGGATCCTTCTTACATTAACTTCCTAATGTCTGAACCTATGGAAGCTTAGAAGCCAGTGCAGGATTGTATTCATGTCAATTATTATTCTACGTTTTTCTATGTTTTCTACCACATCTTTCTTGTTTATTAAATCAATGTACACTATACAGCCACCCATCTCAATACTGCGCAGAGCTAATTTTAAAAAAAAGAATTAAATGTACACTGATATCTTAAGCATCAAAGAATTGAAATGGATTGGGATTGGAGACTTTCATAGTACCCAACTGGAGTCTGACATAATCCCAATCAGGTGTTAGTAGCTACCAGATTCTTGATTTTTTTTTTTTTGCCACCATAGATTAATATGGCTTTCCTCCTACAATGTCTACTCAGCACATGAAAAATAAAGAAGTAATGATGTTCCATAGTCAGGAAGACACAGCAAAGACAATACTTGGATACAATGCAGCCAATGAATGAATAATATCAATTAGAGTTCAAGGACAACCAAATTTGTGCTTCAACCACTGATTCAGAATAGGAAATTGACCTCATTTATGGTCATGTTCAATCTGAAATTGACAGAATTTGCAAGCAAGATAATCTGCTTGTGATTGGAGACTAGAGCATCAAAATTGGAAAGAGTAAGAAGAATAAAGTTGTTGGACTAGGAAACAGAAAAGAAGCAGAATAATGACCTAACAGTTTCTGCTAGTCCAGTGAGTTCCTAATTGCTAACCATTTCTTCAAGCAATCAAAATGAAACCTATATAAATAGATATCACAAGATGGAATACACAGAAATCAAACAACTGGTTTGATTGGTACAAGGAAGTAGACTAGCTGAGTAATGACAGCAAATATGTAGCTAAGAACTGACTGTGGAATAGATAACTAACTACCTAATTGTATGCAAATCAAGCTATTTTGTAAGTACAGAGCCTAGAGGTTACCATATATGAACTAGATCATACATTCAACATTTTCAAGGAGAACATCAGGAATCACTCTGAGGTTCTGAATCTTATTGATAGGAGAGTGATAGGGAACAAGAAGAGCAGTAAAATGAAATCAAAGAATGTATTAAGGATGAAAACAAGATTGACAAAGACCGAGAAACAAAAGAAAACAGAATGGATATATGAACAAAGGTTGCAAAATTGCCAAGAAGAGGAGAAGAACAGAAGCAAAGCCAGGAAAGACAAAGATTTCAGGAAGGACCTTGACAAAAAAAAAATCAAAAAGCTATTAGAAGAGACAAGAAGCAATATTGCAATGACATTTGTAAAGGCATAGAAGATGGAAAAAGGAACTCAGAATAAGGTTTCAGCCTTGAACTGATATACTAGAGGATGCCAATGTAAAGATAGTAACTGATTCAGAGTAACTTCTCAATAAAAGTTGGAAGGTGTATACTGAAATTCTGGACAGCAGTGACAGTCATTCAAGATATTATTATATGAAAAATATTTCCTATTACAAGACTCTCTAGCACCACATAATTAAATAAGGTAGTACAACAATCATTACCCAGTTCAATGGCTATCTACAGAAATGCGACAAATCGACAGAAGAAGGATGAATAAGATAAACTTTGAATAAAGTATTCCCACCTTAAGCACAAAGCCTACTGGGTAACTTTGGCCACCAGACACTCTCTCTCAGCCAATGCAACCCTAAATTGCATTAACAGACAGATAAATTCAAGATCAAGGGAGGTACTAATACCATTCTATAAAGCCTTAGTAAGACCAGACCTAGGGTACTGTATCCAGTTTTGGTCACCACGCTATAAAAAAGATGTTGAGACGCTAGAAAAAGTGCAGAGAAGAGCAACCAGGATGATTAGGGGACTAGAAGCTAAAACATGATGAACGGTTGCAGGAACATGAATGGCTAGTCTAGTGAAGGGAAGGACCAGGGAAGACAGGATAGCAGTCTTCCAATATTTGAGGGGCTGCCACAGAGAGGAGGGGGTCAAGCTGTTTTCCAAAGCACCTGAAGGCCAGACAAGGAATAATGGATGGAAACTGAACAAGGAGAGATTCAACCTGGAAATGAGGAGGAATTTTCTGACAGAGAGAGCAATCAACCCATGAAACAGAAGTTGCCTTTGGAAGTTGTGGGAGCTTCATCACTGGAAGCTTTTAAGAAGAGACTGGACTGACATTAGTCAGAAATGGTATAGGGTCTTCTACTTGGCGGGGGTTGGACTAGATGACCTACAAGGTCCCTTTCAATTCTGTTAATCTGTACCTAAGTCCTAGGAAAGAGATAGTGGCAAAGCACTTCTGAAAACCTTGCCGAGAAAGCCGCAGGGTCTAGTCCAGGCAGTCACCAAGCGTCAAACCCTGATACACAAATCTATTATATATCTTATACTGCAGATTTGTGTGCTTTCTATCTCACCATGAAAGGAAACACACAATTTTCAGCAAATTATGCAACTAAAATATAACAGTGGAATGAGAACACACTCTGGGGACCACAAAAAAAAAAAAAAAAAAAAAAAAAAGATTTTGGCTGCAGGTTCACCACATCTTCCTTAGGTAATTTAGCTGAATGAAAAGGATAGGGATTTATTTTTTTTAATATACTTTTAAAAAGAACATCTGAACTCCTAGCACCAAACAGGCATAGAATCAAATGTAGTTTAGGATACAGGGGAAAAAATAATACCATGCTTAAGTTTAGAGCCTGAGTGGCGTAGGAGGCTAATGCCTCCTACTAAGGCAGCATTTAACATCCAGCTGCCTGCAATTACTGCGAGTTCAATTCTCACCAGGCTCAAGGTCGACTCAGCCTTCCATCCTTTCTAAGGTGGGTAAAATGAGGACCCAGTTTGTGGGGGCAATAAGCTGACTTTTTATAAATATACAAAAGTATGAAGGCTATTGCTTAACGCATTGTAAGCCACCCTGAGTCTCCGGAGAAGGGCGGCATATAAAATAAATAAAATAAAAAATAAAATAAAATAAAATTAATACATTGTTTACACACACTGTGAATTGTGAACTCAGACTTGTCCTGGTTTTCTTAGGGTTTTGTGGGGGGGGGGGCATAAAACACAGGAGGTGTGCAAATGAACATTGATTGCCATTTGTATTTAGTTTTTAAAGTCCTCTTAAGAACACAGCTGGTGGAGGCAGGAGCCTGGCGCGTGAGACTTTTAATCTTTAAACTCACATTGTTAAGTTTTGCTATGATACTTTTCTTTGGCCCGAGTTACCCTATCGGCAAAGCAGGAATAAGGATTTCTCAGCTACTCCCCCGAACTGTTACGATAACAGTCCCACGAAAGGAACAACTCAAACAATTAACTCCATCATATATCTTAGCCAGTTAAATCATAACCACTCTATGCCCGACTTTTATTCTCAATTTGCTCAGTAAAATTAAGCTCCGTGCGGGTGAGCTTTTAAAGAGTTCACATCTGAGCTTTTCCTAATCAGTTTCCTCATTTTGCTAATACTCTAACGACTGTCAATTTACTCCAGTGATGCCATTTGCAGAATTTTCCAATTAGCTGGAAACCTGTTCCTCTTTCTCCCATAATTACGGGGCCTTGCTTCAGATCAGCTGTGGCCAGGCTGAAGAAGCACACATGCCAAAATTTGTGCAGTGTGTGTGTTGAATTGTGTGTGTGTGTGTGTGTTTTTTTTAAATTAACCTTTGAATGAGTTGGCACCAATTGATCATCTGTGTTTGCAGGCAAGGAGTGACTGCTCTGGTAGCACATGGCAAGGATACCCCAATCATTTCTAATAAACACACCGCAAGGAAAATCCACGCACATGCTTAGGCTAAATTTTAAAGAGAACAGGTTTAAGTGGCTGATGTAGACCACATCTGATACATCGCACAGAGATCAAGTCTTGATAATAAGCAACACTTTACTTGTAAATCACTACACTGTGTTTTAAAAATAGCTTCTCTTGTGTTGCCCCATTAAAATAAGCTTTGTGACTGGGTCTCTCTCTCTCTATGCCTTCGTTTGGCTAGCTTTTAAAATCATTTAAGAGCCCAACGCGGCCGCACCGATAACTCTGATTGTTATATGAAAGGAAAATATATTTAATAATAAGCTCATTGATTTTTAACAGCATCTCTGTGTTGCTTAATTGATGGGAAGTTGTATGTTTGTGAAGCCAAAGGGGATTATGAATTATATATGGCCATCATTTCTTGAGGGATGCATGTCAATGGAAGAAGGATAGAAGGTCTACATTTCCTCCGAGCTAAACAATCCCCTTGTAACAAAGATAGGGAAGTCTGGAAGGAGAGTGAGGAAGGGGGGAAGGGGGGGAGGGGGAAGGGGGAGGAATGGAAATAAAAAAACATCCATCACTGTTTATTAAGTGCTGCTAGTTGAAGGTAAAAGAGGTATTGAACTGTTTTTAAATTGGAAGGAATGTAGCCAGACAAAACATTGATGGTAATATTATGTTGGTGACAAATTTTATTCTCTTGTCCACATTTATCAAAGTAGCAATTTGGAGTGATTTATGCCCAGTGCATTCAAGGCCTCTTCTCTTCTCTTCTCTTCTCTTCTCTTCTCTTCTCTTCTCTTCTCTTCTCTTCTCTTCTCTTCTCTTCTCTTCTCTTTTCTTCTCTTTTCCTCTCTTCTCTTCTCCCACACCTCTTTTAAAAACATCATCAAAATATTTTTTTAAAAAAGAAAAAAAGGAAAGGGGAGGGAGAGAGGGAGGAAATTTATAAATCAGGGGATTCTCCAAACACTGAATTCCTGTTCCATTCATACATTGGAGGCATTTTTCGATAATGGGAAATATTTCACATTTTCTAGTCAGGTAGAAATGGGAGGAAATTTATTTCTTTTCTTCCAAAGTAAACTCTCAGCTTTCAGTTAGATTTACTTGCATGTATCTGTGTTTAGAATTACAACCTTAAGGGAAAATATTTCAGAGATTTTTTGCAGGGAAATTGAGTGGAGAGGCAGGGTAGTTTCATTGTTAATATATTCAGCCAAAGCAGCCTCGGTCCCTAATCAGCTATACCAGTCTCCTGACTGAAGCGATCTTACAGATTTGCTATGAGAAGAACCTTAGAGGAGGTGCTTAATCTTCTGTTGAAACCTGCCTTGGTTTCTTCAAACATTTTCTTCCCTTATGAAAAAGTTTGGGTTTTTCAGCCTCATTGTCCAGATCAGTGTATCTCAACCTTGGATGGTGGACTTCAACTCCCAGAATTCCCCAGCTAGCTATTGGGAGTTGAAGTCCACATGTCTTCAAGTTGCCAAGGTTGAGAAATGCTGGTCTAGATGCTTCTAAAATTTCTGTACTTTCCAATCTGTAGGAGCCCCATAGGAAGGGGTCCTTCATGATGTCACCTTCCATGATTGAATTGAAGAGTGGGATGCTAGGAGGCTGCAGATCCCTTGGGAAATGATAGCACAATGAAAGAGAGGACATTGACTCATAGATCCCTTGGCTCATAAGAAGCACAAGAACATTTAATTCCCTCTAGGAGAATTCCAGTGAATTTTTTTTCTTTAATACAAAATTTATTTAATCAAGTTGAGAGTCCCCCCCTCCCCCATACATTACTTGACATAGCATTTGAATTTCTGCAGGGAAAAAAAATGGGATACTTTTCAGAAGATTGTGCTGTCGGATATCGGGACAAATTTGCTATGTTGTCTTAACAAAGGAGGCAATAGCAGTAGCACTTACTGTAGACTTACATACCACCCCATAGAGATTGACAGCCCTCTCGGAGCGGTTTACCGAGTCAGCATATTTCCCCCAACAATCTGAATCCTCATTTTATGAATCCTCGGAAGAATGAAAGGCTGAATCAACTTTGAACTGACAGGATTGAACTCCTAGCAGTGGGCAAAGTCAGCCTAAAATACTGCATTCTAACCAAGGGGTGGGTTCTACTTACCTTTACTACCAGTTTGCATCATGCCTGTGCACTTGCTTTGCTCGTGCGCATGTGCGCTGTTCTGCACATGCGCAGAAGCTTCTGCACATGCGCAGATCACTTCTGATGGCGTCCGGGTCAGTGGAGCCTCCCACTGGTTTTACTACCGGTTCTTGCGAACTGGTCTGAACTGGGGACAACCCACCACTGATTCTAACCACTGCACCACCAGGACTCTGTTTACCTATGTAAATGTTAAATGGGACAGTACTTCTACAGGGATTTCCATTAGTAACTTTTTAGAACTGTCCTGTTGTTGCTCTCCATAAGTGCCTTCTTAAATGTACCCATTGCTCAGATCTGGAAGCAGAATGCTGGAGAAGATTAGTCACAGCAAAACATCACCCACTTCCCCATCCCATTGTATGGTATTTCTATACCCTGGAAAGTGTGAGAGAAGAACATCAAAGGACGATAAAGATCTGGAGGCTCAATCATATGATGAATAGTTGAGGAACCCAGGTATGTTCAGCTTAACAAAGAGAAGGATTGGTGTGGGGGGTGGGCATGATAGCTGTCTTCCAGTATTTGAGGGGCTGACACAAAAAAGTGGAGATTGACTTGTTCTCCAAAGCACCGAAGGGCTGGACATGGGTGGAAGCTTGTTAAAGAGAGATCCAATCTAGAAGTAAGGAGAAATGTTCTGACATCGAGAACAGTTAATCAATGGAATAGTTTGCCTCCTAGAACTGTGGGTGCTCCATTGCTGGGGGGTTTCAAAATTGGACTAGAAAGCATTTGACAGGGATGGTATGAGCTCCTGCCTTGAGCAGGGGGTTAGGCTAGAAAACCTCTGAGGTCCCTATCAATCCTTGTTCTATGTTCTATTATCTTCACATCTTTAAAGATTAATTTTGACTCTTGGCTCACACATATACCCTGTTTCCCCCAAAATAAGACATCTCCTGTTAATAAGCCTAATCGGGCTTTTGAGAGCATGGCAATAAGGCCAAGTGCTTATTTCAGGGTTCAAAAAAAATAAAAAAATAAGACAGGGTTTTATTTTCGGGGAAACACGGTAGGTTATTTGAGAATAAAGGAAGCTGTCCTAGTATCTTCTCCACATCATTTGAACTTCTTTGTAGTGATCTACCAATTTGATTTTTTTTCCAAGTGATTTTTCTCTTTTATTTATTGCTGATCAAGAATAATCATAGACCTTGTTTAATTGTATGGATTTAATTTTGAATTTTTTGGTCAAAAGCAAAGGGGCCAGAATCACCACGTAGGGGAGGTGAGTGGTGTAAATACCTAACAAACCAAATAAACAAACAAACACAAACAAACAAACAACCTCCATTTGAGGGAAAGGATATTTCTTTGGCTGTTTTATTGTGGGATAACTTCTCCACTTCTTTTAACATTCCTTTAATTCCTTTTTTTCTTTAGTCCTATTGTTTGAATAAAACAGGATATGACTAGTGGACATTTGGTTCTTTCTCCCAAACAGAGGTGGGAAAAGCTGATACAGAAGAACAGGAGAACAATTATTTGATTGAGAATTTTGGATGGCAGCTGTCTATTGCTCCATTTGGAGCCACCCAGCATTTGTTATAAGATAGGCGGCTACATAAATGTTTTAAATAAATAATATAAATTAATATTTCCTCAATGAAATACAATTGGCAGTTTTGCGTTATGATCTACTAATTCTCATTTAGTACATTCATTTAAGGATCTTTTAAATCTTCCTTATTTCTACAGCACACTATCTTCAGTAGAGGACACCATACAAATCTTCTTCCAGATGTTCTGAAATCGCAAAGTACACATAGTAATTTAATTAATTAAATTAAATTAAATTAAATTTTAATTTAATTAATTAAATTTATATGCCGCCCCTCTGCAAAGACTCAGGGCGGCTCACAATACATTTTAAAAAATAATTATAAAAAAGATTGAAAAATTAAAAACATTAAAAACTCATTCACGCCATTCATGGCCAGATCTCGCCAGATCACAAGAGCGTAAAGGTAAAGGTTCCCCTTGTACATATGTGCTAGTCATTCCTGACTCTAGGGGGCGGTGCTCATCTCTGTTTCAAAGCCGAAGAGCCAGCGCTGTCCGAAGACGTCTCTGTGGTCATGTGGCCGGCATGACTCAATGCCAAAGGTGCACGGAACACTGTTACCTTCCCACCAAAGGTGGTCCCTATTTTTCTACTTGCATTTTTTATGTGCTTTCGAACTGCTAGGTTGGCAGAAGCTGGGACAAGTAACGGGAGCTCACTCTGTTACGCAGTGCTAGGGATTTGAATCGCTGAACTACTGATCTTCTGATCAACAAGCTCAGCATCTTAGCCACTGAGCCACCATGTCCCTTACAGCATAGTATTATACTTTATAAGGCTAGAGCACATTATTAGTTGCTTGTGCAACACCTCAAGATCTCTTATTGTTTCTGAGGTGGGCTGGGAAAGAGTCTTTTTTTGTTACTGGCAGTCTGTGTAACTGGAATAATTAACCAAAGAAAATATGTTCTTTGAAGATCACAATAGTCAGAACTTTGCACAGAAATAACTGCAATGGCACAGCTGTTTTGATCATCCCCCGTGTAAGTTCACAGTGATGTTGAAGCCCCCTGTGAATTGAAGACTGCAATGCTTTTATATTTGGGATTCAATTCCACTGGGCGTATAATAATTCTGCATATTCATCAGTGTGCTTGGCTAGATGAGATCTATCCACACATTAAATACCCTGATCGTCTTTTCATATTGGGATGTTTCTGGAATTCTCCACCAAAACCTAGCTTTTAGAGTTCTGAACTACTTCTTCTAATGTTCTAAGCCGTCACTGACTCCAAAGTTCCACTGTAGGTAACTCCTTGACTTACGACCACAATGAAGCCCAACAACAATGTGTGTGTTGTTAAGTGAAACACTTGTTACATGAGTTTTACCCCATTTTGCGACTTTTCTTGTCACTGTTGTTAAGTGAATCACTGCAGTTGTTAAATTAGAAACCAGGTTGTTAAATGAATCTGGTTTTCCCATTTTTTAAATTATTATTTATTTAGCGTATGGCAAATACATGGACTTATAGTAGTTCAAATGTTAATGTCCAGTCCACCCAGCCATTCAAGGACAGGGTGCTCCATGTTGAACAAAATCAGACATTGGGCCGATGTAAGCTCTTGATGTTGTTTATCCGTTGCCATGTATTTAGAGAGCCAGGAGTTTTACAAAGATGTCTGATGGCCAACTCTCATTAACTGCCAATTCTTCAATCTAGTCTGGCTGCCGATTGTTGCTAGTTGTTTGGTTCACACTTCCATGCTATCCAGGGTGCACCACGAGGAGGCGAACTAGCATCAAACCCCGGTTTCCCCATTGACTTTGCTTGTCAGAGGGTCATAAAAGTTGATCACATGATTCTTGCCAAGCATCTGAATTTTGATCACATGACCATGACAATGGTGGGTTACTCCCGGTTCTGTCTGGTTCAATAGAACTGGTAGTAAAAGCAGCGGGAGGCTCTGCTCACCTGTCTGGACATCATAATTGATGATCTGTGCATGTGCAAAAGCTTCTGCGCGTGTGCTCCCATTGCAAACCGGTAGTAAAGGTAAGTAGAACCCACCCCTGGACCATGGGAATGCTGTCGTAAGCAGTGATGGGATTCAGCCAATTCGGGCCGGTTCGGGCAAACCGGTGGTTAAATAGTTGGGTGGCCCCGCTCCATCCCTTCCCTCCCCTTTCAGGAGTTTGCACGTGCCCCATTTTGGCTCCCATGTAAGGCCTCCTAGGCCCAAAACAGGGTGTGGGGTGGGCCCCCATGCCCCATTTTTGCTCCCAGGAGGCTTCAGGAAGGCCTACTAGGCCCAAAATGGGGCACAGAGGGTGGCACGTTCCCCTGCGGCCTGTTTTTGCTCCCAGGGGGGTGCAGGAGTCCGAGTGCTGCTTGTCACACCAGGGGTAGGTTCCACTTACCTTTGCTACAGGTTCACAATGAGAGCGCGCTCGTGCGCACCCTTGCTTCACGCACACGCGGTGCTTCTGCGCATGCACAGAGAGTCTGTGATGACGTCTGGGCAGGTGGGTGGAGCCTCCCACCGCCATTACTACCGGTTCGCAAGATCCGGAATGAACTGGTAGAAACTCACCACTGTGTCATACCCCCTGGCCATACCCACCATGGCCACGCCCACCCAGCAGGTCATTAGGGCAGAGAACTGGTTGTTAAATTATTTGAATCCCACCACTGGTCGTAAGTGTGAAAAATAGTCATGCTTGCCTTTTTTTCAGTGGCTGTTATAACTTTGAACCATCACTAAATGAACCATTCTAAATCGACAGCTACCTGTAATCCCATCCCCTCCCTTCACAACCTCGCAGCCCAAGAGCAAAACATTGGCTGCAAATTGTTCTTTTCTAGTAACATCACTGCAAAACTAAATTATCTCTTCTCAATCCACCAGGAGGTTGGTGGAACTGAAGTTTGATCCTTCAAATAGTTCTCCGTTCCACTCATTGATGTATAACATAAATTCCCAGACCTTCAAGTGCCATCAAACATCTCTGGTGGGGTCTGTCCCCCAAAATTCAACTATATTGAATTTTTAATAGTTAATATTTAATTTTTAAATGAAATGGAATTTAGATTAGGTGTAAATTCTGTTTTGTTTTCTTATGCTTTCTAAGAAATGCGACTCCGTTTTATTTGACGACAGACTCCCAGCAAAAAAAAGAAAGAAAGAAAGATATATGCACTTCTATTTTAGCTCATTTATACATGGCTAAAATAGTCATTCAAATAATCTTGCTGTATACAAGCGTTTGGCAGTATTGGGGTTTTTTGGGCATTGTGCTTTGCAAACACCCAGAAACATTTTGAAAAATTCTTCTATGAACAATCATAATTTTAGCTATGCCTGTGCACATACATTTGGGTCATGTGGAAAGGAAAGAAATGTGTGCTTGGTCCAATTAATTGTAGAACTTGTTCTGTTTAACCTGGAACTCGGGAATTGTGAACTTTGATAGCGAAGAGAAGATTCATGAAACTTGAAAAAGAAGGAAGGAAACTTGCTTAGCTGTTTTAGAAGTCTCTAGATGGTTTTGACTTGATGAATAATGACCTCTAACAGGCCAAATGTGTTCATTCCTTAACCCACTTTGACAAATAAAGCACTGAGTCCTTAGTCTAATTTCTCATCCGACAAGCTCTTCCTAATGATAATTCTACTCCCTTGCTGGCTTTGTCCATTTGCCTTGATGTCTCGTTCTTCTAGCAGCTCCTTAATTATTGAAGATGCAAACATCTGGATGAAATAAGCCAAGGAAATATCTAGCAAGCATTGCATGTAATCCAAAGCTTTCCTTTAACCCCCCCACCTTTCACCTAAGATTTATGATTGGGGCTGGAGGGGAGGGAGGAAACTGAACTAGGAATAGATGCCAAATTTACATGATCCAGCAAAAGGTCCTAGGCTCTAGCAATATAATTTTGAGAAGCATTAAAACATGATCATGAAACATTAAAAAAAAAATTTGTTAGCAGCAGATATTTGTTACCAAATTTGTTAGCTTCAGGTAAGATGAACATCATGGTGAAAGGACTAAAACTCACTGTTGCCCCTTTCTATATGTACAAACTAAATATCAATATTCTCAACAAAGAATCACACAAGTACAATTGATAATGTTCCAAAATGTAAAACAGAAGTGAACAAGCCTAGACCTGAGGGTAGAGTTGTGTCTGGCACAAAGAATCAGGATGCAGCCCAGAAGATTGATTTAAGCCTACACCCAAGAATCTGATGAGCTAAAGTTCAATACTAAACTGGTGCCAGACAAGGGTCAATGGAATTCAAGATGGGTTGAACTTGGATCATTTGTGGCAATGTAAGGACTCTAAGCTGATGACACATTTAACTCCACTCCCAGCTCTGCCTGCTCTTCTACATTATGTGAACAAAGAGCAAGATGGTAGCCATATCTTTTTGTCCCCAACTTTGTGGACACCCCTACTAGGACTCACAAGCCATGTACCATTCTCATTACTTTGTTCGCATATAATCCTGTAGAAACATGAATTGATGTGGGAAGAAGAGAGTTAGTTAAAAGCTTACATCAAGTGAGAGGAAGAATTACCTATGAGGAGGACCAACTCTGGCCTTCTGAAAAATTCCAGGTGACTTCTCAACTGTTCAACTAGAATCCACAGGCATGTCCAAAAAGTGGAAGGCTTGCTGTGGAAATGCCATCTCCTGTTTAAATTATAAGCGCTTTAAAAATTTGTTATTGACCCAAACAATTCAATTTTCTTCAGTGCGGCATTGTAATCCTTAACAAAGGTTGACAGCCACATTGTTTTCTCTGCATCCCACCTGTTTAAAATGCCCAGGAAGAGTCCCCTAAACCCAAAACCAGAACAGAATCCTTAGAAATATGTGAAATACCTTGTGAGAATCAGCTGAGCTGTGTGCATTATATAATGAGCATTTCCCATGGAGGACTCTTGTCATAGCTATGTGTGATTTACTGTACTGCTTTTTTCTTCATTTTCATCAGGCATTGTGACAAAAGGGTGGGAATTAATTCTAGCATGTCCACATATCATCTGTAATTGGATGATTCAATTGCTCTTGACAGAGACACACTGCAGGACGATGAACCTTTGATGAGACTTTTATGCATAAGAAGCTGCCTTATTCCAGCTCAGCCCTTTACTTCATCTAGCTTTACTTTGTTTACCCTGGCTGGCAGCATCTCCACAGGCTTGCTGAGAATGCTGGAGAATGAATCACGATCCTTCAGGATATTTGCCTGATCTGATTCATATTGTTCAGTGACTCAAACTGTACTTCCTAAACTGATTCATGGATTGTTTCCCACCCTCTCTTCCTCTCTTATTATATCATCTATCTATCTATCTATCTATCTATCTATCTATCTATCTATCTATCTATCTATCTATCTATCTATCTCCCTCCCTCCCTCCCTCCCTACCTACCTACCTTACCAGTAGTGGGTTGCTCCCGGTTTGCACCGGTTCTATAGAACCGGTAGTAAAACCGGCAGGAGGCTCCGCCCACTGACCCTGATGTCATCAAAACACTTCTGCGCATGCGCAGAGCGTGTGTGCGTGTGAGCGAAGCAAGCACCTGTTACCTACCTACGTAGCTACCCCCCCCCCTCTCTCTCCCTCCTCCGTACCCCTACCTACCTACCTACCTACCTACCTTCCTACCTACCTATCCATCCATCCATCCATCCATCCATCCATCCAACCTACCGGTATCTATCTATCTATCTATCTATCTATCTATCTATCTATCTATCTATCTATCTATCTTATCATCTATTTATATCTATGTCTGTCTCTTTTCTATCTCTCTCTATCCTTATGCACTCTCTCTTCCTCCCTCCCTCCCTATGGATAAAGTGGGATCAAATACCATTTTACAGGAAAAAAATGAGCATTTTGAGGATTTTTTTTTTTAAAAAAAACTGATGCCAATAATATAATCTGGAACCTGATCTGCCTACTGGCTCACATTGCAATGCAAACTGACTAAATTCACACTAGCTAAATCAGTGTGCAAGTCGGAAATCAGTGCAATTCTCTGAAGAATAACAAAAAGGCATACAAAACAGACAAGAGTGCTGAAAATGTGTGTATTCATGAAGTATATTAAAAACATATTTTAAAAGCACCAGGCAAAAAAAATACATAGCAAATACACACACATTTTCAGGGCTGACTTTGACAAGTAAGATCTTCAGAAGGATGAAACAGAAAATGGAAAATTAGAAAGCAAAGAAAAAATGATTGCCATGTATCATTTCCAATTTAGAAGGTTGTGATTTTTTTTTTAATGTTCAGAAATAGTTGCTGTTAAACCATGATTTATGTGGGGCATGTGTAAACATTTCTCCAATTTCAATAATTAAAATACTGGTTATCAGATCTATGTTGCATTTTAAAGACACTCCAAAGATCAGTGGATCCACAGTTGTTTGCTCTAAATGCCTCCTTTTTAGGGAGCATCAAAAACTGCAATGGGCTGGATTTTACTTTCTCTATTGCACTTTTTTAAAAAGTGAATTCATCGGCCACATGTTTCTTTGAGCCTAAGCTCTCCAAGCATTAAAGTGATCCCCTTCATTCTAATTATTACTGAATACATCCAATACTAATGACGCTTAATTGTTCCACTAGAACACTGTCTGTTATTTTTGGCAGCCAGAATGAAAACAGTTTCAAATGCCATCAAAAGAACTTGCGGAAACGTAGCATATCCAGGGCAAATGCATGATAATATGCAAGGGTGTGTTAATATTACATCATTTCTTACCACCACGGTTTTGTGATCATTTCCAACCCATATTTGGGTTGCTAAATGGCTACGTGAAATCCAATGAATTGAATATTGTCAGAAGGAACTTGTTGGCAACTGAAGATGTTTTTATCTCTGCTCCTGAAAATAATTTACCTCAGTGATCTAAACTGCATTACCTCTACATTGATCTTGACTTACCTCAATTTTTTCCACAATGTTTGAATTTGTATGCGGCACCAAACAAAACTTTTTCACGTATGGATTTTTAAAATTATTTTTTTTTTGGTAACACTTACTTAGCAGTTTATGGAAAAAAAGTGAATGATCTCATCAAGATTCTTACAAATTAAAAAAAATCTGTGCTTATTAATTATGCAGGATTAGTCTAATTATAATTCAGCAAATTAATTAGCGACAGAAGGTGTTCTGAAACATTGGAGTACATTTGCATGTTAAATGGAGAGGCTAGTCTGTAATATATGTAAATTTATGCATGGCTTCATAGTTTTAATTTAAAAATTTGCAGCTGCATATGGTATGGGAGCAGGTGAAAAGTCAGTTTTAGTTTAACGATGCTAACAAACATTGGACGCTGTCCTGTCTTCAGGAATGAGAAGGCACCCATCTTGGCTATTCTATAAATCTGTCCTCAGAGTCTAATGTTACATCAATGTTCAAACTCAAGGTCAATATGGTGTCAAAGTAGGTATAAAAACACCAACTCAACAACTCTTTTGGAGATGAGGGGAAAATATAGGTGGACCAAAGAATCTTGATTATAGGCTGACTCCCTTAGCAAATTTATGCATATTTCTTTCAGTATGATGGCAGTTTAGGGACTAGAACAGCTCCTGGCTTGTGTTGAAGCAAAAGCTTTTATCTGAGCGTTATATGCTTTGGCAGGTGTAAAATAGGTTGCTAACCTTGATTCTGTCTTTGGAATGTTCATGCCACAGCTCCCTCATCTCCTCCCTCTCTCTCTTGGAGTTACAGGAAAGTTATTACCAACTTTGAGCGCATTAAATAGGTTGTCCTCACCATCTGGCCACAATAGTAAAACCATTGGACCAAGTCAGTGGGTCTGTGGGTGACGTTGTCAGGGGTGGAGGCAATTAGTAATCAGTGCTCAATCTTCCGTAGAGATTTGGGGAGGAAAAGGGATTCCCTTGAAAAGGTTGGACTCCATGGTGGATGGACACAATCAACATAGGTTAGGAGGGAGTGAAGTTTGCAAAAGGGGTTACTAATTTCTGTAACAGTGGCCTGACCTTTTTTTAAAACTGCAGGTAGTCCTTGACTTGTGATCCTAACTAAGCCCAAAACAAAGCGAAACGTTGGTTAAGTGAATTTTGCCCCATTGTATGACCTTTCTTGCCATGGTTGTTAAGTGAATCACTGCAGTGGTTCAGTTAGTAACACAGCTGTTAAGTGAATCTGGCTTCCCTGTTGACTTTGCTTGTCGCAAAAGGCGATCACATGATCTTGGGATACAACAACGGTCATAAATATGAGTCAGTTGCCCAAGTGTCTGAATTTTATCACGTGACCACAGGGATCCTGCAACGGTCATGAAAAATGGTCATAAATCACATACCAGCTTAACAAATATCAAGCAGTGCTAGGATTTAGGTATCATGCATCTAACAAATGTTGAACTTGCCTATCAAGCAATGCGACTTTATCCCAAAGAAGATGCCCCTTTTGCGAGAGACATCTGGAAAACTGTAGATTCATGGAGGCAAGGAGGTTGAGATGTGCCAGGCCTCCTAGGTTAACCAGACAGGAGGCATGACTTGATGAACTAATTCCACTTTACTGTAAGGCTACATTAAGAGAATTTTGCAATCTGAAAGTATAAATTTACTGTGGCTACTCATAACTGCTTTGAGCAGGTCCTTCCTAGGTTTTTTTCTCTGATTGTTAAGCCACTGGAATCTTCTGCCTCTTTTCTGTGATGGTTTCCTAGGCAGGGTCTATTCTTCTGGTGCCCAAGGTCATTTACACCAGGGGTCCCCAATCCCTGGTCCCTGGGTGGCACTAGTCCATGGCATGCCAGAAAGTGGGCCACACAAACAAGAAAGCAGGCAGCATGCATAATCACACCCGCTCCGGTCCATGGAAAAATCTTTCTCCATGGAACCAGTCCCTGGCACCCAAAAGATTGGGAGCTGCTGGTCCATTCAAAGTCCATTCAAAAATGTGAACCGGGGAGATCCAGAGTTCAGTCTACTCTCAGCCAGTCACTTTATTTCAGTCAAATCTATTTTATAGGGATGTTATTATGGGGTTTAAATGGGCAAAATGCTCATTTAATTACCCTGATCTTCTGGAGGAGTAGCAGAATAAATGAACGTCTGTATCAATAGGGGAAACTTTCTGGCCTTTTGTGTGTAGATATGAACCTGTCAAATATAATGCTTGGAACTCTGAAACTCTGAGTCTTCTTCTCCTAAAGGTAAAGGTAAAGGTAAAGGTTCCCCTCGCACATATGTGCTAGTCGTTCCCGACTCTAGGGGGCGGTGCTCATCTCCGTTTCAAAGGCAAATAGCCAGCGCTGTCTGAAGACGTCTCCGTGGTCATGTGGCTGGCATGACTAAATGCCAAAGGTGCACGGAACACTGTTACCTTCCCACCAAAGGTGGTCCCTATTTTTCTACTTGCATTTTTTTACATGCTTTCGAACTGCTAGGTTGGCAGAAGCTGGGACAAGTAATAGGAACTCATCCCGTTACGTGGCACTAGGGATTCGAACCACTGAACTGCCGACCTTTCGATCGACAAGCTCAGCGTCTTAGCTACTGAGCTACCACATCCCTTCTTCTTTTCCTATAACTCTACTATTCATGTATCTTGGTGAACATCTCAAGACCTTCTAAGAACTAGTGTGTGACCTCTGAAACTGAGGGATATGTCTCCTCTCTTAATTTCTAAGTAACTAAGATTTTTACCTGGACTTTGCAGTGGTTTGGATTCCCTCTTCAAAAATCCTTTGGAGGATGAGGATATGTGGCAACATTTTGCAACATTTTAACGAAGCTATATCTTTCAAGAGTTGTATCATTCCTGGAAAAGATGTGGCTGCTATAAGAGGTTGCAAATAGGCACTGTTTTCATACTCCTATGCATTATGAAACATCTTTTGGAGATTGAACCTGAATAATTCTAATAATTAACCTCCAAAAAACCTATTATTGTGAAGACAGAACTTGCCAGAGAGCTCCACATGGGAGTTAGTGGCTTGCCTTGTTCTTCCATATACAAAGCTCGGTTGCTTCACTCCTACTTCTTCTATATATATAAAAATGGCTGTGTGTGTGTGTCTGTGTATGTTCCAGCATTACTCTGGAACGCCTTGAGCAATTTCAACCAATTGGTACACAGGTGACTTACTCTCTGGAAAAAAATATTGTGGGAATAAGACACCCCTAACACCCCTTGAGTTGGTTTGTGTGTGTGTTCCAGCATAACTCTGGAATGCCTGGGCCACTGAAATGAAAAGGAATGAATTATATCTATAGTGTTAAATCACAGTACTTTTGACAATGATAGTGTGCATTTTGGATTCAAGTTCTGTTAAGATACAGCCTGTTGTGCCTTAAAATGGCCTCTACTGTACAGCACAGTGGAGTTGCCATGGTAATGGCTTCACAATACTCCACAAGGAGGCTCCCTCTGAGGATTGGGATAAATAAATACCATGCCGGGTAATCAACTAGTTAATTATAAAATATGCTGTGCCTCTTACCCTGAGCTAAGCCATAATAGAGTTTGTTTGGGTTTCTTTAGTATGTTATGTGAACGCAACCACTGTGGTTAGGTAAATAATGGCTCAAGATGAGTTGAGGTCAGCCAATTATGGTTTACTGAGTAAATCACGGATAAAGAAATATGTGAAATATGTGATATGTGAACCAGAGCAGGCCTTGAAATTCTGGAACGAAATTATCCTCCACCCAAACCTCTCATGTTTGCATATTCCCATCTATTTGCTTGCAAGTTGGTAAAAAGTTTTCTGTGTATGTGTACATGTTTATAATGGGGGATGTCCAGAGAGAGAGAAAGAAAGAAGCCCGCTCTGTGAAATGCAAACTGCTCATATTTGCAAAGCGCTCTCTGAAGACTTTTTGGAAGAACATTTGCAATTATAAGCGTGCTGTTAGACTAGTGTTTCATTTTCAAGGCAGGCCCATGGAGTTCAATTATTATTTTTATTAATGGTGTCAGATTTTCATTGGAGTGCAAAAACAAGGCCGTTTTCCTTGGAGAGATTTTTCCTTCCAGCAAGTGTTGGAGTGGCAAATGACCATCTTTGCAACAAAACAAGTGCCTGCAATCTAATGAGGGATGATTAGTACAATCTCTCTGCTAAAAAAACAAGAGATGAAAACTAGAAAGAGGAGGGGTGGTGTGTGTGTGTGTGGAAAACTCCAAACAATTATCTTGTTACTGAAGATACTTTTTTGAGTACAATGTTCTGTATTTTCTACAGTGTATTGTATTGCTTTGCATTGAAGTGGGTACTAAGTTAATAGCATGTTGTGTGAACCATGGTTAAAACCTCAAATGTTTTGCCTTTAATGCAATTCCCTTTTCTTAACTTTGATTTATGGTTAGCACGTTGTACGTATCTAGCTAATGATATGGATGTATCTAGCTAATCGATTAAAAATACTTTCCTGAAATAGTATCTACACAGACAGATATAAATATGCAGGGAAAAAGAGAGGGAGAGGGAAATATGGTAGAATCAGGGGTGAAATGCAGCAGGTTCTGACAGGTTCTGGAGAACCAGTGGTGGAAATTTTGAGCAGTCCGGAGAACCGGTAGTAGAAATTTTTGAGCAAATTGTGCATTTTTTAAAATTAGAAAATGTCACCAGGTTTGAATGGCAGCCATCTGAACTAGTCTCATTGACAACTAACAAGGGATCAGCAAAGGGCAAGACTGCTACAGTTAGACCTCGACTTATGACCACAATTGAGCCCAAAATTTATGTTGCTAAGTGAGACATTTGTTGAATTTTGCCCCATTTTGTGACCTTTCTTGCCACCATTGTTAAGTGAATCACTGCAGTTATTAAGTTAGCAACATGGTTGTTAAGCGAATCTGGCTTTCCCAATTGACTTTGTTTGTCAGAAGGTCACCTGAGCGGATCACATGACCCCGGGATGTTGCAACGGTCATATATATGAATCAGATGCTGAGTGTCTGAATTTTGATCACATGATCACGAAGATGCTGCAATGGTTGTAAGTGTGAAAAATGGTCATAAATCACTTTTTTCAGTGCCATTGTAACTTTGAATGGCCACTAAATGAACTGTTGTAAGTCGAGGACTACCTGTGGTATTCAAGGCTCTCATTGGCCATACACAGATTCCTGGGCACTACTTGATGGTTTGAGTCGACTGCGAGGATATAACTGAGAAAGTTCTGTAACTTCAGATGACCTAAGGCTGCTGTCACCTTGACAAACTGTCCAGAGCTGCTTGTCTTAAAATGTGGAGCATTGTGGGCACCCTTGATTTTCCTTTCTGTGTTGTTGTTATTAGTTGCAAAGTTGTGTCTGACCCATTGCGACCCCATGGACAACATTTCTCCGGGCCTTCCTGTCCTCTACCATCCCCCAGAGTCCATTTAGTGACTCCATCCAGCCACCTCATTCTTTGCCGTCCCCTTCTTCTTTTGCCCTCAATCGTTCCCAGCATTAGGTTCTTCTCCAGGGAGTCCTTCCTTCTCATTAAGTGGTCAAAGTATTTGAGTTTCCTCTTCAGGATCTGGCCTTCTAAAGAGCAGTCAGGGTTGATCTCCTCTAGGACTGACTGGTTTGATTGCCTTGTAGTCCAAGGGACTCGCAGGAGTCTTCTCCAGCACCAGAGTTCAAAGGCCTCAATTCTTTGGCGCTCAGCCTTTCTTACGGTCCAACTTTCACAGCCAGACATTGCAACTGGGAAAACCATCGCCTTGACTATTCACACTTTTGTTGGCACGGTAATGTCTCTGTATTACCCTATAGCCATGATGGCGAACCTATGGCACGCATGCCACAGGTGGCACGTGGAGCCATATCTGTGGGTACGTGAGCATTGCCCTAGCTCAGCTCCAGTGTGCATGTGCACACCGGCCAGCTGATTTTCGGACCTTCCGGGCCCCACAGAAGTTGGGAAACAGGCCATTTCCGGCCTCTGAAGGGCCTCCGGGTGGAGTGGGGAAGGCCGTTTTCGCCCTCCCCAGGCTCCAAGAAAGCCTCTGGAGCCTGGAGAGGTCGAAAAATGGGCCTACCAGGCCCATCGGGCCATCATGTGCCAAAAGTGGGGCAGGAGTGTTGGGGGGGGTTGCGCGCATGCGCAGGGCAGCAGGACACATTGAATTATGGGTGTGGGCACCCACACGCATGCCCCCCGCTCCCCCCGCTTTTGGCACACGACGGCAAAAAGGTTAGCCATCACTGCCCTATAGCAATTAAGTTTATAGAGGGAAATAAGAGCAATGGTCTTCTGTTTTCCCGACTTACTGATATGGAAAATAAATGGATTTGTGGGTGAAATATTTATGGATCTGTTTTATTTAAGGTTTCTAAAGTATCTAAGTAGGAATGACACATTGCTTGCCAACATCTGCAGTTATATCTGAGGTGTCAATACAAAAACAACGCCCACCATTCTGCCAATTAAACACCCTGGATTTGTGGACAAGAGAGTTGTTAAAGTATGTTAATGAGGGAGCTAGAAAGCTGCCTTATGCCAGCTAACATCCTTAGTTATCCCTGCTCCCCAATATCTGGTTTGTAATAGTTCTGCTCTGCTCTGCTACTATCTCATGCGGTTTCTCCTAAACTGATCCCCTAAACTCTCTATGGAGGCTGCCTGTTCCTTTCACTTTCCTGTCCTATGTTAACATGAAATTGCAATAGTATCCACATTCTACAACAAAGTTATTGGGTTTTTTTTTTTAAAAAAAGAGCACTTGATGGTAATAGAAGGGCATTATGCTGGGGATCTATTTAAGTCATAAACCATGGAATTTCTTTCTAAACCTAACCTTTGGTCTAAATCAAATAAAGATGATCTTCAGAGAGCACCACATTCATGGATTTGGAGTGGGTTAGGGTTAGAAGGTCCATAATGTATGCCAATCCTAGTTCTTCAAGGATCTAGACCCGTGATGGCGAACCTATGGCATGTAGCCATATCAGTGGGCATGCCAGCTCAGCTCTGGTGTGCATGCACACGCTGGCCAGCTGATTTTCGGGCCTTCTGGGCCCACCAGAAGTAGGGAAACAGGCTGTTTCCTGCCTCCGGAGGGCCTGGGGTATGTTTTTCTTTCTTACCTGGCTCCAGATCCTCTCTGTGTATCTGTGGAGGGTGAAAACAGCCTTTCCCACTTCCTCGGAGGTCTTCCGGAGGCCTGAAAGGGTCCATTTCCCAACTTCTGGTGGGACAGGAAGTGACGTTTTTTGCTGTCCCCAGCCTCCAGAGACTCTTAGAGAGGCCCAAAAGTCCCAAAAGTTGGGTAAGACCTTTGAGATGCAAATGAAATTAAGCCCGATATGTAGTACTTTTATCATCTATTTCAGGCTGACAAGCAGTATATTTGTATTGCTCTGGCTACACTTTGTAAACCAGCTGTTACATGGTCTTAAAAATCTATGAAAGCAACAAGAGGTCCACGCAACACTTTCTCAGAGTGAGCTGTATGAACTTCTTGTTCATATAACTTAATGCCAAGGGCGACCTCTTTTTGTCTATTGAATTCCAGAAAAGATAGTTGGCGGCAACTGAAAAATAGCTTTTGTAACTTTGCGAACTGGGTCCCTGGTCATAACATCATAATCATGTATCAGCTGATGGAAATGTAAATTCCATAAAGGAACCTATTATCACATGTGGTGGACCTGCCCAATGGCAAAACAATACTGGCTAACGATCAGAAAACAAATAGAAGAAATAGCCCATCAAAGAATAGAAATAGAGGCCAGAAACCTTTCTACTAGGCATAATAAATGAACAATATGAAAAGGAAATAAAATACTTAATCATTCATATATCAGCAGCACGAATATTTTTTGCACAAAATTGGAAGAGTAGTGACATACCAACGGAAGACAGAGTAATTAGCAAAATCATGGAATGTGCAGAAATGGACAGATTCACAAAGGAATTACAAAATAGAGAGGAGCACGATTACTATCTAGTATGGGAAAAGTGGTACACCTGGTTGGAAGATAGAAAAGGAAAAAAAGAATAGGAAGTAAGTGGAGTGACGTAATACAGAAATAGGAACATAAACTATGAATACAGGTTAACAATGAACCACAAAGATAGACATAAGAGAAAGACCAAACAATGAGGAGTCAAAAGCACAAATAAGAACATACAGTACAGTTGTGATAAACTTGATATATATTTGAATTTTTGTTTATATGTTTACATGTTTTGTATATTTTGTTGTTGTTTTGTCTAGTTTGTATTTTTAAATTAAAAATTAAAAAAATAGTGTATCAGCTGATAGAACAGAAAGGATAAGTTCAAAGAAGAGATTTCCATTCCATTTACTGTGTGCTTGGAGAGAGAGCAGATTGCAGATTACAGATTAATAGAGTTGGAAGGGATCTTGGAGGTCATCTAGTCCAACCTCTCGCCCAAGCAGGAGACCCTACACCATTTCTGACAAATGGCACTCCAGTCTCCTCTTGAAAGTCTCCAGTGATGAAGCTCCCACAGCTTGCGAAAGCAAGCTGTTCCACTGGTTGATTGTTCTAACTGTCAGAAAATTTCTCTTTATTTCCAGGTTAAATCTCTCCTTGTTCAGTTTCCATTCATTATTCCATGTCTGGCCTTCCGGTGCTTCAGAAAATAGCTTGACCCCTTCTTCTCTGTGGCAGCCCCTCAA
Organism: Arizona elegans; assembly: GCA_022577455.1. Classification (NCBI taxonomy): domain Eukaryota; kingdom Metazoa; phylum Chordata; class Lepidosauria; order Squamata; family Colubridae; genus Arizona; species Arizona elegans. The sequence continues at coordinate 2,944,517 of JAKOOJ010000013.1, read as the reverse complement.
ATATTGGAAGACTGCTATCATGCCTCCCTGGTCTTTCTCTTCACTAAACTAGCCATGCCCAGTTCCTGTAACCATTCTTCATATGTTTTAGTCTCTAGTCCCCTAATCATCTTTGTTGCTCTTCTCTGCACTCTTTCTAGAGTAGGGATCTCCAAACTTGGCAACTTTAAGACTTGTGGACTTCCGCTCCCAGAATCCCCAAGCTAGTTTTGCTGGCTGAGGAAATCTGGGAGTTGAAGTCCACAAGTCATAAAGCTGCCAAGTTTGGAGACCCCTGTTCTAGAGTCTCAACATCTTTTTTGTAGTGTTGTGACCCAAACTGGATGCAGTATTCTAGGTGTGGTCTTACAAAGGCAAATTTAGTCATCTAGTTTGAAGAAAGGAATTTTATTTTGAAATATGTAGTGATAGAAGGAGTTATTCTTAAACACACCCATTTATTCCTTTGCATCAGGAAAGACCATAAATTTTGTGGATTTGATAGTATGTAAAGGTAAATAAATTGGTTTTTCTTTAGATTCTCCTTAAGGGTCAGCATTATGTTTTCTTTTATATTGCTTCTGGAATAATTAATAAGCCTTTAAGGAAATGACAGAATTTTTAATGCTCAATCTTTCATATTCCCCATGATTTTGTAATAAATATTTCAAAGTCAAAGTATTATATAATTAGTCTTTTGTAATGCCAATAACAAACCAGGATCAATTCACACCCTCAAATCTTGCTTTGCTTTAGTATTTATTTTACATATCCCGTTTTTCACCCAGGAGATGAAAAGACTTACAAAACTTTTAAAAAAGCAATAAAACATGTCAAACTCTGGTTTAAGCAAATCATAGCTTGGATATCATGGGGAATATTGTCAATTAAAAATCGGAATCTGAGGCTGCTAAGCTTCTAGCATACAAAAGAAAAGGAAAGAAGAGTGCTAATAATATTATGCAAAAATTCTCCACTTTTTTTTCCCTACCTGTTCTCAATCAGTTTGCTGAAAGAGAATTAGCTTTTGAAATTTCTTTCAAAGGAGAAGGAAATGTTGATAACATTCTCAGGAAGGGAAGGTAGCAGTTTTATAACCATCAAGTGACAAAATGGCCAAGAGGTATTTGGGAATGTCCTGTCGTTCATTGTATTGTATTTCATTGTCTATCAAATTTCATAGGAAAGAAGCTGCTTTTTTTACATTTTCCAGTTGGGAATTATGAGTAATATCATTATCGGAATGAGCACCCTAGCGCATCTCCAATGATAAAATCAGCTCAAAAATACCAGCTAGAGAATTTTGAAAGAAATTATTGGGTGTCCAGAGAAGAAAAGAGATTAAAACAAAAACCAGTTTCACAGGGGAAGAAAACTTTTGGGAAATTACTGAGAGAAATCAGCAAAACATCAAATAGAAAATGGTGCAAGGCCACATTTGTCTGCATAGTAGGAAATTACGTTGTTTTTTAACATCTGAACAAAGTCAACAAGGCATGTGGTTATACGTGGTTCTCCTATGCTGGAAGATGGATTTTTATACTAAATGTTCCCCTGCATGTAGAAAACTGAACTATTATGGAGAGAGGTATAATTTTTATTTCTCTTTCCTTTTCATGCCTAAATATACCAAGTGCCCTCAGTCCCATCTCAATTCTCCAACTTAATAAACTTTGTTAGACACTCATAACCTGTTCCAATGTACCTCTTATTTTGGAGGGAGAGGTCAGGGTGGAGTCTTTTTTCCATTAAATAGAACAACAACAAAAACAAAAGAAGGAATGGAACAAAATTGTAAAAGAAAAGAAAAAGAAAAAAGAGCACACCAAACAATTGTGTGTGTATAAGGATTTCTTTATTCTTTAGAATGGCATTTGAGGAAGTTGATGGATCAAGTTCCAAAGTTGACTGTCTGGAGATTCTCAGCCATCCAGGTCATGGTTATCCCAAAGATGCTTTTTCAAGAAGCAACTAGACTTTCTGGGTTTAAAAAAAAACAAAAAACGATGAGAATGAGAAATGAAATGTCTTCAAAGAAAAACCAGAAAGTCCAGCTTCCCCTTGAAAAGGGATTCCAAAGTTGACTTTCAGGGAAGGAGGGAGGGAGGGAGGGAAGGAGGGAGGGAGGGAGGGAGGGAGGGAAGGAAGGAAGGAAGGAAGGAAGGAAGGAAGGGAATTTCCAAATTGATGGGCATCATTACATCTTGCTGTATTGAGTTCCACGGGAGGAAGGAAGGAATTTTGCTAGTACTTCTTCTTTGCTCAATAGAAGGTGATAGTTATGCCCCCAACTGACTTGTCCCTGGAGATTTCCGGGTTAAATCTGGAAGCCAGATATAAAAGTTAGAATCTGATTGCATTCTGTATCAGTTGAAGTTTGTGAGTGATCTTCAGTGTGCTGTAGTATCATATGTAACACATTGGAGTAATCCAGGTAAGGGGATATTAAGTGTATGCACTTTTTAAGGGGCAGAACAATGTGGTTTATTTCCCCAGACTTCATACAAATATGGTTCAGCATATGAAAGGATCAGCTGGATTGATATTTTTCATTCAAGGCAATCAGCCTAGTAAATTAAAAATCTAATCCCAAGATTTACTCCAGTAGTTGGGATTTTCCCAAATGCTCCTGCTTGCTAAGCCATTGACGTTTTTTTAGGGGAAAAAAAACCCTTATATTGATTTAGGATGTGATGAGATAAAAATGAGGGATTCAAATTAGCAATATGCTTCGTAAACTCTCAGAGGTTTAAAACGATAATGCCTTTAATAAAATACCATACCTAGTTTAGTATTAAGTTACAATCAACTTTAACTTAAATTGGAGCCAAGCTTGAGCTATGAGGAAGGAATCAGCCAAACAAAGCTATTTGCTCTATTTTCTTGTCTTCTGTGTCTGCTAACTCACTTATTTTGAGATCTTGGGTGATTCATCAAGACCATAACTCCTTTGTGGCGGTCAGGTGCCAACTTAATCCTGGTGGAGACACCCTTTTGTGGAGGTGGTCCATTGATTTTGGAAATAGTGCCACTTCCTCCAAAGGGAATGAGGGGTGATCTCCAGACCATTTTGGAAAAGGAGCAGAGGTGGTATTCAGCAGGTTCTGACCAGTTCTGGAGAACAGTAGTAGAAATGTTGGGTAGTTCGGAGAACCGGTAACTACCACCTCTGACTGGCCCTGCTCCCATCTATTCTCTGCCTCCCGAGTCCCAGCTGATGGGAGGAAATCGGGATTTTGCAGTAACCTTCCCCTGGAGTGGGGAGGGAATGGAGCAGTGGTGGGTAGCTCCCGGTTCGGTCCGGTTCTTGTGAACTGGTAGTAATGATGGCGGGGGCTCCGCCCACCTGCCCAGACGTCATCATGAATGATCTGCACATGTGCAGAAGTGTGAGCGAAGCATGTGCATGGGCGCACACTCCCTTTGCGAACCAGTAGTGGAAGTAAGAAGAACTCACCCCTGGAATGGAGATTTTACAATATCCTTCCCCTGCCATGCCCACCAAGCCACGCCCACAGAACCGGTAGTAAAAAAATTTGAATCTCAACACTGAGAAGGACAGTAGTATAAGTTTGGTTCCAATAGCCAGGTTTCACTTTCTCTTGAGTAATTAGAGAAGGAAATTACAGTTTGGGTTTAATGCTACAAGCTGGTGAGCCAACTAATAGAGTGTATGATATACCGTATTTTTCGGAGTATAAGACACACCGGAGTATAAGACGCAACTACATTTTTGGACTGTTTTTTTTAAAAATTTTTAAAAAATGTTTAGACAAACACACATACAAACATATAATGTATTTTCTTTGAACAGACTATTTGGCTGGTTCACAAATTTAAACAGTGTTTAATCATTTCAATTTTTTTTTAATTTGATTTATATGCCGCCCTTCTCCGGAGACTCAGGGCGGCTTACAATGCATTAAGCAATAGCCTTCATTCGTTTGTATATTTTATACAAAGTCAGCTTATTGCCCCCACAAACTGGGTCCTCATTTCACCTACCTTAGAAAGGATGGAAGGCTGAGTCAACCTTGAGCCTTGGAGAGATTTGAACCAGCAGAAATTGCAGGCAGCTGTGTTAATAACAGGGTGCACTAAACCACTGTACTATCAAATTTACAATTTCTATATTTCCCTTTTGCCATATTTATTCCTCATCTATTTTTTTTAAAAAAACAGTATTACCCTTCATTCTCATGTCTAATCTTAATCAAATTCAATTTTTCCCTTCTATTCTATATTATACCCCTTCCCATTGTCATCTATTTTTATATCCATCCTCACATTGGTTAATTATTTAATATTACAATTGTTTAATACAAATTCAACATTTTAATATAAATCAATTAGTTATATAAATATCTTTTTTGTATATTAATATCAACATGAATATTCCAATTATTTCCATGCAATCCAATTTCTTACAAATCAATTAATTATACTTACCAATAATAATAAACCAAATAATTTCCCCCATATATTCCTCCAAACCACAACTTAACCATTTCTGCTTTCAACACAATATACAATTAATAGTATCTCAATTATTACAATTCCCTAGTTAAATAGAGCTTTTTTTTCTTTTGTGTTTTAAAATCTTGAACACTCCTCTTTTGCCCTAAATTTCCCATTGTTTGCACCTACCTTTTTTGGTGAGCAAAAAGAAAAAGAAATCTCTCCCTGCCTCATTGCAGCAGAGCCTGCTTTACTTTCAGTTTCATTTTTTTCAGCATAGCTAGGGGAAAAAAAAATCTGCTCCAGCACTTTGCAGCTACCAGCAGAGCCCTGAGCAAAACAGCTGAGAACAAATCAGCTGAGAGTCGGGAGGCCGATCTAAGCAACTTATGCTGAAGCTGAAAGGGGCTGTTTTTTCTTGCTGTTTGCTTGCAAGGAGGTAACTGCTGCGAGGCACAGGCCAAAGGGTGGGGGCCAGTGGGTGGGAGGGCTACATTTGATGTATAAGACACACCTAAATTTTCACCCCCTTTTGGGGGGTAAAAAGGTGCATCTTATACTCCAAAAAATACGGTAAGCATATAAATATATATATTTCCATTTCCTAGCTGACCGAGCCAGCATTGTCTGAACATGCTTCTATGTGGCCAGTATGACAATATGCCATAGGCTCATGGAATGCTGTTACCTTCCCACGAAGTGGTATCTATTTATCTACTTATATTTACATGGTTTTGAATTGTTAGGTTGTCAGGAGCTGAAGCAAGAACAGGAGCTCACCCGTCAAGGGATGCTTGGTCTCGAACTGCTAAGCTTCCTGTTGACAAGCCCATTTTAACAGCTCCACCAGTGTGCCCCCTCCTTTCATCTAACTACGATCAACAATGAAATTAAAATATAGATTCCCAGCTCTTTAGACTGGAGATCAGAAAAATGCCTGGTTTTGCTTGCTCAGTTTTTTCCAACATCAATTTAAACAATGAAACTCCAGAACACTGCAAGTAAATATTTCAATCACTGTTGCACAGTTATATTTTTTGCCCTTTGCTTCTGAATTCTTTGCAGATTTTAGTTTGTTTTTATGTGTTGTTGTTTTGTAACGAAAATCAGAATTCATTTATGCAGTGGAAAAAAAAAAAGAAGTCAATGTTTTCAAGAATTATGTATACAATATATTATATCATTTTAAAGATGGTTTTTTGTTCCTTCTAATGACATTTGCTATTTATTTAAGAATAATTGTAAATGACTCAGATACGTCGTATTTCCTTTGTGTCTGGGTTTTTTTTAAAAAAATTTATAGTTTGGGAACTTGACAAACTAGAATTTTATTGAAGATATAAGACTTTAATATGTGCAGGGATACATTTTTTTTCTCCCTTGGTTTTTTTTTTTTTATTTCTTTTGTGTTTGTGTGTATATGTATATATGTTTTATTTTCTTGTTGGTAAACCTTGGGAAAAATATATATCTTTCTCCTTTAAAGTTCTAATTCAAAGCATGAATGTGTGAGTTCTAGAGGGACTTTGGGACTGCGGTAAAAATTCGTTGTCATAGTAACAGAAAGGAAACTAGGCCTAGTTCACCTGGGACTTTAACTTACTGCAAAAGCTTTTTTTTTTTTTAGACAAGCACTCAGCAAGGGAAATAAATAAATAAATTGTTCATTGAGTTCCCAGTTGACTTTCAATACCCACCCCTCCTTCCAACTATTCCCCTCTTCTATAAATGCATTTTATTTTGTCCTGCAGCCTTCATAAATTTTCTGTGTCCCAGTTAAATCTGTGGGCTTTTCCCCCCACCCCCTTGCAATTTAAATGCACCACTAAAATGCCGGAATAAACTCTTTTTCTCACATTCTCTCCCCTCCTCCCTTCCCTTTCTCTCCCCACTCTTCCCTCTCTCACACCCCATCATCTCTCTCGAAAAAATTTTTTTTCCAAGTACAATAGAAGAAAGACAGTCCTAAACAAACAGAGAGAGGAACCTATTCTCTGCAGCATTTTGAATAATATAATATATATATATTAGTAGAATCTGTTCAATTGGCTTTTACAGTTCTAATTTTGGCAAAGTTCAGATAAAAAGGAAATGATCATTTAAGACCCTTTCTGCATAATTTGCTTGGGAACAATACAGATATGGTTTGCCATTGTGCTTATCCAAGATGCTTTTCGCCTTCCTAATCTAGCCTAAAGCCTAAAATATCCCAGTCCAGCTTAAAGCTTTAGTTTTGCATGATAGTTTCTCTTCCTATACCTACTAAGGTTGACCCTGCTTAGCTCCTGAGCCCAGAGTGGCTCATCCAGAGCCCCTGAGGCCATGTTCAGTTTTACAGTTTCCCCATGCATAGCTAATATAGTGCAAGATTGTAGGTTACAAAACAAAATGCTATTCACACTTTAACGTCCCTGCTCCCCTTATTATGTGAATAATATTCTGCTGTTTCTATTGCAGATATTATAGATCCACACCCCCAAATTATGGAATAACGTTCATAGTTTATAATGACTGGAAAATATTCATTTTTCTTGGAACATATTTTTACTGTGGATATATTTATGCAGATACCAGTTGAAAAATTAACAGTCAAATCTTTAAATCTGCAAGATGCGATCTTTTCTCTCTTGTCCACCCCACCAATCCATACTCGCCTTCAACTTTTGGATTGTAGTGTGTAGCTATTGTGGCTAGGCATCATGCTTTGAGATTCGATCAGGCATATATTTAATACAAAAATGATGTTCCAGAATACAAGTCCCTGTAGCTCAAGCAATGCCCAAAAAACGGAGCATCAAATAAATAAATAAATAAATAAATAAACAAACAAACAAACAAACAAACAAACAACAAACAAATAAATAAACTTTATTGTCATTGTATGTGTATACACAGTATACACATACAATGAAATTTACTTGACACCCAAAGACTAGGTCCAACACACATAACAATCCCCAAACACACTCCCACCCACTAAAAATTCCCCATCCCTAAACCACCCAAACATCCACACAACAGACCAAGTAATACTGTCCAACAGCTCACTAATGGTGGCCCTTTAGTTCATTGTTGAGTGCAATTATAGCTCTCGGATAAAAACTATTCAGAAGACGTGCGGTCTGAGTTGCCATGGATTGTCTTGGCTTTTGTTGAACAGCTAAAGGTTTCCTTCAAGATGATTTTGAGTCTTGATCGCCATATGCCATGTCCATGGCAGCAATATGAAAATAGTTTGCCATTGTTGTCTTCAATGGTTTATTTTTATTTCCCAATCCAGCCTCCTTGGATTTTGCAAGTTTGTCTTATTTAGATTCTAGGTGAATAACCAAATTTAGCTAAACGTAGCTACCTACTTCAGCTAGCTCTTGTTTTGTTTTCTTTTAATTTTTTTTATAGAATGGCTTAAAGAACAAAATTACAATCAGTCATGTCCAACATATTTATTTCATATTTGTTTGTTTAATGTTTATTCATCAAACAAAAATTACAAATTCAGACAAGCAAAATGAAAAAAAAAATGTGACAGGGACGATAAGGCACATTTATCCATGCTAGCTTAAGTACCTCTTACATATGAGGTGAGGTCAGTGGTGGGATTCAGCCGGTTCGCACCACTTCGGGAGAACCGGTTGTTAACTTTCTGAGCAGTTTGGCAAACTGGTTGTTGGAAGAAATCATTAGGGCAGAGAACCGGTTGTTAAATTACTTGAATCCCGCCACTGGTTAAGGTCTATAATTTTTATAGACCTTACCCAGTGGCATATAAAAATTAGTAGTTGATACAACTGAATTGAGGAGAATATTCCAAACTTTGACAACTATATTACAAAACAATTTTTTAAATTGTTTCAAATTTAAAACAGTTTACATTTGGTTTAAAGCGATATGTTTATTATTTTATTTCCAACATATTTATTTCAGGGTGGATTTGATTTAAATCGAGTTGATTTAAATCACAATTTAAATCATGATTTAAATCACTAGTAAAAAGGCTTGATTTAAATCAACTCGATTTAAATCATAATTTTTAAAGAGCAACTGTCATCTCTGTTACTCCTTTGACCCACTGTTGACTCACCGATAGTCCCAGTGTTGCAGAATATACAGCCTCATGCTACATAACTAAGCTCCATTTCATGCTGAATAAACTAATTTATTTATGTATCATAAATAGAAAACTGTCTTACGATAGATTTTTACCCCAAAAGTTTTTTATTAAAATAAATTCGATAAAAATAAAAAAATCCGATTTAAATAAAAAAAATCTGATTTTTTTTATTTTTTTTTAAAAATCATTGATTTTTATCCACCCTGATTTATTTCCAATGTATTTCCTTTGCATTCATCTCTAGGCAGTCTTCCCCAACTTAATGTTCACCAGATGTTTGAGGTTGAACCTTCAGAATTTCCAACTGCCTAGAAATTCTAGCTATTGCACGCTTAGCATATCAGAAGACCCAAGTCCTTAAGGATGGTTAGGGTAGATAAGAGACCAATGATAGGATAACTCAATGCATCCATTCTATATAAAAAGAGGAAAATTAAAAGAGGAAATATATACTAATAACTTAACTGTGTTCTGACTAATAATGGAATCTTTCCTGAAAACTTTATAAGCAGTGATGTTGAACGGCGACAAAATATAATATAGTGAGTTATTGGGAAATAGCTGTCTGTTCTGTTGATAGGAAGTCTTCCAGTATTGTCCATTTTCATATTGCTAGTGTTATTATTATTATTTTCTGGGGGGATGCGGTGACTCAGTGGCTAAGATGCTGAGCTTGTCAATCCAAAGGTTGGCAGTTTAGTGGTTCGAATCCCTAGTGCCGCATAATGGGGTGAGCTCCCATTACTTGCCCCAGCTTCTGCCAACCTAGAAGTTCAAAAGCACGTAAAAAATGCAAGTAGAAAAATAGGGACCACCTTTGGTGGGAAGGGAACAGCTTTCCGTGCACCTTTGGCATTGAGTCATGTCGGCCACATGACCACGGAAACGTCTTCGGACAGCGCTGGCTCTTCGGCTTTGAAACAGAGATGAGCACCGGCCCCTAGAGTTGGGAACAACTAGCACATATGTGTGAGGGGAACATTTACCCTTTACCTTTTAGAGTTATTTTGTTCTGTGTTTAAAGGACTCAGTAAGTAGTTCTGCATTTGGCTTTTTGAAAGCACAAGTCTCGAGTACTTGTCTTTATCTGTTCTTTTTTAGAACATTTACTACTGAGAAGATTCCAGAATAGTAAAGGAGGCTTTTCTCTTGTAAAACTTGAATAAATGAAATTATATAGAACTAATATGTTTCTTTTATATGTCTTTTATTTACAGCAACAGTGGACAATGTTGTTTCTGCTAAAGATTATATTCCTTCAGCCTTTTTCTTTGGGACTGTAAAGCAGAGGAAGAGAGGGAGGCAGAGATATCTATTTCTGACTTTCCCATTTTTCCTTCTTTCTTGCTCTCTTTACCTTCTTTTTCAAGCAATAGACACAGAACTCTTCCCAGAGCTCTCAAACTCCTACCAGAAAGCTTGGAATTTACTCAAGAACTAAATTGGCTGAGGGCCTCAGTGTGCTAACTCACCTACCCTTGATTTACAATACCATCTTTCTACTCAGAACAAATATTCTCTAGGCAGTTGATCATAAAATATAAGTGCCATTAGAAAAAGTAAAACACCTATAATAAAATTTAAGTTCAAATAAATGGAATAGAACCAAAGGTTAAAAATATAGGGGGATGGAGGCAGTTGCAATAATAGTTGTGCAAGAACTAAAGAAGTCATAAAAGATTTTAAGACTGATTAGCTCGGGCACGTGAAAAGACCTTCAGCTAACTTCCAGTGGTCTGATTATTGAAGCTTCATACGATGAAAACAAATACTTTGTATAACCACATTCCTCTTCATATTTATTAGTACATTTTTTATTTTATTCTTCAATTAAACCTTGATCTTCATTGACACCAATAATGTATCATCATCTACAACTACTACTACTACTACTACTACTACTACTACTACTACTTCTCTTTCTCCTTCCTCCTTCCTCCTTTTGCATTTTTTGGAGATTTCTTGTCCAAGTACTAACCAAATCTAAACCATCAGATTTTTTTTTTTAGCCTAGACAAATTTGGCCAGTCTCAAACAGTCTTGAGACTGTTTCCACTCATATTTATCCTACCACAATTCCACTTATTAGGCCAAAAAGTAATACCTGACCTAATAGAAGCTTATCACTTTCCTAATGGGAATTCTAATCTAGGATTCATCTATCTTAATCCAACATATTTAACATTTCAAATTAGCTCTTAAGCAGAACCACACCTAATTCCCACATCACAAATTTGCATTCCCCATGTGTGACTATTCAACCAACACAATAAAGTTGCATGCATACAGATAGTATTGTGGTATTTAAAGACCTGGACTTGACCCAAAAGTGCTTTTCCAAAAGACAGCTGGACTTTCTTCTTCTTTTCCTTGAAAACATTCCATGTCTCATCCAAGAAGCTTCTTCAGTTGCCTTTTGGAAAACAACCATGATCAACCATGACCTAGATGATTGACAATCTCCATAGACGTTTAGGCCTGGATTTGAGAATACCAGATACCAATTTCCAACAATTGTAGAATCAAGAAGATAAAATTAGAAGGGGAGTGTTATAAATGTTGCCTTACAAAATAAGGCAACCCTCTAGAATATACGTGGGTGGAAGCCTCTGTAAGCAACGGATGTATGAATTTTTATCATTTAAATTCCCAGAAGTCTAGTAAAATGGCTTAAAGTGAAATGCAGAGATTTGCCCAAGGCTACATAATGAACATACTATGCTCAGTAGAAGTTTAAACCTTTGTCCCTGACAGGCACTCAACATCCCATCCATAGTAGCTTTTGGATGTCACTGCTTTTTCTTCATTTTATCTTCCCTTCACATTATGCATGCTTCTTTGCTAAGTTTTATGAAGCTCACAGAAGAAAGAAAAGCATATTTTCCAGAATATGCATGGGCTAGAAGTAAGAGAGGGTGTGGGGAGTGTGTACAAATTAGGAGAAAATGTTGTCAAAATTAGGGGAAGTATAAAAATGAGGATACATGAGAGGAGGAAAGCAGGGGTGAAATCCAGCAGGCTCTGACAGGTTCTGGAGAACCGGTAGCGGAAATTTTGAGTAGTTCAGAGAACCAGCAAATACCACCTCTGGTTGGCCCCAGAGTGGGGTGGGAATGGGGATTTTGCAGTATCTTTCCCCTGGAGTGGGGTGGGAATGGAGATTTTGCAGTATCCTTCCCCTGCCATGCCCACCAAGCCACGCCCACCAAGCCACAGAAAAAAATGGATTTCACCACTGGAGGAAAGGAAATAAGAATCTGTCCTACAAAATGCTGGGTTGATATATTTGAAAAACAAAAGAAGGAAAGAGGAAAAATTAACATTTGGAGAAATGGTGTCAAAAAAATACAGGCAGTTTTTGTTGTGCCTTGATGTGAAAATCTTACAGAATGGGAAATAATTTTTTTGAACAAAACATGAAAGTGAACAGAATTCAACGCTATGGCCAGTTCCAGATCTTAACTTGAGGGAACTGAACCTTGTAAATAGATTTTGGACTTTCATCTCACCCCACAAAGAGCTCTACAACTCAGCTGCACCAGGGGTGAAATCTAAAATTTGTTACTACCGGGTATGTGGGCGTGGCTTGGTGGTGGTGGGGTAATGTGACTGGGTGGGCGTGGCCAACTTTTTTTTTTTTTACTTTTAAAAGCATTTTTTCTACAACCTCTTCAGCCGAAGAGGTTGCAGAAAAAAAATGCTTTTAGAAGCCTCTGACGATCAGGCAACTCAGCTGCGATCGCCAGAGGCTTTTAAAGGCATTTTATATCCTACAACCTCTTCGGCCGAAGAGGTTGTAGAAAAAATGCTTTTAAAACCTCTGACGATCCCAGCTGAGCTGCGCAATCATCAGAGGCTTTTTTTTATACTTTGAAAAGCATTTTTTTGGCCAAAGAAGTTGTAGAAGAAATGCTTTTAAAAGTAAAAAAAAAAGCCTCTGATGATTGCGCGGCTCAGCTGGGCATTGGGGGGGGCGCAGGGATTTTTGCTACCAGTTCTCCGAACCACCCACCGCCATCGTTACTGGATCGGGCAGTCCGGTCCGACCTGACCCGGGAGCATTTCACCCCTGAAAACGTCTCTGTCATTAAGATGAACATGTCAAAGTATTCTGATGGAGTTCTAGCTTCAGTAGGGACCTTCACTGGGAAAGTCAGTTTTGCTACAGAGTAATGTCGGAATGTCCTTTACACTCGGGAAAAAGGGAATGAGGTTCTGACTGCGTATTTGCATATATAAATTCATTCTCTTTGCGTTCCTTCGATCTTTCCTTATATGACTCCAGGGTGACAAAGCTTGGAAAAATCTCTGGTTCCCCGATCATTTCAGATCTTGCTTTATGGATGCAGCCAGAAATGTCATTTTAATCTGTTTTAATTGACAGTTTTCCTTTTCGGCAGTCAGTTGATATCCCCCTGATGGTTCCAGCCACAGGGCACAAACACATTGGCACAAAGCAACTAAATGATATCAGACTTTAATTTCTTAAAAATGGAAGATGTCAAGCCTCTTCTCTTTCCTCTCCTTGCAGATTCTTCTTAAAATTCTTCCTCAAGTGCAACCAGAACTGTCTGAAGACTGCCGGAAACCCTCGAGATATGCGACGATTCCAGGTAAGGGATGTGGGATCGGCTGTTAAGTAAGTAAGTTGTCTGGTGTTTTTTTTCTTTTCCTGGCAGTATTTCTCTGTTGCTCATCACTGATGCTGCAGGTAATAAACGAGATGACAGTAAATGATAACCCCCATCATAGATTGTGGAAGGTTTTTGTTCTCTCTGTTTATCATGTTCAATCCTTGCTTCCTCCCATTTTTTTGGGGGGGGGGGAGGAAAATCCCCAAGAGACATCGCACCAACTGGAGATGCGTATTTGATTTGACACTCCAAAGTAAGACGCCTGCATGTAACAGGGTCTGCATACGGGAACCTCACTTAGATCTTTCCACATTTTTCAAAATAGCCTTCTTAATGTGCCAGGAAGTTGTATACTTCCTCAACATACACTTTAGGCTCCATGGCTCAGGACCTGGGTACTTGCGGGACCACCTACTACCACCAATAGCCTCCCACCGGCCGGAACGCTATCATAGAGAGGGGCTCCTCTGGGTGCCGTTGGCCAAACGATGTCGACTGGCGGCCTCAGGGGGAGAGCCTTCTCTGTGGGGGCACCTACTATCTGGAACGAGCTCCCCCCGGAGTTACGGAGGATTCCAGATCTGCGCACCTTCCGCCATGCTCTAAAGACCTTATTATTTCACCAGGCGGGCCTGGCCTAACTTTCTCCCTCTTTTTAAACAATTTTTAAACAATTTATATATTTTAATATTTTCAATATTTTTTAATTTTCAAAGTTTAAATCTGTTTTAAATTGATTGGGGTTTTAATCTGTCTGGGCCAAATTATTTAATTCGATTTTAGTTCTGTGTTTTAAATTTTGTATGTATGTATTTTATTGTTGGCTGTTCACCGCCCTGAGTCCTTCGGGAGAAGGGCGGTATACAAATTAAATGTAGCTGTTCCAGCCCAGGTCACTTTTAAGAACTCTCCCTAGTGAAAGGAAGTAGACTCATGGGAGGCTGACCCAGCTGCTTTTGAGGAATATCCGCCATGAATTTCATCATAGCTGATGCTGATGAATTGAAAATACTGGCTAATAAAAACATAGGAGGAAGTGAAGGGTTCTGGTGAAGGGAGGCAAGGCGGATGGGGAAGAGGGTTGAGGGGATGTAGGCAATAAATCTTATTTATTTTTCTCTCTCTTTGACACCCCTTAATCGCTTAAGCCTGGTGGCATAGATGTAAGACCGTTGCAGTGATTTCCCCCACTCCCTCTCTTCTCACTATAAATGGTTCTGAACTCTTTTTGATGAGTCTGGTTATCATTGCTTGATGCAGGTATTCCTCAATTTAGAAACTGTAATTCAGCCTGGAATTATGACAATTTGCCACAGCCAACTTGTTGTAGCCAACTGGTTCGCCACAGGACAAGAATTACACTATTCTAATATCCAAGAATTAGTGGGATAGAATCATTAAAGAAAGGATGCCAAAGGAGGGACAGAATGAAATGTGAATGGCAAAAATTAAAATAATTTTTTACAATTTATTTTAAACAATGAAATAGAATTGTTAAATTGTCTCACAGGCTGTGGCAAATTGTTCCATTCTGTGGAATTATAATCCTAACTTGTGGAGGAGGTTACGTGGTTAAGGGTGTTAACATATGACTGCTCCCAATTCCACAACTTTTTTTTGCAGTGGTTGTTAAGTGAACATAGTGGTTATTAAGCAAGTCTGTTTGCCCAATGGGAGTGTGTGTGTGTGTGTGTGTGTGTGTGTGTGTGTGTGTAACTGGAAGTAAATATTAAAAACCAGGAAAATCTGCCAAAAATTGCACAGATATCTGCAATATTTATATAGGTCAGTGATATGAACATTTCTATTAGGCTTCTATAAGTTGGTTGTGCTATGCTTACCTCAGTGAAGCACCAGGAAGTATCTCAGTTTGCTTCACTTGCACATAAACACACATAAAACACAGATACACACACTACCACACACAGATACTAACCCTACCAGTTGAAAGAGGCTTTTATGGTCAAGGAGAACCCAACTTTCATCCAAGTGAAATATCAGCTCAATGATTTGTGAAGCCCTAATTTTCAAAGCTGCATCTCCTCAGAGAAGGTAGATTGGAATAATTTAGGCAGTTGTTTCTCCTCTTTCCTGAAGTTTCATTTTGTCTCTGCGGGAAGCAAGAAGGGGCCATACTAGGAGGGCTGTCCAGAGCATTTTCTGCAGTGCCATAAAGAGCCACGTCTTTTTCTGGGTTCACATGGCATTTGACGATAACGGCCATAAATTCCTAGGCAAAGGTCTCACTGCGAATGAGTGGAGGTCTTCTGATCCAACTCCCTGGTTAACCATTTCAGACAAACTGTTACCCAATCTCTTTTCAAAAATCTCCAGTGTTGGAGCAGCCATAACATCTGGAGGCAACTCATTCCACTGATTATTATTATTATTTATTATTTATTTGATTTGTATGCCGCCCTATCTCCATAGGACTCAGGGCGGCTCACAACAATTAAATGAATTGTTCTCACTCTTAGGAAATGTTTCTCTCCTTGAGTACTTTCCCATCCATTGCTTCTGTTCCGGCCTTCAGGTGTTATTGAGAATAGGCTGGCTGACCTTCTCTTTCTTGTTCCAGCCACTCAAATATTGGAACCCTGCTATCATGTCAACCCCCCCACTCCCTCAAGCCTACTTTTCATTAAACTAGACATTTCCTTTAAGAACTTCCATATCCCCTAATTCTGCTATCATCTCCTTTTCCATGGATGCTGTGATTTTGACGACATCACAGTTTGCACTTTGTTCTTTGGTATAAAGTGAACAAATGTTAAAACAGCTTTTAATCTGAAGATCTGAAAGGTACCACTCAGCCTTTCACACAGGGTCAAGTGTTTTTAACACGAATGCCTTCCCAAAGGATTGTTATGCCTTCTGCACTCTAAAACACACACCTTCTGCTACCTTTCATCCCAGGACCAGCCCTCAGCATCCACAAAAACAAATAAGTTGTTTAATGGGTTTGCTTCAGGTAACTGAGGACACTTGTCAGTCCAAGAAATACAATAACTCAGAACTGATAAAAAAGATACAGGTTGCATCCAGGCAGAAGAGAAGGATAAATGGAGCTATAGCTTAGAGTCTTGATTGAATGAAGCTGCTTTGATGACAGCATAAAATAAAATGTTTGGCTGGAGTTAATCTCAGAGCTACTTCATTTTCAATGCTTTACAGTGTATATATCTGCGCACAAAGAGAGAGAAAGACGTGCACGCACTGTATATCTTTATGTTAAAATGATCTAGCTCTCGGATCTTAAGTGTTTTGGGTGTGTATGTGTCAGCTTGCCAATAATGTGCAGCTGAGAATAGATCACATGTCCCAATTTCATGCATCCCAAAGAATTAACCTTGGCTTTTTTTTTTTTTTTTTTTTAGAAAAAGACTTTATTTGAGCTTGATAGCAGCAGAATAAATAACTCCCCCAAAGTACCAGTGAGTGACAATATTACCAGAAATTCTGAATATATCATCTACATGCAGGGGTGGGATTCAGCCGGTTCGGACCGGTTCAGGCAAACCGGATGCAAATTTTACATCTGGTTTGTCGAACCGGTAGTTGCAAGGACTGGCTGGCCCCACCCACTCCACCCCTCCCCTCCCAGGGGTCTCCACCATGGTCCACCATGGCCACACCCACCCAGCAACCGGACAAAGAACCAGTTGCTAAAATTTTTGAATCCTACCCCTTTCTACATGTATCTGACTGCACTGTTTTGACCCAGGCCCAAGTAGGTAGTATTAGACACAAACAGTTCCAAAACAAACAGACTTTATTAGAACAGCTGACAATTAACTCATTCTCAGTGTAGTCCAAACTAAATTAAAACAAATTTACGGGACCGCCTGCTACTACCAATAGCCTCCCACCGACCAGTACGCTCCCATAGAGAGGGGCTCCTCCGGGTGCCATCGGCCAAACAATGTCGACTGGCAGCCCCCAGGGGGAGAGCCTTCTCTGTGGGGGCACCTACTATCTGGAACGAGCTCTCCCTGGAGATACGGAGGATCCCGGATCTGCGTACCTTCCGTCGTGCGCTCAAGACTTTCTTATTTCATCAAGCTGGCCTGACCTAAGTCTTTCCCCTTTTTAAATGGAAATTTTAAATTTGGTTTTAAATTATTGGGGTTTTAAATTTGTTCAGCCAAATTATTTAATTCGTTTTATTTTATTTTAAATTTTGTATTTATATGTTTTATTCTATGGCTGTTTACCGCCCTGAGTCCTTCGGGAGTAGGACGGTATATAAATTCAATAAAATAAATAAATAAATAAATAAATTCTTCTTAACACAAATTCTTCAGTCTAATCACCAACCTTGGTATAATTAGGCAACCTGCCAAACCTTCTCTTGGTAAAAGTTTAGAAGCAGAAGGCGCCGACCAGAGATAAGTGCAACAAGACAAGAAATAAATCTATCAACGTTGTTTTCCGACAAAGAGCCCAAGAGCCGTTGCTGGTCTTTTAAGCCTTATGGGAGGGGCCAATCATCTCTTGGCCCTACTCCCGAGTCGTTCTCTTTGCTTTAGCTGCTCTTGCCTTCTGGCAGCTCTTCTCATGCATGCACCAGGAACAGGCTCTTCCTGTTCTTCTGCCTCTCTACTGTCAGCCTCATCACTGTCTGACTCCGCTGCCAGGTCCTCAGGCTGCTGGCGGACTACAACATGCACATGCTTTTCTGTACATGGAATACAAGAATAATTTGCCCATCAGAGCACACTGAAGTACATAAAGGCAGTCCTCAACATACAACCACAGTTTGGACCAGAATTCCCATTGCTAAGCAGGATGGTTGTTAAGTAAGTTGCAGCTGATTTTACAGTCTTTTTTTTTTTTTTTTTGCCACAGCTGTTAAGTGAATCACTGCAGATATTAAGCAAATCCAGCTTTCCCCATTAGCCTTGCTTCTCTGAAGCCAACTGGGAAGGTCACAAATGGCTACCATACAACCATCATAAATACATCCTGGTTACTAAACATCCACATTTTAATCACATAATGGTGGGGATGCTGTGATGGTCGTAAGTGTGAGGAAAGGTCATAAATAACTTTTTTCATTGCCGTTACAACTCTAAATGTTCAATAAACAAATGGTTATAAATCAAAGATTACCTGCATATGGTGTGCGAGAGAATATCTTGCCACTATCTTAAAACATTTGGCCTTTTTCTCCTTCCTGGCTGTAATTTGGAAGGAGAACAAGTTATGCAAATTATTTCATTAATCTAGTTGGATGCAATGTATTTGAATGGATCTTTTAGCCTGGTTGAATAACCTACCAGTAGAACAAGAAGAGACAAATCGTGACCTTGAAAACTTTCTTTTTTAAAGGTAAATATTTTTTTCTAATGTATTTAGCTTCTGCGCAGACACATTTCAGAACAAAGGGAAAAGTAATCATTGTCCTGGACAGATTTGATACAGATGAAATAGTCTGGAATTCTGGAATAAATGCTGCAATTTGTTTGGATTGATTGCACAAGCTGATGATTTATAGGCATTTTCGTCTTTTTTTTTTTTTTTTGCTGCATATTAGCTGATGGATTTAACCCTGAATTATTTAAAACACTGTCTTTTCACAGTAGTTAAGTATATGAATGGTGGAATGCATGCTGTCATGTTTACTGGGACCCAATAGGTTTAAAAACATTGACAGTGCCACCAGTCAGGCCAAGGCCACACAATTAGGACTTATAAATTGAGGGATGGGTTTGTGAACTAAGCAGCGGTCACCAACTGGTGGTCTGTGGACCACTGGTGGTCCACAAGAAAATTTTGGTGGACCACAGAAAAATTATTTGCATTTTTTATATTGCACTAAATCAGGGGTCCTCAAACTACAGCTGCTAGGTTGGAAAAATGCAATGAACGCTTGTGTTGCTGAAGAGTCTCCCCCTTCAGGGTTTTTTTGTGTGGGTTGGAGGGGGGCAGAAATTCCAACTTGGGGTCTGCTTCAACCTCCTAGTGCGAGGCTTTGGGCAAAGGGTGGAGGGAAGTGCCGCTGGTGGCAAGGAGTCAGAGGGCCTTGTTCCAGTGGGACTGCATCATGGCCTGGAACTGGCAGACCATCTCAGCCCACTGAGCCTCCAGGTGCCGGTATCTGGCCTTGTGCTCCCGCAGGTCTTCCCTCTGCTTGGAAAGCCTATGCTCGTTGTCCTCAGTGAGGTGCTTCTGCTGAGCCTCCTTCTCAGTCAGATCCAATTTGAACTGATCCAGATGTTTTGCCAACTCTTTCTCGTAGTGGCTGCTCAGCTCCAACAACTGCTTCCTGTTGGGGCTCTAAGGAGCCCGGGCGGGCAGGCGAGGAGTAGCCACAAGGGGAGGGGCGAGTAGAGGCTGGTGAGGTGCCCCTCGATGTGAGTGACATCAAGTTGGCCATGCCCACCCAGTCACATGACCACCTAGCCACGCCCGCCCAGCCAGTCATTAGGCAGATCATATTAGTGGTCCGTGAGATTTAAAATTATGAATTTAGTGGTCCCTGAGGTCCAAAATGTTGGGGACCGCTGAACTAAGGCATAACTCAAGCCCAAATAATAACTAAGGATTGAAAAATAAACCATTGCTGAGGAAGGCTTTCTTATTCTAGCAAACATCAATCAGTACAGGAAGTACATATGCTAAGAACTGATGCTAAGTTCATATTTCTTGTGTTAGAAAAGATCCTGGACAGGCAGAGTCAGTGTGGAGCTTGAGGCCACGTCTTGAGAAACAGTCTTCTGAAACTCAATCAATCAGAATAGAGCTGGAAAGGACCTTGGAGGTCTTCTAATCCAATCCCCTGCTCAAGCAGGAGATTCTATACCAGTGATGGCGAACCTATGGCACGCGTGCCGGAAGTGGCATGCAGAGCCATTTCTCTGGGTATGTGAGCCATTGCCCTTCGTCTTCCAGGTTCTCATGCGCCAGCCAGCTGGTCTTCACGCATGCGGGAGCACGGGAAACCAGAAGAACAGCAACCCAGTGCACACTGGGTGACTGCTCTTCCTGTTTCCAGTGCACTCATGCATGGCAGAAACTGGAAAACCAGCTGGCTGGTGTGCTGTTGTGGTCTGCCAGCAGCCTGCGGACCTGGCGACGGAGTCGTACAGTGAGGAGGCTGGGGAGGACCATGGGCCAGTCCTGGAGTCAGGAGAAGACCTGGACAAGGGCTCTGTGTCGGAGGAGAGATGGGGCCATCTGGGAGTGATGCACGGATTCCAGAGCCTCCAGAGGCGGACAGCAGAGAGGCAGAGGAACAGCAGGAGCCTGTTCCTAGTGCACGCGTTCGAAGAGCTTCCAGAAGGCAAGAGCAGCTGAAGAATAAAGGACAACTCGGGAGTAAGGCCAGAAGATGATTGGCCCCTCCCAGAAGGCTTAAAAGAGCAGCAACGAGCTGTTGGGTTCTTTGTAGAAAAGCAACTTGGATTCCAGTGCTTCTTGTCAGCGTCTTTTGAACTTTGTGGGGTTTTTCCCAAGAAAAGCCTTTGGCTGGTTGCCGAAGACATCAAAGTTTGGTGATAAGGCTGATGGACTGGTTATGAAGAATTTTGTTTTGGACTAAGCTGAGAATGAATTAATTCTCAGCTGTTTTAATAAAATAAGTTTGTTGAGGACTGAATTGTGTTTGGTAATCACTCTTTGGGCCTCGGTCACAACGTATGCACGCATGTGCTAGAAACCGGAAGATCATCTTCCCAGTGCGCGTATGCGTGCCAGGCGGCTGCTCTTCCGGTTTCTGGTTCACACTCCCATTTTGGCACTCAGTGCTGAAAATGTTCACCAACACTGCCCTATACTATTTCAGACAAGTGGCTGTCCAGTCTCTGCTCTTCTGCTCTGCTGAAGAAGCTTCTTGGATGAGAAGCGAAAAGTCTTCAAATAAAAACCAGAAAGTCCAGTTGCCTCTTGAAAAAGCACCTTTGGGATATGGCAATTATTGGGATATGGATGTTTGGGGAAATAGTTGTATTAAGCCTCTGCTTCATGTTCACCTCCCTTACAAGATGTCTATGGAGATTCTTGATCATCCATGTCATGGTTGTCCCAAAGGTGCTTTTTCAAAAGGCAACTGTTCTTTGTTTTTCCTTGAAGACATTTTGCTTCCCATCCAAGAAGCTTCTTCAGCTTTTACTGGATGAGAAGCATAACATCTTCAAAGAAAAACAAGTCCAGTTGCCTCTTGAAAAAAGCACCTTTGGGACAACCATGACCTGGATGACTGAGAATCTCCATAGACAATATCTGAAGAGTTTCACATTTCACGCTCCCTTAGTAGAGGCTATTTATTCCAAAGATGTTCCTACTTTCTTGCATTGGGATATTCAGATTGGTTTCTTAGTTAGTTTCTCCCCCTGCCCCCAAATATACTTACTCCATCCCCAACTGCTTTGCTTTGGCCAAGGGTCTACAGCCTCTCCTTTCAGTCCGTGAGACCATCTGCTTTGCATACATCTCAGCAGTCAGATAGGAAATTGCTGAAACTGAAATCAATTTGTAAACAAATTTTAGAAAAGTCAGAAATGTTCAGCCTTTGACCCAGAACTTAATAGGAGCCAGAACATGGAATGGCCTTTATTGCTAAATGAAGTAAGAAGGGAAAAAAAAAACTCTTTTTAACAAATGTTAAATATTTATATTGGGATGAGCGAACCACAGCCTATGAGCAGTATACAATTTCCAGCATCCTAAGTTTACCCAAATTTGTGACAAAATGATTGCATTTCTAGGGTTCTACTTATCTTTCAGAGATTTCGTTTTTTTAAGGATAGAAATGAGAAGAAGAAAAATTCATCTGGCTGTCTTTTACTTTCCAGATATTTCCTTGTCTCTTCTAAGAATATCACAGCATCACTCATCACTCATGAGATTGTTCAAGAGGTCAAGAGACTATGCTACACTCCTAACCTCTTAAACATGGTCCATCTTTTTCCCAAAAAACTGCAATATAACAAACATCGTACTTTTGCCTGCCATTCCATTCCCCAAGTTCTAGGACACAATTTAGTTGGATCTGGACCAAATGATTTTTTTTGACAAAGTTGAGTTGGATCCAAGTCCTAGTATGGCGTACCAATCATACTAGGACTTGGCTATATCATTTTAGATCAGAGTTTTTGCCATGCCTCTTTATAGCATCCTCTGAGAGGACAATTTGTGTGCATGAAAAAGAAGGTTGACATATATGAAGAAGAAGCACAGCTTTCCAACTTTCGCAGCACATATCATGACTGTGACTAAATCTTATAATCCAGAAAGCTTCCTAGATTCTGGAGAAAGAATCCCACAATGTATTCTCAGGTATCATAAATATGAAAACCTGAATATTCTTAACAGGCAGGGTTGAAGAGGTAGATGAGACAATTGTGTCATCTAGATTGGAGACAGATACAGTATATTTCTTGCTATCCCAGCACTTAGAGATCAATATATAACTTTATAGCATAAGGATTTCATGTTGGAAGGAAGAAAGTCGAGACGGGATTGTAGCGCGGGTGCACACACACACACACACACACACACACACACATATATATATATATATATATATATATATATGTCTTTTTCTGTTTTTCGTAGGCTTTTATGTGCATATTCTTTCTAGCCAGGTTTTACCTACGTAAGCTAGGTTGTTCTGCAGGTAGGTAAAACCTGGCTAGAAAGAATATGCATATATATATATATATATATATATATATATATATATATATATATATATATATATATATATATATATATATATATATAATTTCTATACTGCCTTCTCCCGAAGGACTCAGGGCAGTGTACAGCCTAATTAAAAACACAAAGACAGACAAAATTTAAAAATAATTAAAATTATTAAATAATAGGCCCAATTTATAAAACCCCAAATTTTAAATCCCATTTAAAACCAATTAAAATCTTTACATTGATAGCCCAGCCTGGCGGAACAACATGGTTTTGAGGGCACAGCGAAACACACGGAGATCAGAGATTTTACGAATTTTGGGGGCAGATCATTCCAAAGGGCAGGGGCTCACACAGAGAAGGCCCTCCCCCTCGGTGTCGCCAGCTGACATAATTTGGCTGATGGCACCCTGAGGAGACCCTCTCTGTGGGAGCGAACTGGCCGGTAGGAGGCTACTGGTGGCAGAAGACGGTCTCGAAGATATCCAGGTCCAATGCCATAGAAGACAAAGAGGAACTCCCAACTCCAAAAAAGTTTGATATCCCTGCTTTAACTTCCTACTCGATATAGAATAATGAAATACCTGAGTGAAAGAAGCTTAGTATCTACGAGAATGCTGAGAACTGCAACAATAATGATGGATTGAACTGTGTCCCTAGTTTTAGCTATTATACACTGGGAAGAAACCCTAACATTGGCTGAAATCCTACATGCATAAGGCTTACATGCCATTAGTTCATAATTCAGAATGTAATACCTAAGACAGATATTTTGCACACACATCTTCCAGGATGTACAAATTGGATTCAACAAGGACTAATTTCTCTGCAGTTGAAAATATGAAAAGGAAAACTCCCATGTTAAAAATATTTTTTTTAAGGATAGCTGGGTTCCATGATATGGGGTGAAGTAAAGTGCCATCAGAATTTGAAATGAATCTATTGTCCATCAGGTTCTACCAAAGACCATCTTAATCATGGGCTTTCCAAAATCTAACAGCACCTCATTTTTTTTTTTTTACATAATTTCCTTTTATCATAATTGTTATTGAACGTTGTCCACAACTAATAAACTACTACTTTCAAATTTGGGAGGAACTGGAATTACATCTAGTCAGGCCTTTGAATTCCATTCTCTTTTGACCATGATTTAACCTCACCCATTGTATATCCTCCAAATGAATAGTGTTAAAGATGAGCTAATCCTTATTAACTAATCTGTACACACGCATAAAGGCAATTTATCCTTTATTTTATCTCTTCCACCTAACAGCAGAATCCTTACAAATATCTCTGGGAAACTTGCCGGGGAAAAAGGGAGAGGGGGAACAGAAAGGAAGACTGCTATGGGTCATTTTTCTCCTACTTACATTGAATATATATCACTTTAGCTCAAGTAGAAAATCACATTAGTGTAACTGTACAGCTATAAAGAAGAATGTACATTGGGCATTTTATATTGCTTCCAGATGTTGGATGATTTTGCCCCCTCCTTTGGAAGTAAAGTTGTATGCAAAGTTTCTCATTCAGAATGAGGAGAATAAGTTGACCAATTTTTCCCAATTTTTGAGAGGAATTGTCTTTCTCTCTTCTGGTGTACACTACAGTACAATGATTTCAGCTCAGGTCCCTATCCTGGTTGATTTTTATTTCTGCCCTTGCAAATGGCAATGACAGCAACTGTTTTAGCAACATGTTTTTTTCCTCTTTATCTAAAATCCGTTGATTTAATATTATTCCAAAAAAGATTAAAAATTACCATCTCCCACAGAAAAGATGGGAAATATCAAGGCAATTCCAGAAAAGTGGACTGTTTTTGTTTTCCAGAGAATAGCAAATGAAGAAAAACCTCAGAAATTTGCTCAGAGTATTGTTTCTGGTGAGAGTTTTAAAGGATCTCTACTTTGCATTATAGCAGAGAACAAAAAAATGGCACCAACTTTGAAGCACTTAACACAAGCAATAAGGTATCTTCTTTTAGGTTATGTCCATTTGTCAAGGAAATAGTTTTAGAATACACTGACCCCATTACTTTCAATAATTACTGGGGCAATTGCTTATCATCCATCCATCCATCCATCCATCCCTCCGAAAATTCAGCTAGTTAGATTCAAATTAAATTAGTGAACGATCTGGACCAACTAAAAACACAAGAGTGATTTCTGCATCTGAGAAGCTCTCTAGATCTGGCAGAATATGTCACTTTGAAAATTAAAAGAAAGAAAATGAAGTATTTTGTTAGTTAAGGCTATCTTTGAGAAAAGTTATAATATGGAACGCTATTGCAATATGGCATTATTGAAAGAAAAGAAAAGAAAATAATATGCTTTCCTTTCCCAAGTGCCTTAGTGAGATTATTAGGAATACAGGCAGGGATATGGTGACCTTCATATTATTCCATTCCATTAAATGTATTTTTTTTTTAAAAAAGAAAGAAAATCTGCCTGTATTCTCATAAGCAATTTGCTTAATATATGAATTTTTGTGCGCTGTTTCCAATATAATATATAAAATAAAGGCTCCCTTGAGCTGACGATGATTCTTGCTGATGCTCCCTATTAAAAATCAGCACGTTTTTCTTTTTTTAAAAGATAACTCCCAATGTTATTACTAAATTAAAAAACAAAACCAGGAGAAATGTGAAAGACACATTTCAGCAACACGCAAATAAAAAGAAAAAGACTGGCTTCTTTTACAACAGGAGAAGGCTTGTGTAAAATTGAGGAATGTCAGGTAAAAGTTGGACATGGCTTGTTTGGAATGCTAGAATTTAAAATGAAACCTGGTTACTTTAAGGAGGGGATATAACTTGGTCTAGTTATGGCGCATACAGAATGTCCCCTGGTCAATAATAAGATTATCCAGTTAAGAGGACCAGGAAGCTGCCTCCAGGCAAAATTGGTGAGTGAAATGGAACAACAGTCTGATTTGATACAAGACGTCTGTTCTGAAGGTATAAATATGCACACTTCCATAGACTGGGCCTTTGGGCATGTGCTGGATATGAGTTAGCAGCTTTCTCAGGCCTCAGGCAGTATCACACAATTTTGCCCAATGTCCCAGGCATCTTAAATATTATATAGGCTGCTGGAGTCTTGTGAAAATTGCCCAAACTAGATTACCAAACTAGAGTTCAGGGAGCTCAAGTGCTGCAACAACTCACATGAGGATGCCACCATCTCATGTGAGGATATCAACATCTTCAAAGATGAAGCGTTCTCTTGGGATTTCTATATTTTAAAATCCTTTTATTTTTAATCAATTCACTTTGTTTAAGATGGATATGGGGGGAGGGCTGAAGAGATTACGCTGCAATGGATACCCTGACATGGATGAAAATCCACAGTGAGGCTAAGGTCTGCTGGAAGGGATGCAGTCATTGAAAAGACATACCGATGATGGAGAAGAGGAGGTGCTCCATTTCCTATGGAAGGTCGTGATGAAACATAAGAAAGAAGTCCCAAAGGTGCTTTTTGAAGAGGCAACTGGACGTTCTTTGTTTTTCTTTGAAGACATTTCACTTCTTATCCAAGAAGCTTCTTCAGAACTGAAGAAATTTCTTGGATAAGAAGCAAAATATCTTTAAGGAAAATCAAAGAAAGTCCAGTTGCCTCTTCAGGAAGCATGTTTGGGGCAACCATGACCTGGTTATGGTACTATGGTACTATATAGAGTATCTCTATATAGACATAAGAGAGAAGCTTGGGAAAGTTGAAAATGCCAAGAAAATAATGCATGTGAATGCATGGGTATAATGTTTTCAGTGACTTATTCTTGACCGATGAAGGGTACTACATTTACCAGAACTGATATCTAGGAAGCTACAGAGAATATTGTAGTCAACAAGCCCTCATCATGGCAATGTTTGTTATCAGTAAGCATCTTCTCTGCTAGCTTAAGTAACTAAGATAACAAAATTATCCAAAGAGGCCGACATCTTTGGGGTTTTCAAGCCAATTGGCCTCACCATCACCAAAGGCCTTTAAAGGAAACAAAGACATGTCACACTTTATGATGGACCACTGGTCTTGATGGATAAGCCATTCAAAGAGTCTGATTTTTTAAAAAAAAAGGGGAAGGAGAAAGTATCTAAATGGTTAACAAGGTAATGGTAAGAAATATTGACCTTGATTTGTTTAGCTAAGATGTAAAGATTTCTGAAGGTCAAAGGTGTTCTTGTGTAGTGTTTTGGAGTCTAACTGTGGCTGACCCTCTAACATTAAGCTGCTGTGGCCTATAGTTTTGAAGAGTGGAGTTAACTGGGGGGGTGATGAGAAGGGGGGAGAGAACAGGAAATGGAATGAGGTGTTTCAGGAAGTTGTCAGGAGTTGACTGATTGATTCCAGATGGAAAGGGTCACCCTCCATGACCCAGGAAATACTCACTGGGGGAAAGCTGTTGGCTGGTGGAAGGGGAGGTCTTGGGAGCTGGAGACTATGGAAGAATGTCTGCTTCCTTTATACACACACATACACACACAGTGTCTCTCACACACACATACACACACACAACTATGCACTTTCAATTATTCAATATATAATATCTGTTCAGCGATGCTTTCTGTTCAGCAAATGATTCAGTAGCAATGTGCATGGATTAAATAACCATTGCAATCCACGGTTAAGGCACCTCTAATTATGGTGACAATGCATCATAGTGAAAGGAAATCAAAAGCCAGATCCTTTGCAAATGGAGCTGCCTTGCTAGATTAGGTCTAAGATTCTTCTACCATCCCATTTCCAAAATTTCCCAGTCAAATGTATCTGGAGTTCATGAATAAGATACGTTGTAGCCCTAATTAGTGGCAAATTCTTTAACATCCAACACTCAGCGATCTATGGTTCTTAATCCAGAGGTGAGCAATTTGTGGCTCTTGGCCTAATATCAAAAGCATAGTTCAGGAACATTGTTCATTACTAGGAGCTGTCTTCTTTCGGCCAAAAACTTTTAAACATTTTGCACAACACTAATCTCTAAACTGGCAAAAAGCCAGTGATAGATGATGGCAAAGAGCCATCCTAGATGATCCATCAAGGCATGGATTATCACCATGCAGAGATCAAGAAGGTTCTTCCTCCACCACTCTTGAGACACAGAGTAGGGAATGCTCATCAGATCTTAAAAGAATGAGCAGTCTGTTTTAGAAGGTCATTGCCAAAGTATCTGGAGACTACATTCTTCAGAATTTAAACATCATCATCAATATTTTGAACTCTGTGCAGCAGCAGACTAATAACCAGAGCAGCCCTTGAACAATAGATACTGAGTAACGGAATACGCACCTGCAGCAGCAAAGGAGATGTAGGAGATGACCAGGCTAAGCCTGAGGACAGGGTCAAATGTAACATAAGTTCATACACAACCAAAAGAGACCTAAATCCACCTCCCCTTAAAGTCTGTTGACTCTTATCCAGCACCCATTTGCCTTGACCATTAGTAGACTACTAATGCAGAGACATCACCCTGCCAACAAAAGTGCATACAGTCAAGGCGATGGTTTTCCCAGTTGCAATGTCTGGCTGTGAAAGTTGGACCATAAAAAAGGCTGAGCGCCAAAGAATTGAGGCCTTTGATCTATGGTGCTGGAGAAGACTCCTGCGAGTCCCTTGGACTGCAAGGCGATCCAACCGGTCAGTCCTAGAGGAGATCAACCCTGACTGCTCTTTAGAAGGCCAGATCCTGAAGATGAAACTCAAATCCTTTGGCCACCTAATGAGAAGGAAGGACTCCCTGGAGAAGAGCCTAATGCTGGGAACGATTGAGGGCAAAAGAAGAAGGGGACGACAGAGAATGACGTGGCTGGATGGGGTCACTGAAGCAGCGAACTTAAATGGACTCCAGAGGATGGTAGAGGACAGGAAGGCTTGGAAGAATGTTGTCCATATGGTTGCAATGGGTAGGACACGGCTTTGCAACTAACAATAGCAATTAGTAGATCAGATTCTTGAGTATAGGTTGCATGGAATACACTCACGGTGCTTTTGAACTTTATCCTGATTCCTGATTTCCTGCACCTGGCAGGAGGGGGAATATTTTGCTGGACCTTCAAAAAGAGATCCAGAGCCACCTCAGAAAGAGATCCAGATTAAGAGACTCTCGGCAGTCCAGAACTGGATGATGGAGGGGGGAAGCGGTTGAAGGTAACCAGACCTTAGAATCTCTCAGGATGTATCTAGCAGGTTAGAAAGTTATAACTTTAGTTTGGCAAGATTCTCTCCATTATGTAACACCAAATAAAGGAGCAAACTTTATTAGATCTTACTGACTTTTCACTGGGTTTGGACCTTAGTCCTGCCCTACATCATAGTCACCATGTATGAGTTGGGCAGCCATAATAAATTGTTTAATACCTAAATAATTATAGTGCTATGTTCTGGATTAAATGTGACTTCCAGACTGGGGAAGGAAATCCTTCATTAATATAACCAGAAGAATTACCATATTTTTCGGACTATAAGATGCCCCTTTTCCTCCCAAAAAAGAGGGTGAAAATCTGGGTGCGTCTTATACTCCGAATGTAGCCCCACCAAGCTTCTCAAATGGAGGTTTCAGAGGCTGAAAAAAGCATCAGAAATGAAGCTTCAGAAAAAAAAAACCCAAACAGAGCTTCAAAGGCTTTTTTTCTGAAGCTCTGTTTCGGAGGCTTTCAGAGGCAGAAAATAAAGTTTTTCTGAAACAGAGTTTCAGAGGCAGAAAAAAAGGCAAAAAAAAAAAAAAAAAAAAAAGCAAGGCACAGAGCTCACAACCAAGGAACCTGTTGCTAAAATTCACCTCTGGGAACAGCTGATTGGGGGTATTCCGGAAGGCTGATCCACCTGCTAATCAGCTTTTTTCTTATTTTCCTCCCCAAAAACTAAGGTGCGTCTTATACTCCGAAAAATATGGTAGGACATCTACTAAACTTATCTTCCATACTGGAAAGTAAATTCTACCTAACATTATAACCATGCCTTCCATTGCATCTTCGCTGATGCCAAATCACTGAGATTTCTGAATGCCTTCCTCCTCTGCTTCTTAGGAATTAAACTATACAGTGTATACATTTTTAATCTGGATGTAAAATATATTAACATGTTACGTGGTTGGCTATTTATCCCCATGGATGTTTAGAAGGCAGTGTTTTGTCTGTTTGGCGGTTAGATTTGTGTTGATTATAGGAAGGTGCCACAACCCACTCTTTTACATTTGGTTACAATTTAAAATCCTCTCGTAAATATTTCAGACACTGGAATAATTCAGCCTTATTCCCTTGTTGCTGTAGTGTGGCCTGGGCTGGCCAGCGAGAGATTAAAATTTATTTCCATTGTTTAAGGGGAAATAATGAACTGCATCTGCTGGAGCTCTCACGTGTCATGGGGGAACTGTTCACTTTGGAACAAGGTCCCAACTCCACCTAGACTGTCAAATGACGAAACCTTTTTGGCACACAAAAGCAACACGTTTTGGGGCAGGAATGCAAAGGCACCCTTTAATGTAAAGTATGACAAGTGCGTTTTGGAATGAATTAAACTCATATTGAGGAGAGAGAGAGAGAGAGAGAGAGAGAGAGAGAGAGAGAGAGAGAGAGAGAGAGAGAGAGAGAGAGCATGCATTTGTTCAGTCAGCACAAAAATGGTTTCGAAAGAAAAAACGATTTTCCTGCCCTGATCCCTTCCCTCTCCAAAGAAACGGAGGAGAAAGGAAAGGAAATAATTTATCAGCTGTTAAAGACTCTTTTACAACGGGATATCTAAGGATTAAGGCAATCTTCCTTGCACCTTGTGAAGTTTTTGTTCTTTTCTCCCCGTCATTCGCTCCTAGACTCCAGTCCTACTTTTTCCTCCCTCTCTTGTCACAAACATGAACTAAAAGCTCACAACTATCATGTCCAAGTTGTTTTCCTGCATCTGAGGATGTTTCCGATATTTTCTTTATCCATACAGCTTCCTGTTTTTTGCAGTTTTGTCTTGCCTGCTCTTAAGTTGGAAATGGAGCATTTCATTATATTTCTAGGATATTCATCTGTTGTCAAAGCATGCTACAAGTTTTATTTATTCATATTTCATATTTCTTAACCACCCATTTCCTTTCTTTTACAAGTGTTGGCTTCCCCGTGCCTCTTTTTGTCTCTTTAATATTCTATGATGGGTTACACACAAGATGTTTCAATTAGACACCTAGAAACAAGGAGTGTTTCTGAATGAGAGGATATTCAGGTCAGATTAAGGGGAGATGAATGATGGAAGACAGAGATTAAAAGGAAGCAATTAGACTGTGGAACTCACTACAGGAAGATGTAATGATGGGCACCAACTTGGAAACTACCTTCCTTCCTTCCTTCCTTCCTTCCTTCCTTCCTTCCTTCCTTCCTTCCTTCCTCACAGTCTCTCACTTTCTAGCCCTGATATTTTTTCTGCATGCAAAATGCTTTTGTGGAGATACTTTTTCCTGCATATTTCCCAGTAAGACAGTTTCTTTTGTTTCCCCCTTCCTAGCACTTTCCTGCAACTTCAGGGTCCACATTTTTTTTTGATCAACCAAGGTTTGGTCCATTTGATTGCAACAGGAATTGACCAACTAGCTTGTCACCTGAGCTTGACATCATGGACTGAAAGAGAATGACTCACCCAAAGTTAGCCAGCCTATTAAGGTGGGACTAGAATTGTGGAGAAAGACACAATCCCATCACCAATGCTAAAGGCCTCTTCAACTTTCAGATTTTTGGAAGAAGCAACCCTTTGTCTCAAGCCTAAAAAATATTAATTATTTTATTCAAAGCACTTTATTTAGTGTGATTAAAAAGGAACATGAGTAAAGTACACAAAGAAGAAAAAACAAATTACTCAAAGGAAGGATAAAACTTTGGGCAAGAAAACCACTGACATACTTTCTTCAGCCATTCCACCAGGTGTCAGCAAAATAAGAGAATAAAATCAGGGACAAATGTCTATAGAGATTCTCAGTCATCTAGGTTGTTCCAAAAGGTGCTTTTCCTTGAAAACATTTCGCTTCTCATCCAAGAGAACTTCTTGGATGAGAAGCAAAATGTTTTCAAGGAAAAACAAAGTCCCGTTGCCTTTTGAAAAAGCACCTTTGGGAAACCAGGAACAGTACCTGCTCTGTTGAGAAGCCAATTCATCAAACCCTGCCTCTCCCCTACTTGAAGTTGCCCCATCCGACAGCAGGAGTGGGAAAGGCAGGAAATGTAACTACCGTGTTAGCACAGCAGTGAGATCGGTGCCTTGGCTTCTTCCTGCCTTTGAGCCGTTTCCATTCTGTCTTTAACTAGTGCATCTCTCAGAAGAGTGTTATGATCAGATTCGCAAACCATTACAGCTTTATAACACAAGGGCTGCTTTCCTTTGCTGTCTTCATTCTTCTTCCTTTGAGTTGCATTGTTTTCAGAAGCCAGTTAGGAAAGCAACTTTGAATAAAGAAATGACCATATCCATCTAAGGAGGAGGAGAATGAAAACAAAGAAGAATGGATGGTTTCATTCAATTCTTAAATATAGTGGTAATGATGGATAAATATCATTGGGAAGATTGTTCCAAAGATCTATAAATTTCATCTCAGACAGGACATAGATAATGCACAGTTACCTTCAGTAAATTTGCTCCAGGAAGACTCTCTTTAACAGATTAACAGAGTTGGAAGGGACCTTATAGGTCATCTAGTCCAACCCCCCGCTCAAGCAGGAGACCCTACACCATTTCGGACAAATGGCAGTCCAATCTTTTCTTGAAAGTCTCAAGTGATGAAGCTCCCACAACTTCTAAAGGCAACTTCTGTTCCTTTGGTTGATTGTTCTCACTGTCAGAAAGTTCCTCCTTATTTCTAGGTTGAATCTCTCCTTGATCAGTTTCCATCCATTATTCCTTGTCTGGCCTTCAGGTGCTTTGGAAAAGAGCTTGAATTACTGGAGACTAGAGAAGGGCGACCATTTTCTTAATTCAGTCAACATTTTCATCACCATGTTATCTGAACGTTTGGGGTAAAATGATTGGCATGTATGACATTGGCATTATGTGCGGTGAGATGTTGTGCATTTGTTATGCTTATGTACCATCTTTCCACCAGGAGCTCATGGTGGCAGATAGAGAAACCTTTTCTCTTATTTTTCCGCATAACATCAACTCTGCTCTGGAAGGCTGAGGGTGATTTGAATATGAGTATCTGTGGTCCTATTTTAGTGTCATTACCACTGCCTCACACTGGGATCTTCCCTTTCTACCTATTCACAGCTTTTCAAAAGGAAGTTGGAGACATTGTCTGCTAAGAAACTTAGGAACAGCTACCTACAGTCTGTTGCATCAAAGCATGACAATGTTGTTAATGTCCTTAGGATGTGAAGTTTAATACAGGCTTAGTTGTTTTACATGAAGATTCAATTCAAATATTTGGTTTATAAATCAACTCATCTCTTTGTACTAAAACTGGTCTGGCATATTGAATTAAATCAAGTCCGTTCAAATTGATTCAGTGATCAAGTTGGACTTTCACAGAAATGTCCCCACACTTTTTTAAAAAACTGATGAACCAGATCAAATCACGTTTATTTGGTTGTTTGAATGGACAATCCAAACTGAATCAATTCAGCTGTCAAAAATCAAAATGTTGATTCATTTCATTTTGGGCAAGTACACATTGCTACTATTATTGCAATCGAGATAAATATGCTATTTTTGCCATTTAATAGGTTAATCCTATAAGGACTGGATTTACTTTTACAAAACAAGAATGAGAGCTTAAACTTGACTAGGTAATGAAACATGGACCATGGAGATGTAATTTATCTGCCTTTCTCTTTTTTGCTTTTTTTTTTTAACATGCAGGTTGTGTTATCAACAACAGTGAATGTTGATGGGCATGTCCTGGCAGTATCAGACAATATGTTTGTTCACAACAACTCAAAACATGGGCGAAGAGCAAGGAGACTTGATCCTTCAGAAGGTAAGTTTACTTCACTGGTCTTCAGAATGATAGTGGAAGAAGTCATACAAGATAGGCTACCTTCAAAAGAATGCAAAATAACTTTATTTATTTATTTATTTATTTGTTTGTTTATTTATTTATTTATTTATTTATTTATTATATTTCTATACCGCCTTTCTCCCGTAGGACTCAAGGCGGTGTACAGTCAAGAAAAATATAGACACAACTTGTCTGGTGGCATGAGTTTTAACCATAAACCTCCATCCCAATACTTTTACACACCTAGATTCCTCCAGGATATAAAGTTTTTTCCCAAAGTGTTCCAAAACCTGATGCTAGTTGTAATTTTTATCAAGGGGTAGGAAGGAAAAATTATTTACAAATATAACTGGAAAATAATCAATTTAATTGTGATTAATTTGAATACATTTTTAAGATCAGTGAGATCAAATTGAACTGAGTTTCTCTCCTGGCCTTGTGGACTATTTTTGGCCAGTCACTTGCCAGGTCCTCCCAAATGCCAAAATGGGACAAATTGCACATTCCTATACTTGTTTTTCGCACATCCTAAAATGTTCCAAGGATGTCCTTTGAGAACACATTTGAATACATTTCTTTCTTTCTTTCTTATCAAGAGTGCCTTATTAGTCCTCCTGGTCATGAGAGTGGTGGGCATACATTCAAACAAATGCTCTTAGTGAGCACTATTTTTATGTTTCACCAGAATGCATGACATTTTAAGAACATAAAGAATACTGTAGAAGTATTTATTGGTGAACATATTTGTATGTCTACTTTGGATATACAGTGGTACCTCAGTACTCATTGATTGGTTCTGGGAGGTGCGATGAGTTTTCAAAACGAGCATCAAACACATTTTTCCCATAAGGAATAATGTAATGAGTCACAAGGCAGCTGACACCGACTTTTAGCTTGTATGTTGAGTACCAAACAATCAATAAGTACTGGGCAAAATTTTTGTGTCAAAATGCATTGAGTACCAAATTCAATGCGGTTCAAAGCAGTACCAGCTTGTGTACCACTGTATATCCAATGCTAGGTTTATGCTAGAACTATACTTTGAGAAGCTTGATTTTCCTGAAATCTATCTTGAAGAACTCCCAAGTTATATTTATTTATTTATTATTCCAATTTATATACCGCCCTTCTCCTGAAGGACTCAGGATGGTGTATAGCCAAAAGTAAAAGCACACAAATATAAAATTTAAAAACGATTTAAAAGATGATATGGTCCATCATCTCATTGATAAAGGACACCTCTAGAAGGTATCATCGAGCCTATGTGTGCAATATACCAAATGTCCAAGGTAGTTTGAATCATCCCAAAAACTCTACCCCAGCAGGAAATTCTCTCAATTTATATCTTGTTTTCTAATTTGAAACTGATGATTCTGTTTAAGAACATATCAGAAAACTACAGCCTTGGTCAAGGGGTGACCAAGACAAAGATATGGATGGGGTCTCTGTCTGGAAATGAGGAAACTTGTGGAAATATCATCTTGGGAAAGATACCATGGCTCAGCATAAATCAAATGTAGTTCATCATCTTTCCAACAAACTTTTAAATGTCTGAAGATGTCTTCCAAATTTCTTTCTAATCATCCCTCATTTCAGGCTATGCATAACTGGTTACTTCCAGCTTTTCTAATCAGAATTGACCTCCAACCATTGGTGGGTTGTTACCGGTTTGCCCCAAAAGGCTCCGCACACCCACCCATTGTGTGTGCGTGCCCACGAGTGAACCGGTAGCAAACGGAATTGAAACCCACTATTGCCTCCAACCTTTTACTATCCTTGTTATCTTCTGGACATACTGTATAGTATTATTATGACTAGCTATCATTATCTATCATTAAACTTTTCTAATTCTTAATTCTTTAATCTTTCATTATTCTTTGTTCATATTTAAACATCATACTAACTTGAACTTCATCTTGTCACATAGGAGGGCCAGTTCAGTAGTCAGGGGGCCACAGCATCAAAGCTTTTTCATACATTAGCATAACAGTTTCTACGGAATTAAAAAATATACCCAGAAAAAAAATATGTTAAAAAAATAATTATTGCAAATCAGAATTATTTTCCCCACCATTTTATTTTGGCCAATTATCTACTTTTTAATAAAGTAGAACACTGATATTATTTATTTGATATCAGGGCCCAGTCTCATGGACCTCTGAGTCATTTTTGGCAGCCCACAACCATATTTAAGAAAGTTGAAGTTTTGTGTCTCTTGAATAGAAATAGAGAAAGAAATGGCTCTCGGCTTGTAATGGACTGTGTGAATGACCTTGGGGAATGAAAGACAGAGAAGCTGCCTAAGAAGCAATCAGACCAGAGAGGCAGGAAGCCCCCAGTGGCTTAACAGAGGAAGAAATTTAGGAAGGGACCAGAGGTGGGTTCTACTTACCTTTACTACTGGTTTGCAACGGGGCCACATACACACGCTTCACTCGCGCGCCTGTGCGTGCTTCTGCGCATGCGCAGAAGCTTCCTGATGACGTCGTGGTCAGTAGGCGGAGCCTCCTGCCAGTTTTACTACTGGTTTTATAGAACCGGTCTGAACCAGGGGCAACCCACCACTGGAAGGGACCCACCCTAGTGGATAAAGCAGTTAAAAGTGGCAGCAGGAAGTATGCACTTTCAGGCTGGCGAGATTTTGTTAATGCCGCCTCACAATCAAGTAGAATTAATTCATCTAGTCATGCTTCCTATCTTGTTCACTTGAGAAGACCGACAATGCTTGAGCAGGACAAGCCCAAAGGCAGGCACTCAAAACCAACCCCAAGGATCACAGCTGACTTAGTTCCTATTCTTTACCACTTGCTTGGTCTCCAGTCCTGGACCTAGTTCTCATCATGTGGGACCAGGAGTGTAGACCCTTCCACATGGGACTTATTCCTTCTTGACCTGTATTCTATTCTATGCCTGCCAAGATTGGCAAACTGCAGCTATACGTTTCTGCCATATGCGTCATCACTGGAGGTTTTTAAGGAGAGACTGGACAGTGTTCTGTCCCGGTCCCCACACACACACAAACAGCCAGCCGGGGGTTAAAGAAGTACTCGGCACACACAAGGTTCGTTATCAGAAACTTGGCAGCAATACGATAACCGTCTGCCAAGTGCTTTACTACAAGAAGAGGGAGTGTTCCTCCACCAGATAACACCAACACACAACACACAGTTTTCAAAACAGTCCAGCTCAAACATGAAACCTTCAGCAGATCAGGCGTTGTACAAAGTGACTAGCCAGAAGTTAGCTTTGTCCGTCACAGAGTCTAAATGGCCACCACACTCTCTTATATAGCCTGTGGGGTGTGGTCCAGTGACTCGGCTTAATCCCTGGCACGCCTCCTCATCTGCTGCAAACGTTTATCTCGCCTTCGTTGGCGTGGATCCAGGAACGACTTATCCTCCTCATCGCTGTCATCGGAGACACCTGGCTCCTGGTCAATCTCCTCTCCCTCGGCAGACACCTGAGGCATTGCCAGAGAGGAGGGCCTGGAGAGGGAGGCCTCGCCGGCTCCTCTCCTTCATGTTCGGAGCCTTCTTCCTTCGATAAGATGGGCTCGGGGATTGGAGCCACAACAGACAAACACTTGTCTGAAATGGTATAGGGCAGTGATGGTTAACCTTTTCCGGACAGAGTGCCCAAAGTGTGCGTGTGCGAGAATAAGCACATACTTGCCCAAACCCCCAAAATATAATGCATGTGCAGCCCCTATGCATGCGCCCTGCCCCCACACATGCATGCACCCCACACGTGTCCTGCCCCCACACATGCACCCTGCCCCCACGGGCATGCGTGTACAGCCTCCCCGCATGCCACATGCCCCCCATGCATGTGTGCGCCCCCCTAGATGCCCTGCTCCCTGCATGCACACCCCCCGCATGCGCGGCAGAGACCTGACGACCAGCTGGCTGATGGGAGGTGCTCATGCATGACTCACATGCCCACAGAGAGGATGCTACATGCCACCTGTGCCACACATGCCATAGGTTCGCCATCCAGGTATAGGATCTCCTGCTTGAGCAGGGGGTTGGACTAGAAGACCTCCAAGGTCCCTTCCAGCTTTATTCTGATTGAGTGACTCAGTTTCTATTGTTCTAAAATGAGTCTGAACAGACATTTCTTTTTCTCCCTCTGCCAATCACTTTTGGTCTCATCTCACATCTTTTTCTTTTTTTAATTTGATTTATATGCCGCCCTTCTCCAGAGACTCAGGGTGGCTTACAATGCGTTAAGCAATAGCCTTCATACTTTTGTATATTTATACAAAGTCAGCTTATTGCCCCCACAAACTGGGTCCTCATTTAACCTACCTTAGAAAGGATGGAAGGCTGAGTCAATCTTGAGCCTGGTGGGATTCGAACTTACAGCAATTGTAGACAGCTGGTGTTAATCACAATGCTACCAATCTGCTGAGCCACCAGGCCCTTCCTAAAGGAAGCCCTAACATCTTATATGTTAAGGCTTTCTTTAGAGCAGGGGCCCCCAACTCCTGGCTCACAGTCTGGTACCGACCGAGAAACGCATGTTACTCTGAGCTTCTTGAGTTGTGTGCATTCCATAAGCCAGACCACGGATTTGTTAAACAAGCCATAGCGGCCTACTTTATATGTGATACTAAACTATAAGCCATGATTTAGAAAACAGTATCTAAATTCACACATCCCAGGGCTTAATGACGCACGATGGGTTGAATAGACTATGTTGATGGTTGGTGTGAGGCCCTAAATTATGATTTGCAAATTGAAATGTCTGGCTTCCATACTGTACTAAATCCAAATCCATCTGCACCATGACTTAGATTAACAAGCTCAGTGTTTGTACGTCCCCTGGTATTACCACCATAATTGTATTAATCAGGCCAGGCAAATCTTTGTGGTCATACCATACAAATGAACAGGGCAGGACTTTTTTTTCCTGCTTTGTAGAGAGAGGTTTTCTTTTGCTGTTAAAACTGTGTGAGCTCTCTTTGAACTTGTATCTCAGTACTTAAATGTTACCCCGTCAACGTGAAATATGACAGTGAAGTTAGAGGTGACCTGGAAGCCCCCAGATTTCCCACTTGCTCTAACCCAGTGTTTCTCAACCTTGGGGATTCTGGGAGTTGAAGTCCACCCATCTTCAAGCTTCCAAGGTTGAGAAACACTGCTCTAACCCATCAGAAAAGTCAGTTCTTGTCTAAAATCAGCATAATTTCCTCTCATTTAAACAAAGGAAGATGAGAGCAAAACAAGGCAAGTATAGCACAAGGACAGATATGTCTTAGTAATCCGGAATGGGACAATTTATCCATCTACGCCAGGATTTTGAGAAACTGTGAAAACCACAGCATTGTGAAAATAATGAAAATCACAGCATTTCTATCTGAGTCCAGTTTTTGTTATCTGTGATATTGGGCCATGTAAGGAAAGGACTGTATATATGTGATATATATATCACACAACTTCTCTGCTACAGTAGTTCAATTCTGGGCATTGGAGGGTCAAGGAAAGAAACTGTTCCCCAGTGACAAGTTCATAATTGCCCAGTAATGGTGGAGATATATTCAGAAGTGACCCAATTCTTTCCCTCTTTTCACTTTGCAATCTTCTTCTTTTGCATTCAGTTGTGCACTTCGGCAGCAAGAATTTGGCTCGTTGGCCGTGACTAAACTCCATCTGCTGGACTGTTATCTTACTCACTTAATTAGATATTTCTTGTAGACAAAGTCGATAGCCTCTGAATTTGCAGCAGCCATTGTGTCAAAGAAGGTTGGGATTGCCCCTGACTTTTCTCCTCCTACCATAAATGTGGTATTTATGTCTTACTGACAAACTAAATTCAATGGGCTTTAATAAGTCCGAAACTGATGAGTGCGTGTTCACAAAAAGATCTAACAATGCATATGAGATAGTTCTTGTTTATGTTGATGATATTGTTTATATTGGTCCAAATAAGCAAATGAGTGAAATTTTTGCTAAAGCTTTGCAGAGATATTTCACATTGAAATCATTG
Organism: Arizona elegans; assembly: GCA_022577455.1. Classification (NCBI taxonomy): domain Eukaryota; kingdom Metazoa; phylum Chordata; class Lepidosauria; order Squamata; family Colubridae; genus Arizona; species Arizona elegans. The sequence goes on along the minus strand of JAKOOJ010000013.1, from coordinate 2,904,746 downwards.
GGTCATATTAGCACTTATTTAGGTGTTCAGATTGAAAAGACACAGAAGGGGTTTAGTCTTTCACAAGAAGATAAAATTGAACAAATTTTGCATCATTGCAACATGAAAGATGCTAACACAACAAAGACACGCATGCAAACAGATTTTCATAACTTGACACAAGAAGCAAGTCCTGAGTTTGAGGATCAAACACTTTATCGTTCAGTTATTGGGTCACTGTTGTACATTACTAGTTGGACCAGACCCGACATTGCACTTAGTGTTAATCTCTTATCTCGACACGTAGGTAAGGCAAAACAGTTTCATTGGACATGCGTTAACAAATTATTGAAATCTCCTCCTTGAATTTGGAAGAGCCAAGAGGTGACATGCTACATATATACTATGCTAGGGAACGTCAAATGTTCAGCTCAGCTGGGCTGGAGTTGATCTTAGAGCAAATCAAGCCTCATTGACATCTTAGTTAAACAGAAATGGGACCCATGCAAGATGTGTATGAAAAAGTGTCAGCCACTCGCTTAAACAAACGGCGCGAAACATAACAATGCGCAGAAGGGAAACTGACACTAATTGATTTTCGTTTGTTTGGCTAAGCGAGGCATCGTCCGTCGTCTGCAGGCTGTATTTTCAAGCAATTACAAATCGTTGGATCTGCTAAGCTTCAAATTGGATAATCGCCTCCACTCTCGCCAAGCCCCATTCTGGCACCAGGTTTTTTTTTTCCTCTCCTTTTTTTTCTTTTTTCTTAAAAAAAAAAAAAAGGCCCGGAGAAGCCCCTTTTGGGCCGTTCCCTGTAGCGAGTGAAAGTGAGAAGGCTTTGTGACGTTACTAGAAGAGACAAGTTGGTCTATTATTTCATTAGGCTTGTTTTGTTGCATTCCCCCCCCCCCCCTGTTAAAATGTGCCCTGCCTCAACCTAGAGCAGAATTAATGAACTGGAAGAAAAATGATTGAATCAGTGAAGAATTCAGAGCAGTGTTAATTCTCCCCCAGCGGGCAGTGAAATGGTAGAAGAAAACTCCCAAGCTTCTAAGCCTACGAAACCTTCCAGTTTTTCCTTGACTGATTGAATGTGATTGACTGGCTGTTCAAAGGAGTCTTATAGTTTTGGAACTCTGCCAAACCTCCCTGTCACCTTTAACCTTGTCAACATTGGGAATCGAGTGATGGATTGACTTTGGTTATGGACTGGAAAACCATATTGGGATCTTGATGGGATGTATAGTCCAGAGGCCTTGAATGGATGGGAAGGGGTGGGGGGAATATGGGTTTTTTTTTACCCTATCTTATAAAAACCAGGCGTGCTTAGCATGAGTTAAATTGGGATGAAATGGGAGGATTTTCACTACATTCAAGCCATCAGCAAAACTCTCGTTTTCAACACTTAGCACCAGAGGAAAAAGAAATATTTCTGTTTAATCAAAACAATTCGAGGAGCCATCAGATTATGACAAATAAACTTGGGCTCTACTCAAAGAGACAGACAATAGCATTTTTTTAATCATGAGGAAGAGCATGCTAAGGAGAAAAGGAGAGAAAAGGAGAAAGAAGAAAACAGGAAAATATGTATTTTTGTCAAGAGAAAACTGGAAGTATGTAACTGCAGTTAATAGCTGAGTTTGCACATCATAGTGTACGTAATCATAGTTTACTTACTTAACAATGATGACCGCCCTTTTTACATGCCATCCACCATAGGTTGTAAATAGGGGTGGGTTCTAAATTTTTTTACTACCGGTTCTGTGGGCGTGGCTTATTTTGTAGGTGTGGCTTGGAGGTCATGTGACTAGGCGGGCATGGCTAGCTGGTCAGAGTCATTTCTGGAAGGTCCTCGCACTTATGACCCGACTCATTTGTTTGCTTTTAACACTGATCAGCTGTAGGACGGTCCTTTGAAGCCCCACGGCAAGAGTTTAAACAGTTTTCTTCCCTCTAGTCATCAGCTGGGACTCAGGAGGCAGCAATAGATTGGGGGTGGGACCAAATAAAAGGTAAGAATAATGTGGGTGTGTGGGGGGTGGGGAGAACTGGTTCGGTGATGTCATATCGTCACTGCTACCAGCTCGGCCGAACCGGACCAAACTGGGAGGAACCCACCACTGGTTGTAAACCATAGTAGCTGACTTCACGTGAAAGACTAAACCAAAATCAAGCAAACTGGATAAATGTCATATATCAAACAGATCAAAGTGTATCTCTGGGAAAAAAACTAAAGTAACTAATAAGTACATTCAGGTTAACTTCCACCAAGATTTGCAATCATGAATAAAAAGGTTGCATTCATTTACCATTTGTTTTTTTCATCCTAAATGGATTGCTTCTGTGGCTTCTAGTTGAATTGTGGCCTATTGATTGCAAGATGGTGGTGTAGGCGTCTGTAACAAGCCTCCATAACATCAAGAGGACATTGAGTCTGTGCGCAAACATTGCAATTATGTAGTTAATTGCAATGGTCATATATATCTGATATAAGTAAATTGTTCGTTTGCATGATGTTACCATCTTCCTGTCGTCATTTTCCCCCTTCTAAGGGCTAATCATGCTTTGATTTGATTTGATTTGATTTATATGCCACCCTTCTCCGGAGACTCAGGGCGGCTTACAATGCGTTAAGCAATAGCCTTCATACTTTTGTATATTTTATACAAAGTCAGCTTATTGCCCCCACAATCTGGGTCTTCATTTTACCTACCTTAAAAAGGATGGAAGGCTGAGTCAACCTTGAGCCTGGTGAGATTTGAACTTGCAGTAATTGCAGGCAGCTTGATGTTAATAACAGTGCTTTAGTCTGCTGCGCCACCAGGGCTCTTTGCATTTAGTTTAATTTTGTTATGCTTTTGTGGCTGAAGAATACTGTTGTACTTTTTGTTTCCTATTGAACAAGATCTCCTTACTAGTGATTCAGGCCATACGCAATCAAAATAAGCCAAAGTTCCATTCTGGGAGTCTTGGAGATTCTCAGTCATCCAGGTCATGGTTGTCTCAAAGGTGCTTTTTCAAGAGACAACTGGACTGTCTTTATTTTTCCTTGAAGATGTTTTGCTTCTCATCCAAGAAGCTTCAATTCTTTCCTACCTTTCAATTCTACCTTTCGGGAATTCCATTCTGGGAATATAAAGTCTATCCCTGACTTCTTCTGCTAACAAATGTCTTATAAACTTTTACACCACAAGGAGATTAGAAAGGTTTCTTGACATCAGTCTTATAATTATAGCACGATCTTCTTGCTGCAACTCCTCTGAATTTGAAAGAAGGATCTGTACTGCTAGGTCTTAGAAGTGAATTTGATAATGAGAAGTGTACTAATACCACTCTGTAAAGCCTTAGTAAGACCACACCTAGAATACTGCATCCTTTCAGTTTTGGACACCACCCTATAAAAAAAAAGATGTCGAGACTCTAGAACAAGTGCAGAGAAGAGCAACAAAGATGATTAGGGGACTGGAGTCTAAAACATATGAAGAACGGTTGTAGGAACTGGGCATGGCTAGTCTAATGAAGAGAAGGACCAGGGGAGACAGGATGGCAGTCTTCCAATATTTGAGGGGCTGCCACAGAGAGGAGGGGGGATCAAACTATTTTCCAAGGCACCTGAAGGCCAGACAAGGAATAATGGATGGAAACTGACCAAGGAGATATTCAACCTAGAAATAAGGAGAAATTTTCTGACAGTGAGAACAATCAACCAGTGGAACAGAAGTTGCCTTCGGAAGTTGTGGGAGCTTCATCACTGGAAGCTTTCAAGAAGAGATTGGACTGCCATTTGTCAGAAATGGTGAAGGGTCTCCTGCTTGGGTGGAGGGTTGGACTAGATGACCTACAAGGTACCTTCCAACTCTGTTAATCTAATCTAATCTAATCTAATCTAATCTAATCTAATCTAATCTAATCTAATCTAATCTACTTTTCCAAACTCTTCTTCATCATCTGTTTTTCTTAGTAGACTAGGATTTAAATGTTTCATGTGACAACTGAGTGGGTGGAATTAGTTTCACCTTGCATAACTTGAGCCTGTTTGGGGTTAACTGTGTTCCTTTGGGGATTGGCTAACTGGGTCGTTTAATCACAACATATTAAGTCCCTAATTGTCCCAGATAAGCCTGTTGTGGGAAGAGGTCTACAGCAAAGATGGATATAGGGCTTCTCAATTGCCATTCCCTAGCAGCTAATAATTAAACTCTGCTGCTTGCGATTCCCTCAAGGCTTATAGCCATTGGTGGAAAGATCCTGCATGATTTTTTTTCTAACTTGGTGGCTATCATCGCATCTCATGCAGCAAATTCCACAATTTATCTATACTGTATATTATTTAAAGAAGCAGCTGTGTTGAATTTCTCTGCGTTTACTGTACATGGATGATTCTCAGGTGTAATACCCTGGGAGACAGACAAAAAAAACCCACCAGTTTCTAGGCACTTTTTTTCCTTACCGTGATTAACTTTCATGCAAACTTCTGTTGGTCTCTTCGATTTAACAGAATGTGAAGATATTAACAGCAGAGGCAGAAGAAACTATTTTTGGTATTTTGGGGTGGTGACCTTAACCCATGGTACAGAATTTTAGAAAGGATGACGAGCCAAGGCAGTTGGATTATTCACTGATTTTATGTGTTCCAAGCATGAATATTTTATTCATTTCATTTTATTTAAAAGTATTTATTGTTTTTAGTCTGGTGGGATTCTCAAAGTGATATATAGGGTTGTCTTTTTTTAATTAAAAATCAAGTCAAATCTAAATATGAAGGTAAAAGTAAACCATCCTTTAAAAAAAAAATCCTGCTATTGGAAAGTATCGAAGTTTGAGTAATGTGGGTTGTTTAAGTTGTCATTCTGGATATTTCATTTTATTAGGATGGAGTTCATTGCTGAAGAAAACACGATGTATCAGAAATGATCTCTATTTTACGGAATCTCAACCTATTTCTGAAATCTTCCTTTCGAGCTATGTTTTAAAAACTACCGCTCTTTTAGTAGAGCTCTCTTTTTATAACTTTTATTTCCTCGATTGAGGGAAGCATTTATGATCAGTGATTTATTCCATGATGTTGCCGTATCAGCCACTTTGGGACGACTTGCCCCCTGGAAGGCACCCCTGTCTTTTTTTGAAATGAGCAAGCAACTAAACAGAAGAATTTGCTGTAAATGCTTTATATGAAATTGGCAAATACCGCAACCATGATTCGCTTCCCTGGCGGAGTCCTTTATTTTTGCTGATCGCTACTTTAATCCAGTTCAAGATTCAGTGAGGCGTCTAATCAAGTACTGACTGATATGAGTGGTAGCCACTCTCCAGAGACACAGGTGGAATTCTCACTCTGGCTACCTAAAACCCTTGGGCATTTCTGTAGAGAAATACACGTGATCTACCATTGAGAGTATTCATATTTCATTGCAAATGTTTCTCAGATCTGTTTCCTTCTTTCCTTCAGGCAGGCTCCAGTTTTGGCTTAGTCCAAATCAATACCGTTTCCTGGCTTATAGCCAGTGGTGGGATTCAAATAATGTAAAACTAAGGTTCGCCCAGGGTCAGGTTGTCTGTCATGGCCTAATCTGACCCTGGGAGAACCAGTTGTTAAATTACGCCCCTCCCCCTCCCCCCCACTATCAAAGTGGATCCTGGGTACTGCACTGCACTGCAATGGAGAAACGGGAAATGGAATGGCCGCATGAGGGAAGGAGGAAGAGCACTGGCCACTCCGCTGCCCATTTCTCCATTGCAGCACAGCGCAGCGCCCAGGATCCACTTTGATAATTGTGTGTGTGTGTGTGTGTGTGTGTGTGTGAGATTTAACAACCGGTTTGCTCGAACTGGTGCAAACCGGCTGAATCCCACCACTGGCTGTAGCTCAATAACCTTTGCAACACAATTGGACTGTGAAAAATATTTACTAAAAAAGGCTAGCGTGTTCCCTCTGGGAAGGGAGCTGTACAGGTAGTCCTCAATTTACAACCATTCATTTAATGGCCATTTGAAGTTCCAATGAAAAAAAATGATATGACGACTATGGCAGCATCCCCATGATTATGTGGTCAAAATTCGGACACTTGACCACTATTTATGATACCATGTTTTCCCGAAAATAAGACCCTGTCTTTTATTTTTTTGAACCCCAAAATAAGCGCTTGGCCTTATATTTGGGGAGGTCTTATTATTTTGGGGCGTGTGGAGCAAAACAGGGATCCTCTTGCCATCTTACCTGATTTCCAGCTCTGCATTTAAATATTTTCAGGGGAGGCTTATTTTAGCACATGCACTCAAAAGCCCGATTGGTCTTATTTTCAGGGAAACAGGGTAGTTGTGCTGCCCCAAAATTGTGTGATCAGCTTTTGCAAATTTCTGACATGCAAAGTCAATGGGGAAGCAAGATTCACTGTAGCGATTTACTTAACAACTGTGGCCAGAAAGGTCATAAAATGGAGGCAAAACGCATTAACAAATGTCTTGCTTAACAATGGTAATTTTGGTCTCAATTGTGGTCATAAATTGAGGATTACCTGTGTAACTTTTGAGGAGCTATGAGGCATACTTGCCAATGGGTGGCTGCACTTCAAAAAAATCATGGGTAGAACAGAACAGTGGTGGGTTGCTCCCGGTTCGCACCGGTTCGCAAGAACTGGTAGTAAAAATTTGTAGTAGTTCCGAGAACCGGTAATAACATTGGCTGGCCACGCCCCTGAACCGGTCCCCGGCCCGGTCGCTGCTCCCTTACCCCGTCCACCTCATCAGAGGCTTTTTTTTTTTAACTTTTAAAAGCATTTTTTCTACAACCTCTTTGGCTGAAAAAATGCTTTAAAAAAAAAAACTTCTGATGATCCCATGGCTTAGCTGGGATCATCAGAGGCTTTTCAAAGCATTTTTTCTACAACCTCTTCAGCCAAAGAGGTGGTAAAAAAAATGCTTTGAAAAGCCTCTGACGATCCCAGCTGAGCCGCGGGATCATCAGAGGTTTTTTTTTTTTTAAAGCATTTTTTTGGCCGAAGAGGTTGTAGAAAAAATGCTTTTAAAAGTTTTTTTTAAAAAAGTTGGCCATGCCCACCCACCCCACCATTACCCCCCACCAAGCCATGCCCACAAAATAAGACAGAACCAGTAGTAAAAAATTTTAGAACCCATCCCTGGAACAGAACGAAAAGGAAACGTTGCATATCCTGCTTAAACATTTCTCTACCCGATCACCAAGCAGATTACAACTTGGTAGCAACTTTTAAGGGTCTCTGGAGCTATTATGGAGAAGGATTTCAGGAGCAACAGGCAGTCCTGAGGCTGTGGTTTGTTCACCTCTAACCTAAGCTAGGAGGCTGAGAATGCAAGGCAATATACAGTTGTCAGGGTTGAAGTAACATTAAAAATGCTTTTACCAGCTGTAATTTACACTTTCATTTATAATTCAAATGATTTACAAATCATTCAGTGCCTTCTTCCCAGTAAAATTTGATAAGACAACACTTATGCAATGTGGTGGCGCAGTGGTTAGAATGCAGTACTGCAAGTTACTTCTCTGGACTGCCGGCTGCCAGCAGTTTGGCAGTTCAATTCTCACTGGCTCAGGATTGACTCAGTCTTCCATCTTTCCAAGATCGGTAAAATGAGGATCCAGATTGTTGGGGGCAATAGGCTGACCCTGTAAACCTCTTACAGAGGGCTGTAGGGCACTGTGAAGCGGTATGTAAGTCTAAGTGCTATTGCTATTGATATTATACAGAACAGGTGCCATGTAATAATTCAGGCACAGAATTTGGACTAGTGACTCCACCATCTAGTTCCTAGTTGCAGGGAATTCAATGCAAGACTTTCCCCCCCTCTGCTCTCCCTCTCCCCCTCCCCTTCTCCCCCTCCCCCTCTCTCCCTCTCTCTCTCTTCATCATTGTCGCCATTGCCATCCCTTGCTTCATAGCGATTTCATTGAGGGCCAAATTGCATGAATCCTTCCCATGTACCTCACCTCAAGCTCTCAGAGGAATTAAATGCAGGAAATCATAATCATCATTTATCATCCCAATTTACCTGACTTCTTTCTCCCTGGCTACATAGAACACTAATTTGTTTCTTTGTGGTTTAATGTGTTATATGGACCCAGTCGTTTGTGGTTACCTTTCAGTAAATGTGATGGAGGAAATCTTGCTTTCTCTTTGTGCGTTAAGCCAATGTCTTAACTCCAGCGAGGCAACAAAACGCATACTGTGACTCTTCAGTATTTCTCCAAGCTTCAGTTCCCAGATCCAGACTGGAGAAGTAGGCAGGGAGGTGGCGAACCATAGAAACCAAATGAAAATTCTCATGTGAATTGTCCTAAATGCTTGACAGCATAGAAGATGGACAATCACTGAAAAGCGAAAGAATTTTCCAAAATTATCCAGAAACAACTTCTTGGCTGAGATCTTTCAGGACGAGAAAGCTCAACAGTCTCTTCAGGGGCCCAGGACAAACTAATGTTGATGAAAATGAATCTAAATGGTTGACATTGGTCGCCATTTAGTGTAAGATTTTGGCATTCTTACTTAAAGTCTCATGAATTGCAATTCATGACTATAGGAAGCTCTCGAGGTTGGGGGATCTCATGAGTTTTGTGTGTTTAATCCTTTGTAACTTTTAAAATGATTTTTATTTATACATTTTTTTCTTCTTTAAAATACATAGGTGCTTAATAAACAGTGTATTGTCTGGATCAATTTGTTTATACAGAATATTAATAAACTAGTAATAAAAGTAGTAATTATAATATCTATAGTTAAAATACCACAATATACTTTTTCTAGTAATTTTTTTTACTTCATTTACTTCTATATTTCAGTAATCTTTCATCCTCTAATTTCTACCTCTTTTATCCAACCATTGATAAAACATATCCCATGTTAAAAAATATTCTCTTTCTTCCTTATCTTTTATTATTGATGTCAGTCTATCCATCTCCACACAGTCTAGTATTTTTCTAATTATACTTTCATCTGTAGGTATATCCAGTGGTGGGATTCAAATAATTTAACAACCGGTTCTCTGCCCTAATAACCAGCTGGTGGTCATGTGACTGTGTGGGTGTGGCCAACTCAACATCACTCACGTCGATGGGCGCTTTGCCTTAGCTGTTACAATATAATAAGGGTTAACCACAGAGGCAGTTTCTGTAAGCAGGGCAATAAAGATTAGGCTAGAAACACCAGAATGTTTCCTTCCTACCTTCCTTACAGGATTAGCCCTGTAAAGTGGGAAAAAAAACAAAAGGAGATTTCTTCCAACAACCGGTTCTCCGAACTGCTTAGAAAGTTAAGAACCGGTTCGCCTGAATAGGTGCGAACCGGCTGAATCCCACCACTGGGTATATCTTCATTTTTCCAGTATTGTGCAAATACAATTCTTGCTGCTATCAACACATGTATTATTAAATATGTATATTTAATAATTTGTAACTTAATGTTATGTTTACAGAGTTTCTGTAAAAGGTATCATTGTGCCTTGTGCTACATTGCTGTTAATGTAGGGGAGGGGGAAAGATAGCTGAGAAATTGGGAGCCATAGAACCATCAAAATAAGTCTTCATAGGAGCTTCCTCCAAAAGCTAACTCTATTCTCCCTTTCTTTTCTTTTCCTTGTAACTTTTCTCTTTAGCCACTCCATGCATCAAAGCTATTAGTCCAAGTGAAGGCTGGACCACTGGCGGAGCTATGGTGATCATTATAGGAGACAACTTTTTTGATGGGCTTCAAGTCGTATTTGGGACCATGCTTGTATGGAGTGAGGTAGGCACGCTTGCTTCCTAGCTGTATTCCCCCCCTCCCCCTACAGGCTGTTCTTAAACAGTCAAGGTAGTTTGGAATTGCCCTCATCGTTTCTCAGAGAATAAAATGCAAATGGTAGCATCAATGTAGAACAAAGTTTCATAACCTTCTTCATTGCTCTCTTTCTGTTTAATCTGAGTCCAGTCTACATAGTTATATGTTATATAAGTGCAAATGAAGGGACGCGGTGGCTCAATGGCAAAGACACTGAGCTTGTCGATCGAAAGGTTGGCAGATTAGCAATTCGAATCCCTAGTGCCATGTAATGGGGTGAGCTCCCGTTACTTGTCCCAGCTTCTACCAACCTATGTTGTGGCCCGCCAGGGGCCTGTGCGGATTGTGGCTGATCCTGACGAGGAGGAGGCTGGTGTGGTGTTGCGCCAGCAGCCTGTGCAACTGGCGCTCGAATCGGACAGCGAGGAGGCTGACGAGGATGTGGTGCCAGAGGCAGAGACTCAGCCAGGGCTTTCAGAACCTCCAGAGGCTCCTTTAAGTGGAGAGAGTGAAGCGGAGGAGCCTCTTCTCAATGCTCGAGCACGCAGGGCTGCCAAAAGGCAGGAGTGGCTACTCAGGAGGAGGTCTTCTCAAGAGTAAGGCTTGGGGTTAATTGGCCACTCCCTTAGCCTATTTAAATTTGCACATAGATAGCAAACGTTGCTGGAAACAACATTTGGCCCTACGCAGACCATTTTGAGAGTGAGTTTTTTGTTACAACTTGGTTTCTGGGCTGACTGCCAACCCTTGTCGGACTTTGTTTAATCTCTGTAATTCATAACAGGCTGATAAAGACATTTGTGGTTAAAGCCTGCATTTTGAAAGGGGTCTGGCTCTTTGGCTTTGAAACGGAGATGAGCACCACCCCCTAGATTCGGGAACGACTAGCACCTATGTGCGAGGGGAACCTTTACCTTTACCTAAGTACAAATGACCATGCTTTCCTTCATTCAGATTGATTACCATCTTCCAAACAACAATGAAATACAATGTGGATGTGATTACAGATAGTACGCACACACACACTGTCTTTTACATATAGGCCTGTACTTCTGTGCATGAGTAAAGCATACTTGACAAAACCAGAAGTTATAGTCAAAGGAATCATTCATAAAGTGTCATAATTCAAGATAAATAAATAAATAAATAAATAAATAAATAAATAAATAAATAAATACAGTAAGATACCCATTTTTTAGGGTGCTATATAAAATCGAAAAGAAAAACCCACGGGGAATTCCAAATTATGTTAATTCCACTTTGGAAAATGGGAAAGAAGTATTTCAGAAGTATTTCCAATCTGGAACTTCAGATTGTCTTCCTCTTCGTGTGTTTGTATGTGTGGATGCTCACAAACTCATACACTGTTCTTTATTCTTATTTAGTTGAAGTTTCAAGACCTATCTTTTTAGGTATTAAAAGCACTGATCGCTAGTCCTGATTATGTTACTTAACTTGGGTAATGAAACATCTGGAAGAAAACAAGCAAGCTCAGAGAGCACCAAGGAGCCCTCATGTCAACCCTGAGCTGCAAATCACTCTCCTTTATTAGTATCTTTCTATTCCAATGGAACACTCGCTTACATCTTTGTCTAAGAAACAGGCAAAAGCAAGAAAAGACAGGCGCTCCCTCACCCCAAATTCAACAGATAAAACAAAAGCAATTGCAAAAGAGATGTGCCTTAACACATATTCTAAAGAGGAGTCAGAAAGGAGTGTTTTCTGTAGGTTGATGGAAACGCAGGGAAGGAATTGTCTTATGCTTTCTAAGAAACTGGTTTCTTAAAGTGAGTACATTTTCAGAAGGGCTTTTCTTGATTTTAATGCCTGGACAGATTCATAATGAATGAATGAATGAATCTTTCAAGATAATCAGAATCTGGACCATTTAAAAGGCTTCAAATGTTAAATATCTTAAATTGTGCTGGGAGAATTCTTAGCCCCAGTGTGATATGAACTACTAGTGACACCTACTAGTTCACAGCATAGCTTTGGGCAGTGGTGGGATTCAGCCAGTTCGCACCCTTTCGGGAGAACCGGTTGTTAACTTTCTGAGCAGTTTGGTGAACTGGTTGTTCGAAGAAATCATTAGGGCAGAGAACCAGTTGTTAAATTATTTGAATCCCACCACTGGCTTTGGGCCAATATTGTTTCCAGAGGCTCTTACTTTGTACAAAAAGCACAATGTAAGAATAAATCAGGATATATGCAAAGCCTGAATAACCGTTTCCAAGCCCTTCACAGTTAATTAGCTAAAGATGTCTTCATGTCAAGATTGGTTCCTGTTGATGACATGGATAGAATCGGGCTATTTTTCTCGACATTTACAGAAGTGGCTTCTCATTGACCCTTCCTTCCTTCCTTCCTTCCTTCCTTCCTTCCTTCCTTCCTTCCTTCCTTCCTTCCTTCTTTCCTCCCTCTCTCCCTCCCACTCCTTCCTCCCTCCCTCCCTCCCACTCCTTCCTTCCATCCATCCTTCCTTCCTTCCTTCCCTCCCTCCCACTCCTCCCTCCCACTCCTTCCTTCCTTCCTTCCTTCCTTCCTCCCTCCCTCCCACTCCCTCTTTCCTTCCTTCCCTCCCTCCCTCCTTCCTTCCTCCCTCCCTCCCACTCCTTCCTTCCTCCCTCCCTCCCACTCCTTCCTTCCTCCTTCCCTCCCTCCCACTCCTTCCTTCCTTCCATCCTCCCTCCCTCTCTCCCTCCCACTTCTTCCTTCCATCCTTCCTTCCCTCCATCTTTCCCTCCATCCTCCCTCCCTTCCTTCTTCTTCGATTTCATTTGTTTATTTCCCCATCTGAGAATTTTCTGGGATTTTCTATACTAGCAAAACCTTTTCCTGTTTAATTGTTGACCCGAGACGCTTATCTGAAACTGACCCAAATAACTCAGCACTTTTTCAAATACCGGAGAAGTTCCCTTCGGTTGAATTTTGACCTACAGATTCATCAATAGGCAGACACTGAGAATGGATGCTACTTTTCTGGCAAAATCACAAAGGTCATAACTGTTTCAACATGTCTCTTTTTATTCTCAGCTGATCACCCCACATGCCATCCGTGTCCAAACACCTCCTCGTCACATCCCTGGTGTGGTTGAAGTAACATTATCGTACAAATCCAAACAATTTTGCAAAGGAGCTCCTGGTAGATTTATTTATACAGGTATGTGAAAATATCACATTGCAAAGTCGAGACTGTGGAAGGACTTCATTTATTTCCTTCTCTTGAACTACTAAGGGTTATAACTGTAGTTTCATTTCAAGAATTAATCAAGGTTTTTTTTTTTCAAATGTTGTCGTTTTTATGATATTTTTTTTCAGAATGCTTTTCATTATCCGTGCATTCAGATAATGTCTGAACGAGTTTACAGTTTTTCTTGGTGAATGTGATGTCCTTGTTGAAAAACTATATTCCGTGTTTCCAAGTTAGATCTCCTCTCAGTATCAAGTTCTGAAGACAAAAATCATGAGGATTTTCATGCCTTGTTTTTGAGCTTTCCTTTAATTAGTCCGAATGAAGTAACCTCAATTAAAAGATCTTGCAAATTCTCAAAAGTTTTCTAACTTTATAAAAACAGAACAGATTTTTTTAATAGATAATTTTTGTTGAAGTTCAGTAGGTAGTATTTTTTTTAAACTTACTTTGTTTATTTGAATTCGAATATTGTCGAATTGAATTCGGTTTTAATTGGGTTGTTTTTAATATTTTGGGCCGAAATTATTTAATTGTTTTTTAAATTGTTTTTAAATTTTATATGCAATGTTTTATTTTGGCTGTACACCGCCCTGAGTGCCGCAGGAGAAGGGTGGTATAGAAATAAAATAAAATAAAATAATAAAATAAAATAAAATAAAATAAAATAAAATAAAATAAAATAAAATAAAATAAAATAAAATAAAATAAAATAAAATAAAATAAAATAAAATAATAAAATAAAATAAAATAAAATAAAATAAAATAAAATAAAATAATAAAATAAAATAAAATAAAATAAAATAAAATAAAATAAAATAAATAAAATAAAATAAAATAATAAAATAAAATAATAAAATAAAATAAAATAAAATAAAATAAAATAAAATAAAATAAAATAAAATAATAAAATAAAATAAATAAAATAATAAAATAATAAAATAAAATAATAAAATAAAATAATAAAATAAAATAAAATAATAAATAAAATAAAAAAAATTGTTTTTGTTAGAGATGGTGGTGATAGTTGGGATTGGTAGGTTATTTCCTACAACACTTGCTGCACAGTCTCTCTGATTGCTTACACTGGTGGTGGAAGGATGGGGGAATACACTTCCCTTGGGATTTCCAAGCTTTAACAGAAATTAAGAAAGCCAAGAAAACCAAAAAAGAAATAGATGAATGGTTGTGAAGGAAAAGATCAGCTCCTTGCCCTGATTCTGAGATTCCATTTACTGAAGACTGGTCTTCTACCAGTCTGTCCTCTGTACTGGGGCATACTGAAACCAGATCTGGCAGGAGAATGATGTATTTCCCTATGGAGAGTTGAAGTTGAGGACTTTCTACGTTACACCAAGGAGGAGGAGCTTTGGCGATTCAGAGGACTTCAGTTAGTTCACTGATGGACTGCATCCCACTATAAAGTGGCTGGCCTCCATGTCTATTTCAGCTTTGGCTACCAGGGAATGCGGAACTAGCGGTGGGTTTCAGATATTGTTACCACTGGTTTGCCATGTGCGTGAATGCTCACTTTGTGCACACGCACACCTTCCACGCATGTGTCCAGCCTTCCATGCATGTGCTTTGCGTGCACACATACCTTCCACGCATTATTATTATTATTATTATTATTATTATTATTATTATTATTTATTAAATTGTTATGCCGCCCTTCTCCCAAAGGACTCAGGGCGGTGTACAGCCATATTAAAACAAACATATACCCATAAAATTTAAAAACAATTTAAAATTTAAAATATATAAAATTTGGCCCTTATGTTAAAAGCTACAAACACCCAGTTAAAATTCATCTTCTAAGTCAGCCCGGCCTGTTGAAACAAGAGAGTCTTAAGGGCATGGCGAAAGGTACGTAGGTCGGAGATCATGCGAATCTCCGGGGGTAGTTCATTCCAGAGGGCAGGTGCCCCCACAGAGAAGGCTCTCCCCCTGGGTGTCGCCAGTCGACACTGTTTGGCCGACGGCACCCGGAGGAGTCCCTCTCTGTGGAAGTGTATTGGTCGTGGGAGGCTATTGGTGGCAGAAGGCAATCTCGTACATTCCCAGGTCCTAAGCCATGGAGCACTTTAAAGGTGGTAACCAACACCTTGAATCGCACCTGGAAGACCACCGGGAGGCAGTGCATGCACCTGGCCTCAAAAATATGCCTGAATAGGATGGCATAGCGCCAGGGTGGGTGGCCGGGCCCACCTACGATCTCTGCTACCGGTTCAGGTGAACTGGTCCGAACCAGCTGAATACCACCTCTGTGCGAAACCCTAACTTTTGGGTGGATGTAGAGGGATGAACCCCTAAGTCCTGCCAACCTAGCAGTTTGAAGGCATGCAAATGTAAGTAGATAAATAGGTACCACCTTGGTGGGAAAGTAAGTGGTTCCATGCACTTTGGAGTATAGTCGGGGGTAGGTTCTACTATCCTTTACTACCGGTTCGCAATGGGACTGCACTCACGTACGTGCTTCACTTGCACGCACACGCACTCTTCTGAGCATGTGCGGAAGCATTTTGATGATGGCAGGGTCAGTGGGCGGAGCCTCCCACCAGTTTTACTACTGGTTCTATAGAACCGGTGCGAACCGGGGGCAACCCACCACTGAGTATAGTCAGGCTGGACACACAACCACAGATGCATCTTTGGACAATGCTGGCTCCCAATGCTGAACACCTTCCCCACGCCCCACCCCCAGAGTTAAACATAACTTGGCAGGGACATATTTTACCTGGTTGTTTTGTTTTTTTTAAAAAAAAGGATGAACAGAGAAATATCAATTTATGGAAAATCAAAAGTGGGTCTCCCATGAGCTCAATATTCCTGCTGATAAGCAGAAATAAGACTTTAAAAGAATCTTATTCCTTTAGAGAAAATTTTAAAGGACATTCGTGAATGCCAAATCTAACTTAAAGTCATTCCATCAAGAATCTTGATCCCTAATTGTCTGTATGGGCACAATAAAAACCTTGAAGCAGCCAGCTCAAGTTGTTGGAAGACTGTTTTGACGGGTATTTAAGGAGTCCTGGTTGCTTTAGTTCTTACCAGGTGCAACTTTCAGACCAAAAGTAAGTGTCGTCCCACATAATGCTCACGTTGGTACTTAATGGATGTGTTTACCAGAGCATCTATCCAATCTGAAATCCAGGGAAGACTGAAAAACAGATCAGTGGATTGTGGTTGTTTTTCACTCCACTGCTGCTGTTTGGCCATACAGAGGAATGAAGGCAAGGAAATTGGTGGAGATTCTTTGTTAGGTTCACCCAAGGAGAGAGGGGGGAAAAAGTTGTTTTGCTGGTATCTGCTAGAAGATGCTTCCCAAAATTAGCAAGGGTAAAATCAAGCAATTTCTCAGTCTCTCTGTCTAAGTAGATCATGACAAGCAAAGTGATAAACACAACTATTAAATACAGCTGCACCTGGTGTAACCAATTCCCCCAGCTCTTTCTGTCTAGTAGCAAAATGCTTTCAAGAAAGACACAGAACAATAAAAGAACTTCCAAGCTGCGCAATTAACCTGGTGTGTTGTTTGTCTCCTCCGTTCCCTGTATCAGCAGTGATCAGAACCTATTATGACGACAGTAGTTGTTTTTTTTTTTTTTAACAAGCTATAGATTACATTATTAACAATGATGGTATGCTTTAAAAGAAGAAACTACTCATTATTCTGTTTTGGTTTTTTTGCTTTGTTTTTTGCCCGAAGCAGGAGAATGTTTTTCTCTATAACCCAAGCCTGTCTTATCTTGGAAAACATGCCACACATTTCCTGCAAAATTGCCAGAGGAATATTAAATTGGCAGGGCGGGTAATGCCATATTTACTAGTGCGAACGAAAGTCCTCTCATCTCAAAGGGAAAAGAAAATAGAAGGAAAAATAAGCTATAAATACAAGGAAAGTATCCTGCGACGTGCCCAGCTTTTCCATCTTGTTAACTTAAAATTGTTATTCCAGGTGAAATCCATCCTAGGGATTTCTCCCTCTCTAAATGGGCATGAGATTTGTATTTGTATATGTATGTGTGTGTGTATGAAACCCCACTCAAGAAAAGGGCATGGATAGGACAAAAAATTAATTAATAACCACTGGTTCAAATTAATTACCTATAAAATAAAGTAACCATTATAAAATTAATTCATTGCCTGTAAAATAAGAACCCTGTACATAAATAAAATTAATTCATTGCTTGTAAAAGAAAAAGGCAATTTAAAAAATTAATTTATCTGCATGTAACCAGCCTTTCTGTCTTGCTCATACCAACCACTCTCATTCATAGAAACTAACAAGTATGTGTGTTAACACACGTTCCTCTTTCTCCATTCATCATTAAGTGGGTGGGGGGAGGAGAATGGCTGAATAGGAGATGAGGGTAAGGAACAGTTGTAAAGGAAGAGAAATGGGAGGAAAAATTGGATGTAGGAGAAGAGATATATATGAACAAGGAAAAGACCAAAAATAAACAGAAACTCTGGTTACAAAATGGTGAAGTTCACCAGGCAAGCAGTCCTTCCCAAATGATGGCTAGCCTTCAAAGCAGGGGTGAAATCCAGCAGGTTCTGAAAGGTTCTGGAGAACCGGTAGCGGAAATTTTGAGTAGTTTGGAGAACCTGCAAATACCACCTCTGGCTGGTCCCAGAGTGGGGTGGGAATGGAGATTTTGCAGTATCCTTCCCCTGCCACGCCCACAAAGCCACACCATGGCCACCAAGCCACACCCACAGAACCGGTAGTAAAAAAAATTGAATATCACCACTGCTTCAAAGGCATCCACATCAATATTTTTCTGCTATTTGCATCTCCTAACTTTGCTTATTTTCAACAGGGTCTTCGGTCCATCTTAGCAAGATGACTCTTATGCCCATGCAAATTTATATTTTTTTAATGTCTTTCTTTTAATTTAATTTATTTAGAGTTGTAATTTCTATGTACATTTGAGCATTATAGGGCATAATGCTCAAGTGTACATGGGTTCTGATGATTCTTAATCTGTTTGACTTGCACATTTTTTATCATGTGGCAGTTGCCTGAGTTTTCTTTAATCAGTGCAAGACAGGACAAATATCTGCTAAAATATAACATGACATAAAATCTTATAGTTTATCCTTGAGGACCAGCCATTCAAAAATGGCCAGAGATGCAACCTTCAAATTAATATTATTATATATGTGACATTATCCCCCTCTTTTTCTTCATTGTTTGCTTTTATTTTTTTGGTGCAGTGTTTTACTGGTGCAGTGCACACAGCACATCACACAAAAAAATATTGATAGAACTGTATTTAAAATCAAATCAAGTCTGCCTTTGTATTACAGTGTTTTATCCTTGAACAGAAAGATACACCCAGATAAAACATATGTACAGTGGCGCAGTGGTTAGAGTGCGGTACTGCAGGCTACTTCTGCTGACTGCCGGCTGCCTGCAATTTGGCAGTTCAAATCTCACCAGGCTAAAGGTTGACTCAGCCTTCCGTCCTTCTGAGCTCGGTAAAATGAGGACCCATATTGTTGGGGGCAATAGGCTGACTCTGTAAACCACTTAGAGAGGACTGTAAAGCACTGTAAAGTGGTATATAAGTCTAAGTGTATTGCTAAGTGCCTTCTGCCGTGCCCTTAAAACCTTCTTTTTCCAACAAGCCGGGCTGGCCTAACTCTTTTTAAGTGTTTTTAATTGTTTTTGTTTATTGTTTTAATTAATGGGGCCAAATTTATATATATATTAACTGTATTTTAATATTTGTATTTGATGTTTTTATTTGGCTGTTCACCGCCCTGAGTCCTCAGGGAGAAGGGCGGTATACAAGTTCAAAAATAAAATAAAATAAAATAAAAATATTGCTATGTATATTACATCAACAGTTCTTGATGCAATTCTCAGACATGCTAGTTAGGGCTGCATTTATCCTTCTACACATTGATCATGTATTATAACAAAGAAAGATAGATGAACGGAAGGTGCTAAATTCTAACAAACTACAGATTCATGCAATTCTGCTCATGTGGAAAAAATGGAATAATGGAGCACTCCTAACACGTTGCTTCCTTTTAGAAGCAAAGATGGGTCATTCCACACTAAAATCTAAAGGTATCTCTGGTAGAAACAGGCTATTGCTAAATCCATGCTCAGTTCTTGTTTACTTCTGAGCAAATCCAGGCCAATAGAAATGCAAATATTCCATTTCTCGTCTCTTAGCATATATTTGTTTCTGTCATATTTAAAGCTATTGTTCCTGACCAGGGATAGAGATCGGCTAAAGTTTTGGATGTGTGCTTTAATCTGATCAGTGCCTGAGCTCTGGGAAACTGATAGCAATCTCCAGGCTGAGACAAGGCTCCAGTCAGCAGCACCCAAGGGAGATTTTGCCACAAAGGCTTGCTTGTCCTGTTCCTATTAGCAAGCAGATGTAGATGGCAAGGCAGGGATCTCAGGAGTTCATGATTCAGCTGCTGAAGATCTGAGGAGGGTCCTTCAATATTTAATATCAAATCCAATATTCATTTCATGTTCCAACTGATTAGGCATTAGCAGAACAAGAACAGCACCGAGACAGCTTGTTTGAAGAAAGACCCATAAACTGTTTTTTAAAAAAAGACAACTATAAAAATTAAAGATAAATTCCAAGAGTACATCTAAATGTCAACAGGGGAGCTGCTATCTGTATGCATATGTTCTCTGTGATGGGTACTTTTAATAGGTTATGGCAAAGGATGCCCTGCTAGCATTGCTCTAGTTAATGATCCTCTAGCAATTTTTTTCACGGGAGCATCTATCAGGGTTGTGTGGATGACAATCTTGAGATGGATCAGGGTGCCAAGCACTTGGTTATCATGCTGGGCATCTTTCCTCCTGCCCAGTATGGTGGGAGAAACCCCTCCATGGCTTAATTAGTTTGACAGCTCTTTGTGGAGATTTGAAATCTGAAACGACGGACTGAATCGTGAAAAATATGTCCCTACTGATTTTGTTTTGGGAAAAATAAGGAATTTAACACCACTAAACCATTGGTTTCAGAGGCAACAAACTAAAATCTGTCCATATATTATATACTTCTGTGCATGAGTATGCAAAATCTTGCTTACCCTACGTACATGTGTAAAATGCATAAGGTATCCATGAATAAAATCCCATTCGGGTTTAAGAGATATTTGGCTTTTATGGAGAAACCTTTCTCTCCTGTTGGTCTACTAAGTTGAAAGTTTGCTGTACACTCAGTCCAGTTTGCAACAGACAGTTCAGGTGTCTGATTTTTAAGTTATAGTTGGAAGAGATCTTGAACCTTCAGAAAGGAGATCTCTCACCTTGAAACCATCAATAGCAACAGACAAAGAGTAAGAGATGAGAGGTAAAGCTGAATATGAGTGCATGACATTGTCCTTTCTGTCAATGACTACTTTGGCTTCAACCACAACAATACACGAGCAAATAATAGATACAAACTCAAGGTAAACCATTCCAAACTCGATTGCAGAAAATAAGACTTCAGCAACAGAGTGGTCAATGCCTGGAATGCACTACCTGACTCTGTAGTTTCTTCCCCAAACCCCCAAAACTTTAACCTTAAACTGTCTACTGTTGACCTCACCCCATTCCTAAGAGGTCTATAAGGGGCACGCATAAGTGCACCAGCGTGCCTACCGTCCCTGTCCTAATATTCCTTTTTACTTACTCCTTTCATGTATTCAAATTGTGTTTATACTTTTACCTGTTATCTTATATATGCGTGACAAATAAATTTATGATTTTGATTATGAATGGACCAAGATCTTGTTTGTTCCTCATCATAATCACAGTGATTGTTGATTTTTTTCATTGCACTGAAAAACTAGCAATAAGGAAACCAGGTTCAATTTACTTGCATTAACATGCCAGAACCTGGAAGTCACACTGAAGAAAATCTTGCTTTTTGATCTCATCCATTTTGGCATTCAATACCATTACAGATAATCTTTGATTTACAACAGTTCATTTAGTGACTATTTAAAGTTACAGCATCACTGAAAAAAAGTGATTTATGACTGTTTTTCACACTTACGACCATTATAGCATTCCCATTGACAAGGTTCTGACTAATGAGCCCAAGCAAATCAGAACTCCGAGACTCAAATCTCTCTCAAGGAGATTCTATCTTTATTGGGCACATCATATTGGCACGATTAAATGTAAAACCAATTCTGAATACTTCCCATGGTTTCAGTACACTTAAAATCATAAATGATCCCCTCCCCAAGTGTCACAGGTCAGCTTGTCCAATTAGGAACTCCCTAGGCGGGCTCCCTAGGAATTTCACTCCATTCTCATTCGACACCTGTGGAGATGACCTTGGTTCCCACGAGATAGAGTGATGTTGTGTCTGGCAGTGCATTCCAGCCTCCTTCTCCTGCTTCCCATACTGTGTGGCAACTGAGAACCAACAAAATGGCTTCTGCCAAGTTTGGTTTGAAGTTGACACCCATGGTCACATAGTGAAAATTTAGATGCTTGACAGCTGATCTGCATTTATGACGGTTGCAGTGTCCCAGGATCATGTGATCCCTTTGTGCAACCTTGTGACAAGCAAAGTCAATGGAAAAGCCAGATACTAACTTAACAACTGGCAGTGATTCACTTAACAACTGCGGCAAGGAAGGTCATAAAATGGGGCAAAAGTCACTTAACAAACGTCCTACTTAGCAACAGAAATGTTGGGCTCAGTTGCGGTTGTAAATTGAGGATTACCTGTATTGATCTGCATGGCCAAGGTAAAAATTGGCCCTTAATCCCAAACTGTTAGCATTTTAAAATAAAAATGCAACAACCTGAACTAGACTTAGAAACAGCTCTCATCTATATTATTGTTTTAGAAAAGGCTGAAAGCTACAATTTTTTGATATTTAAGAATTAAATGCTTATAATTCTAAACCTAGTTTTTACAGGTTACCACCATGAAATAAATCCATATTTAAGGCAGTCTTCTTCAAAATTTAATATTGAGTAGTAGTCAAATTTTATTCCTGAGTTACAAATTTGAATATTCCCATTAGATATTCTTGGTTAAGTATGTGCATTTAGATCATTGGGTTTTCTTTTCCTTTCCTTTTTTTTTAAAAAAAAAAGGTCCTCCAATTTATAATCCCTGTAGCTTGATCCAAGACATGTAACTTACTTCAACTATTAGGCTCGGAATGAACAAGAGAAATGGCAGATAGTGATATATAAGATCTCAAGAGGCTTCTGACAAATTCTCACGATTATTGGCACAATTTCTCTGCTCTGCTCCCAGAAGGGAAATAGATTCTATGGCAGTTGAAATGTGTATTATTAAACTTCTTAAGCGATCCAGAATGTTTCCCAATAGGCATCGAAAAAATTTTCTAAGTATAGCAAAGTTGAAATTCTTAGGTCTAAGTCTTTCCCATTCAACCCCCATTTGATTCCATCCAACAATCGTTAAACTGGCCCATCATTATTCCATTAAAATAAATCAAAATCCATGTCACCAGAGCCTATTACGGCTACGTAGGTTACTTCCATTCTGTTCTGCTAAAGACAGCCAGATGGGAAAATCTAAGGCCAGATAAAAAGCTGAATTGGCACCAGGTTTAACTTCACATTCCAACAAAGCAAAGTTGTAATGCTAAAGGGTTTTGCTCACTATGCTATGACCATTTCCAGTTTGTACCTCCTGGAACTCTTTTTGTTTTGGTAGTTCTCTGAATTGTGAGAAGATAACTCATCTTTTAATTATGAAGGTTAACATTATCAGAATGTTTGCAGTTGAAAACAATGTCATTGCGTGATATGTATCATAAATCCACAATTAACTACCAATTTATTTATTTTTAAAAAAGAAAAGCAGATGAATGGAGAAATGCAGTGGAATAGATTTCAAAAAAACTTTAAGAAACTAATATGGGTCAGAAATGGTTGGACAATCTCTTTGGCCAAGTATTCCCTGATGGCCCTATTAATAGCAGGCAGAGGATTGCAAAAATGTCTGCCATTTTCAGTTTCTCTTACTGACCTGACGAACTAATGAAGAAGGGAGCAAGATGGACATGCTGAAGTGGCAAATTACTTACTACTTGGGTAAACAAAGATTTTCCTTGAGTTCTTCTCCTGATGACTCCATGGAACATTTTTGTGGCTTTTTTGGAAGCTGTGCTAAAATGGTTTGCCTCCTTATGAGATGTTTGTCCAACTTCCCATCTACTCTACAACTCTGAGATCCCTGATCGACTTCTGGAAGCCATCTTGGGAAGTGGCATTGTATTTAAAAATAATTTTTATTGAATATAAATATTAAAAAAGACATACATAACATATACACAACAAACATTTATACAACATATACACAAAAAGAGTATAATTTCTTCTTAAGCATTTTTTCAGAGTAACATTCTACAATTCTACTTACAGTATATTCTTTCACCTCTCCTTCATCTAATTTTATTTATATATATATATATATATATATATATATATATATATATATATATATATATATGCATATTCTTTCTAGCCAGGTTTTACCTACGTAAGCTATGATGTTATGCAGCCCTGGTAACATCATAGCTTACATAGGTAAAACCTATGTAAGCACATAAAAGCCTACGAAAAAGAAAGAAAAAGAAATATATATATATATATATATATATATATATATCAATTTTCTTACTTCTTCGTAGGGTCTATGTGTGTTTTTCTTCTAGCCAGGTTTTCCCTACGTAGCCAAGGTTTTTTTTGTAGCTCCAGCTCAGTAGAATCTCATCTACTCGGTTCTGGGCTTTTTTCCTTTCTAACACCTAGCAAGCTCTGACTGCTAGGTGGGAGACCTAAATAGATCCATTTCTAGCTCGTTAGCTGTCGTCAGTAGGCCACACCCACCTCCTCCCTGTAAAGGCATAGTATCAATTTTCTTACTTCTTCGTAGGGTCTATGTGTGTTTTTCTTCTAGCCAGGTTTTCCCTACGTAGCCAAGGTTTTTTTGTAGCTCCAGCTCAGTAGAATCTCATCTACTCGGTTCTGAGCTTTTTTCCTTTCTAACACCTAGCAAGCTCTGACTGCTAGGTGGGAGACCTAAATAGATCCATTTCTAGCTTGTTAGCTGTCGTCAGTAGGCCACACCCACCTCCTCCCTGTAAAGGCATAGTATCAATTTTCTTACTTCTTCGTAGGGTCTATGTGTGTTTTTCTTCTAGCCAGGTTTTCCCTACGTAGCCAAGGTTTTTTTGTAGCTCCAGCTCAAATATATATATATATCCAGCTTAAATATATATATATATATATATATATATATATATATATATATATATATATATATATATATATATATATCGGTAATATTTCCCCCTATATTTTTTGTATATTTCTATTTTTAACCAATTATACCAATTATTCCATATTTTGTAATAATCTGATTCTTCTCTTTCTTGTAATTCTTTGGAAGTGGCATTGTAATGGTTCTATTCAACCAACTGGTTTTTCCATTATTCCTTTTCTTTTTTTAGTGCAAAGTATTTTTCAACCTTTGAGTTTTTTTCTCTCCCCCACAAAAATTTCACTTGTTACTTTTTTCCCACCCTCTTTTTCAGCTTTAAATGAGCCGACCATAGACTATGGTTTCCAAAGACTCCAGAAGGTCATCCCGAGACATCCAGGTGATCCAGAACGACTAGCAAAGGTAAAGATCCCTTCCTCACCTATTTATTTATTTATTTATTTATTTATTTATTTATTTATTTATTTATTTATTTATTTATTAAATTTTTATACCTCCCCCTCTCCCGAAGGACTCGGGGCGGTGAACAGCCAGAATTAAAAACACACAATACAAATATTAAAATACATTAAAACAAAATTAAATTATCTTTGGCTTCTCCAATTTTAAAACCCCTTACCCATAAAATTCACCCAATTAAAAATTTTAGCCCAGCCCGGCTTGCTGAAATAAAAAAGTCTTCAGGGCCCGGCGGAAGGTCCGGAGGTCCGGAATTAGTCGTATCCCTGGGGGTAGCTCATTCCAGAGGGCGGGTGCCCCCACCTATTGACTTCACTCACATAACAAGATAAATGGCTGCATTAGTCCGGCTTTCTGAATCACAAATCAACTTCCCATGTTTTGTTCTACCATTGTTTACCCAACCCTGATCTGTGTAGCCAATTTATGCACAATACAGGTAGTCCTCAGCTTATGACCACAACTGAGTCCAATATTTCTGTCGTTAAGCGAGTCATTTGTTAAGTGAATTTTGCCCCATTTTATGACCTTTCTTGCCACAGTTGTTAAGTGAATCACTGCAGTTGTTAAGTTAGTAACACAGTCGTTAAGTGAATGTGTCTTCTCCATTGACCTTGCTTATCAATAGGGGAGCCAGACTGAGCATAACAACCCAATTGCAAGGCAGATTGCAGTGGAACACGACAACCGTCATAAACATGAGTCCATTGCCAAGCATCTGTATTTTGATCATGTGACTCTGAGGATGCTGCAAGTCTCAAAAAATGGCTCATAAGTCATTTTTTTTCAGTGCCGTTATAACTTTGAATAGTCACTAAACAAATGGTTCTAAGTCAAGGACTACCTGCACAGTGTATGTCAGCCCCTCAATTCTGTATGCTTAGTATATTGTGAGTTTATTTATTTATTAAACATATTTCTGTGTTTCCACAATCCAAAGAGACAGTCAGTGGCTCGCACAGAACAGATAGAGGTTGAAACATCCACAATAGGAAGAAAAAAAAGAACTCTAAAGTGAATAAAAATAAAAGTCATACAACACACAGCATACACTGAATAAAACAGATGAAATAATTTGAAATAATTGAGTAAATTTGAAATAATTGAGTAAATAATTGAGTAAATTGACTCTGGGCAGACTCATGATATAGAATAGAATAGAATTTTTTATTGGCCAAGTGTGATTGGACACACAAGGAATTTGTCTTGGTGCATAGGCTCTCAGTGCACATAAAAGCAAAGATACGTTCATCAAGAATCATAAGGTACAACACTTAATGATAGTCATAGGGAACAATTGATCAGGATTCCCTGTGCACAGTCACTCATGCCCTCGTCACCTCTCGCCTGGACTACTGCAACACTCTCTACATGGGGCTCCCCTTGAAGAGCACCCGGAGGCTCCAGCTGGTCCAGAATGCAGCAGCGCGGGTAGTGATGGGAGCAACATGGCGCTCCCATGTAACACCACTCCTGTGCGAGCTGCACTGGCTCCCAGTGGTCTTCTGGGTGCGCTTCAAGGTGTTGGTTAGCACCTTTAAAGCGCTCCATGGCATAGGACCTAGTTATCTTCGAGATCGCCTGCTGCTACCGATGGCCTCCCATTGACCTGTGCGCTCCCACAGAGAGGGCCTCCTTGGGGTGCCATCAGCCAAACAATGTAGGCTGGTGACCCCCAGGGGGAGGGCCTTCTCTGTGGGGGCACCTACCCTCTGGAATCAGCTGCCCCCAGAGATAAGGAGAATCCAAGACCTCGGTGCTTTCCGCCGTGCCCTTAAAACCTTCTTTTTTCAGCAAGCCGGGCTGGCGTAACACTTTTAAATGTTTTTAATTGGTTTGTCATTGTTTTTTAATTACGGGGCCAAATTTATATATATCTTTTTAATAGTATTTTAATGTTTGTAGTTTATGTTTTTATTTGGCTGTTCACCGCCCTGAGTCCTCAGGGAGAAGGGTGGTATACAAATTTAAGAATGAATGAATGAATGAATGAATGAATGAATGAATGAATGAATGAATAAATAAATAAATAAATAAATAAGCATCAGGAAACAATATCAATATAAATAGTAAGGATACAAGCAACAAAATCACTGTCATGCAGTCATAAATGGAAGGAGATGGGTGGTGGCAACGATGAGAAGATTAATAGTAGTGCAGACTTAGTGAACTGTATATATGAACTGATGGATTGGTTTGATTTAGTTTAACATAGTGTTTTTGTAAACCATGCTTTACGGCTTAGCACAGTGATGGCAAACCTTTTCAGCACCAAGTGCCCAAACTGGAACGCTCGTGCATTCGAAACTCGAAGACCTGTTTCTTGGGCCGTTTTCAGGCTATTTTCCAGCGCTCCAGTGCCCGCGAAGACTAGAAACCAGAAGAGCAGCTGGCGACAGGCGTGTGCCCACAGGTTCGCCATCACCGGCTTAGCATGTTCAGAGCATGATTGAATTAAGGAAGCCTGGTTAAGTGTGCTCTTCCCTCTATTTGTTTTCATGGCGAAAAGCTGCTGGGAGTGCATAAACAGAATGGTGAGATATGAGTTACTAATAAATAATAATATTTAAAAAATATTATTTAATATTTTTAAAATTATTTAATATTTTAAATAATATTTTTTTTTTAAAAAAAATGCTAGCATTTGTCCTGCTTGATTTCAGGGTCTGTTGTGTCTCACACTGGGCTTGCCTAGCTCTTACCGCCACATTTTTCAATGCATGACACATCCTTGGTTGTCCTTCCTTTCTGCTTGCAGGAGATGCTTTTGAAACGAGCAGCTGATCTAGTTGAAGCACTCTATGGGACACCACATAACAATCAGGTTAGAGTTCCTCTCTCTTTTTTTTTAATCCCGTGAATGTGTAAAGAAGGCGTTGTGTTTGCAGCTTCTCCCGAGTCACCTTTTCACCTGACCCACTTGAGTGGAACTGATGAGGCTTAATGCTCCATTAAGACTCCTCTACAGTTCTACCGGGGAGGTCTTTCTCATTCTGGTACAGAATTTATCTGCCATTTCAGTCCAGTAATCCATTCAAAGGAGACAATCTCTCCTTCCTCCAAACTCTGTTTGCAGAGGATGGGCATACAACCTGCTAGTTCTGTTCCTCCTCCATCATCCTATCTGATGAAATTTCTGGTGTGCTGTTAGTCTTCTCTATTGGATTATTTTATTTCTAGCCAGATAGTCTGCAAACAGAGAAGGTTAGCTTCTACAGAAACTTCTAAAAAGTTTTATAAACATTTTTAAAAGCTTGTAATTTTGGAGATCTTCCTTTAGCCCGTTCTTTATTTCTTTAGGGGACGCGGTGGCTAAGATGCTGAGCTTGTCGATCGAAAGGTCGGCAGTTCAGCGGTTCGAATCCCTAGTGCCATGTAATGGGGCGAGATCCCGTTCCTTGTCCCAGCTTCTGTCAACCTAGCAGTTTGAAAGCACGTAAAAATGCAAGTAGAAAAGTAACGACCACCTTTGGTGGGAAGGTAACAGCGTTCCGTGCGCCTTTGGCATTTAGTCATGCCAGCTACATGACCATGGAGATGTCTTCAGACAGCGCTGGCTCTTTGGCTTTGAAACAGAGATGAGCACCGCCCCCTAGAGTCAGGAACGACTAGCACATATGTGCAAAGGGAACCTTTACCTTTACCTTTTATTTCTTTGCCTTCGATCTACCAGTTTTTCTAGTCTTCTTTTTCTATGATATTTATTCATTCTTCCCATTCTCTCCCTCCCATTCAGTGCCCTCCCAAAACAGGGACAGATAACACCTGTTAGAGTTCTCAAGTGTCAGATCCACAGGGCTTTTTTAGGTTATTTTGTGTTGCAGCTTTAGGACCCACAGATGGCTCACCTGAGCTCTAGGTGAGGAGTGAGTAGTATTTTTTTTTCTACATTTCTCATCAGAGTGACTTTATTTATTTATATTTCATGTTTCTAGACCATTCATCTCCCTCAAGGAGAGCTATTTCGGATGTCAAAAGTTGATGGAGTTGAGGCAAGTGAGGGGGGGGTACCCCTTTTTCTCTTTCTGGCATCTTCTCCTTTATTCTCCTTTATTTTTTCCTTCTGATACCCTTTTACTTTGCTAGACTTCCACTGCACAGAGAGGCCAAGCGGAAAGGAACAGTTTACTCTTTACAGTATGAAACCTTGGAGGAAGAGGACTTTTAAATTAGCCAGTTAGCCAAGTATAATTAGCCTGAGAGCCTATTTGAAATGAAACCTTAGAAATTAGAAATAACAACAGCAGTAGCAGCAGACCTGATCTTGGTATTTTCTTACACATCTTACCTGGTCCCTCTTCATCTCAAGACACATATTTGCTGAACATCTGGGGAGGATTTTTTCTTCTTCTTCTTTTTTTAATTTGTAAAGCAAATCAGTCCACCTGGAATAAAATTTATGCTGATTTTTGTTCTTGTTGTTTGCTTGTTTCAGGACATTATTCTGAAGCGAGCTGCTGATATTGCGGAAGCTCTTTACAGTGTCCCAAGAAATCCAGGCCAGATCCCTGCTTTGTCCAGCTCTCCTGCTCACAGTGCCATGATGGGCATCAACTCCTATGGCAGCCAGTTGGGAGTCAGCATCTCTGAGTCCACACAAGGGAATAATCAAGGTAAAAGTGCTGAACTGAAAGGTGCACAATGAATGAAGGTTTCGCTTCAAGAAGGTTATGGCCAGAAACTGGGAAATATTGGTCATGGCTTAATCAAGATGTAGCCCTTATTAATTACCAAGGCCACCATAATAATACATTGTTTTCTTTATTTATATAAAAAAATAAAATTGGTTTCAGTATTGTCCATGTCATACTGTTCTCTTTTTAATTTTCTTCTAAAACATTGCCCATCCATAGCCTTAACCGTCCCTGTAGTTCATATGCACGTGTTGTATAAATCCATTTCTCTCTCTTACAATTTTCAAACAGTTTACCTTTTAAAATCCATCCTTTGTGGGGGGAAAAGAATTGACCATGGATTTCTGCCGAAACCCTCGAGAAGGTGCAGCCTTGACCACAATTTGCAGCAAATCCCATGTTAAACTTATAAATATTAAAAACACAAGTGTGCTAATTTTTTCCAGATCTTGAAACAACACCCTTTCACATTCTTTCAACATGCAGATCTGATTGGTGAAATGTACATATGTTGTCAAACAAAGTGAAGTCCTTGTCAACTAGTGGAGCTTGCTTGAGGGTGAGAGGCTGCAACAGATCTTTAGAGAGGACCTTATGTTTTATCCTGCAAAACTGTATTTGTGGATTTGTATTTAGTAGCAGCATCAGCACACTTATTTGGCTTTTAACCTTGAAATACAAACCCTGTGATTAATCATCTGAGGACTCTGATCTTAGAGAGAAATGAAAAACTATGCAGAATTAAAGAAGATTTTGAATGGATCTATAAAATCCTGAACGGATTTATAGTCTCTCAAAGTGGATGTGATTTACCCAACAATATCCACCATACTGTGAAAGGGTATTTATAAATCAAAGTACGTGCTGTATCCATTTGAAAATATAGCTCAGCCAGTGCCTTCAGATATGTATCTTAACTACACATTGTAAAAAGAGGTTTTGGAGGGTTGTAGACAACCCCTGTATTAGCACATCATATTATGCAATAAAGGAGAATATTTGTAGCTCAAGGTTGACATGAAGGGTCCTTGGTGGTCTTTGAGCTTTCTTTCTTTCTTTCTTTCTTTCTTGCATACTATGCAATCTTTGACAATAATAATTTTATCAATAGAAAATATTTGTAGCTTAGGGTTGAATTGGTGCTAGCTGAGCTCTATTGTTTGCTTGCAAATGTTTTATTACCCAACTAGGTAACATTGTCAGTTTTAAAAATGCATACATAAATGGCTAGATACACACGAAATAATAGAAGATTCCTAATATGACAGCCTGATTTGATAAAACAGATGTTTGGAGTAGGAATATCAGTGAAGCAGCTTAGAAGTGGTAACTTTCTAAAGATAAACTTTTATTTTCTGTTGCTCTGCTTGACAAAACTAGAACTGGAGGCTCTAGAGGGAGGTTGCTTGGTGTAAGCTTAAGTAAGACTTCCCAATAGTAGGAGCTGTTTGACTATCAAACAATTTCTTCTTGACTTGGTGAGGTTGCCTTTTTTCTTTCATGATTGGACAATCATGTAACAAGATGACAGCCCAGTTATAACAAAACTCCCCCAATTTTTTTTTAACTCTGGAATTCTATATTTCACTTCATAAGCTGAATTATTTGTTGTTGTTCAGTCACTAGGTCATATCTGACTGTTCACAACCCCTTGGACCACAAGAGTCTGTCCTTCACTGTCTGCTGGAGTTTGCCCAAATTTACATTCATTGTGTCAATCACACTATCTATCCTCTGCCATCCCCTTCTCCTTTTACCTTCCATCTTGCCCAACCTTGGGGCCTTTTCCAATGAGTCCTCTCTTCTCATTTGTGACCAACATATTTGAGCTTGAGTCTCGGTATCTGTCTGTCCAAAGGACAGCCAGGGCTTCGATTTCCTTAAGCTGAATTAATACTATACCAAATTTTGCCTTTTGATTTCTTTCCCAGTGGAAAATGAGGTCTGTTTTCCACCATTATCTACATTTTTGAATGCATATTTTTTTCCCTTTCTTTTCCACGCATATTGCTTTGAAGGAGCAAGAAAATGATCCTAATGGTTGTTTTCTTTTACATATTTTTCAATCGCTCTCACAATCCCCCCTCACCATTCTCACTTCCAAACTGAAAACCCCATGAAAGAAGTTCGTTCTTGAGATCTTTCTCTGGGACTTAACTGAAGTGTGAGGAACCAAAGAGGCTGCAGACTGCTGGAAGGAGGATTGTATAATTAAAAAAAAAATGTAGCATTCACACACACTTCTCGGCCATCTGGTAACTAAATAAGAATGCCATAGTCCACCCTTGAGGATTAAATTGAAATTCTTTTCTCCTTTGGAAAAGAGTGAAAGTAAACCCTCACGTTCTATTTAGATCGACGAAGCTAAGAGAATGATTTTTTTTTTCATCATTATTTAGGATTCTGATTCCAGGGGAAATGGTATTTTGTTGTATACTTGGGCACTTTTTCATGCTATTTTTCCTTTCTCTCCCCCCACTCTCTTTAAATTTAAAACGTTAAAATACAAACTCCCAAAAAATGGGGAGGAGGAAGGAAAGGAAATATAAAAGTGAAACGAAACTAGACAAGACGACACAAAGAGAAAATAACGTGCCTCAAAAAGGAAAAACAAAACAAACCTATACATAAATTGTCCCCCTAATTGAATAATGATAGATATATTTCAAAAAATAATAATCCCCCCTTGTGATGCAGGCCACACAATTTATACATTTCTAGGACACTGTTTACCCAAAGTATTTGGCCTGACATCTATCAACTATACAGAAAAAAGCCACAGTCAACAGATGAAACCAACAGCAAAATTAAACTACTTGTTTGGTTTTGATCAGATTTGCTTTATTTTAAATATGCTTAATTTTTTGTGCTGATCCATGACCATAATAAAAAGTGAATGAAAGAATGAATCTATTCATGATCCAGATAACTGAAGAGTGCATGTCTAAGAGAGACCATCCTGTTATCCTTACTGATGGACGCTCGGTGAAATGTTTATTTCTTGCAGGCTACATCCGTAATACAAGCAGCATATCCCCACGAGGTTATTCCTCCAGCACGACCCCTCAGCAGTCTAATTACAGCACCCCCAGTAACAGCATGAATGGCTACAGCAATGTCCCCATGTCCAACCTGACTGTTCCCAGTTCACCTGGATTTATTAACGGTTCTCCCACAGGATCACCCTATGGCTGTGAGTAGCTTCCTTCTCTTCTCTTCCTCCAGCTCCAGCTGACCTTGGGGTTGGCTTAAGTTAAGAGGCAATCTGTCAGAAAATGTTTATTTCCTTTCTTTGGGTCATCTGCCAGAAGGTGCCTCAACTTTTTTAATGAGACAATTAAGCCCCAAAATTCTGCAGAGCAAGCTTTGCAAGAACACAGGAGTGCTTTTGTCAACTGCTTGTGGTTATCTGCCACAAATGTATTAGGTGGCTCTGTCTCTCTGGAACTTTAGATCTTGGTATCTTTCAGCACAGGGGTGAAATGTTCCTTGTTCGGACCGGATTGGGCGATCCGGTAGTGATTGTGGCAGGTGGAGAACTGGTAGCGATGGTGGCGCGAGGCTCCGCCCACTCACCCGGGTGTCATTACTTCCTGCTTTTAAAAGGCAAAAAAAGGCTCTACCGATCGTGTGCCACAGCTGTGATTGTCAGAGCCTTTTTAAAAATCTTTTAAAAGCATCTTTTTACCAGCTATTCGCCCGAATAGGTTGTAAAAAAATGCTTTTCGAAGTAAAAAAAAAAAAGCTCTGACGGTCACTTGTCAGAGCCTCTTTTTTTACTTTTAAAAGCATTTTTTACAACCTATTCTCCCGAATAGGTTGTAAAAAAATGCTTTAAAAATGTCAAAAAAAAAAAAAGTTGGCCACACCCACCTAGTCACATTCCCCCCAAGCCACCCCCACAGAACCAGTAGTAACAAATTTTACATTTCACCACTTCTTCAGCACCAGCAGCTGGGAATCTAATAGCCCATCAAAATCCATAACTTCTGTCTGCCTTGGCTCTCCTTGTTTTGTTCTGATCCCCGATGCCAGGAGTGGCCCACAAGCAGATCCAAGCTCCAAGTTGGCAAAAAGTTGATTTTATTATTATTAACCTTTAACTATAACAACCTTTTTTGAAGTTGTGTATGGGGAGGGAGAGAAAGAACAGAGAGCATGAGAATGTTCCCAGATGAGAAAGAAAAGGAGTACCGAAAGGAGAGGAAATATGTAGTCCTCCATTATCAGAAATATTCATCAGCAGTTGTTCCTAAATTATTGTCTCCTTTAATACCAAGTGACGTGGTGGTTCAGGGGCTAAGATGCTGAGCTTGTCGATCGAAAGGTCGGCAGTTCAGCGGTTCGAATCCCTAGTGCTGTGTAACGGGATGAGCTCCCGTTACTTGTCCCAGCTTCTGCCAATCTAGCAGTTCGAAAGCACGTAGAAAAATAGGGACCACCTTTGGTGGGAAGGTAACAGCGTTCTGTGCACCTTTGGTGTTTAGTCATGCTGGCCAGATGACCACAGAGACGTGGTCTCATGACCACGGACAGCGCTGGCTCTTCGGCTTTGAAACGGAGATGAGCAGTGCCCCCTAGAGTTGGGAACAACTAGCAAATATGTGCAAGGGGAATCTTTACCTTTACCTTAATACAAAAGGAATCAGTGTGCAGTTAATGTACGTGGTTGGATGTTGTTATTTTCATGTCCACAATGCCTTGGGTTTAGTAGTGGTGGCCCCCTTATAGGAAATCTGTTCTCAGCTTTCTTCTCAGAAAGCCACAGTTCCAAGAGAGATCATCAAGAAAGAAGACAACCTTCCAAAGTGCTTTATCCAAAGCCCTGGTGTGTGTATGTGTGTGTGTGTTTTCAATCTTTCATTTATCTTTTTCCTTTCCTACCACCCTCCAATTTTATACGTATAACAGTTTTACTATTTGAATAGCCTACAGCACACTAGCCTGCAACTGGCCAACTCTGTTTTAGCCAGGGCAAACAAGTTAGGGAAATTCAGGCACTTTGTGGGACAACTAGACTAAGTACCAAGATCTGCAAAAATCAGATCCATATATGAAAGATAAGACCCTTAAAAACATCTTTTCCATGTTGATGTGTACGTTTTAAGAATAGTCCAAAATAACTTTAGTTGTTCTATGAAAAGCAGCTCTTCCCTTTTTTAAATTTTTACTCAGGGCTCAGCTGCAAATGAATTCCAGGTCCTTTTTTGCTTCCTTGGAGATACTAGAGTAGAATGGGATAAGAATTGAGGTTTCTTCTGAATATTGCTGAGAAGTCATGGATTAGGACTGGATGGGGGGAAAAATATCTCATTGTCTATACCATTGAATCTAGAAGAATGATTAAAACTTTGCTTTTCTGGCAAAGAATCAGGGGTGAAATTCAGCAGGTTCTGACAGGTTCTGGAGAACTGGTAGCGGAAATTTTGAGTAGTTCAGAGAACCGGCAAATACCACCTCTGGCTGATCCCAGAGTGGGGAGGGAATGGGGATTTTGCAGTATCCTTCCCCTGGAGTGGGGTGGGAATGGAGATTTTGCAGTATCCTCCTCCTGCCCACCAAGCTACGTCCACCAAGCCACACCACTCCCACCACAGAACCTGTAGTAAAAAAATTTGAATTCCACCACTGCAAAGGATGCCATGGTCAACACCAGGTCTTATTATAATAGCAACAGGACCATCAATAAAGAGACTGCAGCTAGTGATAATAGACTTTGATGCCACTATTAACTACATTTTTTTTAAAAAAAACCATATTATTTGGTTGGTGGGGGGAAGAGAGAGACAGAGGTCAAGAGACGGTGAAATCTAGTCCTACTTTAAGCATGAAGCCAACAGGGTGACTTTGGGCTGGTCACTCTCTCTCAGTCCTAGGAAGAAGGTCCAGGTGAAATACTTCAAAAAACATTGTCAAGAATGTCAAATGGTCTTCTCCAGGTAGTCACCAGGAATCAAGATCAACTCAAAGGCTAAATAAAGCCACAGTGGTGCAGTGCTTAGAGTGCAGTACTGCAGGCTACTTCTGCTGACTGCCGGCTGCCTGAAATTTGGCAGTTCGAATCTCACCAGGTTCAAGGTTGACTCAGCCTTCCGTCCTTCCAAGGTGGGTAAAACGAGGACCCAGATTGTTGGGGTCAATAGGCTGACTCTTTAAACTGCTTAGAGAGGGCTGTAAAAGCACTGTAAGGTGGTATATAAGTCTAAATAACTCTATGCGCATGCTCCAAGATGGCGACCTGGCTCTAAGTCTGCCGAGGTAGAGATGGGGGTTTTTGGCTTGTGGGGAGCTCCGGGGGCCATTTGGTCATCTAGACCCCCTTGCCCAGCAAGCACTACTTGAGGCCAGTGGATTGAGAGCTTCTGTGCTCTCCGAGGCATTTTTTAAATGCCGAAAACAGCGTGGCAGCGAGGCTCCGAGGAACAGCTGATCCGCGGTCGCCGCAAGAAGGGCGGCGTCCGCGGTTTATGGATGGCGGCGGCGGCAGCAGCAGCGGAGACAGTAAAATGGCATGCTCCCATGCTGGGGAGCCCACCAGCACGATGGCTGGGGCGGCGGCTGCGATGGAGGTTGCGGTGGGGCGCTGGCGTCATCGCGGATTGCACCCCCCCCGCGGTGGAGTAGTGGAGCTGGACGCTGGGGGAGGAGGGCGTCAAAAGAGAGGAGGAAGAACTGAAGACGTGACTGTTTGTAGTGCCCGCGAGGCCTGCGCCTCCGCCCCCCCCTCCTCCACCGACGCCGCTGCAGCAGCTAGTTGCTGAGAGGATTGGAGTGATGTTGCCGAGAAAGATCATGAGGTGGGAGCCTCCATCGTTAAAATCTGTATTATTTGGGAACTTCGGGCCGCCATATAGCTTTGGGGTAACTCCCAATTTTCAATCTCTATGGTGAGGCCCCCCCTTTATAACTATTGGGGGAGCTAAGACTGGGCATAGTTAGGGTGGTCGGAGACCTGGGGGGGGGTTAAGGAGGGTTCAGAGGTGGTCGGACTGGTTATTGCGGCGCCTCGGACAACCCTCCCCCCCTCCTCCTTCCCCCACCGGGCCATTACTAGGCCCGATAACTAACTAACATGCTTGCCCTGCCGGTTTTCTGTTTCGTGGAGGCGGTTTCCCACCTGTTTTCCATCCACCCGCTGGCCTATATTATCCAGCTATACACCGCCTGTACGAACATTGTGGACAGTTTCCCGGAGACTTTGGGACCTGGCTTTGTTTGTCATCCAGTACGCTTGCTGTATGGAAAATGGCAGTTTACGGGAGGTTGAATGGAGCTGGTATCTTATCATCGTTTCACCACCGAATGGGATGCACCATCTCCCCATGGCCAGGTTCTCGTTCTCCAGGTTGCACAGACCCTCAGGGCCTGGGCCTGCGACTGATATTGTGCAACGCCAGGTCTGTAGTAAATAAAGCCCCCCTCATTTGTGATCTTGTTCAGGAGGGGGGAGCGGACCTGGCGGGTATTACGGAGACCTGGTTGGGCCCGGAGGGAGGGGTCCCTCTGGTAGAAATGTGCCCACCAGGCTTCCACGCATTCCATCAGCCAAGGTCACAGGGGAGGGGTGGGGGAGTAGCGGTTGTTATTAGAGAGGGCCTTAGGCCGAGGGAGACCACTGTTCCTCAGACAGCCGGCTGTGAGTCTCTCCTCGTGAAGTGGGGTCATGGGGTTCAGATGGGTTTGCTGATCACGTACCTGGCTCCCTGCCACGTGGCAGCAGCCCTGCCCGAGCTTCTCAATGTCATCGCCGCGGTGGCGGTTGATACCCCCAGACTTATGGTCATGGGGGATTTCAACCTGCCGTCCGTGGGTGAGGCATCTGAGGCGGCTCGGGAGTTCATGGCTTCCATGACGGCTATGGACCTAACCCAGTTAATTCATGGCCCTACACACGCGGGGGGAAACACGCTGGATCTGGTTTTTGTCTCTGGACAGTGGCTGAGTGATCTCGAGATAGGGGATATAGTCATCGAGCCCTTGTCATGGTCGGATCACTCTCTCCTTCGCCTTGACCTTCGAACCGCTGCACCCCGCCGCAGGGAGGCGGAACCGATAAGATGGTACCGCCCCAGGCGCCTGATGGAACCTGACAGGTTCCAGATGGAGCTTGGGCCAATCCCTGAGGTTCTGGCTCACACCTCGACTGGAGACCTAGTGGCCGCCTGGGATAGGGCGGCTGCTGGAGCTCTGGATCGAGTCGTGCCTTTGCGGCCTCTGACCCGGTGCCGAGCTCACCTGGCTCCTTGGTTCACTGAGGGGCTAAGGGAGATGAAGCGCCGGAAAAGACGCCTAGAGAGTAGTTGGAGGGCCAGTCGTGCTGAATCTGACCGGACACTGGTAAGATCTCATATTAAGAATTACCTAGTGGCGATAAAAGCAGCAAAATGTACCCATTTTGCTGCTCTTATTGCGTCATCAGATAATCGCCCAGCCGCCCTGTTTAGGGTGACCCGCTCCCTGCTCCACCAGGAAGCGCGGGAGGACCCCTTGGAGGGAAGAGCCGAGGATTTTGTGCAGTATCTGCATGACAAAATCACTCAGATTCGGGAAGATCTGGACTCCGACTGGGTAGATCCAGCGGGGATGACGGAGGCAGGTCCTGAGAATGTTATCTGGGATGAGTTTGATCCTGTGACCCCTGAGGACGTGGACAGGATTCTGGGTAGACTGAATGCGACCACATGTTTGTTGGACCCGTGCCCATCCTGGTTAGTGCTGGCTTCCCGGGAGGTGACACGAGGCTGGCTCCAGGGGATTATAAATGCTTCATTGGGTGAGGGTGTCTTTCCCGCCGCCTTGAAAGAGGCGGTGGTGAGACCTCTCCTCAAGAAGCCTTCCCTGGACCCGGCAGTATTGGCTAACTATCGTCCAGTCTCCAACCTTCGCTTTGTGGCGAAGGTTGTTGAGAGTGTGGTTGCACGACAGCTTCCCCAGTACCTGGATGAAACGACGTATCTAGATCCGTTCCAGTCGGGCTTCAGGCCTGGGTACAGCACGGAAACGGCATTGGTCGCGTTGGTGGATGATCTCTGGAGGGCTCGGGACAGGGGGTGCTCCTCTGTCCTGGTCCTGTTAGACCTCTCAGCGGCTTTTGATACCATCGACCATGGTATCATGCTGCACCGGTTGGAAGAGTTGGGGGTGGGAGGCACCGTACTATGGTGGTTCTCCTCCTTTCTCTCTGACCGGTCGCAGTCTGTGTTGACGGGGGGGCAGAGATCGACCCCGAGGCCCCTTATATGTGGGGTGCCACAAGGGTCGGTTCTCTCGCCCCTTTTGTTCAACATTTATGTGAAGCCGCTGGGTGAGATCATCCGTGGTTTCGGGGTGGAATACCATCAGTACGCTGACGACACCCAGCTGTACATCTCCACCCCAGACCACCCCAACGATGCCCTTGAAGTGATGTCCCGGTGCCTGGAGGCCGTACGGATCTGGATGGGGAGGAACAGGCTCAGGCTCAACCCATCCAAGACCGAGTGGCTGTGGTTTCCGACGTCCCGATATAGTCAGCTGGTGCCATCGCTGACTATTGGGGGCGAATCATTGGCCCCCACGGAGAGGGCTCGCAACTTGGGCGTCCTCCTGGATTCACGGCTGTCTTTAGAAGAGCACTTGACGGCCGTGACCGGGAGGATTTTTCATCAGGTTCGCCTGATCCGCCAGTTGCGTCCCTTTCTGGATCGGGACTCATTACGCACGGTCACTCATGCCCTCGTCACCTCCCGTTTGGACTATTGTAACGCTCTCTACATGGGGCTCCCCTTGAGGTGCACTCGGAGGCTCCAACTGGCGCAGAGTGCGGCCGCGCGGGTGGTGATGGGAGCGACGTGGCGCTCCCATGTAACACCTCTCCTGCGCGAGCTGCACTGGCTCCCGGTGGTCTTCCGAGTGCGCTTCAAGGTTTTGGTTATCACCTTTAGAGCGCTCCATGGCTTAGGACCTGGTTATTTACGGGACCGCCTGCTACCACCAATAGCCTCCCACCGACCAGTACGCTCCCATAGAGAGGGGCTCCTCCGGGTGCCGTCGGCCAAACAATGTCGACTGGCGGCCCCCAGGGGGAGAGCCTTCTCTGTGGGGGCACCTACGATCTGGAACGAGCTCCCCCCGGAGATACGGAGGATCCCGGATCTGCATACCTTCCGTCGCGCGCTTAAGACCTTTCTATTTCACCAAGCCGGCCTGACCTAAGTTTTTTCCCC
Organism: Arizona elegans; assembly: GCA_022577455.1. Taxonomy (NCBI): domain Eukaryota; kingdom Metazoa; phylum Chordata; class Lepidosauria; order Squamata; family Colubridae; genus Arizona; species Arizona elegans. The sequence goes on along the minus strand of JAKOOJ010000013.1, from coordinate 2,865,233 downwards.
TTTTTAAATGGAAATTTTAAATTTGGTTTTAAATTATTGGGGTTTTAATCTGTTCAGGCAAATTATTTAATTTCGTTTTAATCTATTTTAAATTTTGTATTTATATGTTTTATTCCATGGCTGTTCACCGCCCTGAGTCCTTCGGGAGTAGGGCGGTATACAAATTTAAACATAAATAAATAAATAAATAAATGCTATTGCTATTGGTAATAAACAAGCAAATAACTGCAGTTTTGTAAAAGTGAGATTAAATTCCAGCGAATGTGCTAGGATTGATTTCAGAGTTGGGAGGAAAATTAAAACAACATTCTCAAGCACCCTAAGAATAAAGTGGATGATATTCCCAGGAAAAAAGGGCTGTGTGTATGTATGAGTGTGTGTATGTGTGTTTGTGTTTGATGTATGATTTTGAGGACAGATTTATCCACCCACCCAGGGTGGATAAATCCCAAACCAGCAGGCACTACTTCCATGTCTATATCCAATTATATAACATGTTTATTAACCAGTGGCAGTATTGAATTCTTTTCCACACTTGTCTGCACTTATAGAATGAGAACATTTTGAATTTTTTAGTAATAAATGGCCTGTTTGGAAAAAGAAAAAGAAAGTCACCAAGAAAAAAAATCTGAAATGTTGATTGCTTTTGCACAGAGAGTTTAAAGTTGGCCAAACAGATGTTTGCTGGGGTTTTTTTTTGTTTTTTTTTTAAGAAACGAGAAAACTTAGAAATTCTGCTTCCTGGCTGAATTGTGTGTGCCAAGTTTCAGTTCCAGAGAAAAAGAAACAAAAAACAAAACAGCTGAATTATATATTCCTGACCATCAGAGTTTACAATGAGATACAGACAGATCCTTGAGAAAAATAAAATTAGAGAATCATTCAAAGCTAGAGGAGATATACAGCAATGTGAAGTATAGTGGTGATTCCGTAGGTGTGCCACAGATTAATGGAAGCATCTTAACCCTAAATGAAATTTGTTTGCTCATTTTAAATTTGGTCCAGATCTATTGGACTACATTTCCCACTGTGCCCACCTATGGAGATGATAGCGCTGAGGTGGCGCAGTGGTTAGAGTGCAGTACTGCAGCTACAGCTACTTCAGCTGACTGCTAGTTCAACAGATCAGTGGATGAAATCTCACCGGCTCAAGGTTGACTCAGCCTTCCATCCTTCCGAGGTGGGTAAAATGAGGACCCAGATTGTTGGGGGCAATGTGCTATTTAGCATACTGTCTTTGGTGTAAGCTGCCCAGACTCCTCGGAGAGTGGGCGGCATAGAAATATGAATAATAAAATAAAATAAAATAAAATAAAAATGTAATCAGCTCATGTAGAATGCATCAAGCTGGGGAAATCTGCTTGAAAATATTTGTTTAGAAATCTTGATTATCTTATATTTCACAACATTGTGGACCTCCTCATTTCCCCATGTTTCCTCCCTTCACAGAACTTTACCCTGGCTCGGCTAACCTTGGTTAGGCCTTTGCATCTATCCTGCCTTGGTATGATCCTGTTTATGGTACATGACTAATAGGAAAAAGGATTCTTGACCTTCCCTGTTCATGAGCTGCTCCATTCAGATAGTATACATTTCAGGACCTGATTCCTGATTATGGGATTCTCTTCTAGTTTCTCATCTGGTTCCACCCACTTTTGTATGTTTTAAGAGAGATTTGAAAACTTACTTATGTAATAATCTAGGGGTGTCAAACTCAAGGCCCGGGGGCCAGATCCAACCCACGGGGTGCTTAGATCTAGCCTGGGGGGCCACCCTGGAAACAGTGAAGGACCGACCCACAGGGCATCTGCCAGTAAAAATGGAGCTCAGGAGGGCCACAGTTGCCCCCCCGAGCTCCGTTTTCGCTGGCAGAGTGCTTGGGCACCACAGGCACCCGCGACATGAGTGATGTCAAGCTGACCATGCCCACCGTGGCCCCGCCCACCCTGGCCCCCGATGTCAAACACAACCCTGATGAGGCCCTCAATGAAATCGAGTTTTTGACACCCCTGATCTAGACTGATTGGTGGAAACAGCTGTGACTAGATGCTGAGAATGACTGTTAAATGTACAGTAAATGACTAGTAAAATGGTAGGTGGTAGGTTTAACCTGTTGTGATTAATAAAATCAGAATGCAGGGTATCAGGTTATTTATTTATTTGTACCCCACCTTTATTGTTTTTACAAATAACTCAAGGTGGCGAACATATCCAACACATCTTCCTCCTCCTAATTTCCCTAACACAACAAACCTGTGAGGTGAGTTGGGCTGAGAAAAAGGGACTGGGCCAGAGTCACCCAATTGGCTTTCATGGCTAAATTGGGACTAGAATTTCATAGTCTCCTCCTTTCTAACCTGGTACCTTAACCAGAATATTATACTTGCCTAAATATTACTTGTTATGATGATTGTAAATGTATAATACATCAATTTAATGGTTAAGATACAGGACTAGAAGTCATAGCCTCCTTATGTACAGAATCCAGCTGGGTGACTTTGGGGTAATCCTGGTCTCTCAATCCTAAAAAGAAAATGATAATATTTCTTAGCAAGAAAATGTTGGCAGGGAAACTACATAGACTTGTCCATAGAATTGCCTGAAGTTAAGACTGATATAGAACATAAATAAATATTTAATGATATATATTATACAGCAGGGTCTCCAACCTTGGTCACTTTAAACCTGGATGACTTCAACTCCCAGAATTCCCCAGCCAGCTGGGGAATTCTGGGAGTTGGTCCTCCAGGTTTAAAGTGGCCAAGGTTGGAGACCCCTGTTGTACAGTATTCTTGTAATTTTTCTATCATTTTAGCTTAAATTATCATTTTAACTGTGGCTGGACCACAGTTGTAAATAAAAATTTATTATTCACCATGTTTATAAAGTTAGTGAACAAGATGAAGTCTCCTTTGAGTTGAGTTTGGTTGTAGGGGACATCATGGACATGTCTGGGTAATGTTCTCAGCAGTATCTTCAAGGTATTTTGCCATTATGTTGCTCTGAGGGTTCCCCTTCCCACCAGCATCACAATCTAACTTATTGTTTGTCAACTCTTAAAATGGGTGGACCTCAATTTTTAGAATTTCCAGGCTGACTGGAGAATTCTGGAAGTCCAATCATTTTAAAGTTGGACTTTATGGAACTGATCTGACTAACCATCCTGATATTTCCTAGGGTTTTCCCATCTAAATAATGACCAGGTATGCTCCTACTTAGCTTTTAAGCCCAGACAAGTTCAGCCGCCTGCTGAAGCTTGAAAAATAATTAGATTTGGCTAATATAGCCCAATCATCGCAATGACTGATTCACACACATCATACTAGGTTTAAAAGAAGCAAACCACATTTTGAAGTTGCATAGTAGGTGAACCCAATCAATTAGTAATATAACTGAACACCAAATGCTGTAGGGGTTTGGTATATATTCAGCTTCCTCTATGTATTATTTTTAATATTCAAAATCAGTTAGCATTGCAAAGCTCCCCAGTCTTTTAAAGCTAAGGAATTTAAGAAGAAATACATAATCAAGAACATGGCAAACTTGAGGTTGAAACTGTAAGGGTCGTATCATATACATGTGCCCACAGTGCATGAAAAATACAAGTTATACGAATATAACCAAATATAGCTAAAATTACATACACATGCATGGATATACTCTTTTTATTACTTACTGCCTCCTTCTGGCTACACTCCCACTGTTGTTTGCCTCACTATTAACTTGTCTTTACAAGATACTTTTTACTACTCATCATTGTTTCTTCTGCTGGGCAGAGAGATACAATTTTAAGCAAAACTTTGATCTGCAGTCAACTGACATTTTAAAAATGTTCTAGAAATATTATATGGGGCTCAGTAGCATCTTTGGAATTAAAAATCTGTTGTGGGACATCCATTTGCTATGAATGAATCAATCAATCAATCAATCAATCAATGAAATTCAATTTTAAGCAAAACATTGGTCTGTAGTCAACTGACATTTTAAAAATGTTCTAGAAATATAATATGGGGCTCAGTAGCATCCTTGGAATTAAAGATCTGTTGTGGGACATTCATTTGCTTTGAATGAATGAATGAATCAATGAACGAACGAATGAATCAATCAATCAATTAATGAAATTGAATGTTTAGGACCCAAAGAGATTTATTGAATCTATGGAATTTATGGAAGTCTCAATTGGATGCTTATTAAGGGTGATGTGATTGTGCAAATTTGTGATTGTTTGCCTTTCCAAGTCCCTACTTGTTCTAACTCAAGTTGATATCTCCTCCCTCTCAGTGATGTCTTCAAGCCCCACAGTTGGTTCTTCAAGCAGTTCCTCCATCCTTCCATTCTCCTCCTCTGTCTTTCCTGCTGTCAAACAAAAGAGTGCCTTTGCTCCTGTCATCCGACCCCAGGGGTCCCCTTCCCCAGCGTGCTCCACTGGCAATGGAAATGGGTTTAGAGGTAAGCAAAAATCTACTTCCTTCACCCACCATTCTCCCAGAACTTCATCTCTATATACGTCATAGGTTTTATTTCAAAGGTACTATAATGGGGGGAGCATGCCTCAACATGGACTTTGCACACCGTTCCTATGTGCAAAGCAATCTCCTAAAAATGGAGTGTGGTACACAGAATTGTACCCATATAATCCTCACCTATCCCATTATCCTTCTTAGGTTTTTCCCACGGTCTTTGTTTACACAGAAAGCCAGATCCTAACTAACAAAAAATAATAAAAGAGTAAAAGCAGGAAAGGAAGATAAAATTAAAGTGCACAAAGTAAAGTAAAGAGAAATAGAACAAAGCTTCAAATCTCCTTTGCAGCAAATATAAATACAATTATAAAGTTATCTCTTACTATGATTACAAAAAGAAAAAAGAAAGAAAGAAAGAAAGAATCAGAACTTGTAAATGCATTTTGTTCTGTTTTATGCAGAATAGAGTTTTTGGTCAATGATAAATGGGGTTGATAACTGGGGTTTTTTGCTAATCAAATTTTGCTAATCAAATAAGATAATTTAGCTATCTCCACAAGTTTCCCATCTTTGCCAAGTATTTCTCCATTGTGAGTGGTATAGAAAACTTTTCGTGAGATGTCAGCTTGCAAGAGCCGCAGTAATACCAAGAGCTTTTATGAATTCTAGTCATCTCATATCTTGCAAAACCTCAGATCAAAACTATCCAAAATTTGTGAGCGCAACAATCATTTCCTTTCATTTCCTTTCATTATTGCTTCCTTACAATAAGTATATGTTTTTAATCTCTTCTCAAAGGCTCTAAGTCACTTGCAAATAATAAAGTATAAAATAAAAATAAAAATAATTACTAACTGCAATGAAGAATCCCATCAGGCATCAATCCCGAGGTCTTTCTGAACAGCCTGGCTGTAGTAATTTTCTTAAGTATTGGGCTGTTCCAAAGTAATTATTTAATACAAATGAATGAATAAATGATCAAACTAATTTGAATTCCCAAAACATTGCATCAGACAATGTAATTGCACCTGCAGCTGAGAAAATATCCATTTCTGTTTTTATATAAAAAAAGGCTATGCCATATATTGTTTCAAAAGGTCATTACATAAAATGGATAGGAATAAAAAAAAATGCTGTTATAGATATATCTAAATCTGATGTACAAATAACTTATATGAGTTAATGTGGAAACACATCACTTCCATCTGCATTTAAATCTTCAGTCAAATCTTTCTCCTTTTTTTCTATTTATCTCATTCATTCATTCATTCAGAAAAAAGATCACATCTTTAATTTTCCTGTGTGTTCTCATTCAGTTTGATTAAAGGGGATTTGCTTTAGAAACCTAAGACCAAGGTTGAGTAGTTAAGGCACTAGGCTAGAAACTAATTCTAGTCCCACTTTAGGCATGAAAGCTGGCTGGGTGATTTTGGGCCAATCACCAGGAGACGTGGAATTCTAGATCCTCCTTAGGCATGAAATCTGGCTGGGAGACTCAGCCCAATTTACCTCCCAGGGATTTTGTGTGGAAAAGAGGAGAAGGAAGGAGTAATGCTTGCACCTTAAATTACTTTAAAAAGTAATAAAAAAGGATTTAAAAAATCTTTTTAAAAATTACAGTGCCAATCTCATGAATAGAGTCTGGGGAAAAAAAATTGGGGGTAGGGAGAGAATATATGTGAATACACTGTCTTTCACTACAGTGTCCTCTCTCTCCTGCCATCTGTAGCCTTTTTGACTTCTCATATTTTAATTCAATTTTCGAAGGAAAGCATCCTGTAAAATCTGTTTCTCAAACTGGCAAGCGAGGGCAGCAAATGATGAGAACATGTGAAATAGAATCTTCCAGTACCTCCAACAACAAGGGAAATTTAAAAACACCAGTCAAAGAAATTTGAAAGACATTCTCAAACCCCTTAAAGATAAGGTAGAACAACTGAAGTCTTTGGTGCAAGAATCTCCAATTTTGGAAATCGAAAGACGGATCTTCATTATGCTGTGCCTTTTTTACCCTTCCTCTTCCTTATTCCAGCCTCCCCCCCACTCCTCCCCTCCATTCCAACAGTCAAAAAGGTGGAATAGAGGCAGGGAAACAGACTGGTCTATTGTGTGACATGCTATAAATTGTATTCTCCAGCGCTGCCATATTGATTTTTTCCCCCCCGGCCTCCCCTATTCCAGTCAACAGAACGCAAAGCAGTCCATTGATAGAAGTCTGTAGGCATTTCCAAAGATCAGACTTTTGCCAACTGGGTAATATATGCCTTGGAGCTTTGCTCCAAATCTCAGAGGTGACATGATCTGCCTCGGCGCTCACTATACAGATTGAGCAAAAAAAACAGCAGTTCTGAAGCTAGAGATGCTGTTCTGTCAACCAGCCACAGTTGCTTGCATTTAAGGCTATCTAGCTCTCCACCAAATAGGATTAGTTCAGAAGGACTAGAGAAAGAAGCTTCCAGTTTAAACCCTTGAGGATATATAAAGTTCTTGGCATCTTTATCTGGCTGTAGGCTTTCAACTGTTGTGAATGCAGCTTCCTTCTTGCCTGCCATAGAGACCCTAATGTAGCTTAGCCTCCAATGATTCTTCTGCCAACTCAACTTGAGAAGCTCAGCTAAGGATGGGGTGTCAGTCTGTCCATGATTTATTGCTGTGTCCAAGGGCAAAGCTTCCATTCTGAGGGGAAGCATCCGAGGGTGGTGGATGAACGTTGCCCTCTTCTGTTGTTTGCTTCAAGGCAGGTGGCATCTGCACATGTTCAGAAAACCATGGCAAGGCCAAAGATGCTAAAGCAGAGCAAAGCATCAACTCCAATTTGAAAAGTAAAAAAAAAAAAAAAAAGTGAAAATGCCACTTTACTTCACAGATCTGCTCCAATACAGTGATTTTCAGTTGAATCAAGTTGCTCCAAAGAAGCTCAGCACGGGTCCTGAAGATGTAACTTTCTCCAGGATAAGTGACATGTCAGATTAAACCAAATATTTATCATTGTCATAGAACAGCATCAAGAGGGCAGGGTAGATACAATTAAAAAATATAAGAGATACATCAAGGTCTTGGTAATAATAACTTTAAAAGCTAAAATATTTAAAAATGAATGTATATATAAGAACAAGAGTTTAAAAAGACTACAAAAGCAGGGGCAGGAACTTTAGATAGAGGTTAGTATGTGGCAGACTATATGAAATTATAGAGCATTTTAGTGTGATAAACTAAAGGTTCGTTTAATCTACTTTATGGTACATCATGTAGCTTTCTCTAGCCTAAATAACATGTTTATACTGAGGACTGGGAGAAAACATAGGAGTCCAATTCCTGGGGCTATATCACCTAGTACTACTGACACTGGTGAATGCCATCTTTCCAGAACTTCACAGGAACATTTCCCACCTTCCCTGTAGATAGAATTCAATCTGGAGCTTTTGGCAAACAAAACAGATCGTAAATATCCATTTGAATGTAATGAGGTCTACTCTTTGGTCAGGAAGGTCATAAGTACCTATCAAGTTTACCTGGCCTCTGCAATGAGCCAGATGTTTATGTGTTTATCCTCCTCCTTTTCCCCTACCTAGCATTAGATCAGACTTTGAAAGCTCAAAGCAGCCTAAATCCTAGTGAGATAATCAGAGTGTGGTGTCCAAGCTTCCATCTGCCATCTTGAACACAAGGTAGAAATATGCATTAGGTTCTTTACTTCTCAATGATCCAAGTATCCATTTAGAGCAGGGGTGGGCAGCTATGGCAACTGTATGACCTATGGACTTCAACTCCCAGAATTCCTGAGCTGGCATGGTTATCATAGTTGCCTACCCCTGATTTAGAGCAAAAATCCCAGTCTTTTTCAGAATCATAGGGCTGGGGAAAGGCAGGCCATTTTATTGTTTAGCACCAAACATGGGGCTCTTCACACATGCTAGAATTGAGTTGGGCATACCCCAGGACAAACTTAGTTAATAAAATTATGGATTTTTTGCATTCTAAAAGCAATCTAGGTTAGCGATTCCATTGTTTAGCCATGCTAAAATGTAAAAATTGATAGTCGTAGCATGTCATTTAGTATACTTTCTGGAGAGAGAAGAGAAGCCAACAGCATGAAGAGTCATCCGCATTCAAGATCTCCTTGCCAGCTTCCTAGAGACATCACCTAACTAGCGATTGTGTCAAGAGGATGTTGGACTAGGTGAACCAGTCTGGATTTTCACCTGTTCTGCATAGCATTTGCATGACTTTATTACCAATCCTTGACGAAGAACATGCTGCTTGATGGTTCTCATTAATGTTACCCAAGGGAGGAAACCTATTTGAAACTTGGCTCTCTGTGTGGTGTTGGGAAAGACATGTGGACACCCTTAGATGACCTGTCTAGTGCCAGGCGTTCCTGCTTTTCACTCCCTGTATGCCATCTGCTCTAATTTTTTTTTTTTTTTTGCTCCGCAGCCAGGCAAGGTAGGTTAGGAATGGTAGGGCCTCGTCTTTGTCAGCAACCCCAAATTGATTGCAGGTGTCCTGATCGGAGATGCCTGGCACTGATTTTTCGTTGGACGTTTAGCCTGCTTAAAAATAGTGTGGAGAAGATGTAATGTGACATGACACAAAGCGGAGTGATGAGTACCCCGGTGTCTAATCACCTCAGCACAGATGGAAAGCAGCAAATTGGAAACTGCTGGAGCCGTGCAAATGGTTAAGCCACCTTTGCCTGTGGCTACTTTGTTCCTCTAAACAGGAAAACCATCCCTACCGTTTCTGAGGCCTCATCTTTGAATGCTGTTGTTGCTTCTCTTGCTATAAGAAAGCCTTTCATTGGTCAAGAGAGCAGGTAGCCATGATGGGCCCTACCAAGCTTTGCTGTGATTTGGTTCAGCTGGAATTTCAGAAACAAACCAGCTTTCCAAATTGGATTGGCCATCTGAATCTGTCTTTTTGAACTAGATGCTCCAAACCAGATTGACAGTTTGGATCAAACTGCGTTCTCCAAATTTTAATAGGACTTTCTAAATCGAAGCAGCTTTATAGTTTTGCGTGAAAGAGAGCGTGGGATAATTAACTGGAGCACAGGCGATGTCTTGTTCAAGGCTTTGTGGGCAGGAACAAGGCAGGAACACAATTCTGAGGTTGTAAAATAGATTGGATCACTTTAGATTTGCAGGATAGAAGGGAGATCCATTGCTGGGTTTCTGAAGCATGCTTGACCAGGTCTTAATGATCCAGTCTCTGCATTTGTAGAGTACATTAAGTGCAGTCATTATTAATGTTCATTAAAGATTTGTCTTGGGTAGATTCTGCTGTTTGGTTAGTTTATATTTCAGTGTATGTGAAAATCTAGAAGATGTATTAATTTAGATGTATTAAGATGTAACCAATTTATGTATCAGGTATGAATGTAACTTCCATTTTTAAGTGTGGGAGTGTGTTACCTTAATAATAGTAATGGTAACTATTTCTATTAAAATTGAGATGCTAATCAGAAGTCTGAATTTTTTTTAAAATCATTTGTTTTGTTGAGCTTACATTGGACATGGCTGAACTATAGAAGCATAGAATTAAGCCAATTTGGGTATAACTGGGGGAAGTCCAGTTCAAAACAAGGGTCCACAAAATCTGATAGCCTCTTGATGATCTAGACCAGTCTTTCTCAACCTTGGCAACTTGAAGATGTGTGGACTTCAATTCCAAGAATCCTCCAGTGAGCTTGCTGGCTTGGGAATTTTACAAGCTGAAGTTCACACATCTTCAAGTTGCCAAGGTTGAGAAACACTGGTGTAGACATTGAGAAGGAAACAAGGCCCCAGGTAGTGCGTACGTACAAACCAATCTCTCTCTCTTCCTAAATTCTGCATTCAAGGGAATTGCCAAGAGAGACAAAGAGAAATGTAAACTATTTTGTAATAGTTTACTCTAGGTTTGTTTGTTTTTTATCATACTAAGCTCGTTCAGGTCTGTTCCATATCAACCTATCAAAAAGTTCCATATAAAAGAGTCCGTACTCACCCAAAACTAAATTTGAAAAATAGTAAGTTTATTGTTTTTAACATTGATAAAATATCTTGAGATCTACAAGTTGCGGGTGAGATCATGAAAATCTTATGGAGAGAGATTATCCAATTATTGTATAAGATTATATGTAGACATTTGGGTTAACTAAGATGAAAATTTCCATTTCATGCCCAACTCCTGATAATTTCATAAATACAGGTAATCTTTGACTTACAACCATTCATTTAACGACCATTTAACATTACTATGGCACTGAAAAAAGTGACTAATGAACATTTTTCACACTTACAATCATTGCAAGCATCCCCATGGTCATGTGTTAAAAATTCAGTCAGTTGTCTTATATTTATGACGGTTGCCGTGTCCTGGGGTATGTATCACCTTTTGTGACCTTCTGTCAAGCCAAGTCAATGAGGAGCACAGATTCAACTAGGTTACTAACTTAACTACTACGATGATTTCCCTAACAACTGTGACAGGAAAAGTCATAAAGTGGGACAAAACTCACTTAACAACTGTATTACTTAGCAGTGGAAATTTTGAGTTCAATTGTGGTCGTAAGTCGAACACTACCTGTATGTCCATGTAGTTTTCTTGGTAGTAATACGGAACTATTTGTGATTGTCTTCTTCTGTTTGTTTGTTCTTCAACTTCCCATTCTAGATTACAACTCTGGAATTTCCTGGTGGTAATCCAGCCAAGGACTAACAAATCCAGCCATACTTAACTAAGGTCAGCTAGGTGCTGCCACCTAGCAGGGCTATCAAAGATTGCTTGTCGCAGAATTTTGTACTGTATTATTGTTAATGATGATTACACGTGTTAAAGTTCAAAAGTGAGATAGAATAGAAGAGAAACTCAAAGCAGAGATCTTTTGATAGAAGCAGATTGGCAGATCAGTTCAGACTTTAGTAAGAAAGCAGATGGCAGAAAAATTCATTCTGTCTGATATATATATATATTTGTTTTCTGAGGTTTTCGCGGGTATTTGTATGTAGGTCTTTGGTTATTCGGGTTTTCTCCCGCGTAAAATTGGAAGTGTCTTGACTATGTTTCGACAAAGTCTCATTCGTCATCTTCAGGCTGGTGTTTTTGGCTTCGTGCTTCTAGGAGCAATGTGAGATCGCAGCTGTTTCTTCCTTTTAACTGCTAGTGGAGGTGTGAACTGATTGGGTGGGAGCTTGGACCTAGGTGGGACCTAAACAGAACACACACCCAGCCAAGCAGAGCACTGCCAAAACCCCATCCAATCAGAGCACAGCCAAACCCCCAACCAATCAGAACACACCTCCACCCAATCAGAACACAGCCAAGCTCCCACCCAATCAGTTCACACTCCCACTGACAGTTAAAAGGAAGAAACAGCTGCGATCACATACATTGCTCCTAGAAGCACGAAGCCGAGAACACCAGCCTGAAGATGACGAATGAGACTTCATTGAAACGTCACCAAGACACTTCCAATTTTGCAAACTCTGCCCATAGCCTGGAGTTTGATCCTGATGGGCTCAAGGTTGACTCAGCCTTCCATCCTTAGCAGGTTGGTAAAATGAGGACCCAGATTGTTGGGGGCAATATGCAAATGCTTACATTGTAAACCACCCAGAGAGTGATGTAATGCGCTATGGGACAGTATATAAATCTAAAATGCTATTGATATTGATATTGCCATTATTGTCAAATGCTCCTTTCTAAGTGGTATAGAAAACCAGAATGACTGTGACCATTAAAACCCACAATTGTACTTATTAGGGTAACACATTCCAAATATTTCATAGTGGGGAAAATTGTTTGGAAAAGTGATATATTAATGTTAAGCTTTTTGTCCCAAATAGCAAAAATGAGACTGTTTTCCCAAGTTCTCAGTTTGTGGTTTAAAGTGCTGCAATCTGTTTCTTGATAAAATCCATTCATTTTGTGACAGAAGAATGCAAGTCCTTTTAGCTTGTAATATTATAATTACTTGCTAGCTTGGTTCCAAGGTGCTTCGTAGGAGGGGAGATTAATTTACTTCCCTGCTACCTCCGTAGCTTGAATTGGCAGCTGAAAAAGCAAAAAAAAAAAAAAAAAAAAAAAAAACTCTTGCCTTTATCTGCAGGCATGTAGCTGGCAAAGGGATCACATCTGGCTATGCATCTCCCAATAAAATTACTTGGAGCCTGAGTGCTCCTACCTTGTGGGATGCAGCAGGAGGTGAAAGCTGATGAAAGGCCTGGAGGCAAAATCTGGAGAAGCTCCTTGTCAGTTTCACCTCTGCCAGGAGTCCAAGGGAGTTGAAACTGACAAGAGGCGTTTTTCTGGCTGGATCTTGATACATGATGAGGCTTGGGCTGGAGAAATCCCAGGTCAGGTTGCTGTGCTTCTTTCTTTCTTTCTTTCTTTCTTTCTTTCTTTCTTTCTTTCTTTCTTTCTTTCTTTCTTTCTTTCTTTCTTTCTTTCCTTCTTTCCTTCCTTCCTCCCTCCCTCCCTCCCTTCCTTCCTGTCTTTCTTTTCTTTCCCTTTCCCTTTCCTCTTTCTCTTTCTCTTTCCATCCATGTGGGATTGTAAAAACACACAATGAGGTTCAAAACAATGCAAGTAGATAAGTAGATTAAATAATGGAAGCAGAACATCATTTATTATCCTGCATACTGAGCCCAATAGCAAAACAATTGATGATCTCTCTCTCTGTCTCTCTCTCTGTCTCTCTGAGAGAGACAGAGAGACAGAGACAGGGAGAGAGAGAGAGAGAGAAACAGAGACAGAGATACACACAGAGAGAGACAGAGAGACAGAGACAGACAGACAGACAGAGAGGGAGAGAGAGAGAGAGAGAGACAAACACACACACACACACACACACACACACACAGAGAGAGAGAGAGAGAGAGAGAGAGAGAGAGAGAGAGAGAGAGAGAGACATCAATTTCTGAATTTCTTCTCATTTCTTTTCAACAAAGCATCCTGTAATAATTTTAAAAGATGGACCCTTTTAATTAATAAATTAGGTTTCAAAAGCCTTTCTGCAAAGCAATCCTGTATCCACTGCCAAGTAGATCTATTCCCAGTTTGTTTTCTACTTGCCGTCATAGCCATGCATTGAATCTTGAAGTTTTGTTAGACTGACAATGCATCTCTCCCCACCCCCACAGGTTACAATGTAAGCATTGCCTTTTATGTTACAAGCATACACAAAAGGGGTTGCCTTTGCATTGTGATATTGTGCCACAAAGTTTGCCCCCTTGCCCCCCACCAGTTTTGGGGACTGTTAGTTTTCTATGAGTCCCAAACCAATATTATCACACATCGCCATTGCAAGAAAGCTATGCCCTTGCATCAGTCATAGTTCATTCCTAGGTGCCCCATAACCATAAAATAACACAATCACATGTGTCCAACAAACTGAAGTATGTATAGCATGATGTTGTGAAATGGACACAAAATGAGGCCATCATATCTCAGTTTCTCTCCATTGGGCTCAGGGCATTTAGATGCTAGGTGTGTCAAAGATTGGTGAGGAGGAAACCAGCACCCTGGAATTCCACAATGCTTCCCAAAGTACATTTTATAACAATTTTGATACAAGGCTTTTACCAAGAGGAAGAAAAAAAACATCGAAGACGTGATGGTGTTAGTAATGAAAGAAATTTCAGAGCTGATAGAACTTGGGCAATGCATGTCCAAAGCGATCATGTATCTTGTTACCAAACGAAAGCTGTTTTTCTTTCCCTTTTCCAACAAGTTACTGGAGTATCCCTCAGAGGCCATGTCAGAAGCAGCTAATGAAAAGAGGAAGTGTTACACGCCATTGCATTTTCTTCTTTTAAATAAGTATGGCTGATTTTTGAAAGGGCTTACACTCAACTCTCTCCTGTTTCATTACTGAGTTCAGCTCTTGCAAAATTTGATTGCCTCTGGAGCAGTAAGTTTGCCCCAGTGAATGATCCCACAAAATATTGAAAGAAATCAGCCAGTTCCCAGTGAACGGTGGATGGTCCCAAATTCAGAGAGATATCAAGGAATTCTTTAAATAAAAACTTCCTCAAATCAAACTGGACTTCTGATGATTGCATAATGAATGATCTGCAAATATAATATTCTTCGAAACAATATGCAAGGAGCTTGTCGTTGCTTTCTATCTCTCTGCCTTGCCTCCAAATGTCCAAGCTTAGTCCATAACTCTGGAATTTCCTTGTATTTTTTCATCCAAGGTGTTCCCACCTGTTACAGCAATGAAAGTTGACCATTACCAAATCTGTATATTAAAAACTGATATGGCCCTATTGGTTCATGATGGACAAACTGAAGTCCATTGCTCCACAATGGTTTTGCTGCGATGAATTTTATGTAACACATAAAATGCATGTTCAGCATTTACCTGAACATGTCAGAAAGATGTTAAATACCTAGGAATTTGAGGGCGTCTACTGAATAAAACAATTAACGTTCTCATAGGAATGTCCACATTTAATGAATGCAATGTGTACTGCAAAAAATAAAATAAAATATGGAGGATGTGCAAAACAATTGTAAACGTGGAAGCACCTTCATTAGCAAGTTGCAAGACATTTATTTAATGTCTGATTCTGGTTAAAGGTTGTAATTACTTGGAAGTGGCCCATAGTCTGTGTACCTGGAGGCCCAGAGCAACTTCCTGCCTTTAGGCAACTAACAATGATCCATGGGTGCTAATGCATGCACCATTTGCTTCCTTTCTGCTACACATTGTCTCTATTCTTCATGAGATCTAAACCCATCATTTTAAGCTTCTGGAGCCATGCTACCTCATTCAATTGTGGGAACTCAATTTGGTGGAGCATCTGATAGGAATCTGCTGAGAAACTTGCCATCAGAGACCACTGATGTTGAGCGAGAGAAGCAGCCAACTTTGAACATGGTGGCAGCTTTTCTCCACCCTCAGAAATGCACTTTTAAAAAAAAAAAAAACATTCTCATCTCTCTTTCCATTCCTTCATTTAGCTGCATCTTAAGGACCATTCTGCTCAAACTTTCTGGGTTGTTTTTTTTTCCTTTTAAAAAAGGAAAGAAGCAAGAGTTTCTTTCTCAGAGATGTGTTTATTAGCATTATTAGTGCCTAAGATGTGCCCATCACCTTAGCTTCTGGCTGATTTTTGACAAGTTTAATCAAGCATTTCATCTGATAATGGCTGCCTTTGGAGGTTAATACAATGCAGCTCACCTCCAATTCTTTCTTCCATTTCTCTCCAATAAAGTAAAATAAAGGCGAGAGAGAGAGAGAACTGGATCCCTGAGGGATAATCACGGCAGTTCCTATATTCCCCACTCATCACCGAATGCCTTGTCCTGCATTGAACCACCTTTATTGAAAAGTTACATCGATTCAATATATAGTAATACAGGCAAAAATAATTACAGCTTTGCGAGTGGTGTAAGACCTTAATCCGAAGCTCACAAACATTCAATAAAAAGTAGTGCAGACTGGGAAATAGGCTTTTGACAGCAGAGCCCCGAAGGAGGTGGGAGGTGGGAGGGAACAGCCTCCGAGAACAAAAGCCAAGCTACAAAAATCCACCAAGTCACCTTCTTCTGTACCAGGAAAGATTTTGACATTTTAGAAATCAATTAATATTCCTTCAATTATTTTATAATTGAAGAAGCCATGTATTAGAAAGGGATTTATGGCAGCGAAGCAAGCATCGAGCTGGCCCAAAGCAATTGCTATCTTTCCTGGTCTTTCATCAAAAATATCCTTTCTGGTTTTAATCACTCATGCCTCCTTGATGGACATTTATTTTCTTATCATTTCTCGTTTCGTTGGAGGAAAACAAATTTCCCCTAACCCTTTTCATGGAGGAAGTCTAAAAAACAGTTTGGCAATCCCCCTGACTACCAATTTGAGAGTGTTAAAAGACCACTTTGTATTGAACAAAGTTAAAGCCAAGAAAACAAGACCTATTTCATATGGAGAGCCAGTTTGGTCTAGTGGTTAAGGCACCAGACCTGAAAGCTGGAGACTGTGAGTTCAAGTCCTGCCTTAGCCATGAAAGCCAACTGGGTGGCTTTGAGCCAGCTATTCTCTCTCAGCCCAACCCAGATCACAGGGTGGTTGTTGTGAAGGAGTAAGATATGTGTTACATACGTTGGCTGCCTTAAGTTATTTGTATAATAATACAGGTGGGATATAAATAAAAAAATCCCCCCCCCCCCACATCCTGTCCAAGAGTTGAAGCCCAATATTGGCTATGCTTTGGAGAGATTCAAGTTCATCCTTGTGAACTTGTGTTACAAATCTGAAATTCAGCTTTTTCCCGACATGTCCCCTCCTCCTTTTCAATTTATTTTCTTTTGGCCATTTTTGTTACTGCATTTTTTGGGGCGGGTATAATTTATGGATTTCCATTCCTCCTCCCCCCTGCATGCACACACGAATTGTATATGATTGTATTATAAATTTGAGAAGTCAAAAAAAAAAGAAAAAGGGATGACTATTAATTACTAATCTCCCACTATGATTACCAAAAACTAATAAAAACGACGAAGAGTTGGAGCAGAGAATAAACACCATTTGCCTGCCAGCATATGAATTTTAAAAAATGTCTAAGAAGGCTAATATTTCATTTAGTATTTAGCATCTAAGTTATTCATAACTTAAGATAGAATATAACCAAAATGGTGGAATAGCTCTTATTTCCCTTGTCAGTATGGGAAATAAACCATGCAATCTTATATTTATTTACTTAATTGGGAGTAAGTCCCTCTAAATTCCACAGGGTTTCCTTTTGAGTAGACAAATATAGGATTGCATTGTAAACATTAGAGGCTGTTGAAAACATTGAAACCTAGATGTAAAATTAAAGAAGAAGGGGTGCATTGAAGGTTCCCCGGGTGAAAAGAACATTTTCAGCATTGGAATGATAGGAAAATGAGTATCAAAATACGTTAGGATTTATAAGGAAGAAGGTGTGAGGATGTGTTTGTTTTTCCCTGTATTTATAAAAGAATAACTGTAGAGTGGACAGTTGCAAATCAGATACACATGCTTCTAGCTTCTTTTAGAAACTTTGAATGTAGTTTTATGCTTACATCGATATGCATTTAAATTTTTCATTATTGCTTAAATGTTACCATGAGCCACCCAGAGATATTTAAGATGGGTGGCCATATAAATCTTTGAAATAGATAAATAAAATGAAAAATGTATGTTCTAATCAGTATGCTCTTAATTTGCGTCCTGACTGAAACATTTTATTTATTTATTTATTTATTTTATTAAATTTTTATACCGCCCTTCTCCCGAAGGACTCAGGGCGGTGTACAGCCAAAAATAAAACCCACAAGTTTTACTGAAAGTTATATGAAAGTTAAAAAACAATTTAAAAATATTAAATAATTTGGCCGAAAGAGCTAAAATAGAAACCACCCATTAAAATAGCATTTAGGCCAGCCCTGCTTGGTGAAACAATAGCGTTTTGAGGGCGCGGCAAAAGGTTTTTTGGACTAGTGAAAGTTTTTGAACCTTTGAAAAGCACAACCTGTTAAAGGAACAAGTACAAATGACTGAGGCTCAATCTACTTTCATCTGCTTGTGTCCTTGGTCCTTAAGTTTTATTCATCCTCTGTTATTTCTAATGCTTTTGTGGTTTTTAATGGTTTTAGACTTTTGCTTTTATTGTGTTGTAAACTGCCCAGAGTCGCTTTGAGAATGAGATGGGTGACCTATCAATAAATAAATAAATCAGCTTCCACAGGAAGGTCAAAAAATCAAAATGGCAGTTAGAACCATTCCACTGAAGCCCCGCCTCTCTTTATGACGTATGTTATGAGAAGGCGGGACTTCGATGGTATGATTCTGGCTGCCATCTTTTTTGAAACTCCACCAACTCTGCCCCATTTGCTGACACCTGCGTTATTTCTGCAAGTTTCTGTTTTGAAAATGTAAATATTGTCTGTCTGTCTGTCTGTTTGTTTTCCAGCCATGACTGGTCTTGTTGTACCTCCAATGTGAAAGAAGAGAAGGCATTGCTGGGATTTCTTCCCTGCCCTCCCCCCTCCTTTTTTTTTTTTTTTCTACAGCACAAAACTACTTATTTGTTATGGAACTTTTTTAAAAAAATGAAGCACTAGAAGCTCAGTTGATGGGGGAAGCCACGTGCCAGAAGGAACGGAAATTTTATAGCGTCGCTAAGAGGCTGTTGCAAATTGAAGACATCAATACTCATGAACATTTTTTTTAAAGAAAAATGGGAATTGGCCAAGATCCAGATGTATATAGGTTATGGGATTGTATATGGAGCACAAGCTTTTTGTTTTCCTTTTGTTTTCTTTCCCTGTGGACTCAAAACCTTCCTAATGTTTATAGAATATTCAAAGAAGGAACAGGTTGGCCAACCATTCGAGCTTGATATTTTCGATACTCTTTGTTTTACTTTGTAGGAAAAAAAAAAAAAGAAGTCGAAGTTTCTATTTTCTATGGAGTCTTTCAGATACCGATTTAGTTTATGCAGGAAAAAAAAAAAAGAAATTTCAAAACAGGGTACCAGCATGAGGGACTTTCCTATAAAACCGATATGCTGATATGAGTGGTGGAATGTTGGACGTGTGTATGTGTGTGTATTGACTTATAGTTTAATCTCTTTTCAAATGGAAAAAAAATGTAAGATGTTTTACAATTATTTAAATAAATAAACTTGTAAGTTATTGTATGTAGAGGTAGACATTGAAGACTTTGCGGGGGGGGACTTCCTTTTTTTCCCTATTGTACAATGAAAATTGGCAAAAACGCAGCAACAATTTCTTAACGCTACAATTTCTGCTCAGTTCTCTCCTGCTCTTGATGGAACCCCTTACAGAAATGTCTCAGAATTCTTCTCCACCAAGGACTCATCCACAAGCCTTTTTATACACACAATGCTATATATATATATATATATATATATACATATATAAATATATACATATATCTCTCTATATATTAAAATATAGGACCGTCGTTAATGTATGAATATTATACACTTTCTCATGTCTTGATTCGATTAAGGCTTCAGGTACTGGTGTGACTTGTTTACTTCCATACCTCTCCTCGGTAACTACATGGCATGTGTGAAATCTCGCATCAGGTTTTTGCATCAAACCCGCTTCATTTTTCAGGTTGCAATTTGAGCAAGAGGGAACCATCAGGCCAGGTTTTTTTTTTTTTAATCCTCTCCCCCGCGCCCCCCCCCCCCAAGTTGGTTGCTTTTCAGAAAATATTTTGCCTAATTTCTGAATATATAGCAAAAATTATGCTGTGTTGCAAAAAGAACTTTGGCACTTACCTAGGAGAGAGAATAACTCTCCAGTGAAATGTTGAGATGCTAACTTAACATTACGAATGAAGGCAAATTTACGTGTCCCGGGATAATGTTGCAGAATGCAATATGGGTCTGTCACCAGAGGTTTAACCTTTTGGACTCATGCTGGAGCCCATCCTCAGAGAACTTCTCTGTACCAGAAAATAAGTTCTTTCTTTTGTCTCCTAACATTCTGGTAGAGAGAAGTCCCAAGAAGATGGGCTGCAGCACAAGTCCGAAATCTTGGAAGACTAAACCTCTGGTCTCGGTGACCAACCCAGATTGGATCCTGTAATTTGACATGCTTGAACATGTCCTTCTTTTGGGACAGTTATAACATTTATCCGGGATCATCCATGTTCATCATGTCTGAATATCAAACGTCATCAGTTTCATTTGTACACATAGAGGTGATAAGTTATCTGCATATTCTGAATACAGTGTAGGAGCAGAAATGCGGGAAAGCTTGCTCTCTGGAAAATCACCAATTTCATGGGCTTGGTATGAAGTGAAGATTTCGTTCACTAAAGACGTCTCCATGTTTGATGGAGGGACAGTTTCTGGACATGCCAATGGTAGCGTATGAGCAAAAGTCCCACCATTAGAATCAATGGGAAAACTTAATCTGCACAAGATTTCCATATGTGCCTATTTCAAAGCTTCAGAACTTGCGTGGATCTAGGAGTCGGGGCAGCGTCTCTTGAAATTCTCAAAGCATGTCTTGAATCCACTGATCAATCGCTCCCCCTTTTGATGTGTTGATTATTGATAAGCACTGTTTTATAAATCGTTTTAACTTTTCCTAAAGCCTTCTAAATCATCTTTTGTTGCTGTCATTGTAACCATCTCTATCCAAGTCCCATATGTTGTTAATATGCCTATAAAATTTATACATCACATTGTTTTTTTTTTTATAATATACTATTTATATATGTACCTGTATTTTAAGGTGAACTTCAAATTTCTGTGCACCCAGTGAGGGTAACTCTGTTTTTTTTCCCAGGGGAATAAAAACATTAGTGTTTTCCCACGGTGATTGTTGTTAAAGTTCATGGTGCCCCTTTTCCAAAAAAAAAAAAAAAATCAAATTAATGCCAGGAAGGTGAGTTCATACGTGGATGTATATTTTAAGATAATATGGTTGCAGGAATATTCTCTCTTTCTTCATTATATTAGACAAATTAAACTCACTATCGGGGATCAGAAGCTGTGATATTTACCCTGTTATTATGCCCAATGTTTTAAAAATCAAAATAAGAGAGAAAAGATTTTTTTCCCTCCCTTTTTTCCTTCTTTTTCTCAAAAAGAGGGGAAAAAAGCAGGCAGGGAAAAGAATGGATGCTTCTATTGGCTTCACTTTCACCATTACTGATTTCAGCCTCTCACATCCACCACTGCTACAGAGAGTCCTCAACCTAAGACCACAACTAAGCCCAAAATTTCTGTTGCCGAGTGAGACGTGTGTTAAGTGAATTTTGCCCCATTTTACAACCTTTCTTGCCAAAGTTGTTAAGTGAATCACTGCAGTTGTTAAGTTAGTAACAGGGTTGTTAGGTGAATCTGGCTTCCTCATTTGACTTTGTTTGTAAAAAGGTTGCAAAAGGGAATCATATGACCCTGGGATATTGCAACCATCATACATGAGGAGCCTGAGTGGTGTAGGAGGCTAATGCCTCCTACTAAGGCAGCATTTAACATCCAGCTGCTTGCAATTACTGCGAGTTCAAATCTCACCAGGCTCAAGGTCGACTCAGCCTTGCATCCTTTCTAAGGTGGGTAAAATGAGGACCCGGTTTGTGGGGGCAATAAGCTGACTTTGTATAAAATATGCAAAAGTATGAAGGCTATTGCTTAACGCATTGTAAGCCGCCCTGAGTCTCCGGAGAAGGGTGGCGGCATATAAAAATAAATAAAAATAAAAAAATACATATGAAGCAGTTGCCCCGCATCCAAATTTTGATCACATGATCATGGGGATGCTATAATGGTCGTAAGTGTGAAAACGGTCATAAGTCACTTTTTTCAGTATCATCGTAACTTGGAATGTTCACTAAATAAACAGTTGTAAGTGGAGGACTACCTGTATTTAATAATGCCCTATTCATAAATATGGACCTGAATAGAGTTGTCCAGTTATGATTTGTTGGGATCAATTAAATACTAGGAATTGAACTAGTCAGGTATGTAACAGATGCTCACTTCCACTTTGATATGGCAAAGGATCTATTTCCACTAGAGCTTACACAGTTTTTCTAAACTGGGAATCTACAGATCTATGGACTTCAGCCCCCAGGATTCTTTGAAATATCCTCCAAATAAAATTGTAGGGTTTTGCCAGGAAAAGAAGAGAAAGGGAAAGTAACCCCGATTGCATTTTAAGAATACAATTAGTTTTATATCTGAGCAAACATGCTGAATAATGGACTCATAAACTTGGAAAAGGTTAGATAATGAATCCAATCCCATAGCACTTTCCAACTTTCTAGTCTAATTGAGGTTTTAGGATATAATTCTATATTCCAAACTTTCAGATATGTGGATTTTAACCTGGAATGCTCAGTTGAGGTCATGCGGGAGTAGTTGCAGGACATGAGAAATGGTGTTTGATGTAGCTGCCTTAAGCAGAAATAATTCAAAATAGCTGAATCGGTTCTCATCCTTTTAGCTAAGGTCATGCAGTGTGTGTGTTTGTTTGCTCTGTGTGTGTGTGTCTAACTAGAATTAGAATAACAGAGTTGGAAGGGACCTTAGAGGTCTTCTAGTCCAACCCCCTGCTTAGGCAGGAAACCCTACACATAAACACCTAAATCAGTGTTTCTCAACCTTGGAAGCTTGAAGATGGGTGGACTTCAACTCCCAGAATTCTGGGAGTTGAAGTCCACCCATCTTCAAGCTACCAAGGTTGAGACACACTGACCTAAACTAAAACAGAATGCTTCCATTTTACCTGCTCACAGAAACAAATTTACATGCAAACAGGTTCTGAAGCTGAACTTTCATGGGACCTAACTTCACCTGATCTATCAGACAAAATTTTCTTGAGACACTTGGCTTGGTTAGTAAACTTGGTTAGGTATTTTTCAGTACAAGTAATCTTCAATTTAGGACCACAATTGAGACTGGAACTTCTGTCACTAAGCGAGGCAGTTGTTAGGTGAGTCGAGCCCATTTTATGACCTTTTTTCGGCAGTTGTAAAGTGACTCACACGGCTGTTGAGTCAGTCTGGTTTACCCCATTGTCAGAAGCCAGCTAGGAAAGTCATAAATGGTGCTCATCCAAGTGCCCAAATTTTTATCACATGACCATAAAGACATCATGACAGTTGTAAGTGTGAGGGCATTTTTCAGCACTGTTGTAACTTCGGTCACTAAATGAATGATTGTAAATTGAAGACTACCTGTACATTAAAAACAGTGGGAATTCAATCTCTCTACATGGGGCTCCCCTTGAGGAGCACCCGGAGGCTCCAGCTGGTCCAGAATGCGGCCGCGCGGGTGGTTATGGGAGCGACGGGGCGCTCCCATGTGACCCCCCTCCTGCACGAGCTGCACTGGCTCCTGGTGGTCTTCTGGGTGCGCTTCAAGGTTTTGGTTACCACCTTTAGAGCGCTCCATGGCTTAGGACCAGGGTATTTACGAGACCGCCTTCTGCCACCAGTAGCCTCTCACCGACCAGTACGCTCCCATAGAGAGGGGCTCCTCAGGGTGCCATCAGCCAAACAATGTCGACTGGCAGCCCCCAGGGGGAGAGCCTTCTCCGTGGGGGCACCCGCCATCTGGAACGAGCTCCCCCCGGAGATACGGAGGATCCCGGACCTGTGCGCTTTCCGACGTGCCATCAAAACATTTCTTTTCCAGCAGGCCGGCCTAGCCTAACTTCTCTTTTAAAATTTTTTAAAATTTTTAAAATTCTTCAATTTTAAATTTGTCTTATGAATTTGAGGTGTTTTAAATTTCATTTTCCGGGCCAATTATTTAATTGTATTTTAATGGTTTTTTTAACATTTGTATTATATGTATTTTATTCGGCTGTTCACTGCCCTGAGTCCTTCGGGCGTAGGGTGGTATACAAATTCAATTAATAATAATAATAATAATAATAATAATAATAATAATAATAGTAATAATAATAATAGTAATAATAATAATAGTAATAATAATAATAATAATCCATGGAGCTAGGGGTTAAATGCCTTGCATTACCCATAAAAGGGGATATTTCAGTCACCAGGTTAAGCATCTTGTATTACAAAGCCAACAGATTCACTCCAAAGTAAAAAAATTTTCAATTCAATGGCAGATTCATTCCAGTCCATTGAATCAGCCAAGCTACTTGGCAACCCACAATCTGTTGATACAAGGGAAGCAATGTTTTTAAGGCAAAAATCAAACCTACTTATACATCAGGGGAGTGAGGAGAGAGTGGGGAGAAGAGGCCCAAACAGTCCTTGTAAATAAACAGAGAAAATATTTTTGGTGGTGGTAAAAAAAAATTTTAATAGGGGAAAATATGTGAGATATTTATGAGGAAAAAATATTTGTTCTTTGCCAGTTTCAATTATGGCTTTATTCCAAGTTTTCTAATCACCCCCAAATGAGGGGGGGGGGAAAGCCCATGAAGATATTTCTGATTTTCAATGTTTACTTTTCCATTTAATTTTATTTTACACAATAAGAAGGAGAATGGTGGGGAGAAAAGAAAAAAAGCATACGGGAACATCTTCTAATGAAAATTACTCTTACATATGCATTTGTGTCACATTATTGAATTAGTCATATTTAAGTCAGTTTTACATAACAATAAGGAAAAAAAAAAGAAAATTAAATACATACACTGTCATACATAATCAAAATTGTTGATGAATCCTCTGAGATGCCCAATGATAAATTTCTTTTCGAACAAGAATGAGAGATAAAGTCACCTGAATTCATTCTCAGTTGCATGCTGGGTTTTTTGGCAGTCCTAGGGAGATGCCCAAAGCAGAGTCTTGCCCGGTTATCTAGGAACAATTTAAACCTGTTGGGCCTGAGAAAGTGGACATGGTCCTTTGGACTCTAAGCTCAGCCACCTGATCTCTAGATCCATGCCTTTTCTGTCTAACTAAAACTGCCAGGGATTGTGTTTTGTGAGTGGATTCACTGCCACTAAGCGGTGAATTTTTCTTTGGGTGAGAATGTTCTTCCACCTCTTCAAGAGGTCTTGCTGAATCCACCATACTGGACAACTTTCACCCAGCATCTCACTTCTCTTTTTGGGCAGGAAGGTAATTAAGATGTTGGCCAACCAGCAGCTTCAGAGGATAACAGATAACACAATAACAGAGTTGGAAGTGACTTTGGAAGTCTTCTAGTCCAACCCTGCTCAAGCAGGAGACCCTATACTAGATGTCTACAAACTTGGCAACTTTAAGACTTGTGGACTTCAACTCCCAGAATTCCTCAGCCAACCATGCTGGTTGGGGAAATCTGGGGGATGAAGTCTAGAAGTCTTAAAGTTGTCAGGTTTGGAGAGCCCTGCCCTATACTATTTCAGACAAATGGCTGTCTAGTTTCTTTTTAAAGAAATTTAACACATTGCTTGTTAAAACCTACTATTTATTTCAGGTATTAGGCTCATGAGAGGCAGAGTTGCACCAAGGAAAACTGCTGGAATAGTTCTGACTTATTGGACAATGAGAGCTAGACAAGAAATAATTGTTATAGGGGGCTCCACATGAAGCAGATTTTTGGGACCCTTTTCAGACAGGATTCAGTTTTAGGAATGGGATGGAAGCAGCCTTGGTCACGTGTCTGGATAATCTCTAGTGGGAGTGGGATGGAGGTTATGGAAGGTAGCTTTCCCCAAATGTCTTCTAGCTTGCATTGCTAGGTGTTTCATGCCCTTTCTGTCTGCACCCTTCCTCAACAGCCCCTCATCTGTCAGTTTAATCTAGTCCTGCCAGCAGAGCTAATGAGACACTTCCACATCCATTGCTTGCTGTGATTAGAGGCTCTCAGATTCTCAGCTTCCCAGCAGCTGTAGATTGTCACCGAGTTAAATATTTGAACTGCTTTCTCAATTCCCTTGCTACCCACCTTAAGTGGCTGGAAGAGAGGCTACTGTTTCACCACTGATTAATGTGGAATGCAAGTCTGACCAAAACAAACCCTTAGAGCTGTGTGTGTGTGTGTGTGTGTGTGTGTGTGTGTGTGTGTGTGTGTGTTTGTGTGCCCACATGTCAGCAAAGAGGGGCAGAGAGCTGGAGTGGATTGTTTCAGGTATTTTAAGGCTAAATGAATCGGGATATTAACTATGAATTTGAAACATTAGATTTCCATTTATCAGAGGTGGAGCAAGATTTGCTTGTACTCTGGTGGTCTGGGGGTTTAAGGAACCTCCAAGTCCTTTCCGGCTCTATAATTCTATCTTCTATGGGGATATGGTGAATATTCTCAGAACAAATTCGAGGTCTCTTAATGTCCAGCCATAATCTTGTGTTTCACTATACCATTTTTCTCTAGCAGTCAGCATTCTATCAGGCTCAATTAAAGGTAGGAGCAAAGAAAAACCAAAATCCTACTCCAGGTTGAAAATTCATAGTGGAAAGTAACTTTAGTTCACAGGCTAATCATTGAGACAGAACATGGAAGAGAGCATGTGATTCAAGGTGCTGGTAATCACCTATAAAGCCCTACATGGCTTAGGCCCGTGGTATTTGGCGGACCATCTGTGGCCAGCGACTGCTCCCCATCGCCCGGTGCGTTCCCACAAGGAGAGCCTCCTTGGGGTGCCGTCGGCCAGACAATGTCGGCTGGCGACTCCTAGGGAGCGGGCCTTCTCTGTGAGTGCACCTACCCTGTGGAATCAGCTCCCCCTGGGACTCCGGGTGGCCCCTGACCTTCGCTCTTTCCATCGTGACCTTAAAACATGGCTATTCCGCCTGGCTGGCTTGGACTGAAGGGGCTTTAGAGGGGATTTTAATGGTTTTTATAGTTTTATTGGGTATTTTTTAAAAATTGAACTTTGTGTGTTTTTATTGTTGTGAGCCGCCCTGAGTCCTTTCAGAGAAAGGACGGCATATAAGTCTAAATAATAATAATAATAATAATAATAATAATAATAATAATAATAATAATAATAATAATAATAATAATAATATGATGATGATGATGATACTACACACACACACACACATAGTCACACACAAGCACATATCTACATAGAGAGAGACTAGGAAGCAATGCTGAGAAGGATTTTCCCCCTCTTCCATTTTAGACAGGTATCCACCAAGTTATATGTGCTGGAATGTAGGACAAAATCCAAATCTGGGAGAAAAAATCATTGGAATTTGCAATATATTTTAACTCATTCAAGGTCAGGCAAATCTAGTCACAATTTATCTTTTCACAGAAGCATAGGATTGTAGAACTGGAAAGGGCCAAATAAGTAGTCTAGCTTAGTCCTCTGCTAGATGCAGAAAAGCCATTGAAGACACCCATGAAAAGTGGCTTTTCAATCTTTTCTCAAAATCTTCCAGAGATGGAGAATTTGCAAATTCTATGGTAGACTATTTCACTGTTATATAGATCTTATGGTCCACAGTCCGTTCCCCACTCCCCCCCCCCTTATACGTGAGAAAAATCTGGGTAATGCCACTTACATCCATTATTTCTGGTCCAAGTATATGGTCATGATTGTCTTCTGGGCAGCTTTGCTTCGTATGCTTGAACATGTTTATATCTCCCATAAGTCTTCACACTGAACATTTCAAGTGACTTCAGTCAGTTTTTATAGATGGTGTCCTCAAGTCCCTGTCTCATCTTTGTTGCCCTCTTCTGAACTTTCTCCAGCTTCTCAATATCCTTGTGGAAATTACATTGATAGTTTTTCTCCATGACAACCTCTCCCTAATCTACTCTATAGGTAAAGTTAAAGATTTCCCTTGCACATATGTGCTAGTCATTCCCAACTCTAGGGGGCGGTGCTCATCTCCGTTTCAAAGCCGAAGAGCCAGCACTGTCCGAAGATGTCTCCGTGGTCATGTGGCTGGCATGACTAAATGCTAAAAGTGCACGGAACACTGTTCCCTTCCCACCAAAGGTGGTCCCTACTTTTCTACTTGCATTTTTTATGTGCTTTCAAACTGCTAGGTTGGCAGAAGCTGGGACAAGTAACGGGAGCTCGCCCTGTTATGCGACACTAGGGATCCGAACTGCTGAACTGCGACCTTTCGATCAACAAGCTCAGTGTCTTAGCATCCCTACTACTCCATATCTACTCCATATCTACTCCATAGCATGTCCCAAATCAGACACAGTAGTCAGGAATGTATTTCAGAATTCCACCATGAAACAAAGAACATCGCTGTAGGAAACAGACCCCAAAATTTGGATGTGGGGAAGATACTAATGAGGTCTTTGACTGAAAAGAAATAAAAGCTATTGCAGCTTTCCAGCTTTGTGGACTGGGGGTGGGGAGGAAGGAGAAGGGATGGTTCTGTGCGAGTGGAGGGCATACATGCACAGCTCCACTTGTACAAACGAAGGGCACATGCGCTGACCACTCACACAAATGGAGCTGCCTGGGTGCTCGCCCACCATTCATGTAAGTGGAGCTGTGTGCACACCCACCTGCCACTTCCGTAGCCCTGTTCTGAACGGGCCACAGTTTGGTCCTGGGCTGCGGCACAGAGGTTGGGGACCCCTGCTTTATTGTGTAAGATTCTAGATTGCAAAAGAAATGTCTCAGATTCCCTAAAGTTCATGTTGTTTTGAACTCCAGATAAGGCTTATCATTGCTTTTGGAAAACATCAGAGCTTTTAGGAACATTTTTGTCTCACAAGCTTTAGGGAGGAGGAAGGGGCAGTAAGAGAATCAACTCTTTATTTATTTGTATGCCTTGATGACAAAGCAAATGAATCCTTAAGCAGTTGACTTCAAAGATTGAGCCTCTCTGAAGTTTATTAGAGTATATTAATCATAATTTCCGCTGCTCTTTAATAATTGTCTCTTATAAGTGACACACTGAAGGGTAAAGGGGGGAAAAATCAGATCTCTTATTTGAAAGTTCTTTCAGTTTATTTATGTTTCAGATTTTCTCTTGGGTCTCTTTGTCTCTTCATCTCCATTTCAATCTTTGGGTATTGTTTATTATTTAACAGGATTTAGTATTTAAAAGAAGGTTGGAGAGAGAAGGACAGATTCCAAATTTATTGTTGCCATAATAAAGGACGGATTCTATTGTCTTGGGTTTTTGTTTTCCTTTTTTTGATACGTGTTTCCTATGATGGGATTTAATTGAGTCTAAGAAGTCAAGATAGAATACTGATTACTAGGAAAAAAAATGTACAATGAAACACAAGATTATGGCTGGACATAAAGTGACCTTTGGAAATTCTCCAATTTGTGAACACAAAATACTGAAGGAATAATGTCCATGAATTTCTCCTGAGGAGAAACAATTTCATTGATGATTTTTCTAGAACAAAAGGACTGATCTCTGTCCAGTTGTACCACTAGTGATGAAACCGTGTAGGAAGTATTCCTCTGGAGATCTTCACATGGGATTTGATTGATCCACGGGGAAGCATGGAGGCTGCATATAATCAAAGACTACACATTCCCCTAACCTCATCACAAAGTGCAAAAGAACACTCCACTCCACTCATGTAATTTTTAATGAAATCCTCTTTGTTTCTACAGCAATTCATCAAATTGAAGATAATATTATCCAGTCCTAGTAAGTTGAAAAAAAGCTAAACACAAATGGCCTTTCAAACCCCATCAGATTTGTAGGCAGAGATATTGACTAGATGACGTTGACAAATTTCTCCAGGGAAAGGAGAAATCCTTCAACAAATTCTCAAGGGCAAAGTTTCTTCTTTAATGGTGACAATGACACTGTTACTGGATAAGTATCATGAGTGGCATTCCTTCCTGACTGAAGGGTCCTTGGAAAGCACTGGCATCTAGGACAAATCTCAATGACCCTAAATAATGACCAACCTGAGTTGACATTGTCATACAAATGCCACCATAATGTATTTTTGTATCCCAATATTTGACATGATTAGCTGAGTCACAATAATTGTGGAATTACTTTATCAAGCATATACTGTAGTTTAATTCATCTCTCTTAATCCTGTTAGTTAGGGATGCTTCCTGACCAAAAACTAAGATTGAGGTTAGGGTCATGTTTCACGCTTGAAAAGTTCTCTGAAATTCTATCCTTTGAAAGAAATTTCAAAAGCAATTTCTTTTTTATTGGATTAAAGGAAAACTGATGGAAATGCACGAGACCTTCTTCCCTAACGGTGTCAGTTACATTTACAGAAGACAAGCATGCTTATGAGCAGTTAGTTGGAGATCATTAAACAGAGATGTCAGCACTCTAAGCTACATTCACTCCAGTGCTGATATAAGGAAGAGAAGAGGACGCTTGACTCTTCACCTACTTATTTTCCCTGAAGATATTATCCCCTAGGAGATGGGATGGAAGGGGGGACATTCCTGTGAGCTGAAGTAGTAGATATGGGGAGAGTGACTTGGAAGATAGCCAATGAGACGAAGAGAATTGGGGAACGGAAAGGGAGGGTTTGGGGTCAGAAGGTCAGTGCTGACTATGATGGAGTCGGGGACATCATAACCTGACAAGACTAGGACACCCTTTGGAAGTTGGGCTAATTATGTGTGTTCAACTAGAACCTACAAATCCTGATACAGGTGATTTGGAAGAACCCCTTTCAGAAAGGGATGTTATCAGAGTATGGAAAATCAGGGGTGGGCTGCTGGGGGTTCGCAGGGGTTTGGGAGAACCTCTAGCTAAGATTCTGTGAAGTTTGGAGAACCCTCAAATCCCACTCCTGGCTGGCCCCGCCCATCCCACCCCGCCCCTCTCAAGTGTCCCCACGCGGCCCATTTTGGATTCAAGTAAGTGCAGGGTACATGCGGAGGCTCAGGAAGGGTGAAAAATGGGCCTACCGGAAGTTCAGGAAGGCCAAAACCAGCTCCAGAGAGAATGGAACCTGGGGAGGCTATTTTTGCCCTCCCAGAGGCTCGAGGAAAGCCTCCAGAGCCCAGGGAGGGCAACCCCCCCCCCCCCGTGGTTCAGGAGGTCAACTAGGCCATGCCTGCCATGACCACACCCACCCAGCAATGGGCAGAGAACCCCTTGCTAAAATTTTTGAAGCCCACCCCTATGGATAATCCTCGATTTACAACCACAATTGAGCCCAAATTTTCTGTTGCTAAGTGAGAAAACTTTTTCAGTGCCATTGTAAACTTCGAATGCTTGCCACGTCAGGAAGCAGAATAGATCTTCCATTGCCTTATAGTCCAAGGCAGCAAATTTCACAGACTCTTGGTTAAAACCTGCTCACAAGGGACTAGGAGCCTCAAAAGAAACTTAGATAGAATTTCCCCTTGATTAAATTTGCTTCCGTAATGCTGTGGAATTTTTGCACTCTCATCTGCGTGAACGTGTCAACAATGACAGAAGTGCTCTAAATCAGGGGTCTCCAACCTTGGCAACTTTAAGCCTGGAGGACTTCAACTCCCAGAATTCCCCAGCCAGCTTTGTCAGAGGAAATTCTTATTCAAAGCTGAAGGAAAACAAAAGGAGGGACTAAGCTTTAGGATAGCCCAGATCCATTCTATGATTTTTTTTTTAAGAAAACCACCCATACCCTATCCTGCTAACATTCACCTGAATGGATCTAACTTTCTGCTTGATTTCAATCTCCAGTACATATTCAGGCAACAATTAACAGACTGGCTAATGTCCTGGACGGTTGGATTTGTCTTTGATTTTATCTGCTGCTCAGATCCAGGCAGTTGTTAATGAAACAGTTGCTGTTTTGTTGACAGAACATTAATTACTTGATCTTAGGACTTGGTAATTGCACAGGCCCCCTCTGTATACATCACTAATTACATTAGCAATTATATGGCATTTTAAAGACAAAGAAATTACTGCAGCAATGCAGTGTCAGGAGTATCCTGCTGGTATATTTCTGTCAACTTCCCAAGGTTTCCAGGAACTGTTAAGATTGGAGCATTTGGCAGACCGTCTTGTGCCAGCAAATAGACATTGGATGGAGTGACCCACACTGTCCTCAGATTTTTTTCAGAACAGAGGCTGTTTCAGGATTTGCAGAATTATGTGGCTATAAATGGCATTGGTTGGCTATTGGATGTGAATTCTTCTAATCAAGATGTTATATTTCTCTCTAACTGTAAACAATGACATTTTCCACCGTATTTTTTCAGGATCTTTTAAGGCAATGCTTCAACCTCTTTATACAGGGTCTTGAACTCATGGTTTCACCTCCTCCCCTCAATCCTTCAGATTGGATGTTGGAATAGTTATTGTTATGTTAGACAACATCCAAACACATTTCTGGGTAGAATTATGTAATTTGTAACTCTGGTATATATTCAAGATTGGTTCTTCCCTTGAACAAACTGTGTGAATGTCAGGTGCAAATAATAGAAGTATTCATTGAGTGAAAAACACAGAACTGTTATTATTGCTAACACTAATTAAAATCTAATTAACTAATGGTCAAAAATAAATTTACACTAGATAAGGGTCAACAGAATTCATGAGTCTCTTGTGGCACTGCAATGACTCCAAACTGATGACACTTTTAACTCCGCCTTCCAGCTCAGCCTCTTCTTCTACAGTGAATGATTTTAGGCAGCAGATTCTGCTAATGGAGAGAGTCATAAGTCATGTAACCTGCCTTATGTTGAAATTCAATTCAATGAAGGACATTCCCATGTACTTGCTTTGCCCCAATCTGTCTGCTAAACCAAAGACATTCCATCATGTGTCTTTGAATATTTTCTTGGCAATAGATCATGAGATAAAAAGACAAACAAACAAACCTGCAATTAAAATTTTCATGTGTGCCATGTAGTTTATATTTGTTCAGTTATTAATGTTTTCATAGGAGAAGTATCACTTATAACTCATTTATAGTATTTGTATATCATGGACAAACCTGTTTGATTCTCATCCTAACATTGAAACAATGGTTAAATCATCTATTTGGAGATTCTCAATCATCCAGATCAGGGGTCACCAACTTTTCGGACCTCAGGGACCACTACATTTATAATTTTAAATCCTGCAGACCACTAATATGATTTGCCTAATGACCAGCTGGGTGGGTGTGGCAAGGTGGTCATGTGACTGGGTGGGTGTGGCCAATTCAAGGTCACTCAGGTCGGGGGGACCTTGCCAGTCTCTACTTGCTACTCCTCGCTTACCCGCTCGGGCTCCTTAGGGCCCCAACGAGAAGAAGTTGTTGGAGCTAAGCAGCCACCATGAGAAAGAGTTGGCAAAACAGCTCAGTTCAAACTGGATCTGACCGAGAAGGAGGCTCAGTAGAAGCACCTCACTGAGGACTACGAGCATAGGCTTTCCAAGCAGAGGGAAGACCTGCAAGAGTGCAAAGCCAGGTACCAGCACCTGGAGGCTCAGCTGAGATGGTCAGCCAGTTCCAGTCTATGATGCTGTCCCACTGGAACGAGGCCCTCTGGCTCTTTGCCACCTGGGACTGTTGCAGTAATTCGAGGATCGGACTCAATAAAGGATTCAGAAATGTAGTATTCAAACGAAGTATTGTTTATTTACAGTAGGCATTCTATATTCTCTGAATGATTGCAGATAGAAGCAAGGAGGAGGAGCGTGTATCCCTTTTTATATCAATAAGGCGGAATTAGAGGTAGGAGTGGTTACATATGAATACATTAGGAAAGGAAGAATAAATTAACCCTTGATATTCTATGAACATACATTTCCTCCATTCAAGAATAAGGCATTTACCCATGACAAATCCCCCTCTAAATGCCGATTCGACATACAACAGTAATTACATTCAGATTCAGAACAATATAAAACTTGTAATTTTGAAGTTAAATATTTATGTTGCTTAGATTGTAAAGGCTTAGTCAATATATCAGCTATTTGTTCTGTGGTTTCGCAATGAATAGCTTTAATGAATCCATCTTGAGATAATTGTCTTACATGTTTGAATTTGATATCTATATGTCTAGATCTCTGACCAATAGCGTCTGCTCTAGATATCTCTATTGCAGCTTTGTTATCTTCATGTATAACAAATGGTAATGAAGGACTCTTCCAAACGTCTGATAATAGATCATTGAACCATACAAGGTTATTAGAGGCTTTTGACAAGCAAATATACTCTGCCTCAGTTGTTGATGTAGCTACTAGATCCTGCTTTCCAGTATACCAGTAGACTGGACAATTGTTAAGAAAGAATACATAGCCGGAAGTGCTTTTCCTGCACTTAGTGTCACCTGCCCAATCTGCACCAGCGTAACAAGTGAGAATAGGCTCTTTAACATCGTTGGGTTCTAATAGTAGGCAGAAATCTAAGCTGTGTTTCAAATACCTTAGCACTCGTTTAATGGCTTCCCAATGATACATTAAAGGTTTACTGACATATCTGGATAATAAATTAAGGGGTAGAGCAATATCGGGTCTGGTCCAATTAGAGATATACAAAAGGGAACCAATAACTGATCTGTAAAGTGTATTATCATTAAACTCAGGAGATGATTAATTCATATTTATTAAAAAATCAGCTTGCATTGGAGTATCACAAGGCTTTGCATCACTCATATTACATTTGTTCAAGAGTTCTATAATTTTATCTTTCTGAGACAATCTAAATCCTTTTTTAGTCTTACTAATTTGAACTCCAAGATATTTATTTACTTTCCCTAATGATTTTAAAGAAAAATGTTCATTTAATTTTGTTACAAATGTATCTCTTTTTTCTTTATGTTTACCAATATACAAAATGTCATCCACATAAATTAACACAAATTCTAGTGAATCACCATCCCTCCTAACAAAGAAACAATTGTCTGCAGTTGTGGCATTGAAGTTCATAGCTTTGAGTACATTGACCAAACATTCATACCAACGTTTGCCGGATTGCTTTAATCCATACAAACTTTTGTTTAGTAACCAAGTTTCATTTCTATTTATGTTTTGGCTATTAAGAGCTCTTACATATATTTCTTTATTGAGTTTTGCATGTAGGTATACAGTTTGTATATCATATTGAAAGACTTCAAGATTAAGGGCTGATGCTATTACTAAAGCTGTCTTAACACTTTCAGTTCTTACAGTGGGAGAATATGTGTCGGTATAATCCTCAGGATACTTTTGAGCGTAGCCCTGTGCAACTAGTCTTGCTTTATATAATGTGTTGCCTTCTTCCAGATTTTTAATTTTAAATATCCACCTAGTGCCAATAATTGTTTTGTCTTTTGGGGCTGGTGTTGGGGTGAATACGTTTAGTTCTCGAAAACTGTCCATTTCTTTGGCCATGGCTAATTCCCATTTTTTTCTTTCTTCTGTGGGGAGTTTTAATACTTCCTCATATGTATTGGGTGTTGATGTATCATCATTTATGTGCATTATGTAATCCTTATATTTATTTGGTACTTGGTTCCTGTTACATCTAATTGTTCTTTCTGGTCTGCTATCGTTATCATGTAAGTATCTTGCTTCCTTTTTTGTTAATGAATCTGTTTTGATTTTGGGACAGTTTCCTATCCATGTTTTATTGTTGCTCTTTTGTGTACTGTGGTTATGTTCTTCTCTTTCTGTTTTATCTTGATTTTCAATGTCTGGTTTTGTAGTTGGAAATATCTCATTAAGATGTATCTTAGACCAATTGGCCTGTTCGTGAAATACAGCTGTCCTAGAAATTATGAATTTGTTGTTATTGTCAATAAATCTGTATCCCTTTGTGCCTGTTTCATATCCCATGAATCTGAGCCTTCTAGATACATTATCCCCCTTACGTCTCAATTGTTTTGGTATATGTACATCCGCTGTAACTCCAAATACATGCATGTGGGCTATCTTGGGTTTTTTATTATACATCAATTCATATGGTGTTTTATTTATGACACTAGACCAAATTCTGTTTAGAGTATAATTGGAATATAATAGTGCTTCTGACCAGAATTGTTTGCCTAAACCAGCATCTTCTAATGTACATCTAATCATGGTTTGTAGTGTCGAGTTCTTTCGTTCTACTACTCCATTTTGAAATGCAGAGAAAGGGCTAGAGGTGAAGTGTAACATTCCTTTGTCTTTAGCCATTGGGAGAATTCTTTTGACATGAATTCAGATCCCCTGTCTGTCATGATCTGCTTTATTTTTACATTGTGTTGTGTTTCTACATGTTTATAAAATTCTTTAAACTTTTGAAATGTTTCATATTTGTGTTTTAAAGTATAGACAAAGCCATAACGACTATAGTCATCTACAATAGTAAGAAAGTATCGTTTTTTGTATGTAATTGATGGGGTTAATGGACCAACTAGGTCCATATGTACCAGGTTAAAAATATGATTTGATGATCTTATTGCCTTTTTTGGTCTGGGTTTAGTTCTGAGTTTTGAGGACTTACATACTGAACATTCCAAATAATTTTTACAATCTTTTAATTTAACACCTTCAGCATGTTCAATCATTTTTTGTATTACAGGAAAACTAGCATGTCCTAATTTTCTATGTAATATATGTACACATTCATCATGGATTGGTTTTCCAATTATTTGTCTTTTGTTATTATGTGTATCGTTAACAGATGTGGTTTCATGGTTATGATTTGCTTCATGTTCCTCATTGTCACTGTCACTGTTTTTTTCATTTTCTATGCTAGTGTCATTTTCCATGTTTGAATCAATGTTGTGTAGCCATCTTTCTTCTGTGACTAAGTATGGTAGATCTCCTTTGATAACCACATTACCTAAGTTTGTTTTGTTTTTCTCTAGAGTTGCTTTTCCCTTTGAGAACACTATATTTATGTCAGAGTCCCTGCTTAACTTTATTGCACTAAGAATGTTATGAGGTATTTAGGGTATTAATAAAACCCCCTCTATTTTCCCTAGACCGGGTAAATTTACACTTCCTCTTCCAATGAGTAGAATTTTTCTTTTTTACTTTTCATGCTGTGTAAGGCTTTTCGCGCCAGCCATTTTGAATTCTGCTTTCTGATTGGTTCTGCTTCGGCCATTTTGGTGGTCTGTTGAAACCAAGATGGCTGCCATTCAAAATTTTGCGCAGAACCGTTAGTCTTTCTTTTAGTTATATTTTCATCTATAGGTAATTCACTTACCATTTTGAGGTCTTTAGATTCTGGTGCAATGGTGTGATTTTCTCTCGCTGCTCCGCTATCTTTTGACATTCTGCATTTTGACAGTCTTGGAGGTTCGCGATGAGATTTTTGTCGTCTTTTTGGCTTTTCAGCAGTCTTAGTATCTCTGATCTGAGAGTGTTGTTTTCTATCTCGCTCACTTCTTGGTCGTCAGGTTCATCGATTACCTCTTCGTTGTCTGTAGTGGAGTTTTCAGATTCTCTTGTCATTATAGTTGTAGATTCATCGATCATTTCTTGATCTGTTTCCATTTCTTTGTTGTGTGCCCTGGTGTTGGGTCTTTCTCTTTTGTTTCTGGAGTTTTCTTTCTTTGGCATGTCTGTTTTTTATTGAGTCAGCCAACCATCCTCTGCTACCAAATTGTTGCAGTAATTCGAGAATCAGACTCAATAAAGGATTCAGAAATGTAGTATTCAAACGAAGTATTGTTTATTTACAGTAGGCATTCTATATTCTCTGAATGATTGCAGATAGAAGCAAGGAGGAGGAGCGTGTATCCCCTTTTATATCAATAAGGCGGGATTAGAGGTAGGAGTGGTTACATATGAATACATTAGGAAAGGAAGAATAAATTAACCCTTGATATTCTATGAACATACATTTCCTCCATTCAAGAATAAGGCATTTACCCATGACAGGGACACTTCGCTCCAGCCTACGCCCAAAGCTCTGCACCAGGAGGCTGAAGCAGACCCCAAGTTGGAATTTCTGTCCCCCCCTGACCTGCACAAAAAGACCCCGAAGGAGGAGACTCTCTGCAGCAACATAAACTTTCATTGTACATATCCAGCCTAGGGGCCTTAGTTTGAGGACCCCTGATTTAGTGCAATATAAAAAATGCAAATAATTTTTCTGTGGACCACCAAAATTTTCTCGTGGACCACCAGTTGGTGACTGCTGATCCAGATCATGGCTGTCCCAAAAATGCTTTTCCAAAAGGCAACTGGACTTTCTTATGTTTTTTTCTTTTTCTTGAAAATGTTTCATTTCTCATCCAAAAAAACCTGAAGAAACTTCTATGATAAGAAGCGAAACATTTTCAAGGGAAAAAAAGAAAAGAAACCAAGGAAGTCTGATTGCCGTTTGGAGAAACACCCTTGGAACAATGAATAAAATCTGATCTCCTTCTTCCCCAGTTTTCAGAACTGTGTCTCCATCTTATGTTATGCCTACCTGGAAAGAGGCAGGAACATCTGATACATTTGCAGATTCTAGCACACAACAAGGACAACACCCAGATAAAACACATTTGCTTAGTGACAATACAGTTGTAGAAATGCCCCTGCTGTCCTGGCTACAGTTGTTATTTACACATAGGACTAGCATTTATATAGTGTAGTACATTTTATGCCATATGCTAGCTGTTTTCATTTAGATGTGAATTTTTGCCAGGAGTTAAACCACTTACTGATACAATTCAGCATCACCCTGAGGAAGTGTTGGGTGTTTGCATCATATTTTAATAGCTCACTTTTCCAAGATTGGCCTCTCTATCACCTCTCCCCACTGCAAAGGAGGAACCTGTTAATTTCAAAAAGTTTGCCATAAGCGCCAAGAAATTCTGTATCTCTTGTGCATAAAGAGACACGGCTCATAAAATCAGAATCTTGGACAATGAAGGTGAATAGTTGAGAAAGTTGATAGAGAAAGGGATATTAAGTAACATGCATATATGTACAGAAACATACAGATCACATCAGAGGTGAAATGCTCCCGGTTCAGACCGGATCGCCTGATCTGGTAGCGATGGCGGTGGGTGGTTCGGAGAACCGGTAGCAAAAATCCCTGCGACCACCCCCCATGCCCAGATGAGCCGCACAAACATCAGAGGCTTTTTTTTTAACTTTTAAAAGCATTTTTTCTACAACCTCTTCCGCTGAAAAAATACTTTTAAAAGTTTTTTTAAAAAGCCTCTGATGATTGTGCGGCTCAGCTGGGATTGGCAGAGGCTTTTCAAAGCATTTTTTTACCA
The DNA here is from genome assembly GCA_022577455.1 of Arizona elegans. Taxonomy (NCBI): domain Eukaryota; kingdom Metazoa; phylum Chordata; class Lepidosauria; order Squamata; family Colubridae; genus Arizona; species Arizona elegans. The sequence goes on along the minus strand of JAKOOJ010000013.1, from coordinate 2,826,321 downwards.
CTTCTTGGCTGAAGAGGTTGCAGAAAAAAATACTTTGAAAAGTTAAAAAAAAAAGTTGGCCATGCCCACCCAGTCACATTACCCACCCACCCACCCACCAAGCCATGCCCACAGAACCGGTAGTAACAAATTTTACATTTCACCCCTGGATCACACCAATAGTTTTTTAGTTGCTTGAAAAGTGTAAAAAATTGACACAGCATTGTCAGATTTTGAAAGCATGATTCAGACTCTTATATGCTGCAAAATGGGATTCGGGAGCTAAATTGAGGCCACAGATTGCCCACATTAGATTTTTGAAATAATTTCAAGCTCCAAATGCTTTCCATGGGCTACGTTACTTTGTGTAACTGTGAGAGGGATCTTCAAGTCTTCAAGAGCCTTGGTAGTACAGTGGTCTAAGGCATCCTGTTATTAAGCTGGTTATTAAGACCAGCTGCCTGCAATTACTGCAGGTTCGAATCTCGCCAAGGCTCAAGGTTGACTCAGCCTTCCATCCTTTCTAAGGTAGGTAAATTGAGGACCCAGTTTGTAGGGGCAATAAGCTGACTTTGTATAAATATACAAAAGGATGAAGGCTATTGCTTAACACATTGTAAGCTGCCCTGAGTCTCCGGAGAAGGGCAGCATATAAATCAAATTAAAAAAAAAAGTCCTAGTGGACAATCACTTAACTATGAGCCAGTAGGATGTAGTAGCAGCCACCAAAAAAAAAAAAAAAAAGCTAATGCAATTGAAGGCTGCATTAATAGAAAGGATAGAATCAAATCATGTGAAGTATTAGTACCTCTTTACAAAGCCTTAGTATGACCACGTTTGGAATATTGCATCCAGTTTTGGTTGCCACAATATGAAAAAGATGTTGACATTAAGGAATATTTATGTAAAACAAATATTACAAAATTAGAGGAGATCCATAGAGAAGCATGAAATAGACCAATTACAATGACCGAGTTGGTAGAAGCAAGGAAAAAGCAGAAGAATAACAAGGTTCCAGGCCCGGACAGAATACCAATGGAATTTTATAAAAAATGTCAGCATGCAATAGATGAGCTACTACTTCAAGTCCTCAATGATGCACTATTAGAAGCAGAAATCCCCAAATCTTGGACTGAAACCATTATCACACTCATCCCCAAAGAAGATACACAAGTTAAAAATTATAGAACGATCTCATTGCTCAATGTGGACTACAAATTGTTCATATTGGTCATAACACAAAGACTGAAAATAATTATTCACAAATATATTCATGCAGGTCAAAACGGCTTTGTCCCAAGAAGACAGATTAAAAATAACATGAGAACTATTATCAATGTCCTGGAAAATTACGAGAAAAAGTTAATAAACAGGTAGCCTTAATTTTTTTAGATGCACAGAAGGCATTTGATAACTTAAACTGGAACTTCCTCATATTACAATTAGAGGCCATGGATTTCGGCGACAAATTTCTACATATGATTAGAAAAGTATATTCTTTCCCAACGGCCAAAATTATGATTAATGGGGACATGACTGACAATCTGGATATACAAAAAGGTGTGAGGCAGGGCTGTCCTTTATTTCCATTATTGTTCATAATCTCCTTGAAAATATTATTAAATGAAGTTAGGAAGGATGACGAAATAAAAGGTCTGAGAACACGAAAAGAAGATTATAAATTACAAGCCTTTGCTGACGACATGGTATATATATTGGAGCAACCGGAAACAACAGGAATCAAACTTTTAGCGAAGATAGAGGAATATGGAAGAGTGGCGGGGCTCAAAATCAATAAACAAAAAACTAAAGCACTGACAAAGAATTTGGCAAAGGTACACCAGACAAAACTAGAAGACAAACTAGGAATACAAATTGTAAAGAAAGTAAAGTATCTAGGAATCTGGCTCACCGCTAAAGCAATAAAGCACCCGTTGGGTGTACACTGTTATAATTTTAAACTGTTTTAATTGGGGTGTTGATTTTAATTTTTATCTTGTTGTGATTTGTATTGGAAATTGTCATTTTGTAAGCCACCTTGAGTCCCTCGGGAGAAAGGCGGCATATAAATCGCAATAATAAATAAATAAATAAATAAATAAATAAATAAATAAATAAATAAATAAATAAATAAATAACAATTAGAGAAGACAACTATAACAAACTAATTAAACAAATTAGAAAGGACTTGGAAACATGGAACAAACTACAACTGTCATTCCTAGGGAAAAATCGCATCCATAAAAATGAACATTGGCCAGGAAAGGATTTCTTTAAGGACCTTAATAAAGTAATAACAAAATTCACTTGGAACGGGAAAAAGGCCAGAATTAAAATAAAGTGTTTGCAAGATACTCGGGAAAAGGGAGGATTAGGCCTACTGGACTGGGAGTTATATTACAAAGCAGCATCTTTAAATTGGATAAGGGACTGGATAGACTTCAAAGATAAAAGAACGCTACTCCTAAAGAGATTTGAATTACAATGTGGCTGGCACGCCTTTCTGTGGGAGGGAAAGGACAAGCAACATCGATACTTCCAACAACATATTATCACAAGATCACTGCACAAAACATGGCAAGAGATTAGAAAGCATTACACTAAAATTCCACTATGGCTATCGACTATGGAAGCACTAATCTACCCCAACGCCATGGACATAGAGAAAATGAGAAGTTATAAAGAATTATTGGATAATGAAGGAGAATTACAAACAAGACAAGAACTAAAAAATCAGGGTATAGACATTGATTGGTGTCTATTGATTCTATATTTGCAAATAGAATCAAGATACAAAACCGATCGCACACAATTCAGATTTCAAAATGAACCAAATGAATTAGATAAAATACTACAAGGCACAGGTGAGAAAGGGATAACCAAAATTTATAAGTATCTAATAAAATACAAATTAGAAGAGGAGGTGGTTAAAGAAAATATGATAATTTGGGCCAAAAACATAGGATATAACATTCAATTGGATAACTGGGATAAATTGTGGAAGATAAATTATAAGATGACAATGTCTACATCCTATAAGGAAAACCTTTACAAAATGTTCTACCGATGGCACCTCCCACCGGCGCGTCTGGCCAAGATGTTCCCAAATACCTCTCCAATGTGTTGGAAATGTAAATCGCAGAAAGGGACATACTATCATCTCTGGTGGTCATGCCAAAAGGCAAAACAATATTGGCAAGAAATTAAGACAATGATTGAAGAAATTACAAAACAAAAGCTGAAAATGAGGCCAGAAATTTTTCTATTGGGAATAATCACAGCACAATACACCAAAGAAATAAAATATCTGATTATCCGTATCCTCACAGCAGCACGTATACTATTTGTCCAAAATTGGAAATCTGAGCAGTTACCAACAGAAGATAAAATAATCGCTAAAATTACAGAATGTGCAGAAATGGACAAGCTTACAAAAGAACTACAAGAGAAAGATGATACTGATTACTATTTAGTGTGGCAAAGATGGTACAGTTGGCTGGAGGGAAAAATAGGAATATAAAAATGATTATTGAGTACTTAATAGGAATGTATAAAATTAAACAAAGAGTGAACTATAATGTTCTATATACAAATATGTAAATATGTAAATATAGATATGGATACAAATAGAGAAAGATAAAAGAAATAGGAAAATAACCCACCGATGTAGCAACTTTAAGAGTCAGTCATGGGACTGAATCGATGTTTGTTTGTTTGGTATGTTGTCTTAATGTATTTATGCTTGTTCGTATATCTTATATTAATAAAAAAATTTTAAAAAGATGTTGAGACCCTAGAATGAGTGCAGAGAAGAGCAACAAGGATGATTAGGGGGCTGGAGGCTAAAACATACGAAGAACAGTTGTAGGAATTGGGTATGGCTAGTTTAATGAAAAGAAGGACTAGGGGTGACATGATAGCAATGTTGCAATATTTGAGGGGATGCTACAAAGAAGAGGGGGACCATCGATTTTTCAAAGCACCAGAAGGCAAGACAAGAAACAATGGATGGAAACTGATCAAGGAGAGAAACCAGCTAGAACCAAGGAGGAATTTCCTAATGGTAAGAAACAATTAACCAGTGGAACAGCTTGCCTCCAGAAGTTTTGGGTGCTCCATCACTGGAGGCGTTTAAGAAGAAACTGGACAGCCCCTTGTCTGAAATGGTATATGGTCTTCTGCTTGAGCAGGGGGTTAGACTAGAAGACCTCCAAGGTCCCTTCCAACTCTTTTATTCTATATATTTACAGTATCTAAACTTTATAGGAATATCCCCACCCTGTTTGCATCCTGTTATACTTTATAAGATTGACTCAACATATATTTACTTGTCATTTATCATAGTATATCCTGCCTGAATTAGTTCAGGAACAACATAAAAGCAGAATATCTGGTAGTAGTCATATTCAGTCTAGCTACATTACATTTCAACCTGATGAATTCGTAATGGTTTATACAATGTACCATGAAAAGAAGCTCAAAACATATAAATTACCAGACCTTAGTAAATATATTGGGCCTCTATGAGATTACGATACTTTGAGAAAATATTGCAAGTACTGGAGTTGAGGTTGAAAACACTTTTTCACAGCTGCTTACCTTACCATTCATGTTTGTGAGTTGCTCGTTGCCTTCGGTGTGTTGTTTTGCTTTTGACAGGATGTACCTTTTTTAAAAAAAATAAATAAATTGCAAAGACCTAGGTCTGGCTAAGCGGATTCAAGTTACTTTCCCACAGTGGTGAAATATAAAATTTGTTACTACTGGTTCTGTGGGCGTGGCTTGGTGGGGAGGTAATGTGACCGCGTGATCATCAGAGGGTTTTTTTTAATTTTTAAAAGCATTTTTTCTACAACCTCTTCAGCGAAGAGGTTGTAAAAAAAATGCTTTTAAAAGCCTCTGACGATCCCAGCTGAGTTGCCTGATTGTCAGAGGCTTTTTTTTTCTTTTAAAAACATTTTTTCTACAACCTCTTCAGTCGAAGAAGTTGTAAAAAAAAATGCTTTTAAAAGCCTCTGCCGATCAGGCAACTCACCTGGGATCGTCAGAGGCTTTTAAAAGCATTTTTTTCTACGAGGTTGTAGAAAAAATGCTTTTAAAAGCCTCTGACGATCCCAGCTGAGCCACGCGATCATCAAAGGCTTTTTTTAAAAAAAACTTTTAAAAGCATTTTTTCGGCTGAAGAGGTTGTAGAAAAAAATGCTTTTAAAAATTAAAAAAAAAACGCTGATGATCGCGCGGCTCAGCTGTGCATGGTGGGCGGCAGGGTTCTTTGCTACCGATTCTCCAAACCACTCGCCACCATTGCTACCAGATCGGGTGATCTGGTCCGAACCGGGAGCATTTCACCCCTGCTTTCCCAGGACAGAATGCCAAGTGAAAAATATATGTTGCTCTTGGGAGTTTAAGGAAGGAAAGGATGACACAGGAATTCTGAATTACTGGCACCATACTGAATTCAGAACCACTTTGGTGTGGTAGTGAAGGCCGGAAGACTGTGAGTTCTAGTCTCACCATAGCACAAAATCAGCCTGATCTTGGGCCAGGAACTAACTCTCAGCCTTAAAGCAGTCATGGGAAGCTTTAAATGTCAAAAGAATAAGTGATGTAATAGGCTTAAAGAGAGAATTTCTGAACTTAATAGGCTGAGAGACATTTTGAAAGTTTTTTCACTGGACAGATTGACCAAGAGACACCCATACAGCAACATTTTTACAAGCTTTAAGATTTTTTGTATTTTATATAACTGAATGTTCGCTTTGAAAGTGAATAAAAGAAGAAAACCATTAAATGCAAGGGATGCCAGCATATTGACTGGATCAAATTTCCATTAAATGAAAAAGAAACAGAACTTTTGGTACTGGTCCAGCACTCAAGGCCAAGGGAAACCTTCAGCCTAAAAATGTTGGATGTCCTTGATTTAATCCATCACAAGCAGGACTCCAAACAATCCCAAAGTCCACCAAGGGGCACCCCCAAACAATTGGAGGAAATTTATCTGGTTCTTTTAAAAGTAAATTAGGATGTGTGGGAACAGGGAAATATATATATATATATATATCCCTCAGAGTCAATGAGTCATATTTAATGTGGTTTTCTTGCAATTATTATTTCATTTGCTGTCGAATATCTAGAACCCTAAATACCATTAGCACGCAGAATGTTTAAAGTCAGGTTTTGCATGCACGTTCTCAAGCTGTGGCTGAACCCACCGTCTCTAATTCAAAAAGCGCTTGTCTATACCATAGAGCTGAGCACTCCACGCAGAAGTTATGGTAGCAATAATCACATCCACTGGGAGAACGCAGCGGTTCCTGACAATGATTGTTTATCTCGAGGTCACCTAATGACAAGAACCAATTTGGGCTGCTTTCATTCCTTCTTTGCTGCCTCCAATTTTTCTCCTCCGCTTGGCCTGGAGTCGATCCCGTTGTCAGATCAAAATTCCTCCTCTAAATTTACTTCCACACAATTAATTCATCCACCTGCAGTACCCGAATTAAAAGATATTTTTTACTTTCATGTCTTTGTTAAAGGAGGTATATTCTCTGTGTTTTCTCTCTCACACACACATAAACACCCCTACACTTATTGTTTTGTTCTGTGGTGCCGGGTTTTGTCTTCAGATGCTTGTTAAGGTCTCACATCTTTATGTAGAAAGATATTACGGACCTTTTTCATTCAGTCGCTTTTAGGAAGGTGAGTGTGTGCCAGGGAGAAGTGAAGGAAAGGCTGGAAGAACAAGGAGCCGGGTTTAATATGGCTCTGCAGCGAGGCAATTCTCCTGTGAATCCAACATTGCTCAGGTAGACACATCTGGTGAAATGCATCACATCAAATTAGTATCAAGGGTATTGAGATTCTAAGTCGGCCAGCAAACAATTCTCTGTCTAATGTGCTGCTTTTTAGTATGTTGAAGAAACTTGAATCCCAAATCTCATGTGAAATGAGTGATATTAACGTCCTGGCTCAAATACTGAAAGTGAAGATCAAAGAGGCAGGGGTCCAAATTGGCTTTACAAACAAAGCCGCACCATCAAGTCCCCAGAGAGGGTGGTGCTAATTTTATCAGATCTCCCAGACTTCCCTCCCCGCCCCCCACGCAGACACAGAGACCGGGGCTCTAATGCCTCTGCCAATTCAGGAAGCAAAAACAAATCCACAAATGCACGCTTGTCTTTTCCTCGTTTGGGAGGCCAGAGGATCGGCCACCTCTCAAAGAATTTCCAAAACAGCCCAATCAACTTCGTCTATTTTAAATTGAAATGCACCATCTTTGCCTTCCTGCCTTCTATTACGATGCATGGGCACACGTATACACACACAGACACACACACAGAGAGAGAGAGAGAGAGGGAGGGAGGGAGGGAGGGAGAGAGAGACCAATGTGCAGCATGTACACTCACTGCCATGAATATTTCAATACAATCCTGGTTCACCGATCAATACAGCTGGCTCTCGAGTCCTATTGATTTTCAGAGGTTCAGCTCCACAAGGGTGATAAAATATTTCTCAAGTTATGAAGCTGGAGTTAAAGAGCTTTTGCTGACACTTCAGCATTTACAAGACACATCTCTCTCCTATCTCCCTCTGTCCCTCCTCCTCCTGCTGCTGCTCCTCCTCCTCTCTTTCTCTCTAGATTTATGACTAAGCATTAAGTCCTGCTAAGATAGGTAGCAGCATCCCAGTGGGGCCACTTAAGGTCAGAAAGAGAAGTTGGTGTAAATGCACAGCCTTGAGGTCCTAAGATCCCAGTTTTCAAGGCAACCCTCGCTTTCCCTCTTCTGCCCCCAGCTCTATGTCTTTCCCACAGCTTCTGAAGGCCCTTAAGTTCATGATCCCCAAAAGTCGTTCATTAACTGTTGGGTGTGACTTCCCCTTGAAAATCTCATTTGAGCCATGTTTTTAAAAGGGGGTGGATTGGAATGGACACCAAAGCAGATGCAGATAAAGGCTGTTTTCCACTGGGGAGAGGACGTTAATCCTCTCCATATGAGAGGAAGAGCAAAACTAAGTTATATATTTAGATGTGGCCTTATTCAAATTTACAGATTTATTTGTTTGTCTCCTGATTTGATTGAAATCGAAGAGTTTTATCACCCAAACAATGAGAGGACAGGAAGGCGAAAGGTTTTAGTTCATTTCCAACGGCTTTTAAAAAGAATTGGGTAGAATTGGCCATGGAAAGGTTTGCAGTCATCCCTTTATCTGAAATAATTGACTACAGCATTCATGGGAAAAAAAAAAAACCCTGTAATTGGAATTTCTCTGGGAACATTAATCTGGGAATTGCAATGGCCATGAAAGAAGTGAACATGGAACAGAACATAGAAACTTCTGAAGACTTGACACGAGTTAGACAAATGCTAAATAATCAACAGTTCCCAAGAATGATGGGGAACTATTATGAGTAGTAGGATAGTGCTTCAATATAATACCAGAGAACATCTATTACTATGTTATTTGATTGAGTAGCCTGCCCTGCATCCAAGCAGTTCATTATAGGATTCATGGAAGCATGCCCACTGGTTTCTTACAACTCTGTAAGCTTGGGTGTTAGAAGAAGCCCAAAATCCATAATCAGTCACTGCTTTACAGCTAGTTAGGCATGTCACAGGTTCTTTTTCATACTGTGTGCCCACTTATTCCTACCCACTTATTCCTATACATACATCTCTATACCCAAGAAAAGGGCACAGCACTCACAACAACAATAAGAAATCCCTAACCAGTCCATTACAGAATTAAAGCCTCTTTCATCAAAGGTTGTGTGGACTCTAAACCAGGGATCTGCAACCTTAAATACTCAAAGAGCCATTTGGACCTGTTTCCCACAGAAAAGAAAACACCGGGAGCCACAAAACCTAGGTGGGCGTGGCCAACTCAATGTCACTCACTTCCACCAGTCACATGACACCCCCCCCCCCCAGCCACACCTACCCAGCCGGTCATTAGGGCAGAGAACCAGTTGTTAAAAAACACGAGGAACCATAAAATCCTTTTGACATATCTCTCTCTCCCCTCCCTCCCTCTCCCTCCCCCCTCTCTCCCTCTCTCTCTGTATCTCTCTATGTTTCTCTCTCTCTCTCCCCCTCTCTCTGTATCTCTCTGTCTCTGCCCTGGCCACTTCTCCATCTCCCGCCGTCACCCTTACCTTCTCAGGCCAGGCGAGGAGTGACTGGGAGGGGAGGGCGAGGGGCGGGGCCAGCCAATGGTGGGATCACCTGACAGGGAGCCACAGCAGAGGGCCCAAAGAGCCACATGCCGCTCCGGAGCCACAGGTTGCTGACCCCTGCTCTAAACTATCACCCTGGTCCAAGTGTAGCAAACAGATCAAAGCCACCCAAGCATACCTCCAGTGGTGTTATTCAGCCGGTTCTATCCAGTTCAAGAGAACCGGCTGTGGCGGCTGCGGGAGGCTCCACCCACTCGCCCGGACGTCAGTACGTCCCATTTTTGATGCTCTGCGCATGCGCACGCACTCCCATTTGCGAACCGGTAGCGAATACCACCCCTGCCTACCTCCATATTTAAGGAAGATTAGAAATCTGGGCTTCCCTAAACCAGCAACTTTATTCATTTGTTTATTCATTTATTTATTTGCCCAATTTATATAGACGCCCATCTTGAAAATTGAGTGATTCTGGGAGGCCTACGTCTCTGGATCAATAAATAAAAAGCCAAAATAACTGCAGTAACAAATTGTTTTGAGCCAGCAGGATGTTGCGTTCTAGTTGTTAGAGATGGGACAACGTCAAGGTCATTTTCCTGGTCTTCTTATTTCAAGCAGATCTTGGACATCACAGCTTTTTTAAACAGAAGGCAAGGTAAGTTGAAATAGAGTAGCTTTTTAGGCACCATCATTTATAATGTAGGACCCAGATCCACCTTAGGCTGTGTGAACTAATTTGATGGGACGTTTAGATCAGGGTCTCCAAACTTGGCAACTTTAAGATTTGTGGACTTCAACTTCAGAGAGAGAATTCTGAGAGTTGAAGTCCACAAGTCTTAAAGTTGCCAAGATTAGAGAACCCTGGTTTAGGAGGTCCTGTGAACGTAAGGGGAAAAAAATAGGGCCATTGCAAAAGAGAAATATCAACCCAGGGGAGGAGAAAGCACAAGAAAGAGACTCAGAGCAATTCCACCTTAATTATGCTAAGTATAAATTGAGCTGGGGAATTACTTTGACAGACTTTCAAAATGATCCTACTAGCAATAAAGTTCTTTTTAGTAATCTAAAGGATTCTTGTTTCCTGAATTTGCTGGTTGCGAAAGCCTTGACAATCTGATGCGGAGTGGGGGGGATTGTATGTGTGTGTGTGTGTGTGTGTGTGTGTGTGTCTTCAGATGGTTTCTAGGGTTGATGGGAGCTGTAATCCAATCCACTTGAAGGATTTCTCTTTGGGGAAATATATTCTAACCATAATTTCATGCTGGCACTTGAAACATAAAAATGGTCTTGTTAGAAAGAAACAAAACCACCAACTTGCTTTCTTCTAATCGAAGCAAATATTTCAAGCTCTTTCCTCCCCCTCCCCCTTGCCTGAAAATGTTGTCTGATGGCTTCCTTCTGTCCCTCACAACCAGCATCGTACAATAATTGCTTGCTACATCTTTTGCTCCTTGTCAATAAAGGGTACCCCATTTGTTTGGGAATCTGACCTATGATTATATACAGTAATTCTGAAAATTCCCATTAACATTTTATGATTTTGCTTGTCCTATCCTCCAATTACAATCTTTATTATTATTTTTTTATTCTTCTTTTCATCACAGAGACAGTTGCGAAATGCCCTTGAGGCTACAACTCTCTTCGTTCTTCCACTTTGGCAATCACTGTTTGTTATTTTCACTTTCAGCATGTATGAGGATAGAGGGATAAGGCTTTCAGTGTAGGAGGAACTGGCCCGTTAAAAGAGAGTTATAAATAGATGCTAAATTGCATGAGGTGTAGTTCCCTCATGTCAGGATCTCTAGCCTTTAGCCGTTCCCTTTCTACAAATAAAGCATCTCCCACCCACATCTCAGATAACTTGAAAGGAGCTCTGTTGCAGGGGTCACCAACCTTTCGGACCTCAGGGACCACTAAATTCATAATTTTAAATCCCGCAGACACTAATATGATCTATCTAATGACTGGGTGGGTGGGTGTGGCTAGGTGGTCATGTGTCTGGGTGGGTGTGGCCAATTCAATGTCACTCACGGCGAGGGGCGCCTCGCCAGCCTCTACTCATACCTCCCCTCCCAGCCACTCCTCGCCTCCCTGCCCAGGCTCCTTAGGGCCCCAACAGGAAGCAGTTGTTGGGGCTAAGCAGCCTCCATGAGAAAGAGTTGGCAGAACAGCTGACTCAGTTCAAATTGGATCTGACTGAGAAGGAGGCTCAGCAGAAGCACCTCATTGAGAACTATGAGCATAGGCTTTCCAAGCAGAGGGAAGGCCTGCGGGAGTGCAAGGCCAGGTACCGGCGCCTGGAGGCTCAGTGGGCTGAGATGGTCAGCTAGTTCCAGGCCATGATGCAGTCCCACTGGAACAAGGCCTTCCAGCTCCTTGCCACCCACGACACTTCCCTCCAGCCTTCGCCCAAAGCCCCACACCAGGAGGCTGAAGCAGACCCCAAGTTGGAATTTCTGTCCCCCTCCAACCCATACAAGAAGACCCCAAAGGGGAAGACTCTCTGCAGCAACACAGCCATTCATTGCATATATCCAGCCCAGGGGCCATAGTTTGAGGATCCCTGATTTAATGCAATATAAAAAATGCAAATAATGTTTCTGCGGACCACCAAAATTTTCTCTCGGACCACCAGTGTTCCACAGACCACAAGTTGGTGACTGTTGCTCTGTTGTGCTGGTAGACCCTGGGTGATTTATGCTAGATTGGGGCTGGAGGAAATTACTGGAGAAATATTCCTAGCTCCCACAGTGCCTACTTTCAGTTGGCCACTCACCAAGGCCCTTGTAAGATAAATATTGCTTATGGTCAAAATGATGGTTGTTGGGGGCAATCCTTGGACACAATGCTCTCCCCTTTTTAAAACATTTCTGCAGAAGGCTCTACAGCAGTTTAGAAAGATTTGAAAGAAGACCTAGACTTCTGTGATCCCATAGCTTTGGCTATGATCAGAAGCTGAACTGATATATTCTGGATTACCTGCAGGCAGGGTGGATAAAAATCAATGATTTTTTTTTAAAAAAATCAAAAAAATCAGATTTTTTTTATTTAAATTGGATTTTTTTGATTTTTATCGAATTTATTTTAATGAAAAACTTTTGGGGTAAAAATCTATCATAAGATAGTTTTCTATTTAAGATACATAACTAATTTAGTTTATTCAGCATGAAATGGAGCTTAGTTATGTAGCAGGAGGCTGTATATTCTGCAACACTGGGACTATCAGTGAGTCAACAGTGGGTCAAAGCAGTAGCAGAGATGACAGTTGCTCTTTAAAAATTATGATTTAAATCGAGTTGATTTAAATCAAGCCTTTTTACTAGTGATTTAAATAATGATTTAAATTGTGATTTAAATCAACTCGATTTAAATCAAATCCACCCTGCCTGCAGTGTTTTTGAAATAGAGCAAGTCTGGTATGTAATGTGAGGCATTCCTTTCTGAGGACTTGTAGGATATTTTTTTTTTCATTTTTCTGACTGACAGCTTCATCCTTATTCCTACCTCTTGAACTTCAAGGTCTTCAAAAAAAAAAAAAGGTGATTTGATGGCTTTCCAGGTCCTTCCTATAGGGATTATTTAGATCTTCCTTCCTTCCTTCCTTCCTTCCTTCCTTCCTTCCTTCCTTCCTTCCTTCCTTCCTTCCCTCCCTCCCTCCCTCCCTCCCTCCCTTCCACTCTTTATTTTTCTCAAATTTCCCTTGGTTGATTGGGTGCACACAAAGTAAAATAAGAAATTGAACAAGGGAAGTGCAATAATTTATTTCTCTTTAATATGGATGAGTTATAGCACAGTGCTTTTCATTCCTTCTTCTTAGTGTTTTGACATCAGCCAATTAAAAAAAGATCATTTTTTGGACATTGAAAGAGATGAAAGCATAGGATTGTTTTGGCATTGATTAGTTTGGTATTTTTTAAAATTTTGTTATATTTTAATACAGGATTTTAAGCTCCTTTAGAATTAGGAGTAGTAAAGGCTCTAATTGTGTTTTTTTTCCCTTCAGATTAAGGTAGTGACGTTTCAGATGTGTGTGATTGTTTATAGTACTAGCCTGAAGCTCAACAAGATTTTGAACAAGAAATAGAATTCTCTCCGGAGCTTTAGAGAACATTTGTGATATACAAAGATCTTGGAGAACAACTTATCTATTGCTTCCCTTATATTCCTCATAGCATCTTTACATGGCATGATTTTTTTTTTATTTACAAAATGGTTGGTTACTACTAGTTTTGAATGGAAAAACACATTCATGGATTGAAAAATTGTTATAATTACAAGTAATAAATCACATACATTTGGTGCACTTGCTCAAAGAAAAGGAGAGGCAGATGATCAAAACAAGCCAACTTCCCTAGGGAAGAAAAGGGAGATCTGTGGCAAAGCAGCAGGTGTGGAGAATGGATGTTTCTTTTCTAATCAGTGCTCTGTTAGTTCCCTCTTCCCTTATTTCAAAATAAAACTTCTCCTTCTCCTCCTTCTCTTTCCCCTTTCCTTCTCCTTCTCTTCTCTCCTCTCCTTCCCTCCCCTTCCCTCCACTCTTCTCTCCTCCTCTTCCAGTCTAGTCTAGTCTAGTCCAGTCCAGTCCAGTCTAATGCAGTCTCATCTATTCTAATGTAGTCTAGTCTAGACTAGTCTATTCTATTCTTAGTCCAGTCTCATCTATTATAATATAGTCTTGTCTCATCTAGTCTCATCTAGTCTCATCTAGTCTGGTCTAAGTAGTCTTACATCACATTTTTAGCACCTATTTCCTACATAGTAAAGGAGAAATGGGTGAGGGTTACGCCAAATATGGCTTATTTAGTCTCTGAAAATAGCAACTACAAAACTTCTGTCACATGTTGTGTCAGATAATAAAGAATTCAATCAGGACCCTGTACTCTAATAGTAGTTTAATGATACAGAAGTGATGAGGGAGTTTTATGTTTACCAACAATGAGAAGGTCCATGGAATTTTATGATAATGCCAGACTCCCTTCTGAATCTGGGGTTTGTCCTGGAAATTTACTAAGGAATCTTCTAAAAGTCCCTCGGTTACTCAGAATGTAATTTCTATAATGCTAATTTCTTGTGAAGACAAAATATGTGTTTCTACTCAGATCTGTAAGCTTTAAAGAAAGTTTACAGAATGATTGCATTATTTGATTTCCTCCACTCTTCCCATGAAAATCAACATAACACTCATGGTAAGTAAGACAACATTTCTCTCTCCTCTCTTAAATTACCAGGATATTTAAATAATAAAAAACTTATTTTAAAAATTGACCAAAAAAACATGCCACTCCAACTTTGGTAACAAATTACTTTTGTATGTGGCATACAGCTGGCTGTTTTATGCATGTAAAGTGGTCCCTTTGTACTCAACTGCTTTGAAACTCATTGAATTTCATACTCAATGCATTTTGATGTGAAAATGTTGCCCTGGTACTCATCGTTTGTTTGGTACTCAATGTACAAGATAGAACTTGTTGGTGTTGGCTGCCATGAGACTCACTACATTATTCCTTATGAGAAACATTTGTTTGGTACGCATCATTTTTTGTAATCATCGCACCTCCCAGAATCAATTAACAATGAGTACCGAGGTACCACTGTATAACATAACATAGATATACTCCTTACTTTATTTAGCCTTACACTGCATTAAAAGGATTCCCTAAGAATGGGAATTCACTTTGGAAGAATTATTTTCATTGAAGAAAAGATTTCAGTCATCTTGAGAAGAACTTCTATAAGGAGCATCAGTTCCATCAGGAACATTGCTTGTGATAAATGAATAATGTTGAACTCTAATAAATATAAATATCACGCAAAGTAAAAATGAAAATACTTGGCATTGCTCCCCAGCTTTCCATCCATTCTGGTGATAAATTTCACTTGGAAATTGGAAGCTGAGAGCAATGCCTCTCTTAACAACCTTGTGGGTTGCTTGTGATGGCATAGCAAATCAAAACCATAGAGAGGAAAGTGTGTGCTAGATAACAATCATTACTGAAAACTCTGGCAGTAGCTTGACCCGGTGGCCTCTTTTTAAAGAAAAATCTTTAATACATAACACTATGGGATTCCTGAGAGTCCTTGTTTTGGGGCTCCTAGGGCAAAGGTCAGATCTTGGAATGTCACCAGGGCTGCTGCTTACCAGGAGGAGACAATTAGGTGAAATGTCTAGACTGCTGAGTTTCGGACACAGCGATAAGAACATTATCAACTCTCCAAGGTGATATAAACAAGATGCTGCTGGCTACAGAGTTTGTTTCGCCTTTCCCTTCCAGGGCTGGTTCAACTCCTGAATGCCCATAGGTTGCTTTTCTCCTTCCCTTTGGGATCTAAGTGTGGAATGGGTTTCCTTCTATGATCCTTTATTTCATGATGTTCGGCTATGGATGGCAGTGCAATTGTAGAATCAAATGAGAACGAGGATTGATCAATAAAAGCCATGAGTTTCACACATGCCCCCTGGCCATCTTGTAACGATGTAAGTTAATGAGCACCACATTCCACCCAGGAGAATCAAAACTGTCTTCTCTTGTGAAATTTTGGAAGCAAATTCTGCTTTATCACTCCGGAAAGAACAGGAAATGAAAAAGATAAGGGATTTATTTCCTGCATAGTACTAGTCTATTTACACATGTGTGTGTCTCTGTGTATGTGTATGTGTAGGCCGAGTGTGAGATAGAACCCACAAATGATTGACATGTTCTATAGCTCACTGGAAGAGCATATGCTTTACATGCATATCTCAGGCATGTCCAGGTACTCCTGTCACATGTAGTTGGATTTAATTCACAAGTGTTCAGCTTCTGAACACATCCTAGAATTCATAATCAAGGGGATTGATTGAGAGGCTGTGCAATAGCACAAATTCAAAGAAAGGGAAAGGCAGGAAGGAACTCAGTGGTGGGTTGCTACCAGTTTGGCCCGGTTCTCCCGAGCCGGTAGCGGTGACGATATGATGTCACCGAACCGTTTTTGCCCCCCCACCTGCCCCACCCACTCCCTGCGCCCCTCCCACCCACCCACCCCCGCGTTACTCTTACCTTTTATTTGGCCCCACCCCCAATCTATTGCTGCCTCCTGAGTCCCAGCTGATGGCTAGAGGGGAAAACATCAGCTGCTTGCAATTACTGCGAGTTCAATTCTCACCAGGCTCAAGGTTGACTCAGCCTTCCATCCTTTCTAAGGTGGGTAAATTGAGGACCCAGTTTGTGGGGGCAATAAGCTGACTTTGTATAAATATACAAAAGTATGAAGGCTATTGCTTAACGCACTGTAAGCCGCCCTGAGTCTCCGGAGAAGGGTGGCATATAAATTAAAGCAAAAAAACAAAACAAAACCAAAAAACAACTGTTTAAAGTCTTGCCGCGGGGCTTCAAAGGGCCCTACAGCTGATCAGTGTTAAAAGAAAACAAATGAGTAGACCAGTGCCTGCAAAAATACATGAATAGATCAGTGCCTGCAAAAATAAATGGGTACATTGGTACAGCTCTGCAAGCAGTTAAAAGCTTGGTAGACCAGTACCTCTGCTAAATCCTAAAGAATTGTCACATGACCATCAAGCCACACCCACAAAATAAGCCACGCTCACAGAACCGGTAGTAAAAAAAATTAGAACCCACACCCGAAGAAACTGCCTGATCAATACCATTGTTCAAGATAAGGCAAGTGCTTCTTCAACATTCCAGTGACAATAATTTTTAAAACCTTCAGGAGGAGATCTTTTGAAATCTATAGCTTAGCTGCATTAGATAACTTGCTTTGGATGGAACACAGGTTGTCTTTTCCAAAAGAATCCCAGGATCTCCAAAACTATCTTATTTATCATGCATGAAATAATACTTCTCTGATGCTGATAGCAAAGTTTTTCAAAATTTTCTTCTGTGAGTTCTGCCTAGATCTGTTTCTCGTGTGGGTATTTCAGAATCTTCTGGTCCTCACATCCATGTCTGTCAGGTGAGATGGCATAGATGGCCTTTATCTGTGCTTCCATTTATTTGCTGCATAATTTAAGAATCTGGGATTATCTACGGCTTGGCCAACAGCACCCGAACCTGTAACACTGAATGTTTTACTTCTACTGGCAAATGCTGTAGTACAATACTAGCAGGGGTGGGCTGCTGGGGGTTTGCAGGGGTTCGGGAGAACCTCTAGCTAAGATTCTGTGCAGTTCAGAGAACCCCCAAATCCCACTCCTGGCTGACCACTCCCCACCCACCCCGCCCAGGAATCCCCAGGAGTCCCGTTTTAGATGTAGGGTGCATGCGGAGGCTCGGGGAGGGTGAAAAACGGGCCTACTGGAAGTTCAGGAAGGGCAGAAACAGGCCCGTTTCTGGATCCAGAGGATCTCCGGAGCCTGGGGAGGCCGTTTTCACCCTCCTGGAGGCTCAAGGAAAGCCTCTGGGGCCCAGGGAGGGCAAAAATGCTCCCCCTGCTGTGGTGCAGGAGGCCAATTAGGCCACACCCACCATGGCCATGCTCACCCAGCAACTGGGCAGAGAACCCCTTGCTAAAATTTTTGAAGCCCACCCCTGAACACTCGTGTACTACACTGTCGGCTTCAGGGGTGGGTTCCAAATTTTTTTACTACTGGTTCTGTGGGCGTGGCTTATTTTGTGGGTGTGGCTTGGAGGTCATGTGACTAGGTGGGCATGGCTAGCTGGTCAGAGACATTTCTGGGTCCTCGCACTTACGACCAGTCCTCGCACTTACGACCCAACTCATTTGTTTGCTTTTAACACTGATCAGCTGTAGGACGGTCCTTTGAAGCCCCGCGGCAAGAGTTTAAACAGTTTTTTTCCCTCTAGTCATCAGCTGGGACTCAGGAGGCAGCGATAAATTGGGGGTGGGACCAAATAAAAGGTAAGAATAACGTGAGGGGGTGGGGGGGAGGGCAGGGGGGGAGAACCGCTTCGGTGACATCATATCATCACCGCTACCGGCTTGGCCGAACTGGACCGAACCAGGAGGAACCCACCACTGGTTGGCTTCTTCATCACTCAAGAAGATCTGTGAAAGTCCTCTGGGACCTGAGTGGATAATTTGCCTTAAGTTCAGGCAAATAACAGCAACCCCAGCTAAATACACTTTCCAGTCCAGCTAGTCTGAAAGCAATTGGCAACTTTGGATCCAGATTTTCTCCATCACATCCTATTTGACTATTGGTTGCTATTGGTAGGGTTGCTTTGTAATCGGGCATAAGTTATCTCCAGCTATAATAACCACATTTCCCCCTAATTTAACCACATTTAACCATAACCCAACGGTTACCCAACCGTAACACACAAATTCGTGAAGCGGTCCATATTTTTAAAAAGAGCTCTGGTGGCGCAGCAGACTAAAGCACTGTTATTAACATCAGCTGCCTGCAATTACTGCAAGTTCAAATCTCACCAGGCTCAAGGTTGACTCAGCCTTCCATCCTTTCTAAGGTGGGTAAAATGAGGACCCAGATTGTGGGGGCAATAAGCTGACTTTGTATAAAATATACAAAAGTATGAAGGCTATTGCTTAACGCATTGTAAGCCGCCCTGAGTCTCCGGAGAAGGGCGGCATATAAATAAATAATAATAATAAAAAAGATTCCTTGCATAAATGTATTTTATAGCTTCCTTTTGGAATATTCACATTGGTTTATTATCTTGCCAAAATAACTCCATTCATTTGCCCTTCTGCCTGGAACTGCAACCTAGAACTCAAACGTATAATCATCTCCTTTACTTTCTTAGCTTTCTCCACTATCTTATCTTTTCCAAGAGGTTTCCAAGAGGAATCGGTCCTCTCGCCCCTTCTGTTCAACATTTATGTGAAGCCACTGGGCGAGATCATCCGTGGCTTTGGGGTGAGATACCACCAGTACGCTGATGACACCCAGCTGTACATCTCCACCCCAGGCCACCCCAACGATGCCCTTGAAGTGATGTCCCAGTGTCTGGAGGCTGTGCGGATCTGGATGGGGAAGAACAGGCTCAAGCTCAACCCTTCCAAGACTGAGTGGCTGTGGCTCCCGGCATCCGGATATAGTCAGTTGACGCCATCACTGACTATTGGGGGCGAGTCTTTGGCCCCCACTGAAAGGGCTCACAATCTGGGAGTCCTCCTGGATAGGCAGCTGTCTTTGGAGGAACATCTGACGGCTGTTACCAGGGGGACCTTTTATCAGGTTCGCCTGATTCGCCAGTTGCGGCCCTTTCTTGATCGGGATTCCTTGTGCACAGTCACTCACGCCCTCGTCACCTCTCACCTTGACTACTGCAACGCTCTCTACATGGGGCTCCCCTTGAAGAGCACCCTCCAGCTGGTCCAGAATGCAGCAGCGCGGGTAGTGATGGGAGCAACATGGCGCTCCCATGTAACACCACTCCTGCGTGAGCTGCACTGGCTCCCGGTGGTCTTCCGGGTGCGCTTCAAGGTGTTGGTTATCACCTTTAAAGCGCTCCATGGCATAGGGCCTAGCTATCTCCGAGACCGCCTGCTGCTACCGACGACCTCCCATTGACCCGTGTGCTCCCACAGAGAGGGCCTCCTCAGGGTGCCATCAGCCAAACAATGTAGGCTGGTGGCCCCCAGGGGGAGGGCCTTCTCTGTGGGGGCTCCTACCCTCTGGAATCAGTTGCCCCCGGAGATAAGAAGGATCCATGACCTCAATGCCTTCCGTCGTTCCCTGAAAACTCATCTTTTCCAACAAGCCGGGTTGGCTTAGAAGAAATTTTTTAATTTTTTAATTAGTTTGTGATTCTTAACTTTCGGCCCAAATTTATATATATTTTTAAATGTTTTAATATTTGTATTCTATGTTTTTTATCTTGGCTGTACACCGCCCTGAGTCCTCAGGGAGAAGGACGGTATATAAATTGGAAATTAAATTAAATTAAATTAAATTAAATTAAATTCATAATTAACATTGTTGAAAATGCACATTCCCATTGCACATGGATGCCTTCTGTTCTGAATCAGGACTTGTCCACTTAGTTCTTTTATAAAGAACTAGCTGGTAACTCAGCATTGCCTGGGTATTTATAGACATCGAAGCCTTTATCTGACAGGGAGCCGTTGAGAGGGGCCTTTCTTCCCCCTACTCCCATGCCCATCATCCCTGCCCTCTCCCCTGCCCCCTCCCATGTGCTCCTCTTTCCTGCCCTGTCTACAATCTTGGCACTTTGCTCCAAATCTATCAGGCGTTTCCCCATTGCTCCACTGGAGGGAGACCGTCATGGCTGCCTTTCCAGAGAAAGCTGCAAAGGAACTGACGTCACAAACAATTTCCACTCTAGGATGCCACATTCACTCTCCTTAACAGCCCAGGCTCTCCATTCTCCCTCCCATGACATCACAAACAATTGCCACTCTAGGACGCCGCATTCGCTCTCCTTAACGGTCCAGGCATTCCACAGTTATGCTGGAACACACAGACACAGACACAGACACAGATGCACCCCATGGGTGTCTTACTCCAACAGTATTTGTTTCCAGATAGTAAGTCATCTGATAGTAAGTTTGGTTGAAATTGCGTTCCAGAATTATGCTGGAACATACATACATGCAGCCTTATTTATTTATTTATTTATTTATTTATTTATTTATTTATTTATTTATTTATTTATTTATTTTTCAAATTTCTATATTGCCCTTCTCACGAAGGACTCAGGGCGGTGTACAGCCAAGATAAAAACCAACAATATAAAAGTTGAAAACAATTTAAAATTATTAAATAGTTTGGCCAATAATCTAAAATAAAATAACCCACTAAAATAATATTTTAGGCCAGCCCTGCTTGATGGAATAATAATGTTTTAAGGGCGCAGCGAAAGGTATGAAGGTCAGGAATCCGACGCATCTCTGGGGGCCGCTCGTTCCAGAGGGCAATTGCCCCCACAGAGAGAGCTCTCCCCCTGGAGGTTGCCAGTCGACACTGTCTAACCGACGGCACCCTGAGGAGACCCTCTCTGTGGGAGCGTACTGGTCAATGGGAGGCTATCGGAGACAGAAGGCGATCTCATAAGTACCCAGGACCTATGCCATGGAGCGCTATCTATATAGATAGATAGATGGTGCAAAAAAAAAAAAAAAGTCTTCGCTTACTGAATTCATGTTGAATCAAGCTTAAAATGGAGTGCCTCCATGTCCTTAAATGTTTTTGCTTCTTCTCCTAATATTACTACCAGGGGTAAACTATTTTGCCTTGCAAAAGGATGGTAGAGAAGAGGCAAAACAGGCAAAAATACTCCTTTTCAATGGTTACGGACACATGGAGGACATTCCTATTACATTATGTGATGATGGCCATCAACATGGATGTCTTTAAAAGGAGAACAGACCATGGATTAAAATATTTCCGGTTTTTAATCCTGATTGTTATATATTTTCTCTAGTATTCCAGACAATGAGAGGATGTAATTGCATTTCTATCCTCTCATAGCTTTCCAATGTTCTCTAGATGGGTTAGAGACTGATCTGATTAAGGATCTCTCTTATCCTTTTTAAAAGATGAAGAGAAGGAGAACATGATTTGGGATGCTGGATGAAAAGCCAACTTTTTCTTTTAAGGTTTTTTGTCCTTGTCAGCTGCATATGTGACAACTCATTCATTTATATCATTCCCATGCCATGATTAAAAAATATATTACTCTCATCTTTCTCCAAAAGTATGCTAAGATCTGACATTCATTTCATATTATTGAAAAGATTACTGGAACTTGATTACAAGTACATCCAGAATGTGTTTTGGTTACGTACCTTAGTATGAAGCCCAGAGGACTACTTGGCCTTTTAAGCTTTTTCTTTTTTAAAAAAAAAAGCCAAGAAGAATTCAGCTTGCAGAAGAACTGCAAATGGTTTTACATCAAGGTTTTTGCTTGCATTTAATTTTACAAAATGCCCCATTTACCAGTAGTCTTGGGAGTGGGGAGATAGGCCAACCTAAAAACTAGAAGAGATCAAAGCGAGATAGTCAACATCCAAACATCTCATCACCATTACACACACCTACATACCCTTACCAAGTTTCTTAAAGCCCCTAGATACCTTCAAGTTCATTTAAAACTGGTTAAAAGCTGTGCCTGCCGAAATCCACACCTCTGCCATAGCATAGCTTGTGTTTTATGAATTCAGACATTTCTATTAAACTGCAAAACCACAGCTCACTTGAAGACATCGATCTTGGTCATTTTGCTTGACAGTGTTGCTATCATTAGCAATCCAGGTTTCAGAAAATTCTCTTCTGAAAGTGAAGCGAACCCCCAAATATGTTAAAGACATTTTCAGTCATAGAGATGACAGATACAATAGGAGCTTATGTTTACTTACTGAAACACACAGAGATTGACACCAATATCAAACTTTGTTCTACGATCTTCCTTTTTAGGATGTAGAATTTAAAAAAGACATTCCCAAGGATTTTTATCATTATGTTTACTTTGCTAGTGTGTGTGCAATGCAGGGGTGAAATCCAGCAGGTTCTGACAGGTTCTGGAGAACTGGTAGCAGAAATTTTGAGTAGTTCAGAGAACAGGCAAATACCACCTCTGGCTGGCCCCAGAGTGGGGTGGGAATGGAGATTTTGCAATATCCTTCCCCCAGGAGTGGGGAGGGAATAGGGATTTTGCAGTATCCTTCCCCTGCCATGCCCACTTAGCCACGCCCACCAAGCCACACCACGCCCACCAAGCCATGCCGACAGAACCAGTAGTAAAAAAAAATTGGATTTCACCACTGGTGCAATTGCTTGTCCTTTGAACTCATGGACCCATAATTTATGGTGATTGTAAGTGTAACAGTTACACATAGAGATTTTAAATCAAATCAGTTTGTTACAGCCTTAACGTTCAGATGCAATAAAATATTTAATAGTAGAACGGTTACATATTTCTCCGATAACAATTAAAAAACTGTAAGTTTTATCGGATCTAAAAAATAATTAAGAACAAATATAATAAAATAAAACAGAATAAAAGTACCGGTAGTACCAAAAAGAATTCCAAACTTAATTAATGATGGATTGTACACATAGCAGCACAAAATTGGACAACTTGGAAAGCTATAAAGATATACAGATATCTGGGATCTATAGTGAAGCCAGAACAAATTAACAATACAAAAATAGCATAGATTCTAGTGGGCCCAACAAATATAATGCTTCTTTTTCTTCTCTCTTTTTTTTAAATTATATATTAAGTAAACTATATAATTTTATATAGCAACTGTAAGTTTGGATCAATAATCCAAAAAAGGAAACATATTTTATTTTTAGACACATGATGCATGCATAGGACTTCCATTCTTAAATAATAATGTGATATTGCTGA
Source organism: Arizona elegans (assembly GCA_022577455.1). Lineage (NCBI taxonomy): Eukaryota > Metazoa > Chordata > Lepidosauria > Squamata > Colubridae > Arizona > Arizona elegans. Next base: position 2,802,873 of record JAKOOJ010000013.1, on the reverse strand, counting down.
AATATCAAAAACCAGTGACATCATTACTATCAACATTAGGTAAATTGCTACGTAGATCACTATATTTGAACAAAATAGGTGCTTATAAAGTCTGTGTAATATTTACCATATTATTTCCATGTTTTAGATCAGAAGTTCTTCATGATAGATGGAGCCAATGGAACCTCTCAGTACAAAAACTTCTTGTAACTTTCAAAGTCTTTCTTTCTGAATGTTCATTTCAAAGACAACATCAATATAACACGATGAACTGTGACATCACCAGGATTTCATTAATTACAATTAAAAATTAAATTAAAATTAAATTTTTAATTAATGATTAAAATTTTAAATGTACATCTAAATTTAAATTAAGTTTCTTTCTTTTTTTTTATCTTGTCCACATCTTTATCTGGAATCTGTCCACTGACAGGGACAAAAGTCAATAGAAAACAGGAGAAGTATCAACATCTTCAGTTATAGGACCTTCTCTTTACAAGTCCCAAGATGACTGCAGTTTATGAGCTTCTCCGGCCATAAAAAAGTTCAAGAAATCTCCAAACCTAACAAGCTTGAGATTCTTACAATGGAAAATAAACTTCTAAAAGACAAAAACTGGAATTCTTTTACAACAAATAAGAAGCATATAAATTTGTTCTCCTATTTGTCCATTCAAACTAGAGTTGTACAGTATATATTCCTACAAAAGACCTATGTAAATCTACACAGCTTTTCAGCACTATTTGCATCTGTAACAAAACCAATAATCACACAAATACCCACCCACACAAACCACAATGATATCATTGCACAAATGCCACAACTTTGCATTGGTATCACAATGTCTGATGCAAGAAGGTTAGTCAGAGTATTTGGCTGATTACTTCATCATGTATGGGTCATCATTTTCCTATCTCCAGCCCCCACCCCAAATATTTTTATCCTGGGGTTATTAAACTAACCACAAATAGCAACCAAGGTTGTGCTGGAAACACAACCCAGAATGGATTTTCCAGTTGAAGCCAATTCAGGTAATGTAAAACTTATGCATAAAAACTTCATGGAGATCACTGAAATAAATAAATAAATAAATATGCAGCTGTTTTTCTAGTTAGAAAAATCAGCTATGCGCTCACCTCTACAGAACTGTTTTGTATGTAAAATTTGCAGATTAATGTTAGGCAGCATTCAGAGGCACATGGTAGAAGTAAGACATGACAAGGAAAAGAGGAATGTTCATGGACCCTTTGGGGTTCAGCTGGATGAATTGAAGAAATGCATTATTTACTCCAGAACTCAACTGCCAGACTTCTCCAGCCAACATCGTAGCTAATTTTGAGAGTTATGAGATGTCTGGAGGATATCCAGATTGGATAGGCGACTTTAAGGGAAACTCTAGAAAATAAGTTTTCCTCATAAATGAAGGTATCTAGGGCTCATCCACTTGTTATCAAAAGTATTTAACAGACGTCACAATGTGGGAAAACTATACATCGTATAGTTTATCAAATATAGTTTGGTTGCCCAAATATAAAAAAGATGTTGAGACTCTAGAAAGAGTACAGAGAAGAGAAACAAAGATGATTAGGAGACTGGAGGCTAAACATATGAAGAACAGTTGCAGGGATTCGATATGTCTAGTTCAATGAAAAGAAGGGACTTGGGGTGACATGATAGCAGTGTAGTCTATTCTGTAGTCTATTCTGGGTGTCAGCAACCTGCAACTCTGGAGCCACATGCGGCTCTTTGGGCTCTCTGTGTTGTGGCTCCGTTGCCTGAGCCTGGGCTATCGACAGATGCAGACTCTGAGAGTGAGGGGGAGGAGTTGGCAAGGCCTCCCTCTCCAGGACCTTCCTCTCTGGCAATGCCTCTGGAGGACACCGAAGGCCAAACGATTGGCTCAGAGCCAAGTACGTCCCCGCAGCCACAGGTGGACAGCAACGAGGAAAGTAAGTGCTGGCTGGACCCTCGCCAGTGGCGCAGGGAGAAGCATGCGCAGCAGAGGGGAAGGCGTGCCAGAGATTAGCTGAGTCACTGGACCACACCCCACAGGCTATAAAAGGGAGTGTGGTGGCCATTCGGACTCTGTGACGGACAAAGCTAATCTCTGGCGAGGCACTTTGCACCTTTGGACACAACACCTATTTGCTGTGGATTTAATTACAAACTGGACTATTCAAACTGTGTGTATTTTTGTCTGTGTTATCGGAGTAAAAGTTCTTGGCAGGCAGCCACAGAGTTGCTGCCAAGTTCCTTATCATTGACGTTGAGTGTTTGAAGAGTTTATTTAACCCTTGGCTGGCTGGTTGGGGGGGTGCATGGTACGGGGACAGAACACTCTGCTGTGGCTCCCTGTCGGGTGATCCCACCACTGGCTGGCCCCGTCCCTTGCCCTCCCCTCCCAATCACTCCTTTCCTGACCTCAGAAGACCCCTATGAAGGGTCACCACAAAGAAGAGGGTGGTCAAGTTATTCTTCAAAGCACCTGAAGGCAGGACAAGAAGCAATGGATGGAAACTAATCAAGAAGAGGAGCAACCTAGAAAGAAAGAGAAATTTCCTGACTAGAATACCTCCAACTCTGTTATTCTGTATGTAACTATGATTTGGGGGAAAGGGATAAATAGCCACCATTTTCTTTATTCTCTCTCTTTTTTAAACTGAAACTTAAACCATGTGTGGACAGTCTTTTGACAGGCTGGCTTTTTTGGGTTGGTCAAAGGGCACATGCCAAAGACGTAGACTAAATATACCAGCACCAAAATTATTCTAGCATCTTAATGAAACAAAACTTTTCAAAGTTTCTCCCATAAACACTCCCTATGATCATGGCTTCCTAGCCTCCTTCTTTTCTCCCCGTCTTCTAAAGTAATGTTTTACTAAAAGATATTGAAAACAGAATGGATTCCCAAACAGTAAAGCACTGGGTGTATTTTTAATGCACTGCAAGAGGTAAATGGCTACAAAAATCCAAGCAGAAAAATCTTTAGCACAGAAATAACATGGAAGCTGACCTAAAGAATGTTTATTTTCCTTGCTGGGCTGACAGCTTTGAAAATCAGCAAGTTTCTCTTTTGGGTCAATTAAACTTTTGTTCGGTGAAATTGCTCTGGAGCCAAGACTCCAAGAACATGCGGTATTGATTGTAAACCATGCATAACCCATGCAGTATTTTTTTTCCTTCTAACCTAAGTGAGCAATAATATCAGAGGGGCAATTTCCCACACAGGCAGTCTGTAAGAGTGAAGATCTTGGATGATGGATATTTACTGCTTGAAACACTAGTAGAATGTCCGAGAATGATGTCACAGCCCGTGTGAGCAGGTAGAATTCCAGGGTTAGCACAGCTACTACCCACACGTGATTATCAAGTGAAGTGTTAGTACCACTTTATAATGCCTTGGTAACACCACACTTGGAATATTGCATCCAGTTTTGGTCGCCACAATGTAAAAGAAGATATTGAAAAAAGAAGACTCCAGAAAGAGTGCAGAGAAGAGCAACAAAGATGATTAGGAGACTGGAGGATAAAACATAGGAAGAAATCAGGAATTGGGTATGTCTAGTTTAATGAAAAGAAGGACTAGGGGAGACATGATAGCAGTGTTCCAATATCTCAGGGGCTGCCACATAGAAGAGGGAGTCAAGCTATTCTCTAAAGCACCTGAGGGTAGAAGAAGAAGCAATGGGTGGAAACTAATCAAGGGGAGAAGCAACTTAGAACTAAGGAGAAATTTCCTGACAGTTAGAACAATTAATCAGTGGAACAACTTGCCTCCAGAAGTTGTAAATGCTCCAATATTGGAAGTTTTTTACTGAGCCTGGTGGCTCAGCAGACTGATAGCATTGTGATTAACACCAGCTGTCTACAATTACTGTAAGTTAGAATCTCACCAGGCTCAAGGTTGACTCAGCCTTCCATCCTTTCTAAAGTAGGTAAATTGAGGACCCAGTTTGTGGGGGCAATAAGCTGACTTTGTATAAATATACAAAAGAATGAAGGCTATTGCTTAACGCATTGTAAGCCGCCCTGAGTCTCCGGAGAAGGGCGGTATATAAATCAAATTTAAAAAAAAAAGTTTTAAAGAAAAGATTGAACAGCCATTTGTCTGAAATGGTATAGAGCACAGGTGTCAAACTCACAGCATCATGTTGCCATCACATGATGTTTTGTGATGTTTTTTCCATTCGCAGAGCTGGGATGGGCGTGGCCTGTGCATGCGGGCCGCCAGTTTGACAGTTGTACTGCTTTGCATAGAGACAATAACTGGCTAAATTTTTTGCAACTTTGTGATCATTGTTGGATTTTATTGGTATCATATTATAATTATTACTCTGTTGGTTTGCATGTACATTGAGAGTTTCTGTACTGGAGACAAATTTCTTGCATATCTAATCACACCAAATAAAGTCTAGTCTAGTCTAGTCTAGTCTAGTCTAGTCTAGTCTAGTCTAGTCTATCCGATTCAATTCCTTTTACAAATAACTCAAGAACTCCCCACATACTTCTCCCCCCCAAATCATGTTAGGACTAGCCTCTCTGCGCCTTGAAAACAACTGTTAAACATGGCCCAGCAGCTACAATTTATTTATTTGTTTGTTTGTTTATTTGTTTGTTTTTTATTTATTTATTTATTATTTTATTATTATTATTTTATTTTCTCTTGACACCCCCTCCTTTCCCTCACAGTGCAATGCATGTGGAAATATAAGGAAAGCACTTCAACTTTCAGAGAGTGCTTGGCAGTCTCTTAAATTCACTTGGGATATGCCGGTGCTTCCATGGAAACCGAAGCCCACATGCACACACATCCATGCACACACAAAGGCACACATAAATCTTCCCCTGAAAATATAGCTTAACCTTCATTTCTTTTCTGGCACTGATTTTGCTAGGGTTTTGTTGCTCTTTCGCTTGGGGAGGTGCTCGGAGAAGGTTTGCTTCGATCTTGGGCATGTTTTACTTGGAAATAAGTCCTATGGTAGCCAATAAGGCTTATGATTATGCAGGACTGCAAGTTTATCGGTCTTATAATGCCTGTTGCGGTATTCATCATGATCCCATAGCAAACTGTCAGGACTGAGCAAGAGTCAGTTGCTGGAGGACAGGCAGGAAGCAAAAGGAAAGCCAGAGCTGATGAACCAAATCAAGAGGTGAGAAACCTCACCATCAGAATCAGGGACTTTGGCCAGGTAAGATTTCTGAATCCCATAGTGGAGTCTTTGATGTGCAGCCTTCCATATTAACTGCAACCACATCTCATAATCTGAGAAAAGCCTGGTTGAATTAAAACAGAGGTCTATGAAGACTCTAGCCTACGTCTCACAATAGCCAATCAGATAACCTCAGATAGTCCAGAGGCGTAGCATGGAAACATGAATTGCGTTCTCTTGCTTCTGTTCCCCACCAGTTGCCTTTATATTTTGAGTCTAGCAAATGCATCAACCATCTTCTAGACAATAGAGAGGGGGGGAGGGAGAGGGAGAGAGGGAGAAGTGTGTGTGTGAGAGAGAGATGATAGGTAGATAGATGATAGATAGAGATAGATAGAAAGAAATAGACAGATGATAGGTAGACAGATAGACAGAGATGATAAACAGATGATAGATAGATAGATAGATAGATAGATAGATAGATAGATAGATAGATAGATGATAGATAGATAGATAGATAGATAGATAGATAGATATAGGTGATAGATAGATAGATAGATAGATAGATAGATAGATAGATAGATAGATAGATAGATGATAGAGATAGATAGATAGAAATAGACAGATGATAGATAGACAGATAGACAGAGATAGATGATAGACAGATGATAGATAGAGATATAGATGATAGATAGATAGATGATAGATGATAGATAGATAGATAGATAGATAGATAGATAGATGATAGATAGATGATAGAGATAGATAGATAATAGATAGACAGATAGACAGAGATAGATGAGATAGATAGATAGATAGATAGATAGATAGATAACCATTTGAATTAACATTTTATTGCTTTATTGCTTTATCATTATTTGTAAGTCTGTGGTTTGGTATTTGTTTCATTTGGTATTGGGGAATTTTTTGGTAAGATGTCTAGAGCCATATTGGTTGAGTTGGGTAGCAATATAAATATTTTAAATAGGTAGGAAAGTAGGGAGAGGGGGGGAGGAAGGATTTCCCCCCATGATTATATGTACAGAGCTGGAAACATTTGACACTACCCACAATGGACAAGTGATTGGTGAAATTGACAGATCTTGCTGAGATGGATAAATTAACTTCTTTGAATTGAAGAGGGGTTGGACTTACAACATTTGTGGGAATGTAACATCTCAAGGCTGATTACTTGCTTCACTCCACCCCCCAGGCTCTTCCTGCTGTTCTCCTACACCCACATCAAATTCTCCCAAAGTTGTTGCTACTCTATTTAGCTTTTCATGTGTCCACTCAAGAGCAACTGATTTCTATCTCCGCCCTTCATTTTCCCCACCCCACCTCTGCAAGCAATTAATTATCAAGCTGCACCTAAATTATAAATTAGTAACTTTAGGGGAAGAAGAAATAGATTACTTGATATTACAAAAAGCAAGAATGCTGGGAATGGAGAGCGGCAGCTGTTTTAGAAGCATTGCCTTTTTCTTTGTTCGGAATGCTGTTTAAACATTGGCAGGGGGCCTCATTACAGACGAATCGATGAATTAGTAAGTAGACTTGTAGCCATGAGAGACAGCGGGGGCTCCTGTGGCGAAAACAGATTTGCACAAAAGAGAGGGAAAGGAGGAGAAGCATAACCCCAGTCCCAAAATGTAACAAAGTCAATATTTTATAATAACCTGCCAAAGGAGGGGGGAGGGAGTAGAAAAACAATTGTAAAAAGAAAAAACATTGTTAGTGAGCTCAGGTTCCAACCAAGTAAAGATGCCTATCACCAAGTTAAGCTCTTGACTCCTGGTGACTACATAGATTATGGACAGGCCGTTTTCTTGGAAGTATTAGAGAAGGGGTTGCATTCCCTTTTTCTTGAATGCTTTTCCCACTCCCAGTCTAGGTTACGGATTCTTTGTTGGTTTCCCATCCAGGTTCCAACCAGGCCCGACCAGGGGTGGGTTCTAAATTTTTTTACTACTGGTTCTGTGGGCATGGCTTATTTTGTGGGCGTGGCTTGATGGTCATGTGACAATTCTTTAGGATTTAGCATTTGTTTTTGGAGGCACCGGTCTACTCATTTGTTTTTGGAGGCACCAGTCTACTCATTTGTTTTTGGAGGCACCAGTCTACCACCACACTGCCTTTTAACACTGATCAGCTGTAGGGTGGCCCTTTGAAGCCCCGTGGCAAGAGTTTAAACAGTTTTTTTTCCTTCTAGCCGATCAGCTGGGACTCGGGAGGCAGCAATAGATTGCGGGTGGGGCCAAATAAAAGGTAAGAATAACACGTGGGGGTGTGGGGGAGGGGTGGGAGGGCCCAGCTCCCGAACAAAGAGAACCCGTTCGGTGACATCATATCATCACCGCTACCGGCTTGGCCGAACCGGGCCGAACGGGGAGGAACCCACCACTGGGCCTGACCCTGCTTATCATCCAAGTTAAGGCAAAGCCATCTCGGAGGCTGAAACATTAACAGTTTAATAGAATAACGGAGTTGGAAGGGACCTTGGAGGTCTTCTAATCCAACACCCCTGCCCAGGTAGGAAACCCTATACCTTTTCAGACAAAGGGTTACCCAATCTCTTCTTAAAATCTTCCAGTGTTGGAGCATACACAACTTCTGGATGCAAGTCACTCCACTGATTAATTGTTCTAACTGTTAATTGTTCTAGTTTCATCATCTAAGTGTTGGTTGCAGAGCAATATTTGGGATTTTGTCAACAGATCTGAAACTAAGATATATATCTAAGGAAATGTGACTGAAGGGAGTGGTGTCTTTGATGGCCATGATTCTCCTGTCCCTGGGCTGGTTCTGTGAAGCCAGAAAGGCAGGTGCTAATCACTCTGCATTTTATTAATCCAATGTTCTTGTGATATACAATACAAAAAGTACAAAAAGTAGAAAGAAACAGGGAGGGATACACCTTCCCTTGTTACCTGGCTTCTGCCAGCTGCTAGAATATCCTAAGCTAGGTATTATACAACCATAGCAGGGGTGCTATTCAGCAGGTTCTGACAGGTTCTGGAGAACCGGTAGCGGAAATTTTGAGTAGTTCAGAGAACCGGCAAATACCATATCTGGCTGGCCGCAGAGTGGAGTGGGAATGGAGTTTTTGCAATATCCTTCCCCCAGGAGTGGAGAGGGAATGGGGATTTTGCAGTATCCTTCTCCTGGAGTGGGGTGGGAATGGAGATTTTGCCGTATTCTTCCCCTGCCATGCCCATCAAGCCACGCCCAACAAGCCACACCATGCCCAACAAGCCATGGCCACAGAACCGGTAGTAAAAAAAATTTGAATTCCACCACTGAACTGTAGTCTATTGAATCAATGTATTTATATATTCTAGCTTTAAAAACTAAAACAAAACCACTGAGTTTAGTAGGGCTGATAATTGATATTCTTGCTGTTATTTTAACAATTTATTGGAATTTTTTATTTGGCTTACAAAGCTATATATCTATTCCCATTAAATGAAACTAATACTGGATTACAGATGAATCTAATTAATAAATTGCCCATCCATATGCCTAGTAATAAGAAAAATACCATTGTTTTGGAACCATAGTAGAGCTCTGTCAGAGAACAGGTAAGTTAAGCTAGTTCAGCAGATCAGCGGATCAAATCTCACCGGCTCAAGGTTGACTCAGCCTTCCATCCTTCCAAAGTGGGTAAAATGAGGACCCAGATTGTTGGGGGCAATATGCTATTTAGTATACTGTCTTTGGTGTAAGCCGCCCAGAGTCCTCGGAGAGTGGGCAGCATAGAAATATGACTAATAAAATAAATAAATAAATAAAGTTACCTATTAAAATAGTTTTTTATAATTCATACTATTACTTAAATTCAAAGTAATCATAAGCCTACTCGTAATGATTGGCTTATTTAATAAAGGTGTCTAATTTAGTAAACACTATGTTTCAATGACCTAGCCCAATGTTTCTCAACCTTGGCAACTTTAAGATTTGTGTCAGCACTTTAAGCTGCATTTACTCTAGTGCTGACATAAGAAGGAGAAGCGGAGGCATCTGGAAAGGGATGTTTGACTTTTCACCTACTTATTTTCCCTGGAGATAATATCCCCTAGGAGATGGGATGGGAGGGGGGAAATTCCTTTGAGCTGGAGCAGTAGATTAGGGGTAAAGTGACTTGGAAGATGGCCAATGAGTGCAGGGGAGTGGGGAACAGAAAGGGGGGGTTTTGGGTCTGGAAGTCAGTGTTGGCTACGATGGAGTTGGACTTAGAATGTCCTGCTTAATAAATGGGAGTTTTTTTCATCAAAGACTTTGTTTGAAATGCAATTTATTTGAGACAACCTCGAAACCTGACAATTTGGGGACTTCAACTCCCAGAATTCCCCCAGGTGGCATGGGAGGTTAAGAAATTCTGGGAGCTGAACCCCACACATCTTAAAATAACCAAGGTTGAGAAGCACTGACCTAGCCCATTAAGCAATATCACATATTAATCATGATACAGCTCTTCCATCTGAAAACTACCATAGCCATACTATCTTGCCAATTCTAAGTCCCATCACTTAACTTGAGGTTTCACTCACCTTTATGCCCAAAATTGGATTAGAACTCACAGTCTCCAGATTTCTTGCCTACTGCTTAACCAGAGTGGCTCTCAGTTAAAAATGTACAATCCAAAGCTTAGACAGTAAACCCTGCCTCCATCCACCCGCATCATAGATATTACTTTCACCTTTGAAAGAGCAAAAAACTAGTTAAAATCTGTCCAACAATTATCCATGACAGGAAGGGGCATTGTATATACATGTATGAATAAGTGTGTGCATTTGTGTGTGCATGCATGTAATGCATGTAGTAGGCATGTATGCATGTATTAATAGGGAGCTGAAAATAATATTTTCTCTCCTTCCCATGCTTCCTCTGATGTTAGTATGGGAGCACAAAACATTTCAACCTCATAGTTTTCAATTTGCAAATAGTTGTTTTGAGTGTGAAACAATCACATGTGGATTTTGAAAATGTTGTTTTAAGGTTGGAACAAAGCATCACATAACTTGAGGTTTCACTCACCTTTATGGCCAAAATTGGATTAGAACTCACTTTCTCCACATTTCTTGCCTACTGCTTAACCACTACTCCAGAGAGCCACTCCAGAGTGGCTCTCGGTTTAAAATGTACACTCCAAAAATTTAGACAGTAAACACTGCCTCCATCCACCTACATCATAGATATTACTTTGGAAGAGCAAAAAACTAGTTCAAATCTGTCTAACAACTATCCATCGCACACAGGATCTACCAAGAGTGAATGGTCCCAGTCCACGTCACTAGGGCATTGTGTGCAATCCATTTTAATTTCTTTTAATTTCTCTTTTATTTTTTGCACTTCACGTTTAACACCTAGGGGCAAGGATCCTGAGAATTCCTGATCAATTAATCACACGAGTTTGTGGTAATGAATTATTTGGTGGAAATGTTTTAAGCCCTCATATGAACGAATAAATTATTCTGAAGGGAAAAATTAATGGCTGCCTTTAGTGATGAAAGCATACCCTAAACAGCCATCATCTTTTTAGAAAAGGTATGTAAGAAATCTGAATGCTCTTTCCACTATTATTTTTCCATAAAATTAAATTATTTTCAGAAAAGTAAAAAATGTCATTGTTATGGTGTATAATGTTACATGAAAAATACTTTTATTCTGCAAACTGACATTTAATGTTTACTGAAACACAGTTTTATTTTTTGAACAAAACATACATGAATGATATATTTTTAAAAAATAATAAAAAAATATTTCATTCCTTTTACTGTTGAGATGTTTGAGCCATTAGTAATTAATATCATATTATGGCGCATAGCAAATTTCATATATGGTTACGAAAAATTGTATCCAATGAGTGCAGAACAAATTGTCAACAGGCAAATGTAAGATTTTACATAGTGTCAAATGATTCAAGTAAAAGCAGCAACAAAAGCAAGGAAATACTGACATGCTCATATTTATACACAGATATAATTATGTTAACAAGAAAAAAAAGAAGGAAAGAAAAAAGAAGGGGCCATCATAAACAAAAATATTATAACTTGCTTGAAAGACTTTTGCTTGTTACTTTCAACAAAAATGAAAAGGGAAAGGAATTCCATAGCTGGAAAATGCATATCAACAGACCATTTATGCAAAATCAGGAGTAAGTTTATCCTTCCAGTCAGTGGGGAAATCCAAATTTTTTTACTACCGCTTCTGTGGGCGTGGCTTGGTGGGCGTGGCAGGGGAAGGATACTGCAAAATCTCCATTCCCACCAGGGGTGGGTTCTATCTACTTTTACTACCAGTTCGCAACGGGGCCACGCGTGCACGCTTGCTTCGCGCACACACACTCTTCTGCGCATGTGCAGAAGCATTCTGATGACGTCGGAGTCGGTGGGCGGAGCCTCCTGCCGGTTTTTCTACCGGTTCTATAGAACCTGTCCGAACCAGGGGCAACCCACCTCTGATTCCCACCCCACTCCAGGGGAAGGATACTGCAAAATCTCCATTCCCTCCTCACTCTGGGGCCAGCCAGAGGTGGTATTTGCCGGTTCTCTGAACTACTCAAAATTTCTGCTGCCAGTTCTCCAGAACCTGTCAGAACCTGCTGGATTTCCCCCCTGCTTCCAGTATTGTATCTTAATTTCTTTGTCCAATGCCCAAACATCTACAATTCTTTATATCTTCATTGAATCAAAAGACTAAGAATAAAGTCAGGAAGTACACAGGCATCTTTGCTATGGAACAATTGATCTCAAGTCATCTTAACAATCTTGTGCATTTCAGCCCCAAATGTAGCAATTAGAGGACAAAGCTAAACTTTTAGATGTTCTGTGATAGTGAAATTCTAACCAGCAAAGAAGCAAAAACATGCTGTTCTATAGAAGTATTTGGAGTCTAATTTTCAATCAGCTGATCCATAGCCTTCCTTTTTAAAGAAATGTACATTATTCCAGAATGTAGTATCCATTCCTGTAATGGCAGGAAGGGGCATTGTATATACATGTATGAATAAGTGTGTGCATGCATGTAATGCATATAGTAGGCATGTATGTATGTATTAATAGGGAGCTGAAAATAATATTTTCCCTCCTTTGCATGCTTCCTCTGACGTTAGTATGGAAGTGCAAAACATTCCAACCTCATAGTTTTCAATCTGCAAATAGTTGTTTTGAGTGTGAAACAATCAAATGTGGATTTTGAAAATGTTGTTTTAAGGTTGGAACAAAGCACTGATCTGTCCCAAATGTGAAACATATCAAGCCAACTCTAAGGATTGCAGCTGGGCTCTGGATTTTGTGACTTGTGAATACTTTTAGAGAAGGTTTTCCCAGCCTAACTTGTATGGCAATAGTACGAGTTCAAGAGCTGAAAAGTATTATATTGAAAAATACCCCAAAAAATTCTAGATTGGATTGATCTACTCTATTGAATTCTGAGATGAGCGTGTACACAGTCTATGTGTACTTTTAGGACTGACTGTTAAATATTAGTTATTAAGAAGATCAGCAACCTTTTTCTTTTGCAGCTAGTAATAATCCCTATAAACAACTTCAGTGAAAGTTAAGATAATCAGAGTCAACAATATTGCTTTAGGGTGCCTGATAGATCTTCTTCTTCTTCTTCTTCTTCTTCTTCTTCTTCTTCTTCTTCTTCTTCTTCTTCTTCTTCTTCTTCTTCTTCTTCTTCTTCTTCTTCTTCTTCTTCTCCTCCTCCTCCTCCTCCTCCTCCTCCTCCTCCTCCTCCTCCTCCTCCTCCTCCTCCTCCTCCTCCTCCTCCTCTTCCTGTTTTACCATTCCAGGTATCAAGGGAGATACAAAATTCTGGTTCCTGCTCTTCTGGTGGCCTCAACCATTTTTATTTGATGCTGTTATAGTGTGTCTTTGATGTTGTCTCTCCATCTTCTTCGGGTCCTGCCTTGTGCCCTTTGACCTTCTCCTCTTTTTGCATATGTCTCAAGACATTCTCTCCAGGTGAGTAAACTGCATCATTTGCTGTTTTTGTATATAGTTTAAGTTTGATAGGTAGTTTCAAAAAGAGTCATGTTTTTCTATGACTCCATCTGCTATCAAAATGGAGTTTCCATGTCTGTTGGCCAAGAAGATGATTTTTACTCATCCTCCCCCCCTCATCTAAATGTTAAAATAACTTTATAGGGGAAAAGTCCCAAGCATTCTTCATCTGAAATTTGATCATTCAAATGGACTCAGCATAGATCAGCTTGCCACCAATTCTGGTCTTGAATGGAAAACAAGAAAACAGCAGCTCGTATCAAGTTCCCATTGTTTCTGATTCTTGGAATTGAGTTTTGCTTTAATAAAATATAACTGACTCAAGATATTAAGACAGAAATGTTTGAGTGAGCTGTTTTGTTCCAAGCTCAGAACAAAACTCATTTCTTGCACAGATGATTTTTATAGCTCAGTTCTATAGTAGTCCTAATCTCCTAAACAAGAGATGGAAGACTTGTTCTGGATAGCTCTCAACAAGAAAACTCTGTGCTATTGAGAAAAAGTATCCTTTTTAAAAAAAATCATTAAAAACATTCAATCTGATGAAGATGCTTTTGAGATTTAGTTCAAAGGAAAAGAGAATTTTGATGGCATTTGTTGTGAGTGGAAAATGATCTCCTTGAACTTATTTAGGAGGAAGTGTGGATGCTGAGACTTGCACTGCATAGCCCTCTTTTGAGGAATGTCCATGACTGACATCTAATGTTCCCATCCAACAAGAAGAGATCAGGAGGAATTCTTTCCCTTGGGACTTTTTCAGAACAGGAAATATAGACAGCTAAGAAAGAGAATAAACTTAAATGCAAAGGAATACAACAGAAAGGGGTGGTGGGAACATTCAACAGAAGCATCTTTGTCTTCTCCAGAAACAAATATTGTCAAAAGAAGTTCCACAGAAATTCTCAAAAGCATCTTGAGTATAAAACATGAAAATCTCTTTTTGCAGGAGAGAGAAACATTGGAGAATTTGCAACGCTGATTTCAACATGTAATAAAGATCATATTACAGAAACTCGCTATATTTAAGTGATAAGTTTAGGAACCTTTAGCTGCTGATACAGTTCTACAGAGGAATTATTGAGTCTGTCATCTGCACCTCTATAACTGTCTGGTTTGGCTCTGCAACCCAACAAGACAGACACAGACTTCAAAGGATAATTAGAACTGCAGGAAAAAACAATGGCTACCAACCTGCCTTCCATTGAGGACCTGTATACTGCACGAGTTAAAAAGAGGGCTGTGAAAATATCTACAGACCCCTCGCATCCTGGACATAAACTGTTTCAACTCCTACCCTCAAAATAGAGCACTGCACACCAGAACAACTAGACACAAGAACAGTTTTTTTCCGAACAGCATCACTCTGCTAAACAAATAATTCCCTCAACACTGTCAAACTAGTTACTAAGTCTGCATTACTATTAATCTTCTCATCATTCCCACCATCCATCTCCTTCCACTTATGACTGTATGAATGTAATTTTGTGGCTTGTATCCTTATGATTTATATTGATATTGTTTCCTGATTGCTTATTTGTACCCTATGACTATCATTAAGTGTTGTACCTTATGATTCTTGACAAATGTATCTTTTCTTTTATGTACTCTGAGAGCGTATGCACCAAGACAAATTCCTTGTGTGTCCAATCACACTTGGCCAATAAAAAAATATATTCTATTCTATTTTGTTATTCTATTTATTCTAGATCGGTGCCAACACCCTCTGAAATTTCCCATGGCAATAACAAGAACGACAACTAATTCTTTCCATTGCAAACCATTCTTCTGATTTTCTCCGTTCTGTCCCCCTGTACATCTTTCCAATCTCTTTTCTTCGTCTTCTTCTGTTGTCATATTTTCTGTTCCCCTTAGGGCTGCCTCAATTGGTGTTGCCCTTCCAAACAAACACCGAGAAATTTAAAAAGCTCTGATTTAGTTAATGCATTCTAGGATTTCTCTCTCGTCCGAACCCAGAAGGACCCAGAGATCAGCAGGAAGTGGGGTAGGGTGTGGGTGGGAGGAGGCTTGGGAAATGTGTTGGAGAAAGAGGAGGAAGAAGACCACCCGTTCCTCCCTGTCCCCCTCCCCCAAAAATTGTATTTCGGTGCATTTTTCATACTTCTGCCTGAGCTGCACTATCTCCAGTTAGACTCATAAAAAATATTGTACCTTTAAAAAAAATGTACTTGAAACTATTGATTTCTACTGCACTGAAGCCTCTGACATTCAGATACAGGAAAGTTATTGCTATGGACCCTGTGTGCATCCTCATACTTCTCCTCTGCTTGCACAGGTCTCCAAGGATGGTATTAAAGATATTGTAGCTCCCACTTCCTAACTCTGGGATATCAGAGGGATTCTCCTGTGTAAAGAATAATTATCAGCACTGCTGTTACCTCTAGTAAGTGTGTAATTACATGCTCTGTTTTTGCGGGCTTGTGGGCTGTGCAATTTTGAATTATAACCATAATGTCAAAGACTGGCCACCCCCCCTCCTCCTCCTCCTCCCTGCTCGTTACTTCTTACCTTGAGAAAAAATAAATCAAAATAGATAGGATCTTTCTTTTCTTTTCTTTTTTTTTTCTTCTTCTTCTTCCTTTTGCAGAGAAAAAAATAAATTAGCAAAAGAGGATTCTTGGATATGTGCTTTTTAAAAAGAGGATGGAAAGGAAGGAAGGAAGAGACTCGCTGCCAGCCAAAATTATACACCCGTGATGGCGAACCTTTGGCACTCTGCAAGAGGTGGCATGCAGCACCTTCTCTGTGGGCACGCGAGCCATCGCCCCTGTTCAGCTCTGCCACACACTCACCTCCCACCTGCCAGTTGGTCTTCGGGTCGCTGCCATGCATGCGTTGGGGATGGGGCATGTGCGGGGGGCCATGCATGCATGTGAAGGGGGGCAGGGTGCATGCGGGGGCCCACACATGCATTGCATTTTGGGGGTTTGGGCATATGAGAATTTGCACCCCTGCATGTGCACTTTGGGCACTCGGTCAGGAAAAGGTTAGCCATCCCTGTTATACACTAAATCCGACAGAAGGAAAAAAGGAGAAAATTAGCATCGTTAGAAGAAAGATGGGACAAGAATCCATTTCAAGTTACTTGCGTTGTAAAGACAAGGTAAAAGAGCCTTGGCACAGCAGACTAAAGTGCTGTTAAATAGCACCAGCCGCCTGCAATTACTGCAAGTTCAAATCTTACTAGGCTCAAGGTTGACTCAGCCTTCCATCCTTTCGAAGGTAGGTAAAATGAGGACCCGGATTGTGGGGGCAATAAGCTGACTTTGTATAAAAAAGAACACCGCTTGGGGGGTCCCCGAAAGCCCTACTAAGCAGGTATATACAAAAAGTATGAAGGCTATTGCTTAACGCATTGTAAGCTGCCCTGAGTCTCTGGAGAAGGGCGGCATATAAATCGAATCAATCAATCAATCAATCAATCAATCAATATGTACATACATACATACATACATACATACATACATACATACGGGGAGAGAAATGATGTCAGTTTAACATAGTAGCCCAGACAAGAAGCAAGACCAGATGGACTAATTCTAGTTTATTGTAAGGCTACATTACTGAATCTTATAAGTCTGAAAATATACCACTTTTACAAGCCTAGAAATTAGGGAGAGTCCCTTTTTAGATGTTTCCCACATTCCTTTTGCACATCAAATTGCCTGTGGTCTCCCCTTACCTCTGCCTGTGCCTCTCTTTTCCTTGCCTCTCAAAGTCAACCCAACCTATCATTACAATATCAGACTATCTCTGAGTGTTGGCCCCAAGATCAGGAACCGAAAGTCAACGTCCAATTTTGCTGGTCAGGCAGGGCAGATGGACAGTTTATTCCACGCAGGCACTCACCTACTCAGCTGACTGTTGTTTATTGGAAGGTGTTTTTGATACTGGCCCTGATTGACCAAAAAGATGGCATGTTTATTTTTCCACGCTTGTTCTCCTGAGTGGGCTTTAATTATGATATGCTAATTGAATCCCTTTAACAATCTCCTTAATTACTTGTTTTGTTCTTTCTTCAACGTTTTTGGCAGAGAGAACAATATGGACATGCAAGAAAAAATGTTGGGAGGTGGCCAGAAGATGGTGGTCAGCAGAGGACAATCACTCAAAATTGAACAGATCGTGAAATATAATAGAAGAAGAGACAGTACATATGTTATTGTATAGACCTGTATTGCATTCTCTCTCTCTCTCTCTCTCTCTCACACACACACACCCCAAATATGTATCAAATATGTATATTTTAAATTGCTTAAGCCATCCCCTCTAGGTTGCCCACTAAGTTGACAATAGATGGGAAACCCAAAAAAGCTAGATATTACCTTCCTGTTTTGTTTTTTCCCCAAATACACTGATTACCAAAGGCCTTTCACCCAACTGTTTGTGGAACTGGGCCTAGCAACTGTTTTTATTAGAATAGGGGTATTCATAAGATACATTCAGTCATCGGATCATCTCCTCAATTTTAGACTGCTGATATGAGGAGTAGACATGACCAGACCATACTATTGGATCAAATAAGAGCCAGCCTCCCACAAAAAAATGATTTTAACTCCTTCAGAACTGAAGAAGCTTCTTGATGAGAAGAGAAACGTCTTCAAGGAAAAACAAAGAAAGTTCAGTTGCCTTTTGAAAAAGCACCTTTGGGACTCCTTCGTGCTTTCCTGACTAAGGGTGGAATTGAACACGGCTTTCCTCAGCCCTAGTTAAATGCCTCAATACCTTAAACACCATACCACCCTCTCTATTGATCTGGCTGTGCTTGGATGAAGGGAGGGATCCTTGGACAAACTAGGGTCAAGAGATGAAGGCTGACATAATTTGGGGGGAGGGGAAACATTTGATAGAAGGGATCCATTATAAAGAAAAAGAATATCCCCTTTTCTTTTCTTTTTTTTTAAATATACTTTATTGATTTTTTTAAAAAAAATTTAAAAAAGAAAATATCAAATCTCAAGTAACATCTGAGGTATCGTGCGATTACATATATACAGTATATACACAACAAGTATCTTCAAATCTAGCATTAATAGAAATAGGCATATCCTTATAGTCATGTTCTATTATTCTACCATTTATAACACCTTTGCCATACTGCCTTAAATTTTGAATTCTCCTCATCTTTAAGCATACTGGTTAATATCCCCTTTTCTATTCCTACAAAAGAAAAAGAATAACACATACAAATAATAGTCCAACTATTATTGTGGTTTTTTCGCACAGTTAGCCAGATGTTCAGACTGGATTTGACAATTTTGTCTACCTATCAAGGTCTCCCTAAGCACCTGGGAGAGGCAGATATGGATGTTTGATGGTGTTAGAGGTATCACTGTTATTGTTATTTCAGTTTTGAGGTTGCTTGACTCTAGAACAGGGATGTCAAACTCGATTTCACTGAGGGCCGCATCAGGGTTGTGTTTGACCTCAGTGGGCCGGGTGGACATGGCCAGTTTGACTTCACTTGTGTTGGGAGCGCCTGTGGTGGCCTGAGTGCTCTGGCAGTAAAAACAGGTTCCCAAGCTAGCTCTGTTTTCAGCTGCGACAGCCCCCTGCAACCCTCTGTCAGTGAAAATAGAGCTCCAGAGGGCCACCCGGAGCCATTTTTGCTGGCAGAGGCACCACAGGCCGATCCTTCGCTGTTTCCAGGGCAGCCCTGCAGGCCAGATCTAACCAATGTCAGGTTTCGAGGTCGTCTCAAATAAATTGCATTTCAAACAAAGTCTTTGATGAAAAACTCTCATTTATTAAGCACGACATTCTAACTCTGACTTCATCGTAGCCAACACTGACTTCCTGGCCCAAAACCCTCCTTTTCCTTTCCCCTCTCCTCTGCACTCATTGGCCATCTTCCAAATCACTCTACCCCTAATCTACTGCTTCAGCTCAAAGGAATTTCCCCCCTCCCATCCCATCTCCTAGGGAATATTATCTCCAGGGAAAATAAGTAGGTGAAAAGTCAAACGTCCCTTTCCAGACGCCTCCGCTTCTCCTTCTTCTGTCAGCACTAGAGTAAATGCAGCTTGAAGTACTGACAACCACCCTGTGGGCCCTGAGTTTGACACCCCTGCTCTAGAACAATTCTGGGCAGTTCATATCTTCTTCTGCGCATGCTCCAAGATGGCGGCGACCAAATGAGCTCCGTTTCGGGGATGGGAGAGTTGCCGGTCGCCAGGGTCTTCAGGAGCCTTTCTGTTCACCTCCGGCTCCAGTCCCAGTGAGGGGAGCATCCGCCCTGCCTGGTGAGGGTTTTTTCGCCCTCCGGAACGTCAGGGCAGGGCTGGACGGCACCGCGTGAGATGGGGCGATGGGCCTGGCTGCGGCAGCTGTTTCCAGGGTCGGAGGGAAGTGGAGGCCAAGGCACTCGGCGGCGTGCGGCGTTTGTGCAGCGGCGGCTTGGAAGTGGCCCCTCCTCGCTCCCTATAGCCCTCTGGATCCCTGGGGCGCTCTTTTCCGGCATTTTCGGGGGCTCCGGTGTGCCTTGGGAACTTGGGGTGCCTGGTTGCGGGCTGGCGGCGGCGGTGGCGGTGGCGGCGGAGGCAATGGCTGACATGGACCGGCTGACCAGGGAGACAGCCAGGCAGCAGGTTGATGGGGGAGAAGCAGACAGCCTCACCCCTAGGACTACCATCTGGCTCACAGTAGATTTTTACTGTGATGGGGTGTTTAGAACAAAGCTGTGACTGGGGGCCGGAAATTGGGGTTGGAGAGGCGGGAGGCTGACCATGGTTTGGTTTGTTGGTCGCCTCGGGTGGCCTTCCCTCCCCCCCTCCCCCAGGTATGGGTAGGTGTTAGCCTTAATGGCCAACCACCCCTGGATTGGGCTTCCTGTCTCGCTACTCCTACTCTCACCTCAAGGAAGATCTTGTGCCCGAGGGGCTATTATTATCTTTATTAACATCTTTATTATTACCATCGTTATTAACATCTACACTTTGGACACTTTGGACCCCTTATTATGCTCCACTCATGCCCTCGCTGGTTGGAGAGACTGAGCACCACCTGAGAGAGCTGAGGGATTTTCCACATCCCAACGGAGAGGATAGAACATTGCTCCTGTTAACTTTGTAACGGGACCGGCCGTCGTGAGAGGATGGTTGGCCATTAGCCTCCGTTGGAGAAAAAGAACATTGGACCTTCTCCCTGTCGTGAGAGGACAGTGGAGTCCAGCCCTATAAATGGATATTTTGTAACCTTTATGCTCAGTTATCCCTTGGACCATGACAGATTCCCGGACTGGCTTTCTTTTCCCATCTTTGGTTCGATTGATGCTCCAAAAAATTGACCTTCTTGTGCTACGAGACTCCCCCCTCTCGCAGGCCTGGCCCTCCACGTTATCGAGGGCCTATCTTGATGACGGGCTTTGGGACCCCGAGAGATGGCATGCAGCAAAGAGGGGGCTGAGGGGTTTTTTAGCAAAATTTTTAAGGAAAATTTTAAGGGGACCCGGGAGGATGGGTGGGGGTTGTAAAAGTGGACCTGGGGGGGTCCAGATAGCGACTGTGCGGGATGATGGGTTGATTAGCTGCAGCAGAGGGGTCGCGAAAGGAAATTTAACCGGGGGGCAGGGGGACGATAGAAAGGGCTGTGTAATTGAAATCTTGAGTGGGAGGGGCAGGTATGACGGGCACAGGGGGTCATATCAAGTGTCGGGGTGCGCACGCGCTGTCTCCGAGCGATTGCGCACTCCAGCCCCCAATGCGTAACTCGTGTCCTGGGTTGTGTAGAGCCTCAGGCCCAGGGTCCGCGGCTGATGTTATGTAATGCCAGGTCGGTGGTTAACAAGGCCCCCCTCATCTGTGATCTTATTTTGGAGGGGGGTGCAGACCTGGCAGGTATTACGGAGACCTGGTTGGGCCAAGAGGGGGGGTCCCCCTCGTAGAGATGTGCCCGCCAGGTTTTCGTGCATTTCCTCAGCCAAGGGCCCAGGGGAGGGGTGGGGGAGTGGCGGTGATCATTAGAGAGAGTCTTTGTCCGAGGGAGACCACTGTTCCTCAGATAGCCGGATGTGAGTCCCTTTGTGTGAAGTGGGGCCGTGGGGTGCAGATGGGTTTGCTGACTATGTACCTGGCTCCCTGCCACGTGGCAGCGACCCTGCCCGAGCTACTCGATGTCATTGCCAGGGTGGCGGTCGATACCCCCAGACTTATTGTCATGGGGGATTTCAACCTTTCATCCGCAGGTGAGGCGTCAGAGGTGGCTCGGGAGTTCATGGCTTCCATGACGGCCTTGGACCTGACCCAGTTAGTTCAAGGCCCCACTCACATAGGGGGACACACTCTGGACCTGATTTTTCTCTGGTCAGTGGTTGAATGATCTTGGTAGAGGGGACCTAGATATTAAACCCTTGTCATGGACAGATCATTCACTCCTTCAACTAGACTTTCCTACCGCCTGCCCCCACCACAGGGAGACGGAACCGACTAGATGGTTCCGTCCCAGGCACCTGATGGATCCTGAAAGGTTCCTGACGGAGCGTGGGCCGTTTCCTGAGACTCTAACACACGACTCGACTGAAGAGCTGGTGGCCGCCTGGGAAAGGGCGGCCGCTGGAGCTTTGGACCGTGTCGTGCCTTTGCGGCCTCTGACCCGATGCCGATCTCAATTAGCTCCTTGGTTCTCTGAGGAGCTGAGAGAGATGAAGCGTCGGAAAAGACGCCTAGAGAGCATTTGGAGGACTAGTCAATCCGACTCCGACCGGACACAGGTGAGATCTTATATCAAGACCTACCTAGTGGCGATAAAAGCGGCAAAATCTAACCATTTTTCCACTCTTATCGCATCTGCAGAGAACCGCCCAGCCACCCTGTTTAGGGTGACCCACTCCCTTCTTTGGGGGGGAGTGCGGGAAGATCCCTTGCAGGGTCGTGCTGAGGACTTTGTGCAATTCCTGCACGATAAAGTCGCTTGGATTCGGGATGGCTTGGACTCCGATTGGATGAGTCCATGGGAGGACACTGGGGCAGGTCTTGAGAATGTTATCTGGGAGGAGTTTGATCCTGTGGCTCCCGAGGATGTGGATAGGGTTCTGGGTAAGATTAGTACCGCCACGTGTTTATTGGACCCGTGTCCCTCCTGGTTGGTACTGGCCTCCCGGGAGGTTACACGAGGCTGGCTCCAGGGGATTATAGGTGCTTCTCTGAGTGAGGGTGCCTTTCCCGCCGCCTTGAAAGAGGCGGTAGTGAGGCCCCTCCTCAAGAAGCCTTCCCTGGACCCGGCTGAATTAGCCAAC
The DNA here is from genome assembly GCA_022577455.1 of Arizona elegans. NCBI lineage: Eukaryota > Metazoa > Chordata > Lepidosauria > Squamata > Colubridae > Arizona > Arizona elegans. Next base: position 2,780,482 of record JAKOOJ010000013.1, on the reverse strand, counting down.
TATCGTCCAGTCTCCAACCTTCGTTTTGTGGTGAAGGTTGTTGAGAGCGTGGTGGCACGACAACTTCCCCGGCACCTGGATGAAGCTATCTATCTAGACCCGTACCAGTCGGGCTTCAGGCAGGGGTACAGCACAGAAACGGCATTGGTCGCGTTGGTGGATGATCTCTGGAGGGCTCGGGACAGGGGTTGCTCCTCTGTCCTAGTCCTATTAGATCTCTCAGCGGCTTTTGATACCATCGACCATGGTATCATGCTGCAGCGGTTGAGGGGGTTAGGAATAGGGGGCACCGTTTTGCGGTGGTTCTCCTCCTTCCTCTCCGACCGCTCGCAGTTCGTGATGGCAGGGGGACAGAGGTCGACCTCGAGGCGTCTCGCATGGGGAGTGCCGCAGGGGTCGGTCCTCTCGCCCCTCCTGTTCAACATTTATGTGAAGCCGCTGGGTGAGATCATCCGTGGTTTTGGGGTGAAGTGCCATCTGTACGCTGATGATACTCAGCTGTACATCTCCACCCCAGACCACCCCAACGATGCCCTTGATGTGATGTCTCACTGCCTGGAGGCCGTGCGGGTCTGGATGGGGAGGAACAGGCTCAGACTCAACCCCTCCAAGACCGAGTGGCTGTGGCTCCCGGCGCCCCGATATAGTCAGCAGGTGCCATCGCTGACTATCGGGGGTGAATCTTTACCCCCCACGGAGAGGGCTCGCAATCTGGGTGTCCTCCTGGATGCGCGGCTGTCTTTGGAAGAGCATATGACAGCCGTGGCCAGGGGGGGCCTTTTATCAGGTTCGCCTGATTCGCCAGTTGCAGCCCTTTCTGGATCGGGACGCCCTGCGTACGGTCACTCATGCCCTTGTTACTTCCCGGTTGGACTATTGTAATGCTCTCTACATAGGGCTCCCCTTGAAGAGCACTCAGAGGCTCCAACTGGTCCAGAATGCGGCCGCGCGGGTGGTTATGGGTGCAACCCGTTGTGCCCATGTGACACCCCTCCTGCGCGAGCTGCACTGGCTCCCAGTGGTCTTCCGGGTGCGATTCAAGGTGTTGGTTACCACCTTTAAAGCGCTCCATGGCATAGGAGCCGGGTACCTCCGAGACCATCTTCTGCCACCAATAGCCTCCCACCGACCAGTCCGTTCCCACAGAGAGGGTCTCCTCAGGGTGCCATCAGCCAAGTTATGTCAGCTGGCGACACCCAGGGGGAGGGCCTTCTCTGTGGGAGCCCCAGCCCTGTGGAATGAACTGCCCCCGGAAATTCGTAAGATCTCCGACCTCCGGGTGTTTCGCTGCGCATTGAAGACCCTGTTGTTCCGCCAGGCCGGACTATCAACACAATAGTTTTAAATTGGGTATTTAAATTTATTGGGGTTTTAAATTTGAGCCACCTATTTAATTATTTTAAATTTTATACTGTTGTTTTGTCTGTGTTTTTAAATAGGCTGTACACCGCCCTGAGTCCTTCGGGAGAAGGGCGGTATAGAAATAAAATTATTATTATTATTATTATTATTATTATTACAGTTTAAAATCAGAAAAAGAATAGAGAAAGACTCTGAAGTTTCCAGACATCCGTATCCTATAAAACAAACAAAACACAGACAAAAACCATCCACCTACCACTGATAGGACTCCACAATCTCCCCCAAGGACCGGGAGAACAGCCACATTTAAAAAGATTTCTAGAACAACATTAGGGTGGGAGCTCAATGGATCTCTGTGGGAATATCATTCCAGAGGTCAGGCACCGTGACTACATTTAGACCAGGGATGTCAAACTTACATCATCACAGAAGCATCACATGACATATCAGGACTTTTTTTCCCTTCGCTAAACCGGGCGGGGGCGTGGCCAGCGCATGACGCATCCGGCCCATGGGCCGCCAGTTTGACAGCCCTGATTTAGACAGTTATGCAGCCATAGTAGAAATAAGTAACATCTTCATTTATTGCCATGCTGCTTTATTGGATCAGTATATCTCACAATATGTCAAATGAAAAGAAATAACAAAAAAGGGACAATAGGACTACGGTGTTACTGAATACAGGATACAATGGGCGTCAATCAATCCTTTCAACTTTGCGTATAACAATACAAATAAATTGACTTGATCCAATGCTTTAAAATCAAACAGCAAGGAGAATCTTCAAAATATGGGAAAAATAGAGTAGGAAATTATAAATGTGCAAAGAGAAAATGACCAAACAGTACACCGATTTGCATGAAAATGTATAGATGCTGATGTACAAATATAGAGGCTTATTTAGAAATCTTTCGTATAAACCCCACACACGTTAAGTATGTTTTTTATTGTAACCAGGTGCCAAATGGCTGGTGGACTTTGTATTAGTAGAAGATTGAGAAAGAAAGAAAATACCATGTTTTATTTTATGTCAGATTTCATCTGTTCTTATTCGTGAAATGTATTGAGCTCCTGATGATAGCAATATTCCCATACTTGAAAAGCTGTCACAAAGAACAGGGGTCAAGTTATTCTCCAAAGCACCTGAAGCCAGGACAAGAAGCAATGGAAACTAATCAAGGAGAGAAGCAACCTAAAACTAAGGAGAAATCTCCTGACAGTGAGAACAATTAAGCAGTGGAAGGACTTGCCCCCAGAAGTTGTGGGTGCTTCAACACTGGAAGTTTTAAAGAAGAGATTGGACACCCATTTGCCCAAAATGGTATAGGGTCTCCTTCTTGGGCAGAGGATTGGATTAGAAGTCCCCTTCTAACTCTGCTATTCTGTATGATCAGTCAACATTACTAATCAGTTCCCATCACACCAGTTTCAATCTCCTTCTACTACAGTCACAAGATTTTAGGTCAATGCAGAACTTCTGTTTAGAAGAACTGAATGGAGCTGTCAAAATACCTGCATTGTATTCCCGTATTTTATGCAATGCCAGTCATTTTATTTATTTATTAAGCACATGAATTGGCTGCCCAACTCACACATAATGATTCTAGGTGACATACAACATATAAACTCCACAATTTTTTTTTAACAAAGTTTATTTTCATTTTTAAAAATACAATACTTTACATATATACATACAAGGTTATTGCAACTAACGTACACAAATATGTGCCTATACCACTAATACAATCCATTTCATTTCCCTCTCTTTTCTCCACAATTAAAGACCCTACAGTTAAAGACCCTAACTCTACCATCACCACCGTCATTGAGGGGATATTCACCTAACCAACTCTTGCTTTCCCAGTTTTATACTGGGATACTAGGACTAGGAGAAGGGGTCAAACTATAGATAGATCATGCCATGGAGTCTGTCACCATGGTGGGCAGACAAAAGACTTACAATTACTTTCTCACATTGTTTTCTTTGGGAGAAAGAAGTGATTGGTTTTTATTGCATAGCTGAGAGGATGGGGCAACGAGTTATTGGCCAAATAACTGAGCTCTAATTGGCTACAAGTTCTCCAGCTTCTTCTATTGACCAGAAAAAAAAAATGGCTTTCGACTTGTTCAGCAGTAAACATGTCAATTATTCTAATGCCTGGAAAATGAATTAGAACAAAGGCTAAAGTCCTGGTTCCCTTTGAACCAGAAGACTTGTGCGACAGAAAAATTGGTCATCAGAAAGTACTCTTACTCTTTACATGTTACTCGAGTACCTGTTCCTCCAGGGGTGAAATCCAGCAGGTTCTGACAGGTTCTGGAAAACCGGTAGCAGAAAGTTTGAGTAGTTCGGAGAATCAGCAAATACCACCTCTAATTGGCCCTCAGAGTGGGGTGGGAATGGAGATTTTGCAGTATCCTTCCCCTGGAGTGGGGAGGGAATGGTGATTTTGCAGTATCCTTCCCCTGGAGTGGGGTGGGAATGGTGATTTTGCAGCATCCTTCCCCTGGAGTGGGGAGGGAATGGGGATTTTGTAGTATTCTTCCCTTGCCACGCCCACCAAGCCATACCATGCCCACCAAGCCATGCCCACAAAACCGGTAGTAAAAAAAAAATTGGATTTCACCACTGTGCTCCTCCATTTTCTAACTATCCTAACGGCTGAAATTCGTGAAAATTCAACCTTCCAGAAATCAGAGAACCGCTTTATTTATTCATATGCTATTTTTTCCCCTTTTTAAAAAGTTCGTTTTAATTTCAAGTAAAAGAAGACGAAGAAGAAAAGCCTTGAATTTGGGGGAACCAATGGAGCTATACTTCTGTTTTTTTCCTTTCCTCTAACCCCCTGGGTCCTGTTATTTTCCACCAGCTGAGGGCTTGTTCCCAAGATAATGAATACACTGAAAAGTAATGCCATATAACATCTGATCATACCAGGCCTTCTCTTGCTACTATAAAATCGAAGATGTTTGCATAACCCTTTGAGACCGTCCTAGAGACTTTTAAGAAGGAGAAAACCATCGGGGAACTATAGAACTTATTGCCTAGGTCTGACACATTTAGCAGGCATAAATATACTTTTGTTTGTTTGTTTGTTTACCCACAACCTTTATTTATTGCCTCAGTCCAGGAGTGGAGGCAATGTGCACCATCCACATTAATTTTAAAAACCAATACAATTCAATAATAAAAACACACAAAGAACTATGAATGGGAACTATTTGTATTAATTATTAATAAGTGCTATTCATGGCGCTGGTGATTCTCTGCTGATCACACACACACACACACAATCTTACATAAAAGCCTAGGTTTTTTTAAACAAGCATCCTTTTCTAAGTGTGTATGGATGTGCATTATCCAAAATACCGCACTGACATCTACCATTTTCAGAAATGTTCAAGATAGGGGAAGAATGAGCAAACTTGGTTGCTTTGGTCAAGCAGGAGGTAAACCCAGTTAAGGCTCAAGGACAGTAGACAGTGAGACAACACTAAGAATCATGCAGAACAGTGGTGAAATCCAATTTTTTTTACTACCGGTTCTGTGGGCGTGGCTTGGTGGGCGTGGTGTGGCTTGGTGGGCGTGGCAGGGGAAGGATACTGCAAAATCTCCATTTCCACCCCACTCCTGGGAAAACTTACTGCAAAATCCCCATTTCCTCCCACTCAGCTGGGACAGTCAGAATTTTATTACCGGTTCTCCGAACTATTCAAAATTTCCGTTACCAGTTCTCCAGAAGTGGTCAGAACCTGCTGAAACCCACCTCTGCTCCATTCCCACCCCACTCCAGGGGAAGGATACTGCAAAATCCCCATACCCTCCCCACACCTGGGGGAAGGATATTGCAAAATCTCCATTCCCACCCCACTCTGGGGCCAGCCAGAGGTGGTATTTGCCAGTTCTCCAAACTGCTCAAAATTTCCGCTACCAGTTCTCCAGAACCTGTTAGAACCCGCTGGATTTCACCCCTGATGCAGAGGTATGTAATGGTAGGAAAAGGACGGATGTACCCTGCTCCCACCTTTAAGCAAAGTTCTAACTCTAACATAAGATTTCCCAAAACTTGGCAACTTGAAGAGACGTGGACTTCAGCTTCCAGAATTCCCCAGCCAGTTAAGTCCACATGTTTTAAATTTGCCAAGGTTGGGAAACTGTTCTAGCATTTTGAGCCCTTTCTAGATAGGAGGCTCAGTGATCTGTTGGGAAGACCTTCACTCAGACCTTCACAATAGTCTTCTGGAAGGAAGTGCCAAGCCATGACGAATATTAGCCAACATTTGTTAAACAAGCTATCATGATTTGTCTTTAGCCTTGCACCTAATCAGTTATGGAACCTTGAGCCACAAAGACTTAATTCATACCTTGTTCTATACCTAGCTACTGTTAAGTCACAGCGCTACATGGAGGCAACGTCTTCATTTGAATGATTCTCCCCTGTCTCACCTCTGAGGTAAAAGAATCTTAATCTTGGAAAGAACGACCCTTGACAAGAGATAAATTACAAGTTCTGTTTTCTCTGCATGAGGGGGAGAAATCTGAACAATTCTTTAGCTCCTCGGATAATCTCTCAGTTGCCATTGGATTGCAGTTTAACCCCAAAAGGGAAAAAGGAATGTTATTTCAAATACTTCTGCTGTGCTGAGTTTCTTACACTTCATTAAGCACCAGAAATGTGGTGTTCTTGAGGAGCCAAGATATTTCTTTGGGATATGGGGAAATATTTTCTTTTTTCTTTTTTTCCCAGATTCCCACCAAAATCAATTGGGGTGATAACATGAGGTGCTAATTGCCATCTAGATCTGTAGAGCATACCTACTAGGAAAAATATATATTCTGGTCCCTGATCACAGCTTGCTTTTCTTCTGAGTGATATCCTTATATCACAAAACATATTTGCAGCGTGAAATATGTTTACACTTGCACAAAAGTCACCCACTTAAAAGATGTGATAATGTTATCACTTTGGGTGCGGAATTATAATGAGTAGCAAAACCATGCCAATAAGAAACAGATTCCTGCCCCCCTCCCTCCTTCTTCCCTATCCTTGCCATATGGAAAAGCAGCTTTAAAAAAATAATAAAGTATAGTAGTTTAATAACTGTCTACAGGAGGACAAATTTCAAGACATAAGAAGAATTGTTCTTTGGTGATTCTAGTCAGATTTTCATCTCCCTTTGACCCAAACTTCACAAATGCAGTCCAGCAAGTGTAACATTTGGTATCATAGTTCTACCAATATTGCAACATTGCTTCTTCTACAAATATTAGTGTCAGACACAAGAAACTAGGAGCCAGGATAGAGTTCAAAAGCACTGTGAGTTTATTGCATGCTACCTATATATAAGAATCTGATCTACTAATGGTCAGTGCAAATTGGCTCCAGGTAAGAGTCAACCGACTTCACGATGGGCTGAAGTTAGGCTCTTTTGCAGGTGTAATGAGTCAAGACTGATTGTTTGACCCCACTCTTGGGTTCAACCTGGTCATCTCCTACAATCAAATGGCCAATATCCATCTAAGAACCAGCCCTTCCATTAGGTTCAACGTGTGGGTTACATCAAGAAGTTGTTGGGGTAGGTGGGTTGACTTAAAGGATTCTCATATACCACTGGGGGGGTTAATCTATGCCTGATCTTCAGCCATCAATCACTGATATATGTCTTTTGTCATCACATCAAATACCGCAATATAAGGTCCTGTCAATTGTTCTGACAAACAAGCAAGGAATAAAACTTTAAGAGTCAAATGATATAGAATAGAATTCTTTATTGGCTAAGTGTGACACAAGAAATTTGTCTCCAGTGCATAAGCTCTCATTGTACATACAAACAACAAAGGATAAAGCATGATCATAATCATCATAAAATACATTCATCATAAATCATAAGATACAACACTTAGTGATATGGACCTATTCTCCTTATATCATAATTTTCCATAATTATAACCCCTCCCCTCAGTTTTCCTCTATTTTTATATTATGATCATTAAATTTGATTCCATAAATATTAGTCTATGCCTTCATACTTTCCATTTATCAATTAGTTGAGCATGAAAAGTTATGGGGGTAGGTGGGCAGGAAGCAGATATTGAAGGAGAAACAAGAAATAATGGCAAGGGACTGGATGAGAGTTGCATGGATTGTACATCCTATTTTGTTGTTGTTGTTAGTTGCAAAGTCATGTCTGATCCATCGTGACCCCATGGACAATGTTCCTCTAGGCCTTCCTGTCCTCTACCATCCTCTGGAATCCATTTAAACTGCTTCAGTGACTCCATCCAGCCACCTCATTCTCTGCTGTCCCCTTCTTCTTTTGCCCTCAATCGTTCCCAGCATTAGGTTCTTCTCCAGTGAGTCCTTCCTTCTCATTAAGTGGTCAAAGTATTTGAGTTTCATCTTCAGGATCTGGCCTTCTAAAGAGCAGTCAGGGTTGATCTCCTCTAGGACTGACTGATTGGATTGCCTTGCAGTCCAAGGGACTTGCAGGAGTCTTCTCCAGCACCAGAGTTCAAAGGCCTCAATTCTTTGGCGCTCAGCCTTCCTTATGGTCCAACTTTCACAGCCATCCATTGCAACTGGGAAAACCACCCTCTAAATTAGCCTGTTATCTTTAAAGACTGAATAGGAAATACAGCATGTCATCTCAGCTGTCACCTTCATCAGCAAAACCCCTTGGACAGGACCTGCTCAAAGCATTCCCCTCCCCCACACTTTCATTCATCCTTAAATTGTGTGTGTGGGGGGGGGTGTTGTATTGAGAGCAGAACTGAGATAACATCAAGATATTTGATTTCTCTTTCTCCTCCTGCTTTTTCCTCTTCCTCCTCCTTCTCCTCCTCCCTCCCTTCCTTTAAATCATATCAAAGAAAATATTTTTATTAGTAGAGATCGTGCTACATCAGCCTCAATGAATTTAAATGACATTGAAGCAAGATTCTGCCTCTTCAGTAACCAGCAACTAATAGCACTTACTCTGATCATGTTTACTCAGAGACTCCTTTCTGTACAATAGGTTTAATACCTAGACCTGAAGCCCAATAAGGGATGTGGTGGCTCAGTGGCTAAGACACTGAGTTTGTCGATCGAAAGGTCGGCAGTTCAGCGGTTCGAATCCCTAGTGCCGCGTAACGGGGTGAGCTCCCATTACATGTCCCAGCTTCTGCCAACCTAGCAGTTTGAAAACACGTAAAAAAGGCAAGTAAAAAAATTCCCCTTTGGTGGAAAGGGAACAGCATTCCGTGCTCCTTTGGCATTTAGTCATGCCAGTCACATGACCACGGAGACGTCTTTGGACAGCGCTGGCTCTTCGGCTTTGAAACGGAGATGAGCACCGCCCCCTAGAGTCGGGAACGATTAGCACATATGTGCGAGAGGAACCTTTACCTTTATACAATATTGTTTGGGAAATAATTTTCAGTAAGACTTACTTCCTTGTAAATCTGTCTGGCTTGTAGCCTTTTTATGACCATCATCCCATGCTTTTCTTGAGCTCCCTAATTCTCTCAATTATAATAGAAATATCCCAGCTGGAAAGTTTTGGAGAACTTTTCATCAATGTCTTCTTGACTAGTTGCTTGATGGACAGCAAAGGTTATTTGGGTTTATTATAATTTTAAAAAATCAGAATATCCTCTCTTTTTGAGTATTTTGGGTGGAGGAATAGGAGGAGAAGTGCAGAGTGCAGAGGGAAAAGCATATTATTGAATGGAGAATCTCACTCCTTACATTAGATTTGTAAATCAGAATTCTAAATAGATTTCGAATTACGCTGAATGGGAACAAACAAAGGAAAATCAACCGGCTAGCAATATTTGCCCTCCTTTCTCTGTTCCGGTGCCACTCTCATTGTAAATACTGCTGTTCTGTTTAATCTCTTTTTGCTTTATTTCCCTGTAAGGTTTCCAGTTTGTTTTGAAGATTATTCTAGTTTGCATTACTGGGTGTCTTTTTTATTGCTTACATGTGTTTATAAAAGGTAGCTCATGAATTCTGGAAATAAAAGTTTAAAATGAGAATCAGCAGGTTGGTTTTCAGCCCTGCATCATAAAAGATTGGGAGAATTGCCTGGGACTCTTTCCTAAATGAGATTTAGTGTGCTGTGAACTCACATGGATTGTCATCCAGAAAATGTCCAGGGCTATTTTGCTGCAATAAAGATTAGAGCAACATCAGGATCAAGCTTAACTTTGCAATGTTCTAATAATGAGATGCACCGATATTGGCAGATTTTCTACTGCACTTAATAACCAGCCTTAGAGAGATTCTTCCCTTTAGCAAAAATACATCCATGAGCCCTTCAAAACTAAATGGAGTAGCAGTTCTCTATGAAAAGGAATCTGAAATTAGGAGAAATAGCTAGAGGGGGAAAAACACTTTTAGGTTCTTGAGAGAAGAATATAAAAGGACTCCTCAAACAGAAAGTGATTGTGATTTGGATGATCTAAAATAGGGGTGTCAAACTCGATTTCATTGAGGGCCGCATCATTTCATTTCATTTATTGGATTTTTATACCGCCCTACTCCCGAAGGACTCAGGGCGGTGAACAGCCACAAAATAAAACACATAAATACAAAATTTAAAAACAGAATAAAACCGAATTAAACAATTTGGCCGAGACAAATTTAAAACACCCAATATTTTTAAAAACAAATTAAAATTTACATTTTAAAGGGGAAAGATTTAGGCCAGGCCGGCTTGATGGAATAAAAAAGTCTTGAGAGCGCGACGGAAGGTGCGCAGATCCGGGATCCTCCGTATCTCCGGGGGGAGCTCATTCCAGATAGTGGGTGCCCCCACAGAGAAGGCGCTCCCCCTAGGGGCCGCCAGTCAACATTGTTTGGCCGACGGCACCCGGAGGAGCCCCTCTCTATGGGAGCGTACTGGCCGGTGGGAGGCTATTGGTGATAGCAGGCGGTCCTGTAGATAACCAGGTCCTAAGCCATGGAGTGCTCTAAAGGTGATAACCAAAACCTTGAAGCGCACCCGGAAAACCACCGGGAGCCAGTGCAGCTCGCGCAGGAGAGGTGTTACATGGGAACGTCACGTCGCTCCCATAACCACCCGCGCAGCCGCACTCTGCGCCAGATGGAGCCTCCAAGTGCTCCTCAAGGGGAGCCCCATGTAGAGAGTGTTGCAATAGTGTTGCAATAGTCCAGGGAGGTGACGAGGGCATGAGTGACTGTGTGTAAGGAGTCCCGATCTAGAAAGGGACGCAACTGGCCAATCAGGCAGACCTGATGAAAAATCAGGGTTATGTTTGACCCAGGAGTGAAATCCAGCAGGTTCTGACAGGTTCTGGAGAACCGGTAGGGGAAATTTTGAGTAGTTCAGAGAACTGGCAAATACCAGTTGGCTGGCCCCAGAGTGGTGTGGGAATGGATATTTTGCAATATCCTTCCCCTGCCACACCCACCAAGCCACACCCACCAAGTCCATCAAGCCATGCCCACAGAACTGGTAGTAAAAATTTTGGATTTCACCACTGGTTTGACCCCAGCGTGGGCGTGGCAGGGTGGATGTGTCCAGCTCAACGTCACTCATGTTGGGAGCGCTGGTGGTGGCCCAAGTGCTTTGCCAGTGAAAACAGCGCGGCCCTCCTGAGCTCCATTTTCACTAACAAAGGCACCACAGGCTGGTCCTTCACTGTTTCCAGGGTGGCCCCACAGGCCAGATCTAAGCACCCCACAGGCCGAATCCGGCTCCTAGGCCTTGAGTTTGACACCCCAGACCTAAAACAAGGGCTTCCATTCCTAGTTTCAGTATCCTTTAAACAACCAACTGGATCATAACTATGATTTAACAGCACTGGATGTCCTACCAAAAAGCTCCATGTAATAGTTAAGACATAAAGCAGCCAAGTGTTTGAGCTGTAAACACTTTGGTTCAAGGCATGTAAGAGGTGCAAGAAAACAATCTGATCTACCTGTACACCAGAAGGCACTTCCATTAAGAGTGTGAAGTCTGAAGATTCTAAGAAGACTTAATGTGTTCTCCCTGGCTTTAATCTGAAGCAGAGAACACCGAGTACTGCAACTGGAACCTCATTTAGTTACACATCACTGACATGCACCAATGTGCAGAGTTTTCAAAATGCTGCCAAGGTTGTGCTGTCCGTTGGGATGCAGACGTTCAAATTCAAGGAAGCTTTTCAGTTTAGACCTTTCCATTCAATACATGAAGATCTCAGACTGCAGGTACCAGAGATGAGAACATTGGGATTAGAGCGTTGTCAGTGAATAACCGTTGAACCCAGATTCATCATGCATGGAGCAAAGAGAGATCATAGTTGATAGACTTTCTTCCAGTTTTAGTTCATGCCTTCAGAGGCATGGCAATAGCAATAGCACTTAGACTTATATACTGCTTCGCAGTGCTTTACAGCCCTAAGTGCAGAGCAGTAGTGAGTATCAATTTTTTTTACTACCGGTTCTGTGGGTGTGGCTTGGTGGGCATGGCAGGGGAAGGATACTGCAAAATCCCCATTTCCTCCTGATCAGCTGGGACTTGGGAGGCAGAGAATAGATGGGAGTGGGCCAGTCAGAATTTTTACTACTGGTTCTCTGAACTACTCGAAATTTCCACTACCGGTTCTCCAGAACTGGTCAGAACCTGCTGAAACCTGTGGTATTCAGCAGGTTCTGACCAGTTCTGGAGAACTGCTAGCAGAAATTTTGAGTAGTTCGGAGAACCGGTAAATACCACCTCTGACTGGCCTCACCCCCATCTATTGTCTGCCTTCCGAGTCCCAGCTGATCAGGAGGAAATGGGGATTTTGTAGTAACCTTCCATGCCCACCAAGCAACACCACGCCCACCAGCAATGCCCACAGAACCGGTAGTAAAAAAAATTGAATCCCACCACTGCCTAAGTGGTTTACAGAGTCAGCACATTGCCCCCAACAATCTGGGTCGTCACAGTACTGACTTCAGAAAGATGGAAGGCTGAGTCAACCTTGAGTTGTTCAGGATCAAACTCCTGCTATGGGCAGAGTTAACCTGCAAAACTCCATTCTAATCACTGCACCACCTCTGTGCTGTTTCCTTATTCCTTATAAGGAAATTCCTTATTTCCGTATAACCTATTCTGGCTGGAAAACTCTCTGCATTGTTCCCAACTAAGAGCATTTCACATCATCTCTTCCCTGATCCTTTTCATTGAAGGGGGCAAAACTTGAACCTGAGACCCTGTGTATATAAAGAGGATGTCAGGTTTCGAAGTCGTCTCAAATAAATTGCATTTCAAACAAAGTCTTTGATGAAAAACTCCCATTTATTAAGCACGACATTCTAACTCCGACTCCATCGTAGCCAACACTGACTTCCTGACCCAAAACCCTCCCTTTCCTTTCCCCACTCCTCTGCACTCATTGGCCATCTTCCAAGTCACTCTACCCCTAAACTACTGCTCCAGCTCAAAGGAATTTCCCCCCTCCCATCCCATCTCCTAGGGGATATTATCTCCAGGGAAAATAAGTAGGTGAAAAGTCAAACGTCCCTTTCCAGATGCCTCCGCTTCTCCTTCTTATGTCAGCGCTAGAGTAAATGCAGCTTGAAGTGCTGACAGAGGAGCTGCCCACTGGATTTCCAGTATGGTGAGTTTTTTTTTTTAAATTAAGACATAAAGGTTTTCTTTGTAGAACTGGAAACAGTGGAAAGATCTCAGCATTAGCACCTTGGAAGCACTGTATTAAAATTTATAGTAATGCACCCCCCCCCCATCATTTCATTATTCAGCAGAGCCTGGGCATCTGGAGATCTTGAATCCTACTACTACTTGAATCCTACTACTACTCTTCCTATCTCTGCCATCCAGATTCCCTTTAGCACACTAGAACGAGAAGTAGGCTTATTTTCTGGAGATGCAGCCTAATTTCTAATCAGGAAGAACAATGAAAAGGGATCCTTTCGCAGTGTAAAATAATCAGCTGCTTTTGTCTCTTTCTCTTCTCTTGAGGTTGGACACAGAGTTCTATTCCCCCTGCCAAAAAAAAAAAAGAAGGAAAAAAAATCGACAGAAAGACCCTGATTGCTGGAGCCAACGTAAAGGGCTGAAGGTAGAGTGATCAGGCTGCGGCCCTGGTAATAAATCACCATAGCCCGGGTCAGGGTTTGGAGTGCAAACGGAGTGTTCAATAAAGCAACACGCTCCACCTTTCAGCTTCCAATGGACCCCAGCTAATTGACCTCATTGTGCTCCCCCCATTAATCATTTTGGCACGAGGGGCAAAAGGCAGCTGGATTGCATAGACGGATGCAGGAGAGAGGGAGAGCATGCAAGGTAAAAGGAAATCATAGACAATTCACCCTTAATTAACTCATTGGGATTTCCCCCCTCTTCCCCATACACACACACACACACACACACACACACACACTTCTCTCTCCTGCTTTGTTGGATCAGGTTGGCTTGTCAAAGGACTCAGCCAAACAATAGGTGCCATGTGGCCAGTAGATGTTCAGCAAGTCCTTCAAGCATCCTCCGTTATGGTACATTTCGAACAGAACTGGCTTGTGAACAATTGAGTTTTTGGTGAATCAGATAAAAGAGGGTTGGAGAAGTACAAAGAGAAGGTTATTGATCTGGCAACAGGGCATTGATGTCCTGTGCGCAAGAATTCCATTCTTGGTAGACCATCCTTTGATCAATGTCTAGCTTAATGAAAAGACTAGGAGAGACGCGATAACAGCGTTCCAATATCTTGCCACGAAGAAGAGGGGGTCAACCTATTTTCCAAAGTAGCTGAGCTCAGGACAAGAAGGAATGGATGGAAACTAATCAAGGAGAGAAGCAATCCTTAGAACTAAGGATATATTTCTTATATCACTTAGAACAATTAATCAAAGGAACAATTTATAAATTGTGGGTGCTCCAACATTGGAGATTGTTAAGAATAGATTAGACAACCATTTGTCTGAAATGGTATCCTGTTTGAACAGAGGGTTGGACTAGAAGACCTCTAAGATCCCTTATTTTGTTATTTTGTTATTCAATCCTTGGTGAACATAGAAGCTAATCCCAAATTAGTTTCTTATAGGATTATTACAAACTAATGGGAAGAAAGTTATTGAATAGGTGGGTATCAGACATTTTGCTAATGTTTCAGATTTGCACTTACTTTTCTCCAATACGTACAAGTGTTCACATTTCATATAATTAGATTTTAGATGCAGCCAATGCTGTTAACCACCTTTACAAACTAAAATAATTATTTTGTTATCAATAAAATATTTATTAATCATAATTAATTATTTCAGCTCAAAGGGAGAATCATCATATTTCTGGGTTAGGTCAACCAAATTAAAAGAGCTGGGACCCTTAAGAAGCAATTAGACCAGTGATGGTGAACCTATGGCACGCGTGCTGGAAGTGGCACACAGAGTCATCTCTCTGGGCATGCAAGCCATTGCCTGTTGCTCTTTCATGTTCCAGTACACTGGCCAGCTGGTCTTCATGTGTCTGGTGCCGAAATGGGAGTGTGCACATGCATGTGCACCGGGCAGCTGCTCTTCCAGTTTCCGGCACACACATGTGCGCCAGCCAGAAACCAGAAGACCAGCTGGCTGGTGTGCATGCATGCGCTGAAAACCGGAAGAGCAGCCGCCCGGTACTTCCAATTTCCAGCACATGTATGCACACTGGCCAGCTGGTCTTTGTGTGTGCATGCACACTAGAAACTGGAAGATCATCCTCCCTCCTGGTTTCTGGCACGCACAGGCACACAGGCACTCCTGTTTCGTCACTCGGTGCCGAAAAGGTTCACCAACACTGAGCTAGACTTATAGGAAGAGCCTGTAGTACAGTGGACTAAGTACTGTTATTAACAACTGCTGCTTGCAATTACTGCAAGTTCGAATCTCGCCAGGCTTAAGGTTGACTCAGCCTTCCATCCTTTCTAAGGTAGGTGAAATGAGGACCCAGATTGTGGGGAGGGGGGCGGGGGGAGGGGGGGAATTTGCAAAAATGTTTTCTGTCTTGTAAAACTTTTTAATAAAAAAAAAAAAACGTCTGCTAACGTATTTTATTTTTCTTTTAATGAACTCCACAACTGTGATCGATTTGCCGCCCTGCTTAAATTCTCAACAAAGGGAAGGGACTGCATCACTTATTATATCACCACTAATATTGCTTGCCTCCATTTGGAGGAAACCACCCACTTCCCATTTTATTGATTGATTGATTGAAATTCATATGGCAGCCCAACACATTCTCAGTTATACTGGGTGGCTTACAAAGATTTAAAAAAAAAACCTCAATCTAGAAACAATGAAACCAATAGCCTACTACCCCTGGCAACAATAATCATTCAATCAAATAAGCGACTTGTTGGGCTCCATCCCATTCTGAGGTCCCTGGGCCAGTTGGCAAAATCAGGTCTTCAGGGTCTTGTAAAAGAATGTCAAAATGGGGGGCCAATCTAGGGATGATGTCCTAGAGTAGAGATGTCAAACTCGTGGCATCATGCAACGTATCGCAACTATCAGCAATTCAACCTGCATTTACTCTAGTGCTGACATAAGAAGGAGAAGAGGGGGCAGCTGGCAAGAGGACGCTTGACATTTCACCTACTTATTTCCCTTGAAGATAATATCCCCTAGGAGATGAGAGGGAGGGGGGACATTCTTGGGAGCTTAGGTAGTAGATATGGGGAGAGTGATTTGGAAGAAGGCCAATGAGATGCAGGGATTTGGGGAATGGAAAGGGAGGGTTTGGGGTCAGGAAGCCAGAGTTGGCTACGCCACGATCGGGGCCAGATTGTCGTGCTTAATAAAATGAAAGATTTCTTCAAAGACTATCTGTTTGGAAATGCAATTTATTTTATTTGAAGATGATATCGAAACCTGACAGCAACTTTTTTCCCCTTCACTAAACCAGGCATGGGTGTGACCAGCGCATGATGCATCTGGCCCACGAGTTTGACAGCCCTGTTCTAGAGGGAGGGGGCCACCACAGAGGCAGCCTTTCTTCTTGATTCTGCTAGATGAACTTTCTTACTAGAGATGTGTAACATTCCTTGTTATTGGTTGAGGTGGACTAGAGCATGGGTCTCCAACCTTGGCAACTTTAAGCCTGGAGGACTTCAATTCCCAGAGGGAGTTGAAGTCCTCCAGGCTTAAAGTTGCCAAGGTTGGAGACCCCTGGATTAGAGTTTATGATTATGCCCATTGGGATGAAATCACTTTAAGAAGCAATTGGCTGGAACACAGCAGTGACTCCTGAAATCAACCTACTGAAAGTTAAGGGGAATTATTTAAAATTATGGACAGGAACCCCTTCATTCTGTTTTCTCCTAGATCTCCTTGTCAGGGTTGCAAGTAACAGACCCAGTGCAATCAAAACTCCGAGGCCAAGGTTCCCCTCAAAATCCAAATTTGTTAGGCATATCATATTGGCACATCTGGTGATAACCTGATTCTGAATTTCCGAGGTTTTCCCCACCCAAGTTAAAAAATCAAAGTTCTTTCATCCCAGTTGATATGTCTATCACATGGCCCAACCAGGTCACAGTCCCAATTCCAGCTGGCTTCAGTCCACACCTCCCCAGCACCTGGTGGGAACGTCCTTGGTTCCCAAGAGAAAGAATTTTATTTTGGCTACAAGTCCCCAGCTATCTCTCTTCCCCCCTCCTGTTCCCACAGCTCCAACCAGCCTCGCTGTGGCAGCCCTGAAGACGCTCCAAAATGGCTTCACAGCATTGGTGAAATCCAATTTTTTTTTACTACTGGTTCTGTGGGTGTGGCTTGGTGGACGTGATGTGGCTTGGTGGGTGTGGCTTGATGGGCATGGCAGGGGAAGGATACTGCAAAATCCCCATTCCCACTCCACTCCAGGGGAAGGATACTGCAAAATCCCCATTCCCACCCCACTCTGGGGCCAGCCAGAAGTGCCATTTGCTGGTTCTCTGAACTACTCAAAATTTCCGCTACCGGTTCTCCCGAACCTGTCAAAACCTGCTGGATTTCACCCCTGCTTCACAGGGTTGACAAGGCCTTATTTATTTGCAAGGATGTGTAGGCTACCTATCATTACTCTGTGTGTGCCTTACAATGATTACAATATGACCAGCATAAGTCACAATGCATCTAATAAAATCAAGATAAGAACAGACCACACATCTATGCATCGTTGTCCCCTCTAGTCCAAAGGGCCTTGCAAAAGAGATTTTTTCCCCACCCACTTTCAAGATGACAACCTTGTGAAGACTGTTGTGACTTTGGAGAGTAAAGTGTCAGGACTGATGGGGAAAAGGTCATCTAACAGCATCCTGCCCTTACTGGTCCTCAGAGCATCATTTCCTGATGGGACCACATCAACAGGCAGATTCTACCTGGAGTACACAGGTAGAACAAGGAACATATCCTCAAGGAACAAGATTTTTCTTGAAGAACTTATTAAATGAATACTGGAATCAGTGCTGGGGGCGGGGGGGAAGGATTTCCTAGAAAATGCTCAATTTGGGTCTTACTCAACCATCAAGGGCATCCATGGTTCAAATAAAGGCAACACCACAACATCCAAAGAAAGTCTCTCTATCTTCTACCAGTGGTGGGATTCAAAAATATTTACTATTGGTTCTGTGGGCGTGGCTTGGTGGGCATGACATGGTCTGACTTGGCTTGGCTTGGCTTGGTGGGCATGGCTTGGTGGGCGTGGCAAGGGAAGGATACTCTAAAATCTCCATTCCCACCCCACTCCAGAGGAAGGTTACTGCAAAATCCCCATGTCCTCCCGATCAGCTAGGACTCAGGAAGCAGAAAATAGATGTGGGCGGGGCCAGTGGTGGGATTCAGCCAGTTCGCACCACTTCGGGAGAACCAGTTGTTAATTTTCTGAACAGTTTGGTGAACTGGTTGTTGGAAGAAATCATTAGGGCAGAGAGCCACTGGGCAGGGCCAGTCAGAGGTGGTATTTATCGGTTCTCCGAACTACTCAAAATTTCTGCTACTGGTTCTCCAGAACTGGTCAGAACCTGCTGAAACCCACCTCTGTCTTCTACCCCCTACAACTGAATGGTGTCAATCTGAGAAAGGACTGAAATGCTTTGCAAACGGAATCCCGTTACAACCAAATGAACACACCCAGACTATTTTTTCCATGGGATTTTTAAAATCAGTTCTCATCTGTGCTAGAATTCTTTAGATTTCATCCTCCAACATAGTGCTCTAAAGCCAAATCTCCAAGAGGAGGGAGCTTGCGCAGACACGCAGACACACAGAGAGAAACACAGGCCATGAAGAAACACAAAAGGCTATTGTGTTGTTTCCGCCTTCCTCAACCATTGTTCCAAACAGCAAATGTCAAAGTCAGTGGGAAATGGGGTTTGGCTCATGGCTATTGCATAATAAGCATGATCCATTGTGAAATTAAAGCTATCAAAGGACTGTAGCCAGTTTACTAATACTTCTTGCGTTATAGATCAATACTGGACTGGAATTGCTGAATAAATCAAGACAGCAGATACAGTCCAGCTGAAGTCTTGATGCACCTGGTATTTTCCCCAGTGGATTCTGAATGTTAAAATCAGGAGAAAAATATGTGTGTCCATATGTCTGTCTGTCTATCTGTGTGTGTGTGTGCGCGTGTGTCTACCAATGTTACTTGATTTGTTTAATCAAGAAAGGGTCATTGAAGAAAACAAGACAATATTAAGATCCAGATTTATATTTTGCATGCCTTTTCCATAACATTTCAAGTCAAACATCCTTAAGAGTTCAATGGCTTCAGAGAGAATTGGGCAATGTCTTTGTGGATAGGAGCTGCAAATTTAGTCTTGGGAACTGGGAATGGATATCATCAGATGTGTTATAATAGCACAGGAGCATGCAAAGTAAACGGTTTATGCCATGTTTCCAGGAGAAGGAAGACTCTATGATGCAGATGTGTGTTTACAAGCTACGGTAGAAAAAGTTAAGATAACAATTGTGATGGTGCAATTGAAGCTTTGCTGGTTTTTATGTGTGTTGCGTGTGCAATGCACAAAATCTATCTTAGATTTTTATCCTGACACTCAGGGAAAAAAGGCAGGTCTTCAGAGCTTTACAGAAGAGTTGCTGAACTTTTGGAGAGAGAGCAATCTCACCAACGGAGCAATTTCATGGATTGCAGAGATCACTCCCCTCCGGCTACTGTGGGTAACCCTAGGAGACAGCCTTGAGAAAAATATGTCTGGAATGTGCTCCTGTCTTTGGTTGCCTTGCTGCTTTGTCAGTTTCCCATCCCCCTTGCCTATGGCAACTCGAGAGCAGGCCAGAGATGCTTTGTGAGTTGACACTATTATTACAATGAAATTTCTGGTCAATTCTGCACCTTGAAATAGTCTCATCTTTTCTTTTCATAGTTATTGCTACCTTTAAAAAATAATCCCCTTCCCATTAGTGGGCTGGAGGTTAAAACATATAACGAATGGTTGCTGGGACTGGGGATGTCTAGTGTAATTAAAAGAAGGACTAAGGATGACATGATAGCAACCTTCCAATATCTTGTGGTTGCCACAAAAAGGAGGGAGTCAACCTATTCTCCAAAGCACCTGAAGGCAGGACAAGAAGCAATGGATGGAAACTAATCTAGGAGAAAACCAGCCTCGAATGAACGAGACATTTCCTGACAGAACAATTAATCATTGGAACGACTTGCCTCCAGAAGTTGTGGATACTCCAACACTGGAGGTTTTAAAAAGAGATTGGACAACCAATTGTCTGAAATGGTATAGGGCAGTGATGGCTAACCTTTTTGTCATCACGTGCCAGGAAGGCGGGGTGGGGGAGGTTCACACGCGTGCATGCCCACATCCATAATTCTATGCAACCTACCCTGCACATGTGCGTGCAACCCCCCCTCCCCCCACTCCTGGCATGCAATGGCCCGGTAGGCCCGTTTTTCTTTCTCACCTGGCTCCAGATCCTCTCTATGCATCTGGGAAGGGCAAAAACAGCCTTCCTCAGCCCCTCAGAGGCCCTCCGGAGGCCTGAAATGGCCCATTTGCCAACTCCCAGTTGGACATGAAGCCACATTTTTTACTGTCCCCAGCCTCCAGATCCTCTCTAGCAATCTCTGGAGGCTGGGGACAGCAAAAAAATGTCACTTCCTGTCCAACCGGGAGTTGGGAAATGGGCTGTTTCAGGCCTCCAGAGGGCCTCTGAGGGGGTGGGGAAGGTTGTTTTCACCCTCCCCAGATGCATAGAGAGGATTTGGAGTGAGGTGAGAAAGAAAAACGGGCCTTCCCCACATACACACACACCAGGCCCTCCGGAGGCAGGAAACAGCCTGTTTCCCTACTTCTGGTGGGCACAGAAGGCCCAAAAATCAGCTGCCCGGCACAGGCATGCATGCCAGAGCTGAGCTGGCATGCCAACTGATATGGCTACGTGTGCCACCTGTGGCACGCGTGCCATAGGTTCACCATCACAGGTATAGGGTCTCCTGCTTGAGCAGGGGGTTGGACTAGAAGACCTCCAAAGTCCCTTCGAACTCTGTTATTCTGTTATTGGATCTTAATAGGAGCAATATTAAACTCCTCAACATATCCTGTGCAAATGTTTGATCCCTCTTCATACAATCCTTCTTGACATGCAGGACATTAAACTTCCCATGCAGAGAGGGTGCGAAGAAGCCTCTCGTATTGCCTAGTGGAGCGTTAGCCATTCTGTCCAAGTTTCCTGCCATTTACATCAAGTAATGCTTGAATGCTTTTCCGATCGCAATTCAAAGTGAGGACAATCCCCTTTGGAGTCCAAGACACAAAACCTATTAATAATAAAATAGAAAGAGTCAAGCTGGATTTCTGGCTGTTTAATTCCTTGGTCACCAGAGGACTGCGAGGGTCCTCCCCACCCCAGATCTCTCATCCATATGTGACACCAAGTCACGGGAGATCTCTTAATGCTAGTTGCTGTGCATGTCTGAATGTGAAGAATTATTGTGCCCTAAGAATGACAGAATGAGGGCAGGCAAAGCTTGCTGACTGCTCAGGTTCAGGGACGGGAGAATTCCGTCAACCAGGACCACAACGCAGCTGAGCGGGGAGCCAGAAGGATGCTATTGCCTCATCTGCATCTCTCTGCTAACGTAATTGGGAAAGTGTGACAATTATCCTGATGGGAAATTGTGACAAGCCTCATCTTGCCAGCTGAGTCTTCCATAGCCCAGGTAACCAAGATAACTTTCCCAAGCTAACTTCAATGTTTTTTTTTTAATAGGTGATGCCCAAAGGGAAAGGGATAATAGGAAGGGGCATTGATGGACTGATCTCTGGAGGATTTCAATAGATGGAGAGGCCAAGAGAGTTGAGGAAAGATTTGGTCAGGCTCAAAAGTTCATGTGAGGACAACAAGGCGAGATTGCAACGAGAGGCAGGCTTTTAATGGAAGAGGGTGCATTTTTAGAGGAAGAATCAAGTGCTTTCCAAAGGAAAGGAATAATTCATCATCGTCCCCAAATAAGGGACTGTCAGATGTGCCATGTTGTGCTCATTGTAAATGGATGTGGTGCTTTAGCAAGTTATAGTCCAAAGTGAGATGGAATAAGAGGCAGATTGCTTAGAAGGAAGTGAAATGCAGGATGTGCATGCATGCATGTTGAAATGTGAAAGAAACAAGCAGTTGAAATTTATCTGCCTAAATCATAGGTCAGATATCTTTGTTTTGCTGGCCATTTTGCAGCTTCTGGAATCTCCCACTCTAATAGTAAAGTGTTGTACTGCTTAAATATCAGACAAAAGATCTGCCAGATAGACCAAGTCAAGAAACAGATAGCAACAAGAAATACTACAGCTCACTTTTATTGATATAATAACAGAACCTTGATGTCAGACTTTGATGCTATCTCAAAATAAATGAATTTCCAAACTGCCAATCTTTAAGGAAATCTTTTCTTTAATTGAGCACAGCCACCGGATCATGACTCGATGCGGACAAGACTGACCTTTTGCCCCCCCAATCCCTCCCTTTCCGATCCCCAAATCTCTGCTTTTCATTGGCTATCTTCCAAGTCATTCTTCAGACTTCTTGTCTCGTCATTTCCCAGGAATGTCCCCCCCCTCCTCATTTCCACGACAACCCGACTTCAAAGGGATTTAGCAGGCAAAAGTTCAGAGCTTCTCTCTCTCTCCTCTGCTCTCTATGCCAGCGTTGAAGCGCTGACACTTGAAAGCCTGGTAGGTCTCTCTCCCTCCCTCTCTCTCTCTCTCTCTTCCTTCCTCCCTCCCTCCCTCCGATTTTCTTTTTCCTTTTCTTTCTCTTTCTCCCTCCTTCCCTTCCTCTTATACTTGAGGAGTCAATCTTGAGTTTCTTCCTTACCTGTCCTGTCTTTTCCAAAGTGATACTTTTTGTAGTGGCTGCCATATAGTATATTCTTTTCAAGGCTGTCTCTGTATTTTTCTATACCAACCCTCTGTTTATGAATATCAAAATAACAGCACAACTAAGAAATCAAACAGGCAACAAACTTTAAAAAGGAGGCTTTTGATTGCCCAGTTCTGCTCACCATGTTGATGGTGTTAACCTACATGGTGGATAACCCAACAGCCCTAGAAGTTCATTGGACAATTTGAGGCCAGATTGTCAATCCAGACTCTCTTTCAGGGTTGCTATGGGGGAAAATTGGAGGACTGGGGTTATGTGTGACATTTGTATGCCAGGAGGAGGAGGAGGAGGAGGAGGAGGAGGAGGAGGAGGAGGAGGAAGAGGAGGAGAAGGAGAAGGAGAAGGAGAAGGAGAAGGAGAAGGAGAAGGAGAAGGAGAAGAAGAAGGAGAAGGAGAAGGAGAAGGAGAAGACCCTGCCTTTTCCAGTTACATCTCTCCAGTGCTGGGTTGCCCCCAGTTTGGACTGGTTTGCAAGAACCGGTAGTAAAACCGGCAGGAGTCTCTGCCCACCGACCTGGACATCATCAGGAAGTTTCTGTGCATGTACCATTACGAACCGGTAGTAAAGGTAAGTAGAACCCACCCCTGCATCTCCCTATTATTAGCTACAACTCCTGCAACTCTTCACCTTAAAGAGAAGATGGGCAGCGTAACAAATTAATAAGTAAATAAACTTTGCCATTTAAAGAAAGTTAAAAAATAAAAAGAGTTCCAACTGCTTAACAATAAAGCTTTAGAACTGTAGTCCTCATAACCCCAAATTTCTTTCCTTCTCCACTGCTGCAATTCAGCAAAATGACTGCAAATCATGGCATACATTTCCCTCCCACCCCCCTGGTTTCTTTTCTAATTTTTTTTTTTTTACTACATTCCTATACAATAATTGATTTTCAGGAAACACAGGACAGCTCTTGGCTGCATTCACACAATATACTTAACCTTCTCTGGTAAATGCCATAATGGATTGGATCAATTTGTTGCACATGGGAAGTTTGATGAGAACTGATTTTGACAAGCTCCTTTTGTGCTTTGAGGGTTGTGTTGTATTTCAGCAATCATAGCGTAAGCTTGGCCCAAGAAAAGTCACAGCCTACAACAAATATAGGAGTGGAGGTGGGGTCATAGAAAATCCATATGCAGTTATATTGTATCTTTACTTATTCCCTAACGCCAGTATGGCCTTCACACACACACACACACCCAAAAAAAAGCATCAAGGGAGCCTCAAAAGATTGGCAATCTTGCATTTGGTTGGACCTGTGACTAGTCCGAACAGGAGAGCCAACTTGCCCTTGTTTAAGAACTCTGAGGTAAAAATGAGGGAACCAGAGGCCTTGAGTCTCCTTAAAGAAGCAAAGGAGGAGAAATGATTGGAAGAGATAAAGCAGAGAACCAACGAGGGAAAAAGAAGAACGAATTGTAGATAGTTCAGGGAGTATGAGAAAAGAAGTTTTGGCAGTCCCTACCAACTCGTTTGAGAAGAAATCCAAACTTTGAGGTTTTTTCCAACGTTCAGATTTTATCTTCAAGGATCAGGGAGCCCCCATTGGAAGGAGGAGGTATTCTGTGGTGTTCTATCAAAGTACGCATCGGAATTTGTGCGCTACAGAAACCTGCATCTTCCTACTTTAAAGTCAGTCTTTGTGCCTTTGCAAAGGGGCGTGTTTTTTTTTAACGCCTTCCTCAGAGAAGTTTTTAAATAAATCACAGGGGAACGGAGAGCATTCTTCGACTGATCTCGCAGGCAAGAAGTCCCTGAGAAAACCAGATATTCATACACAAACTGCTTCCCCTGTGGAACATGGTGGAACAATTCTTGCTTTGGACCACACAACGTTGCAAGATGTGTAAAAATGCCGTGGGCTTCTAATATATTGTAGAAAAGAGCCGCACAACCCTGTAAGTTTGCATGGGGCAATTTTCATATGAAAAAGCAACTGAGAGATAACCCACCAACCTTTCTTTGAGTTTAGTAAGGAAAACCTCATCCTTTCTATTCCCCCAATGCAGATTTGGGAATAAGCTATTCGACCTCTCCATTTATATTATTCTTTTTTCATTTCGCTCTCCATCCTTCACAACTAAGCAAAAAAGGTAGGAAGCAGGAAAAATGCAGCACATTAATTGGGAGAGGTGGAGGAATGGGCCGCCTCGGATAAGAAGGCTGGCATATTTCATAGCCTGAGAGGTTATACAGGAACTACCGTCCATGTTCTTCCTATAAATACTTTGCTTCAGGGTATTATTCAACCCCTTAAAATATGACTTCTATAAGAGCCAGGTCAGGATTAACAGATCTCTCCCATTTTATTCATGAGAGAATGGAAATCAAATCAATGTCGAGTGGAGCGTCTTGCCTGCTGAAACGTGATGTGAACATTTTTGTGCTTTATACACCAAACTTTTTTTTTTTTTAAAAAAAAAGGAATGCTCATCTCTGAGACATGGGGCAGAAAATCTTCCTGGCCGAGAGCTACATTCCCTTGGGGAGAACATTAACTGAGCTGCACAAAGAGGCCAGAGAGGATTGGAGTTGGTATTTGGGCCCCACAATTAAATGGAGTGTTAGCGGATCTGTTATTTTTCCTTCCTTCCTTCCTTCCTTCCTTCCTTCCTTCCTTCCTTCCTTCCTTCCTTCCTTCCTTCTTTCCCTCCTTCCCTCCCTCCCTTTCTTCTTCCTTCCTTTTTCCCTTCCCTCCCTCCCTGCCTTTCTTTCTTCTTCCTTCCTTCTCTCCCTCCCTTTCTTCTTCCTTCCTTTTTCCCTTCCTTCCTTAGTTCCTGCCGTCCCTTCCCTCCCTCTCTTTCTTCTTATTCCCTTCCTTCCTTCCTTCCCTCCCTCCCTTTCTTCTTCCTTCCTTTTTCCCTTCCTTCCCTCCCTCCCTTTCTTTCTTCTTCCTTCCTTCCCTCCCTCCCTTTCTTCTTCCTTCCTTTTTCCCTTCCTTCCTTAGTTCCTGCCCTCCCTTCCCTCCCTCTCTTTCTTCTTATTCCCTTCCTTCCTTCCCTCCCTCCCTCCCTTTCTTCTTCCTTCCTTTTTCCCTTCCTTCCTTCCCTCCCTCCCTCCCTTTCTTTCTTCTTCCTCCCTCCCCTCCCTCCCTTTCTTCTTCCTTCATTTTTCCCTTCCTTCCTTAGTTCCCTCTCTTCCCTCCCTCTCTTTCTTCTTCCTTCCTTCCTTCCCTCCCCCCCTTTCTTCTTCCCTCCCCTCCTTCCTCTCTCCCTCTCTCCCTCCCTCTCTTTTGCCTTCCTTTCTGCCTGCCTGCCTCCCTCCCTCCCTCGGTCCTTTCCACCCTTTATTTTTCTCAAATTTTCCTCCTTTCCTTGGTCTCTTTTCTTCCAACATTATACCCCTTCCTTCCCTCTCTAAAATAATTTCCCTAAAACACAACAAGGAGAAAATTATCCTGATTCATTCAAAAAAGAAATCTTTTTATAAGCTTCATTGTTATGCCAGGGAATGAACTGGACAGGAGGAAGCCATGGAGAGAAGCCAAAGGCAGGCCCTATTACTAGAAAGGCAAGTTGCATAAATTATACTAGAAGCTGGTTAAATTAAGCCCCATACATTAAATATTCAAATTAATTTCATTTGCATATTTGTATTGATTCATTTCTATGTCACAAAATGCCATTTTTCCCCCTGCCACAAAGCGTTGATGTTGTTTTTAGTTCACAGGTATATAAATCAGAGACTTGCCTTCAAGTAAGTTTGAATTCAATTCGAAGAAGTCAGGATTTGGGGGCAATTCACACATAGCCCATGCCTGCAACTTTTTAAATAAGGCAAATATTTTCTTGTGATCACACTGCAGCTACAATCCCACCCCCCACCCCCCAAAAAAAGAAGCAGCACATCCTTTATGGAGTTTCAGACTGGACTATTTGAAGACTATTTGAAGAATATACAAAGAACCATTGCAGGAATTGCGTATGTCTAGTCTATGAAAAGAAGGACTAGGGGAGATATGATAGCAGTGCTCCAATATCTAAGGGGCTGCCACAAAGAAGAGGGGGTCACTCTCCAAAGCACCTGAGGGCAGGACAAGAAGCAACGGATGAAAACTAACCAAGGAGAGAAGCAACCTAGAACTAAGGAGAAATTTCCTGACAGTTAGAACAATTAACCAGTGGAATGGCTGGCCTTCATAAATTGTGGGTGTTCCATCACTGGAGCTTTTTAAAAAGAGACTGGACGGTCATTTATCTGAAATGTTATAGGTTCTCCTCAGTGGTGGGATTCAGCCAGTTTGCACCACTTTGGGAGAACCGGTTGTTAAGTTTCTGAGCAGTTTGGTAAACTGGTTGTTGAAAGAAATCATTAGGGTAGAGAACCGGTTGTTAAATTACTTGAATCCCACCACTGGTTCTCCTGCATCCTGAACATAAATTGTTTCAACTCCTACCCTCAAAACGATGCTATAGAGCACTACACACCAAAACAACTAGAAACAAGAACAGTTTTTTTCCTGAACGCCATCACTCTGCTAAACAAATAATTCCCTCAACACTATCAAACTATTCAATAAGTCTGCATTACTAGTACGATTAGTCTTCTCATCGTTCCTATCACCCATCTCCTTCCACTTATGACTGCATGGCTGTAACTTTGTTGCTTGTATCCTTATGATTTATATTGATATTGATTGTTTCCTAGTATGATTTGATTGCTTATTTGTACCCTATGACTACCATTAAGTGTTGTACCTTATGATTCTTGACGAATGTATCTTGTCTTTGTATGTACACTGAGAGGGTATGCACCAAAGACAAATTCCTTGTGTGTCCAATCACAATTGGCCAATAAAGAATTCTATGTTGAGCAGGGAGTTGGACTAAGACCTCCAAGGTCTCTTCCAGCTCTATTCTGGTTGATTGTATTCATTGTATTCTATTCATTGGATTATTCTGTTATCATCCTTTGGATAAAGTATCCAAAGTGTTGCATGTCCCTAAAAATGATCACAACACTACCAGCTTAGTTTTTTTTTTAATGGTGTTGCATTTGTAACTGATAATCAAGACATTTCTTTTTTCATGTTTAGTGACTATTTGCAAATTTGGAATATACTGGACTGGAAATTGAATCAGTGCAGAAATCTCTACTTAAATTTTGCAGTTGAGCTCATGCAAAGCTTATCTCACCGAAAGCTATTTTGGGTGGGTGAGTGGGGAGTGAGGGGAAGGCAATTCAGATAAAATGATGGGAATCAAAGCAAATTAATGGTAGTCTATCAACCCAAACAATAAAAGTTGACAGAAATTCTCCCCAATGGCTTGGAATCTTCCTTAAGCTCTGATCTTAGTTCTTACTACCCAATGCTCTATGGAAATAAATCCCATTGATCTGTATGTAGTTGCAACTAAGCATGTTTAGACACACCATCCTACATTTCATAAACCCCATTGATTTACCTCTTTGCAAAAATGCTCAAGATCGCACCTTCAGAATTTCGTCTTCCCATAGGAGATGTCAATCTTTTAAGACCCAGCCTACATAAAGGCAAATCTCAAGGTAAATTATATTCCAAAACCCATTTTCGTCACATTAGGTATTGACACTTTCTCAACTGCAATCTTGTCTGAATTGTTTCCGTATATGCCAAACACAGACCTTCTCCCTGAGGACTGTTGGTCATTTTAATGTTGTGAATGACTCGTCACACCTTTCAGCTTTGTGCCACCAAGCTGCAGTGCTTTTGTTTCATTTTCTAACTGTAAAAAATTGATGTGACCAGAGAATAACAATAATCGTGTTTCTCCCATCCCGCCTGAAACCCCAGGAGGACAGACAAATTTTGCATTTCTTTCCTTTTGCCTGTGGAAATAAGGAATGTTAGAAAAAATGGTGTAACTTTTTGGGCACGCTGATGAATGTTAATTGGATTCCAAAATGAGTGCACAGAATGGGGTTTTTGCACTGATAATGTGGTTAAAGGGGGATCT
Source organism: Arizona elegans (assembly GCA_022577455.1). Taxonomy (NCBI): domain Eukaryota; kingdom Metazoa; phylum Chordata; class Lepidosauria; order Squamata; family Colubridae; genus Arizona; species Arizona elegans. Next base: position 2,751,821 of record JAKOOJ010000013.1, on the reverse strand, counting down.
TGTATAATGGTAAAGGTTTCCCCTGTCCAGTCATTTCCACCTCTAGGGGACAGTGCTCATCTCTGTTTCTTAGCAGCGGGAGCCTGTATTGTCTGAAGAGGCTTCCGTGATCATATGGCCAGCATGACTATACACCAAGGCACATGGAATACTGTTATCTTCCCACCAAAGTGGTACCTATTTATCTATTTGCATTTGCATGCTTTCGAACATGCTAACTTGGCAGGAGCTGGAGCAAGTAACGAAAGCTCACCCCCATTGTGCAGTGCTCAACTCTCAAATCTGGGCTGTCAACTTTCCAGCTCACAAACTCAGCATTTTTAACCACCAGCCATAGTGGCCCCTTTAGACATTGTACAGTATATAGAATAGGAATAGGAATAGGAATAGGAATAGGAATAGGAATAGGAATAGGAATAGGAATAGGAATAGGAATAGGAATAGGAATAGGAAAAGGAAAAGGAAAAGGAAAAGGAATAGAATAGAATAGAATAGAATAGAATAGAATAGAATAGAATAGAATAGAATAGAATAGAATAGAATAGAATAAGCTGGAAGGGACCTTGGAGGTCTTCTAGTCCAATCCCCTGCTTAGGCAGGAAACCCTATACCACTTCAGACAAATGATTAACCAACATCTTCTTAAAAACTCCCAGTGTTGGAGCATTCACAACTTCTGGAGGCAAGTTGTTCCACTGATTAATTGTTCTAACTGTCAGGAAATTTCTCCTTAGTTCTAAGGTGCTTCTCTCCTTGCTTAGTTTCCAATGTAGAATCATGTCTACAGTGGCCTGTTGTAACCCTGATACTTTAACTGATTCTCAAAGGACGACACCAGAAGATTGAGAAGTAATGACAGCCAAGGAAGTTTCAGACTGATCTATAACAGAAAACACATGCTCCATATGATCCAGCAGAGAGGACATGTTCTGGGGTTCCCTTGACTAAAGAGCATCACCTTTTGAGATCCTGGAAGTGTGCCTTCTCTGTAATGGTGGCTATTCTCCGAGGTTTCCCCTGAGATCTGTCACCCTGATGACATTCTTGAAGGCCTTGAAACCTAGTTTACCCAGGCCTTGGGTTAGGTATGGATGGACCACCTTCTTTGTAATGTTTCATTTGCTTTGTTGTTGGATTGCCATCTTGTGATCACCTTGGAACTATTTTTGTTTTGGTTAAAGGTTCTGTATTTTGCTGTTTTTTAAATCTTATTGTTGTGAGCTGCCCAGAGTTGGTTGGAGTGGGGAAACATTCACATGGAATAAAATACATAAATAAAACACCAGCACGAACAGCAAAGCTCTAATTGTAAATTCAGTTCAATGTGACCTCCAACAACAGTTCAAGGGAATCCTCAAGACAGGTTTGGAGGATGGTGGGGAGGGAAAGTTTGAAAGTTGCAAAGCCATTGTAGAGAGAGCATTAACTCGAAAAGCAAGAAAAAAATAACTCTTCGCATCTCATTTTCCATGCACCAAATTAAATGCTGGTTGATTCTTCGTATCTGCGATATGTTTTGCCATCCTACGGGGATGAGGGTCCAGCCTTTTGTGAAATTTCCAATCATACAAAGTGCTTATTTCTATCAATCTTTGTGGAGCTATGTGTATGTTATAATGAGTCTATAACTGAAATTCGAGTTAGGTCTGAAATGGAATGAAACACCCTTACCAAGTTGCTGTTGTGGGGATAAAAATGATAGTCAAGTAAAGTGTCTTGAACTCTTGGAAGAAAAATGGGATGTGGATCTATACTGATTGATACTGTGGACATATTTTTTTATGTACATCACACAGCATCACATCATTTGATTTGGGCAGGTCGGAAAATAAAATAAAATAAATAAAATAAAATAAAATAAAATAAAATAAAATAAAATAAAATAAAATAAAATAAAATAAAATAAAATAAAATAAAATAAAATAAAATAAAATAAAATAAAATAAAATAAAATAAAATAATAAAATAAAATAAAATAAAATAAAATAAAATAAAATAATAAAATAGTAATTTATAGAGAAATTGTGGACCATAAAACTAATGAAAGTAAAGGGCAATGTTAGCTAGGTGATTCATTCACTTGGGGGAAAGAAGTCTTTTTTGCATTGGGATCTCTACTCATAAATGTGTACAAATTATGCCATTTTCTTGGTGGCCATCTGGTAATATCTGCCAGCATCTTCTTCCAGGAATTTTTCTCCACTCCTCACTCTAATTTACAGTCTTGAGCTTTCCTAGTGGTGTGCCATCCAAATATTAAGCAGATCCAATCTTGTCAGCTTCTGAAGTTGGTCAAGGGCACCTAGATGCTACCACCTGTCAGTGACCTGTATTGCCTATAAATTGATTTTCCTCCCAAGCCTGAAAAATGGGTGTCATTTCCACACAGGCACGGGAAATTTCAGCTCAGCTGCTTCAGATTTTAGCCGACTATTTCAGCTTGTTTTGGCTTCATAAACACTTCATTCAGTAGACTCTCTCTTTCCCCCCACCCTCCCCAAAAGCATATTACATGCTTCCATATATCCGGTCAGATGGAGAGTAATGGATGGTGACACTGCCCTTAAAGGGAATCAAGTTATTAGCCTAATGCACAGAGAGGAGTGATGCATTAAGGCATTAGGAATCAAAACCATCATTTTAAAGCATGACAGCCTAAGTAGGAAGCAAAAGAGGAGGACAGAAACATAAACCATATGGCTTAATACTTAATATCTCATTTAAACAACTCTATTAAACTGGGTGCTCTAATATATGTTCCTTTTTAACCTCAACAGCTCACCTATCTTCTCTTTTCCTTTTTCCTTTCTTCCTCCTATAAGTCTTTTTTTTCCCTTCTGTCCTGAAGATCCCAAAACTGCCATCGCCCCCCCATGTCCAAATCATATGTCAAACTAATTAAGCTGACACCGTTGTAATAAATGAGCGTTGCCAGTCACTTGAGACTCAAACTTCGGCTACTATGACTCAATAGGCAGATGTTTTCTGTCTGTTTCTTTGGAGGGGGAAAAATTGCCTGTTTAAATAGATTAATGAGAAATTGGTGGCATTATATAAATGGGAGACACAAGGTTGCATTGAAAACAAGCGCCTAACCCTTGAACAATGCAGCTTTCTGTTTTTCGGAAATCTCATGTTGGAGTTTGTTTTCTGGACCACACAACCTGTGCGCCCTCGCACAAGCCCACACAGAGGATTAAAATAATGAAACAACAGGGTTTTATTTTCTGGAAAACTGGAGCGATCAACACGTCTCTGGGGTAATCCAAGGAAATGCGCAGGACGCAATGTAGATCTGCAGCATTTTACAGCAGGGAACCGCGATGGGAAAAGAGAAAAGAACAGACAATTCCAGAGACTTTGACCTGGAGAGCAGAAAACAAACAGAGATTTTACATGAGCTCCAGTGGAGAAAGTGAAATATTTCCTTATGGCAGATAGTTCAACCCATGACCAGTTCCCATGGGCCTGAATGAACCATCAAGTCTTCTTTACCCACTCCTGTCTTTATTCTGTACCGTAGCATTAAAATATAGACGCAACTCATCCAAAAGGTCAAGTCAAATTTAACAAAATTTGAAGACGATGGATTGAACTATAGGTTCTTTATTTCACTAAAAACTTTAGATTCCCTTAAAAGAGTGTTTTCACTTCAGGGCTGAAAGTTCAGATCAGCACAAAGGAGTCTTTGGAATAGAGAAATGGAAAGAATATTGTCAGCCATGCAAGGCAGTCCATACAAGAAGCATTGCCAGGATTATGGCTGAAGCAGGACTAGAACTCACAGTCTTCTAGGGATTGGCCCAAAGTCATCCAGTCAGCTTTCATGGCTAAGGCAGGACTTGAACTCATGGTTTCCTGCTTTCTAGCCTGGTGCCTTAACCATTAGCCCAAACTGGCTCTCCATTGCTTGGTTACGGATCTTCTTTCTGTCTCCCAAGATCATTCTGACATACCATTTCAAATATCCAAAAGCCAAAGCAATCCTAAATTGCATTAACAAAGGGATACAATCAAGATCAAGTGAGATACTACTACCACTCTATAAAGCCTTAGTAAGACCACAGCTAGAATACTGTGTCCAGTTTTGGTTACCACACTGTAAAAAAGATGTTGTGACTCTAGAAAGAGTGCAGAGAAGAGCAACAAGTATGAGTAGGGGACTGGAGGCTAAAACATATGATGAACAGTTGCTGGGCATGGCTGGTCTAGTGAAGAGAAGGACCAGGGGAGACATGATAGCAGTCTTCTAATATCTGAGAGGCTGCCCCAGAGAGGAGGGGATCAAGCTATTTTCCAAAGTACCTGAAGGCCAGACAAGGAATAATGGATGGAAATTGATCGAGAGATTCAACCTAGAAATAAGGAGAAATTTTCTGACAGTGAGAACAATCAACCGGTGGGACAGAAGTGGCCTTCAGAAGTCGTGGGAGCTTCATCACTGGAAACTTTCAAGAAGAGACTGGATTGCCACCTGTCAGAAATGGTGTAGAGTCTCCTGCTTGGGCTGGGGGTTGGACTAGATGACCTACAAGGTCCCTTCCAACTCTGTTAATCTGATATAATCCCCATCACTTCAACTGTCATTTTTGGAAGGGAAGTCTATTCATACATTGTGTAGCTTCAAGTGGGCAGTTCTCATGTGTAAAGAATTCAGGTGACATGCATCAGCAGATAACCAAGCTGTGATTAGACCTCAAAGTCATGTATTGATACCATTGAAAATCATTGCATGTAGAGAGCATATATGCTGTCTGCAATTGTGTGCATGTATGTATGTAGAGAGCCATTTTGGTCTAGTGATTAAGGCACCAGGTTAGAAAGCAAGAGACTGTGAGTTCAAGTCCTGCCTTAGCCATGGAAATTATCTGGGTGACTCTGGGCCAATCACAAGGAGATGATGAGTTTGAATTCCATGACAGGTATGAAAGCCAGCTAGATGATTTGAGGCCAATCTCCAGGAAACAGTGAGTTCTAGTCTCGCCTTAGGCATGAAAGCTTGCTGGATGACTTTTGGCTAGTCACCCTCTTTCAGCCCAACCTACCTCACAGGGTTATTATGGTGGGAAAATAAGAAGTGGAAAGTATGTTGGATATGCTTGCTCCCTTGAGGTATTTGTAAAAATAATAACAGCAGGAAATACATGAATGAATAAATAAATAAGGAATAATCCATCTTCAGATGCTTTGATGTTATATGAATTCAGCCATATAACTTCATAATTCTACAATATTTGCACCTCTATAACTGTCTGGTTTGGTTCTGCAACCCATCAAGACAGACACAGACTTCAAAGGACAATTGGAACTGCAGAAAAAACAATGGCTACCAACCTGCCTTCCATTGAGGACCTGGATACTGCACGAGTCAAAAAGAGGGCTATGAAAATATTTACAGACCCCTCACATCCTGGACATAAACTGTTTCAACTCCTATCCTCAAAACGATAGAGCACTGCACACCAGAACAACTAGACATAAGGACAGTTTTTCCCCGCATGCCATCACTCTGCTAAACAAATAATTCCCTCAACACTGTCAAACTTTTTACTAAGTCTGCACTACTATTAATCTTCTCATCGTTCCCATCACCCATCTCCTCCCACTTATGACTGTATGACTGTAACTTTGTTGCTGGTATCCTTACGATTTATATTGATATTGTTTCCTGATTGCTTATTTGTAACCTATGATTATCATTAAGTGTTGCATCTTATGATTCTTTTTTTTTTTATTGAAAAAGTTTTCAAATACAAGTTTTTCCCCCTTTCCCCCCCCTTCCCTAACTCCCCCTCACCACCCATTCCCCCCCTGTGACTTCTTCACAACAATAAGCTAATTCATAACTAATTACATAATATTTTACCATTCCCTTACTCCCTCCTCAAAATACTGACCCTTAGCATAATATTCTTATAACTCCCATTTTCGCAATAATCTGCCCTTTTTCTCCTCCCCCAAACTTATAGTATATTATTACAACAATTTAACATTTAATCTTTTATATATATTAATATAACATTTCAAAGCAGCCTTCTCCCTACATCCAAATTTAACATTTATTCAGTTCTATCCAATTCCTCCACTCCCCTAAATATATGACTTAAAAATCCTTTTTCTTAAACTAATCAATCAGTAAACTAACCTATTTCAACCCAAATTCCTGCAATATTACCATGCAATACAATTCTAAATATAATCCACTGCCCACTCTACTAAAATATACATATATCTATATATGCATTCCATTTTATAAAAAGAAAAAAGACAATAACTTTAAATTTATAATCCATATAATATCTTCTTTGATGTCTTTCCACTGGATTGTTAAATCCATCATCCATAATAGGGTAAGATAACATACTAGTGCAACAGTTTGTTCAAGATCTTCAATCATCTTCTGCCCCCATCAGTAATAGATATCCTCATATATATATGAAAGTAAAAACAACCACCCGAGTGACATTATAATTATATTCCATATAGTTGTAATTGTGGTTTCCATCAGGATTATTAATTCCCATCATCCTAGTGGGTAACATCCAGATCTTCTGCATGCCCCAGCGTGATTCTCTTGCCTTGTAACTCGAAATAGTTATAATATATTTACCAGTAAAAAAAATCCAAAGTAGATAATTCAAATCCAAGAATGTAAGGCTCTTTTCACACCCCAAAATCACAGCATTGCAGAGATCTGCCACTATCCTCAGGATAGTATTAAACAATTGTTCACCTCCACTATCTTTTCACATATTCATTCATTTTTTAAAGTCCCTGGCTTCACTGTTGCTTGGTTTAGAAACTGCTATTTCTATGAGATCTATTTCTTTTCTTTTTCTTTTGCGGGTTGAATTTCCATCCTGGTTTCCTTCCTACAAATTGTGTATCAGCTGATCGATTTTCATTCTGCTTTATAAGTTGATCTTGTTGGTTTTGTTTTGTTATCTTGTCTTTCTTTTCCATCACTTGTATATCAACTGGTTGATTTACGCACTTGTCTGTAACTTGATGATTCATCACATTGGAGTCGGATGACACTGCTCTCATATTTATAGACAGTCCAGCTGGGGTATCCAGGGAGTCCAAAGACAATTTATCTACCACAGCCTCTGTAATTTGATATTTTCCTTTTGTTTCCAACTCCTTTTGCTTGTCCTGTATTGTGCCTAAAGATGTTAAATTCATTTTTTAAATTTTTTGATAAAATTCTTCCGCTTTTTCAACAGTGTTCAGTTGGTATCTTACTCCTTGGTGTCTCAATATTAAACCAACTGGGACATTCCACCTAAATAGGATATTTCTTTTTTTTAACTCAGTCACTAGAAAGCCAAATTTCTTCCTCTCCATTAACATCTTAGGCGGGAGCTCCTTAAAAATCCAAATCTTTCTTCCATGAAATTGCAAAGTAGAATTAAAAGAGTTCTGCACAATATTATTCCTAATTTCTTTATCTGTAAAATAAATCACCACATCTCTAGGCAATTGCCTTTGCTTTGCCAACCAGGAGTTTATTCTATAAATTCTATCAATCCTGCAAAATACTTCATCAGGTTGAACCTTTAAAATCCCAGCCAGAATTTCAGAAGATATTTTCCTTAAATCATCTCTGTTATTTTCCTGCAGACCTCTCAGTCTAATTGCATATTCTGTAAAATTATATTGAATCATTAAAACTTCTCTTTCAATCCTCTGTTGCACATTTTCTTCATTACCAGTCTTTTGGTCAACCTCCATTTTAGGTTTGTCTTCTGAGCTATTATCCTGAGTGTTTGCCAAATCCTTTTTAATTTTTTGGATCTTGTCATCCAAATTCTCCTCAGTTTCTTTCATTTTAGACTCTAATAGTTTAGTCTTTGCATCCAACTGAATCAGAAAGTCTGATAAACCGTTAGCTGTTTTTAAAATCTTTCGATCCAAAAAGTCAAACTTTGATTTCACCAATTCACCAATTTCTTTAATTTCCTGCTTAAATTTTTCAAGTTGCTGATTCACAATCTCATCCCTTCTTACAATCTCTTCAAGAAGAAATTCTATTATATTAAAGTCAGGTTTCTGAGACTGGAGAGTTAGAACTTGTTCATGTAATTTGTTAATGGGGGAATTCCCCCCCACTGCCTGTTTGTCTAACTGTATAAGTCTCAGTGCCATTTTCCACACAGACAAGATTTAGTGGAAAAGAGAAAAAAAAGCTTGTTTCCAAGCAAGATCAATATCAGATCCCCAGGAAAAAAAACAAGAAAAAAAAAACAAGAGTGAGAGTGAGGTTTTGCCTTCAATTACAGCCAGAAGTATTCATTCCGCTACTTTGTAATAGAAAACGGAAGGACTTTCCCTTTCAGCCTCTCTTCAAGCCTCAGCAATCGCCATTTTAAAAATCTTTTTTCCTTTCACTTCTTAAACAACTTCAGTAACTTTTCTAAAATAAAAAGAATACTTGCGCTTCAGGATCAGAGGTCCAGCTCACGTCTTCTTTAATTAAATTTAACAAATTTACAGGCTTGCTTTTGCCACCTAGCTCTGCGTATAGCAGAGATCTCCCAGAGCCCGGAGCATCAGCTGGGGATACGGGGAGTCTCTTCCGCTCCGTCCCAAAAGTAAATAAAAAACTTTTGGGATTAGGCAGAGGACTCTACCCACCCCAGCCGGCTCTATCTCCATTTCCTAATGGAAACGGAGTTTTTTCGAGCCACCATTCCGCTATAAAGGTGGCTCTTACAGGCAGTGGGTTCGACGATCCCGAAGGAGCGTCCGGCGGGGACAAACAGCAAACCGGAAGTCCCGCATCTTATGATTCTTGATGAACATATCTTTTCTTTTATGTACACTGAGAGCATATGCACCAAGACAAATTCCTTGTGTGTCCAATCACACTTGGCCAATAAAAATTCTGTTCTATTCTATTCTATTCTATTCTATTCTAAAAATACATGCAAGGAAATACTGCTTTTTTAAATTTACCTTTTTCCAACGATTGCATGCCAAGGATGTGTGAGTCAATGGTTCACCATCTAACAGGCTAAGAATGTGTAGGTCACTTCCAAATCACATTGTTAATTTGGAGCCTTAATGAGATCTGATTAGCTGAACTCATTGAGAAAATCAAATCAACTGAATTCAATTTTCTGAATTCCAATGGTCAGATCTATTCAGAGGTCTCTTACCAAACTGGATGGTTTGATCTGAATCAAATAATCCAATTGATTAAGAAAGTCAATTCATGCAGAGAGTCAATCTAATTGGCATGTATTCTCCATATTGAAATTCCACGCAGCCCTGCCCTATTCAATGTCTGCAAAACCAATAACCAAAACACACACAATTAAATGAAATGGTATAATAAATTACACAAAGACAGCACCTTCAAAAATAAAACCCATGGATTCTTATTGATAATATCAGCCTTTTAACTATAAAGTAAATGTCTACAGTGATTCATCTTCAACGTTCAACACAGGGGGAGGGAACTTTAAGATTTCCTCCAGATTTTCACTTCCAGGGAATCTCTTTCTCCTTCCCCTCCAAAGGGAGCTGAATTGTTCCTCTATTCCACTATATCTTTCTTGTTTCTTGATTGACTTTTTTCAGTAATTAAAACTTTTTAAAAGTAACTGCTGAATTACAAAGATGATTAGAGGTCTGGAGGCTAAACCCTACAATGAACAATTGATAGAATTAGGTATGTCTAGTCTAATGGGATGTAGGAGATGACTAGGTTGAGGCCAAGGAAGGGGTCAAGCATGTCATCCCTTGATGCCCACAAGAGATTTAAATCCAGCCCTCCTTGAATTCCTTTGACCACCAAGTTGCCTTGACTGTTAGTAGTTCAGATTCTTGTTTAGAGGTACCATTGAATAAATTTGTACTCAGTTTGGTTTTAATCCTACTTCCCGATTTCTTGACCTGAGATAAAGAGAAGAACTAATGCTGAGATTATAGCAGTCTTCCAATACTTGAGGGGCTGTCACAGAGAGAGTCTACCTATTCTGCAGAGCACCTGAGGGGATGACAAGAAGCAACAGGTAGAAGCTTATCAAAGAGACAACCAACTTAGAATTAAGGAGAAATTTCCTGACAGTGAAAACAAATAATCAGTGGAATTATTTTCCTCATGAAGTAGTTGTTGTTCTGTCACCCAAGATGTTTTAAAAAGAGATTGAACAGCCATTTGTCTGGAATGATACAGGGTCTCCTGCCTGAACAGGGGATTAGACTAGAAGACCTCCAAGGTTCCTTCCAGTAGAAACCATAGGGGGAATTTTGATATGGTACCATGGGGAGGGAGAAATTGGCAGATCGCTTCCACTTGTTCTTGAAATAATCTCCATTCCCTAAAGGTAAAGCTAAAGGTTCCCCTTGCACATATGTGCTAGTCATTCCCGACTCTCCGGGGTGGTGCTCATCTCCATTTCAAAGCCAAAGAGCCAGTGCTGTCCGAAGACATCTCCGTGGTCATGTGGCCGACATGACTAAATGCCAAAGGCGCACAGAATGCTGTTCCCTTCCCACAAAAGGTGGTCCCTATTGTTCTACTTGCATTTTTTACGTGCTTTCGAACTGCTAGGTTGGCAGAAGCTGGGACAAGTAACGGGAGCTCACCCCATTACACAGCACTAGGGATTCAAACCACTGAACTGCCGACCTTTCAATCAAAAGCTCAGCATCTTAGCCACTGAGCCATCGCGTCCCTCCATTCCCTAGAATTCCTCTAAACTTCCACAAGTACAATTGCAAACAATTTATCAGTGAGGAAGACAAAGGAAAAACCTGGTCCCTTTGTTTGAATGTATGCATATTTTTCATCTACTTTGGGAAGTCTGATTGCTTTTATTCTTTCCCAAATAAAATTTGACAGACTCACCAATGATCACATATCAAGGCACCTGTATCTCAGACATCCGAGAAAAAGATTTTCACTTTACCCAGACTTTTAAACAAACAAAAAGGTGGAGTGGGAAAGAGAAGAACAGGAAGAGTGTAGGAGAAGGTCAGCAGAGCAACCCGTGTTTTGTAACTTATGCCAGACATTTTTGTTCAATTTTTTAAAAATGGTAGTTTAACCTTGCTTACATGATTCTGATTTTTCTCTCCTCTTAATACCGATATTTCCTCTTCTCACGATTGGTGAAAGTTGCCAAATATTGTCAGTTTCTGTCCTTAATTGGCAATTTCTTTGGCAATTTCCAAACGAGTAATAAATAGATTCTTGCTTGCTGACTCTCCAGAGCTCTTTAAAGCCCACCTGGACTTCTGATGTGCCTATGAACCGCAAAGAATGGTTAGGCGTTGTAGCTTTTGACACTGACCCAGACAAACACATAATAAATAGCACTCTCCTTGAAATGATTGAAACCAGCTGGACGGAGCAGACTTAACTGGAGAGAAATGGATTAAAGCTAAAGACAGAAGAAGTGTGTAAGCGAGTGTGTTTAAACATTTCCTTAAGTGTCCAAGGCTGTTTTTCATAACTAAAATCCAGGAATGCCTGTTAAAGTGGCTAGCTAATTCTTCAAGAACTCCAGAAAACATGGGAATATTGCTGCATCTCTTATTTGTTTCTGAAAGAGCAGCAATGTGAAAATATGTGCTGGCTTTCAGGCAAAAAGGAAAAGTACCTTGTAAGAACATGGAGACATCTTCAGACAATGGATCAAACAAGTCCATGGTTGTTGTTTTTTTTCAAGAGGAGGTGGCAATTTATAGGGCAAACAAGGCAGGAGGCCCTCTCCTTAATACACTGCTGAAATAGTTACTGCCAGAATTGACTGGCAAGGTTTGACATAATTTAAAACAAGAGAAATTATTGCTAATTTTCTGGAATACCTTTGGAGAGAGGTTAGGAAGATGGACCGTGCCAGACGTTGAAAAAGTTTGAATTAGAAAGTTATTTGTTCCGGCCCTTTGACCCTTTCTTTTATCTATTATAGTTTGTGTCCAGGGGTGGGCTTCAAAAATTTTAGCAAGGGGTTCTCTGCCCGGTTGCTGGATGGGTGTAGCCACGGTGGGCGTGGCCTAGTTGTCTTCCTGCACCACAGGAGGGGGGGCGTTTTGCCCTCCCCTTGCTCCGGAGGCTTTCCTTGAGCCTCTGGGAGGGAGAAAATGGCCTCCCCAGGCTCTGGAGGCCCACTGGAGGCCAGAAACGGGCCCGTTTCTGGCCTTCCTGAACTTCCGGTAGGCCCTTTTTTCACCTTCCCCGAGCCTCTGTGTGCACCCTACACTTACCTGCATCCAAAACAGGCCATGTGGGGACTCCTGGGAGGGGCAGGGTGGGTGGAGCAAGGCCAGCCAGGAGTGGGATTTGGGGGTTCTCCGAACTGCACAGAATCTTAGGTAGAGGTTCTACCAAATCCATGCGAACCCCCAGCAGCCTACCCCTGCTTGTGTCCTATAATTCAAATGTGAAGTGAGTTTAATTAAAACTATATTTTGAAAAAGTATAAGTGAGATGGACAAAAGAAGTAGTTAGTTTAGTTTATATTTAAAAAAAAATAGTTTTTGAAGTCTTCTGATTTTTGTGCAAATCAGTTGCCAGTCCCAGGAAAGAAAAGTCTTTCCTAGGACTGGCAACTGATTTTCACAAAATCAGAAGACTTCAGAATTTATTTATTTATTTATTTATTTATTTATTTATTTATTTATTTATTTATTTAAGTAAATTAAACTGACTTAACCTTTTAACTAAACCTTGCCCAGATTGAAGATACAATGAAAGGGTTGTTAATCTTCAGACAAATTTAAAACATCTATTTAAATTCCAGAGAAAATACCCCGATAAAAACAAAAGCTGAGCATTCTGACTCACTTCTTTTGGTGATGCCATCTGTAATCTAATTATGCCATCATTGGGCATCAAACACCAAGAAATGATAATAAAAATACAATTTTTTTAGGAGCCTTGGTAGTACAGTGGTTTAAAGCACCCTGTTATTAAGACCAGCTGCCTGCAACTACTGCAGGTTCAAATCTCGCCAGGCTCAAGGTTGACTCAGCCTTCCATCCTTTCTAAGGTAGGTAAATTGAGGACCCAGTTGTGGGGGCAATAAGCTGACTTTGTATAAATATACAAAAGTATGAAGGCTATTGCTTAACACACTGTAAGCCGCCCTGAGTCTCCGGAGAAGGGCGGCATATAAATCAAATTAAAAAAAAAAATTATCTGCAACGTTATCTCTTCTGTGTTTGGTTGGGTGAAAATAAAAACAATGAACTATTTGGGAGCTGATGAATTGGTTAGGAAAGTGAAAACTGTGAACTGTGTCAAAAGAAGCCAGAAATTAATTTCCCATTCTGGTTTTCATGTCAGCCATTAGAAGAATGGGTTCAAACTTTATCTTTTCTTTTTTTTTATTTCTGACACTTTCCTTTATCTGAAGAATAGCTTTACAATCCTAACTTGGGAAAAAAATTCAGCACCATCTGAGCAGATGTTGAGAAGTGTTGTGTATGGCTGATGAGGACTGGGTGTTGTTGAGAGTCCAAACCAATTCCCTAAGCAGGAGCATCTGGAGAAGCATAGCAATTTCTCCAGCTCAATCCATCAAGAGTCAGTATTTCAGAAGCAGGAGGAGTAACTCTCACGAAAAACAAGAATCTCCATTCCATCAGGGAAAACAGATTGTCCTCTGAGTCCCACATTGTCATTTCATCCACCAGTGAAACAGAATCAACAAGCAAGGCATTAAGAGAGTAGAAAAACTCCTTACACTATCAGCCCAGCTGTCCCACCCACACCACAAGCCAAAGAATTTAAATGAAGAATATAAAAATAAGAGATCACAGGAAGTACTAGTACCGCTTTGTAAAGAGTTAGTAAGACGACACTTCGACTACTGCATCCAGTTTGGGACATCATATTAGAAAAAGAAAGATGTTAAGACTCTGAAAGAAGTGAAGAAAAGAGCAACAAAGATGTTAGGAGGCTGGAGCAGGGGTGAAATGCTCCTGGTTCGGTCCGGTTCACCCAAACCGGTAGTAAAAAAGGCTACTGGTTCGCTGAACCAGTAGTAAAAAATGCCTCTTACTAAGGCAGCATTTAACATCCAGCTGCCTGCAATTACTGACTTTGTATAAAAATATACAAAAATATGAAGGCTATTGCTTAATACATTGTAAGCCGCCCTGAGTCTCCAGAGAAGGGCGGCATATAAAAATAAAATAAAATAAAATAAAATAAAATAAAATAAAATAAAATAATAAAATAAAATAAAATAAAATAAATAAATGTTCAGACGATCAGTTGAGCGACGCGCGATCGTCTGAACTTTTTTTTACTTTTTTAGCATTTTTTCGCTACCAGTTCTCCGGAACCGGTAGTAAAAAATGCTTTAAAAAGTAAAAAAAAAAAAAAGGTCCGAAAATCAGGCGTCACTCAGCTGATCGTCGGAAGGTTTTGTTTTTTTTTTTTACTTATTAGGCATTTTTTTAAATGCTTTTAAAAAGTAAAAATTTTTTTAAAAAGGCTCCAATGATCACAGCTGTGCTGCATGATCATCAGAGCCTTGTTTTTACTTTTAAAAGCATTTTTTAACAACCTATTCACCCGATGCTTTAAAAAAGAAAAAAAGGCAGCCACACCCACTGAGTCACATTACCTCCCACCACCACCACTAAGCCATGCCCACAGAACTGGTAGTAACAAATTTTACATTTCACCACTCGGCTGGAGGCTAAAACATAGGAAGAATGGTTGCAGGAACTGGATATGTCTAGAACGGTGTTTCTCAACCTTGGAAGCTTGAAGATGGGTGGACTTCAACTCCCAGAATCCCCCAGCCAGCGCTGCTGGCTGGGGGATTCTGGGAGTTGAAGTCCACCCATCTTCAAGCTTCCAAGGTTGAGAAACACTGGTCTAAAAGGACTACGGGGTGTCATGATAGCAGTGTTCCAATATTTGAGGGGTTGCCACAAAGAAAATGAGGGGGTCCACCTATTCTCCAAAGCACCAGAAGGAAAGATAAGAAACAGTAGATGGAAACTAATCAACAAGTGAACCAATTTAGAACAATTTCCTAACAGTGAGAACAATTAACCAGTGGAACAGCTTGCCTTCAGAAATGATGGGTGCTCCACAGTAGTGGGTTTCAATTTCGGCCACTACCGGTTCGCTCGTGGGCACTCGAGTGTGAGCGCACGCGTGTGATGCTTCTGTGCACACGTGTGATGCTTCTCTGCATGTGCAGAGATATCTGGGTGGGTGGGTGAAGCCTCCCACCACCGCCACTACTAATGGTTTGCTCGATCCGGGGTGAACCAGTAGCAACCCACCACTGGGGCATCATCACTGAAGGGTTTTAAGAGACTAGGCAACCGCTTAGCTGGAATGGTTAGGGTACCCTGTTTGAGCAGGGGGTTGGACTAGAAGACCTCCAAAGTCCCTTCCAACTCTGTTATTCTGTTATAGAATGGAGATTATCGAGAACATCTGCCAAAAGTCAGGGTTTGTCAATTCAGTATTATTACAAAATACTGCCTGGTTAAGATGATCATTCTCCAGATTTCTCAGTTAACTTGCATGGTTTCCAAAGGCATGAGAAATCTGGGTAGATCAAGCCAAGGTGAATGAAATAGAAAATATAGTGCCAGACAAAATTACAAAGTATTATAAGCTCACGTAGGGAGCTAGAGAAGGATATTTTTAAAATGCCTGACAGAAAACCTCTCCTGCCTTTATTTTATTTTTTTTCTTCTACCAGTTCAGTTTGAGAAAAGAGAATGTATTCAAAGGTTGCATATAATAATGTTGTTCACAGTAGCACGGGGCTAACCCCGTTTAAGATAGTGAGCGGCATGGACTTTGTCCAATGCCGGAGTACCCAAGGGAGCCTCCCTCCTCAGTCAGCTTGACCGATTGGATGGTGACACTGAAAGCAACCTGGGAGAATGTCAAGAAAGCACTAGCTAAGGCAGCACAAACCTATAAGAAACAGGCCGACAAGCACTGAGCTCCCCAAAGGCCTTTTCAATTGGGGGAGAAAGTTTACCTCGCCACAAAATATTTGAGGTTAAAACTTCCTAGCAAGAAATTGGGACCAAAATTTATAAGACCATTCCCCATAGTAAAGATAATCAACCCAGTCACAGTGCAATTGAAGTTGCCCCGATTGCTAGGGAAGATACACCCGGTATTCCTTAGTAGCCTCTTAAAACCCGTGGCTGGATTGACCCTGAGGCCACTACCCCGTGAGCCCCCAGGCCCCCTGGTCATAGGGGGCCAGACCCATTATGAGGTGCAGCAAATCCTCAATTCGAGGTGGCACAGGAGGCAACTCCAATATTTAATCAAGTGGAAGGATTACCCCTTATCTCCCCTTATCTTACCGTGGAGAAATTCCACTGGTGGAATCTAATCTTCTGGTGAGCTATTGTCCTGTCTTATGTCCATGTATAATATATTCTCCAGTGATCTTCAGCCCACATTTTAATTAAAGTGTAAGAAAAGGTATCAGGAAAAAATGCTGATGTTGGTTGTTTTCCACAGCAATTTTATTGGCATTATGAAATTATTGGAAAATTATTTAATAGAATAATAGAGTTGGAAGGACCTAATCCAAACCTCCCTCCCTCAAGCAGGATACCCTAAATCATTAATATCTGTCCAGTCTCTTCTTGAAAACCTCCAGTGATGGAACACTGACAACTTCTGGAGACAAACCGTTCCACTGATTAATTGATTGTTCTCATTGTCAGGAAATTTCTCATTTGTTTTAGGTTGGATCTCTTTTTGATAAATTTCTGTCTGTTGCTTCCCACAGTCCCTCTGGAAAAGCCAGAGAAGTCGTCCAATCACATTCTCTTCTCCCAGATTTGACAAAGACTTCTGATGGCTTATTTGGACTGAATTCTATTTTCTTGTACCAAAATGAATGGAAGATCTTCACTGAAGATGTTCACTGCAAATCTTCATTCATTTGAAGATCTTCCAAAAAAAAAAAAAAAATTCTTTTTTTTTAAAAAAAAGATTTTTTATTTTTATTTCTTATATTGTAAATATTGTAAATGTACATTCTCTTATCCATAATTGATCATATATACATATTTTTTCTAACGAAAGCATAAAAATAAAACATTTTAATCACATTTGGGGTTGCTCTTCTACCCTCTCTTTTCTCTCTTTTCACAACAAACCTTCTTCTCCTTCTTCTTTCTTTCCCCTCCCTCCCTCCTCTCCTCTTCTACTTTCTTCCTCCTCCTCTCCTCTTCTCCCCTACTTCCCTTTCCTCTCCCCCACTCCTCCCCTCTTTTCCCCCTTTCTCACCTTCTCTCCCGCTCTTGTCTCCTATCCTTTCTTCCTCTCCTTCCCCTTTCTTCCATTCCTCTCTCTCCCTCTCTTCCTCTCTCCCTCTCCTCCTCTCTTCTTTCTTTCTCCTTTGTTGTGCAAGGAAAAAAAAATATTCTTGTGCCCATGGAATTCAATTAGGTTGAATCAGCTTCTGATTGGTTTCACTCAGGGGTGAGCAGCCTTCAGCATTAAGGCCACATGCAACCCAGTCTTATGTCATGTAAACTTCTGTCTAATTTCAATTTGCAAGTAATTTAGTCTTTCCTCTTGATGTATCTTGTCAGCAAGAACAAACAAGGGAAGAAGATAGTAGAAATATTGAAAAGGGGTAAAAAAAAAATTAATTTGGCAGAATCCACTCTTTTGATTTCAATGACCAACCTTCAATCAATCCATCCATCCATCCATCCATCCATCCATCCATCCTTCAGCTTCAGCCACCATTCTCATGCAAATCAGCCCTTAAGGATTATTTCTTTAGGGTAAAACTGTTGACCAACTGTGCTGAAATGCATTGGCTTAGTTGCAGAACTTGTTAATGGAGTAAGATTCAGTAGATTTAAAACCATCTTTGACATAGTCGTGGCATCAACGTATCATGGGAATAAATTTTATTGGTAACAGTTCTATGCTAATAAAATTTTGATCGACAGCCTGGCATCCTATGATCCTGTTGCATTCCAAGCATCCTCAGTACCAGAGCACATAGCTAAATGGTCAAAATGGCAGGCATTGTAGACAAAAATATCTAGGGACCTATGTCCAGTTAGGGAGTGCATAACTGGGCACAACAGTTTCTCTCAATCTCAATTCCTATTGTAATATGGGGATAACAAGTAACCGGTGGGAAAAAAACAAATGCAAAAATGTGTCTGCTAAAAACATCAGTCTAAACATGGAGGCCGGGTCCTTTATTCCAGATGCATTTCGAGTTTTCCAGGAGATGCAATCTTCACAATCATACCAAGATTTCTCTTGGATTGGATCGGATCATCTGTAAAATATATTTCCCTAGGACTAGAGAACAAGGCAAAAGCTACAATAGCCTGCCAGAAAGCTTTCTTTTCAAAGTTAGCTTAAATCACAATTTTTGGAAGCTGTTCAAACTCCCTTCAATATGATGTCTGGAACAGCCTAACGCTAGAATAACAATGCTGAGTCTACATTGTACCATTATTAAAAGGATTACTGAGATAATAGATGCATATGGTCATAAATAATATGTGGCCAGCTGAACAGGCAGTACTTGAGCACATGAAATTCCTATAGCAAATTCTTAATTCTAATCCAACATGTTTACAGAGAGATCCTATAATCCATAAATTTTATGTGGCCGTGCATCTTCTCCTTTTGAAAGCATCTGCTCTTTGAAGAGAATCTGGACCAAATCTTTATGGCAGATCCATTCCTTGATCTGGACTAGAATATGTAGAATGCCGTAAACATTTCAGGGGCAATGTAAGAAACAGACTACCTGTTTAGACAAGAGACAAAAGCAGCATCTTCTAAACTTGGTTTGAGCTGAGCCTGAGGCCCCTGCACACAACATAATAAATGTATGCCTAACACTTAGCCAAGAGACGCGGTGGCTCAGTGGCGAGGGATGTGGTGGTTCGGTGGCTAAGATGCTGAGCTTGTCGATCGAAAGGTTGGCAGTTCAGCGGTTCGAATCCCTAGTGCCGTGTAACGGGGTGAGCTCCCGTTACTTGTCCCAGCTTCTGCCAACCTAGCAGTTCGAAAGCAGGTAAAAAATGCAGAATTTTGTTTTTACGGTATACTCTGCAAGTAAGCAAGATGGAACACCAAATTCTAGAAAAGCATTGTAGAGAATGGATCAATCCAGGAACATTCCAAGAACCAACTGTTCAAGATAATCTTCAAGAGTTCAAAAAGCCAGTTTAAACAGAGCCCATTTGACAGGTGCATCATTCTGATTCAGCTCTGGATTGTGGAGGCACCAATTTAATATCCCATAAATCCTTTGGTTGCCTGTACCACTCCTGGGAAATAATTGTTGGTGACTCCCAATCTAAACAATCACAGGATATGGTGGCTCAGGGGCTAAGAAGCTGAGCTTGTCGATCGAAAGCTCAGCAGTTCAGCGGTTTGAATCCCTAGTGCCACGTAATGGGGTGAGCTCCTGTTACTTGTCTCAGCTTCTGCCAACATAGCAGTTCGAAAAAGGCAAGTAGAAAAATAGGGACCACCTTTGGTGGGAAGGTAACAGCGTTCCGTGCACCTTTGGCATTTAGTCATGCCAGCCACATGACCATGGAGACATCTTCGGACATTGCTGGCTCTTCGGCTTTGAAACGGAGATGAACACCGCCCCCTAGAGTCAGGAACGACTAGGACATATGTGCGAGGGGAACCTTTACCTTTACCTTTTAACACTTAGCCATGGTTTGTTTAACCATGACACTAGAAAAGCCAGAATGGGCTTGTTTCAAACACACCAAACCATACAAATTCTAGTATTTTAAACCACATCCAAACTCTATAGTTAAAGACAAAATGCTAAAGAGGAAAGAAAAGGAGAGATTTAAACAGGGGCATCCCCATTTATCTTTGGACAGATACTTTCACTATTTTTATGAGATATATTTCTCTTTTAAAAATAGGCATGATTTCTGAATGCATTTTTATATGGGTAATCCTTGACTTTCAACCCTTTATTCAGTGGCCATTCAAAGTTACAACAGTATTTTTAAAAAGTGACTAATGACCTTTTTCACATGACTGTTGCACCATCCCTCATGTGATTAAAATCTGGGCACTTGAAAACTGGCATGTATTACCGATGGATTTGAAAATAATATATAAAATTAATGAGTGTGCGGAATCAGATAGATTAACTAGATTGATCAATGGTAAAAAAGATTCAGAATTTTATAACAGTTAGAAATTATGGTACGATTGGGTCCAGAAAAGGTGGGATAGAATAGATATATGATGATGTATATATATATGATGGCAAGTATGTATGTATAAAGGAATGACTTTATATTTATGGACAATGTACTCACATTACACCATGGTGGCAGGATTGTATATTTCATTTGTGTATTGGTGCATAGAATATAATTAATAAAAAATATTTTTTAAAAAAATGAAAACTGGCATGTATTTATGACATTTGCAATGTCCCTGGGTCATGTGATCCCCTTTTGCAACCTTCTGACAAGTAAAGTCAAAGGGGATTCACTTAACAACCACATTACTAAATTAACAACTGGAGAGATTCACTTAACAACTGTGGCAAGAAAGGTTGTAAAATGGAGCAAAACTCACTTAACAATTGTCTTGCTTAGCAACAGAAATTTTGGGCTCAATTGTGGTCGTACGTCGAGATCTACCTGTTCTTACTAGTCAGCATATCTAATTACTATGTGTTTCTTCTCTCTTTTGCCTTTTGTTTTGATGGTTCCCCATTTTTCATGCAGAAAAAGTGGTTGCCTTAATCTTCCACCAGATATCATTACTATTTTTTGGCCTGCTATTGTAGTTTCAGTAATTTCTTTTTCTCTGCTATCCATGCTTATCCTTATAGTCAACACATTGACTAAAACTGTTTTGAATATGGGACGATCCATCCAATCATCTTACTCAATATTCAAGTGTGACGGGGACTTCCGGTTTCCTCGTCTTCGGCGACGACGGTGCCTTTTTAAGCACCGCCAGCCCAGCCGCTTGTAGAACCGCTTCCCGATCGAGAAGCTGCTTGAAAGCTTCAAAATCCTCAGGATTCTTGAAGAAGAGGCAGCAGGGTACAGGTCGAGCCCCTGCAACCCCCCCAGGGAATTGTTTCTGGGGAGAAAACAGGCACGGCTCCCTCCCAACCTGCTGAGACTCTGGGTGGCGTGGGACGTTTCTGCTCTTGCAGAACAAGCCGGCTGCAGGAAACTTCAATAGAGAAAGGAAATAACCTAAACAAGCAGTCGAAACTTACTTGAACCCTGAAACTTGGAACTGCAAGTATTAGCACTTTGCTGATTTCTTATTTTGAAGGGAAAATTTTTGCATGAGTGAAAGTGACTGGAAAAAATATGGCGCTCAGCATTAGAGTAAACAAATCAGCGAGTGTGGATTGGTGAAGTCATTTTGCTTTGTTACAAAGTTAATAAGTTGCTATAAAGTTGCTTCGGCTGTAATAATAGAAACAAGAGGAAAATCTCTCCCTTTTTAATACTTGACTTTGCATCATCACAGTTTTGCCCTGATTAAATCTGGGGGACTTTTTTAGAAGGCTTTGTGGAGGTGGCAGAAGAAGAGGAACCTCCCTCTTCAGAAAAGCTAGCCTACTTGGCAGGATGGCTTTAAAGAAGCAGGAAGGCAAAACAGGGGCGGGGATCCCCCACACGCAAACAGGATATGCAGTCACAAGCTCAGAAAAAAGATTTTGATATGGGAGATTTAAAAGAATTTATTTCAAAAACCTTGGATGACAAATTTCAAAAAGCTCAACAGGAAATAGATGATAAAATCCAAAAGTCTCAACAGGAAATTATGCAGGAAATGCAGCAGAACCAAAAGAAGGTGACCAAAAAAATATCAGATGTGGCGTCTGGCCTGGCAGGATTTATTATGAAAGTTGAGTCAAAAGTGGATGAATTTAAATCAGAAGTTAATGCTAAGATGAAAGATAATGATCATAAATTTTCTGATGTTGATGATAAGATGCAGAGAGTTGAGAATGAAATTGTTATGATGCAATTCATGGCAATGGAATTCGCTATACGGCTTCAAGGAATTAGAGAAGAGGAGAGACAAGATTTGAGACAGGTCTGTGCTGAAGCCTTGGCTGTGATTTTAAAAATTAACCCTGATATGGTTTTCTATAAAATAGACAAAATTTACAGAGTCAATTCCTGGGTGGCCAGACAAAGACAATTGCCCAGAGATGTGGTCATATATTTTACAGACAGAGCAATAAGAAATGATATCCTGCAAAAATCTTTTCTTACCTCTGTGCAAGTGGGAGGTTCAAAAATCACAGTTTACAAAGAGCTTCCACCTAAGATGTTGAAATCCAGAAAAGACTTTGGCTTTCTCGTTAAAGAATTGCAGAATAATCAGATACCATTTCGTTGGGATGCTCCAACTGGCATAATTTTGAGATATAAGGGAGAGAGATACCGTTTGAATACTGTGGAGAAGGCGGAGCAATTTTATACTGACATCCTTAAAGAAAGAACACCATCCCCACGTACATCTACAGTTTTGGAGATTAAGGAGAGTGATAAGAAGCAACTTCAAGAACCGCAACAACAATCTAAGCAGGAATCAGAGGAGTTGAAGGGCGCTGAAGGAGGTCTCCTCTTCTCCAATTTTGGAGCCGGTCTGGATGGCTGAAGTCAAGGACCAGCGTATAACCCGAGCAAAATCCAAGCAACTTAAAGAAAAGTTACAACAGGAAAGACAAGATGAAAAGGGGGCAAAGACAATACAAGAGACTGGAGCCATGGGGAATGAAGGATTGAAGATTTCGGATGAAATCCGATTATTCTGTTCTTTGCTCCAGAAAGAGAATAATGATTATTAAATGTTTATCTTGGAATGTGAATGGGTTGAATGCAACACAGAAAAGGAAGAAAGTATTTGCATATTTGAAACAATTTAATAATGATATAATCTGTTTACAAGAAACGCATATTACAGTTCAAGATCAAAACTATTTGAAAAATTCCAAATTAGGAACACATTTTATATCTTCAACTAACCAAAAAAAGAATGGTGTGGTTATCTATGTAAATAAAAAATTAACAGCCAAATTTATAGAAGCATTAGATAAAAAGACTTAGGCGAAGTCAAGGATTAGACTACCACAGACTTTTTTTGATATGAAAGAAGACTTGGAATTAAAAGATATTTGGAGAATACATAACCCAAAAGAACTGGATTATACTTTCTTTTCTGATAGACATAGATCCTTCTCTAGGATTAATTTCATTTTGTTGTCAGATGACTTACTTGTTAGGACAAAAAGAACAAAGATTTTGCCAAGAACCTTGACTGATCATAGCCCAGTGTGGATAGAAATTGAGACAAGTAAGACTGAGAGACGCTCTTGGAGATTAAATGAAAACTTGTTCAGATATGAAAAAAATATAATAGAACTTAAAAAGTATTTAAAAGAGTTTTTTGAAATGAATCTGAATAAAGGCACTCCAATGGAAATTGTGTGGGATGCAAGCAAAGCTTATATGAAAGGGGTGCTTATTTATATGAACTCTAAACATAGATTGATCCGACAAAAGAAAAGACTTGAATTGGAAGCAGAAATAAAGAATAAAGAACAGTTACTTATTAAAAATCCAACAGATGAAAGAATACGTGGTGTCATAAAACTTTTGAAAGATCAATTCCAAATGGTTATAGCGGAACAAGTTGCAACAAATTTACAATACGCGAAGCACAATACATTCTGCAATGCCAATAAACCGGGCAGGTGGTTGGCCTACACATTGAGGAAGAAACAGAGTATACGGACTATTGATAGTATTGATATTGGAGGGAAAGAAATTTTTCAACAGAAATTAATTAAAGAAGCTTTTCTTGATTACTACACTAAATTATATGCCAAAGAGGAGGTGCAGAATGGATTTATAGAAAAATATTTAGATAATAAAAGAGTTACAAAAATTACTGAGCAACAAAAGGAAAGAATGAATTATCCTATAACAGAGGAGGAGATAATAGCAGCAATAAAACAATTAAAAACAGCCAAAGCTCCTGGAACGGATGGTCTGACTGCAGTGTACTATAAAACTTTGCAGGCAGAAATGGTGGAACAACTCAGAGACTTATTTTGTAACATACAACAAGGGGGAAAAGTACCCCCATCATGGACTACAGCTTATATTTCTTTGATACCAAAAGAGCAAGCAGGTCCCAAAAAACTGGAGAATTACAGACCAATATCTCTTTTGAATACGGATTATAAAATTTATGCAAAAGTATTAGCCAACAGATTGATGCCAGTAATTCAAAAGGTGATTCATGATGATCAAGCGGGATTTATCGAGGGTAGGCACATGAAGGACAATGTAAGGCAAGTAATAGATTTATTGGAATATCTTGAGAAGAATAAACAGATCCCTGCAGTGCTGGTTTTCTTGGATGCAGAGAAGGCCTTTGATAAAGTGGACTGGAATTTTCTACTAAAGACTTTTAAAAAGATGGACTTTGGGGACCAATTTATACAGGCGGTTTCAGCAATTTATCAAGAGCAAAAGGCACAGATTATTATTAATGGAAGTTTGACAACAGAGTTTAAAATCGAAAAAGGAACAAGACAGGGATGTCCGTTGTCCCCATTGTTGTTTATCTTAACACTAGAAGTCTTGTTAAACACAATACGGGACTCTAATATCTTGAAAGGTATAATGATAAGGCAAGAGGATTACAGAATAAAGGCATTTGCAGATGATCTGGTCGTTACCCTAACACAGCCAATGGAATCAATAATCCAGATGAAGGACATTATACAAGACTATGGTAAAGTTTCAGGTTTTAGACTGAACCAGAAAAAAACTAAGATGATAGTCAAAAATGTGACACAAGATCGTAAACACGAGCTTGAAAGGAGGGCAGGTTTTGAGATTGTACCAAAGGTAAAATATCTAGGAGTTCAGGTTGCAGAATCAAATATGAAATTGTTTCAAAATAATTATGAGGTGTTATGGCGAGAGGTGCAAAAAGACATGGAGACTTGGAAAAAACTGCAGCTGTCTTTACTTGGAAGAATAGCAGCAGTTAAGATGAACATTTTGCCAAGATTTCTTTTTTTGTTTCAAATGATTCCGGTGCTTAAAAATGATAAACAACTAAAAGTGTGGCAAACTGGAGTGAATAAGTTTGTCTGGAACGAGAAAAAACCAAGAGTAAAATTGAAAATTATGCAAGATGTTCCAGAAAGGGGAGGTCTTAAACTTCCAAACCTACAGTTATATTATGATGCAGCAGCTTTGACTTTAACAAGTGATTGGTTTGGAGGAAAAAAGACTGGAATACTGAATGCAGAAAGTTTTGATTTGGAATTTGGATGGCATGCTTACTTATTTTATGACAACAAAGTGGATAAAGCATTTAAAAGCCATATACTTAGAGATTCTTTGTTGAGAGTTTGGAAGAAGCACCGACTCAAATGGGATTATAAAATACCGCTATGGCTGGATCTTGGTCATACTTTGTGGAATACAAATATAATGTCACTTGGGGGGTTTTTATATAAAGAGGTTCTTTTTACAGATGCGGGCAGATGGCAGCTGAAGACATTACAGACATTGTTGGCTGAAGGGATTAATCTAACTTGGTTACAATATAATTAATTGCAATTGAGATGGAAAGAGGACCAAAAAACTGGTATTATGATGTATGAGGAAGAATTGGTCAGACACATAAAAGAGAAAGGTCCAATGCATATTAAAAGACTTTATAATGTCTTGTTAGAAAGGGATTCAGAAACTGAACTAGTTAAAGATTGTATGATTAAGTGGGCACAAAATTTTGAGGAACCAGTGATGTTGGAAACATGGGAAAAAATTTGGGTTCAGAATGTTAAATTTACACAGTCGCAGAATCTGAGGGAAAATTTTTATAAAATGTTTTACAGATGGCATTTAGACCCCAAAAAATTGTCGTGTATGTACCCTAATGTGCAGCCTAAATGCTGGAGATGTGATTGTCTAGATGCTACATATTATCATGTTTGGTGGACCTGTAAGAAAGTTAAGGCTTTTTGGATAAAAATTTGGTGGGTCATGCAGAATGTTTTGAAGAAAAAAATTCAATTTTCTCCACAATTGTTTTTATTGGGTATAGTTAAGGGTTTTACATTGGGTGAAACAAAATTGATATTGTATATGATAACAGCAGCAAGATTGTTGATAGGTAAATACTGGAAAAATGAAGCGCTGCCCACGATTGAGGAATAGACTTTGAAGATGGCCAGTTTTGCAGAGATGGCGAAGATTTCAGCATATCTAAAAGATTGTTCACAAGAGACTTATGAATGGGAATGGAAGAGGTGGATAGATTATGTTCAGAACAAATATCAAACTAGGAAGTATCAAATAGCTTTTATTTGAAAATGTTATATTAAGATAGAAATATTTTAAGGTAATGAGGATGAAAATTTATTTGAAAATGTTATCTTAAGATAGAAATATTTTAAGGTAATGAGGATGAAAATTTATTTGAAAATGTTATATTAAGATAGAAATAGGTTAATGTAATGAAGATGAAAATTTATAAGGGGGAGGGAGGGGTTCAAGTTTTATATACAAAGGAGGGTTTTTCCTTTTACTTGATATGAGTATACTGTGTGGAAGTCTGGGGGGAGGGGAGGGTTAGGGTGGGTTAGGGAGGTTGGGAAGTTTGGGGTGGGATGAGGGGGGAAAAAAGGGGTGAAAATGTAAATGTAAAACTTTTGCAATAAAAAAAAAATATTCAAGTGTGACAATTTCCAACTCAACACGGGGAAAATCTTGGAATGCTTTCTTACCTTTCCAAAACTGACTCAATGAAATGAAATTAAAAATAAAGGGTGGTTATGCTAGGCTAAAATATGATTGGCTTATCACTGTCCTGACCAGATATCCATCTGACCATAGTCAATGAACAGAAACAAAACCAGTAAGAAACTGACTGCAAAACCGACTTAACTGAGTAGAGAAGAACAATAAACAGGCTTATGCTAAACCTTCCCTCTTGACATCAAAGGGTTTTGAAATGAGTTAAAACATAAAATAATTGTTCAAAGACTGTCAGCGTCTTTAAACGATGCGTCAACGACGTCAGCGTTCCAGCACTGACATAGGAGAGGAGAAGCTTGAACTTTTTCCTACTTAATCCCTTTGAAGATTCTGTCTCCTCGGAGATGGGAGGAGGGGGACATTCCTGTGATCTGACAGAGAAGGGATGAGGAAAGTGGCTTGGAAGAGAGCCAATGAGATGCAGAGAATTGGGGTTCGGAAAGGGAGGGATTGGGGCAAAGGTCAGTACTGACCGTGCAAGAGCCAGGGTCAGATCACTATGCTCAATAAAGAGAAAATTTCCTTAAAGATCGGCAGTTTGGAAATTCCTTTATTTTGAGATAGCATCGAAACCTGACAAAGACATTGGAGGTCTTTTAGTTCAACCTCCTGTTCAAGCAGGAGACTATACCAGAGATGGCTAACCTTTTTGCCGTTGCATGCCAAAAGTGGAGGGGAGTGGGCGGGGTCGCATGTGTGCGTGCCCACACCATAATTCAATGCCCCCCCACAGTCCCCACTTTTGGCACCTGATGGCAAAAAGTTTATCAGTGGGCCCGGTAGACCCGTTTTTTGCCCTCCCCAGGCTCCAGAGGCTTTTTCGGAGCCTCAGAAGGGCGAAAACAGACCTCCCCACCTCATTCAGGCCCTCCGGAGGCCAGAAATTGCCCATTTCCTGACTTCTGGTGGGCCCAGAAGGCCTGAAAATCAGCTGGCCGGCGCACACATGCATGCTGGAGCTGAGCTAGGGCAACGCTCACGTGCCCACAGATATGGCTCCACGTGCCACCTGTGGCATGCATGCCATAGGTTCGCCATCATGGCTCTATTCCATTCTGGACAAATGGCTGTCCGGTCTCTTGTTGCAAACCCCCTGTGACGGAGAAGCTATGACTTCTGGAGGTGAGCCATTCCACTAAATAATTGTTCTCACAGTTAGGAAATTTCTCCTTAGCATTAGGTTGGATCTTTTTTTAATGATCTTCCAGTAGTGGAAAACTGCACTCATATCACTCATAGTCCTTCTCTTCAGTAGCCTAGACATACCTAGTTTCCTCAATCGTCCATTTATAGTTTAGCCTCCAGACACTTCATTATCAGGTTCACCAAGGTTTATCTAGGTGCAGTTGGTAGATTACCTGAGATTTCTTTGGCCTGTTTGTACTTGTGGGTAGTGTATTACTCTAAAGCAGGGCTGTCAAACTCCTGGCTCACGGACCGGATGCATCACACGCTGGCCACGCCCACTCCCGGTTTAGCGAAGGGGAAAAAAGTCCCGATACGTCACATGATGCAGACGTGACAACATCAGTTTGACACCCCTGCTCTATAGAGTTCTGGCTCTCAGACTGACCATCCTTCACCCGCTTCTCTACTGAATTTCTACCTTTTGGCAGCTCTTCCCCTTGTATTCTAAGAGGGGAAACCAAAGGGACACCCAGATAAGGAAATACTTTTTAATATATCTTTAATTCTATTAAATATTTAATTCTAGGGAATTAAATCAGCGGTCTCATCCAGGAAATTCTCCGAAGATCCGTCAGAAAAGCCATAGATAACAGCAGGTGCAAAAAGAAAACTATTGGTACTTATAAGCAGGAATTTGGGGAAGCGTATCAAATAAGAGCCATGGTGGCGCAGTGGTTAGAATGCAGTATTGCAGGCTAATTCTGCCGATTGCCAGCAGTTTGATCCTGACCAGCTCAAGGTTGACTCAGCCTTCCATCCTTCCGAAGTTAGTAAAATGGGAACCCAGATTGTTGGTGTTAATATGCTGACTCTGTAAATCGCTTAGAGAGGCCTGTAAAGCATTGTGAAGCGGTATATAAATATATAGATATTGCTATAGAACCTTTGGGGGAAATTTCTGTTGATATTATACTGCAAGACTGTGAAAACAAACCTGATCTGAAACTTCCACAGCTGAAACCCAAACAGGTGCTGATAGTATATGAATCATGCATTTAACTAATTCTCTAACTTGTCTTCAATCCAATAATTGCGGGTTATGTAAAATGTTTGGAGCATCACACAGAATGGAAATGGATGAAAACAGCCTCGTTCTATATGCCAAAGCAGACCAGTTGGCTTGTTGTGTTTAAGCTGGTATACCAAATAAGTATTTGGAAAATATACTTATTTATGCTGGATGTAGCATGCAAACCGCCAGCTTTAAAATGTAACAACCATGCCAAAAATAGTAAACCCATTTCTGTGCTTAAGAAATGTCCCCAATACGTCGCTTTTCAAGGAGGCAAAAATCTTTATGGAAAGAACTAGGGCAGATCCAGATGTGTCTTCTTGCAAATATACTTGCTGCAGAATTTTGTTTTTACGGTATACTCTGAAAGTAAGCAAGATGGAACACCAAACTCTAGAAAAGCATTGTAGAGTATGTAGCAATCCAGGAACATTGCAAGAACCAACTGTTCAAGACAGTCTTCAAAAGTTCAAAACAGCCAGTTTAAACAGAGTCAATTTGACAGGAGCATCATTCTGATTCAGCTCTGGATTGTGGGGGCACCAATTTAATATCCCATAAGTCCTTTGGCTTGCCTGTATCACTCCTGGGAAATAATTGGTTGGTGACTCCCAATTTAATCCATCACGGGATGCAATGGCTCAGTGGCTAAGATGCTGAGCTTGTCGATCGAAAGCTCAGCAGTTCAGTGGTTCGAATCCCTAGTGCTGCGTAACGGGGTGAGTTCCCGTTACCTGTCCCAGCTTCTGCTAACCTAGCAGTTCAAAAGCATGTAAAAAATGCAAGTAGAAAAATAGGGACCACCTTTGGTGGGAAGGTCACAGCATTCCGTGCACCTTTGGCGATGAGTCATGCCGGCCACATGACCATGGAGACGTCTTCGGACAGCGCTGGCTCTTTGGCTTTGAAACGGAGATGAGGACTGCCCCCTAGAGTCAGGAACGACTAGCACATATGTATGAGGGGAACCTTTACCTTTTTACCCAATCTTGGCCACATTTTAACCCAATTCAGGTTTTAGAACAAAATCAATGTGGTGCTGGGGCTTTGGCAGCATATCAAGAATTATGTCTATTGTCATGGGCCTGAAGTTAATCACCAGTTTTCCATTTCTGCCACATTTCTGACTTTCTCCCCCTCCCCCAGATTATAAATAACCTCTGTCTCTTGAGCAGCATGTGATCTAACTCACAGCCCAGCAATTTCCATGGTTGTCATTTGCCGACATCAGTCATGCAAATGGTTATGGCTGTCCATATGGCTGTGATATAAATTCAAGGAAATAAAGCTGCCTTTCACTGTGTCAGTCCCTTGGTCCACCTTAACCAGGTCTATGTTCACATACATCATCCTCAATCAGCTGCTGAAAGGCCAGCTTCCCACCTTCTCTAAAACCTGAATGGGTTCTTTGTCAAAGCCAACTGATTGTGGCTCAACAGTAACCCAGGAGGTTGTGTTTTTTTTTCAGATCTAGTTCCTGAGAATAGAACCCCAAAATTTCCATGGGCCTCAAAGATGCTCTACCACTAAACTTCTGACATAGAATAGAATAGAATAGAATAGAATAGAATAGAATAGAATAGAATAGAATAGAATAGAATAGAATAGAATAAATTCTTTATTGGCCAAGTGTGATTGCACACCCAAGGAATTTGTCTTTTGTGCATTTGCTCTCAGTGTACATAAAAAGACAAGATACATTCATCAAGAATCATTAGAATGGAATGGAATGGAATGGAATGGAATGGAATGGAATGGAATGGAATAGAATAGAATAGAATAGAATAGAATAGAATAGAATAGAATAGAATAGAATAGAATAAATTCTTTATTGGCCAAGTGTGATTGCACACCCAAGGAATTTGTCTTTTGTGCATTTGCTCGCAGTGTACATAAAAAGACAAGATACATTCATCAAGAATCATTAGAATGGAATGGAATGGAATGGAATGGAATAGAATAGAATAGAATAGAATAGAATAGAATAGAATAGAATAGAATAGAATAGAATAGAATAGAATAGAATAGAATAGAATAAATTCTTTATTGGCCAAGTGTGATTGCATACCCAAGGAATTTGTCTTTTGTGCATTTGCTCTCAGTGTACATAAAAAGACAAGATACATTCATCAAGAATCATTAGAATAGAATAGAATAGAATAGAATAGAATAGAATAGAATAGAATAGAATAGAATAGAATAGAATAGAATATTTATTTATTTATTTTGTCGCATTTCTATGCCGCCCAACTCCCAAGGGACTCTGGGCAGTTTACAACAAAGAATAAAACAATGCGAACAATCCCATAAAAATGTTAAAAAGAAAAACATTAAAACATTAAAAACTTTAAAAACGTTAAAACACATGCACTCCAATTCGTGGCCGGGTCTCGCAAGATCATTATAACGAGATAAATGGCCCCAGGCCTGCTGGAAGAGCCAGGTCTTCACCACTTTGCGGAAGGCCAATAGGGTGGGGGCGGTACGGATCTCAGGAGGTAACTGGTTCCAGAGAGCCGGGGCAGCCACAGAGAAGGCCCTCCCCCGCGGGCCCGCCAGCCAACATTGTTTAGCTGACGGGACCTGGAGGAGACCGACTCTGTGGGATCTTACTGGTCGATGGGAGCTATGTGGTAGAAGGCGGTCTCGAAGATAGCCTGGCCCTGAGCCATATAGGGCTTTAGAGGTAATGACCAACACCTTGAATTGCACCTGGAGACCAATAGAGAGCCAGTGCAGCTCGCGGAGAATTGGTGTAATCTGGGTGTATCTAGGCACACCCACTATAACTTGCGCAGCTGCATTCTGGACCAACTGTAGTCTCCGAACACTTTTCAAGGTTTTCAAGAATAGAATAGAATAGAATAGAATAGAATAGAATGGAATGGAATGGAATGGAATGGAATGGAATGGAATAGAATAGAATAGAATAGAATAGAATAGAATAGAATAGAATAGAATAGAATAGAATAGAATAGAATAGAATAGAATAGAATAGAATAGAATAGCAGAGTTGGAAGGAGACCTTGGAGGTCTTCTAGTCCAACCCCCTACTCAGGCAGGAGAACCTATACAATTTCAGACAAATGGTTGTCTAATCTCTTCTTAAAAACTTCCAGTGTTGGAGCATTCACAACTTCTGGAGGCAAGTTGTTCCACTGATTAATTGTTCTTACAGTCAGGAAATTTCTCCTTAGTTCTAGGTTGCTTCTCACCTTGATTACTTTCCACCAATTGCTTCTTCCTGCCTTCAGGTGCTTTGGAGAATAGCTTGACTCTCTCTTCTTTATGGCACCCCTGAGATATTGGAAGACTGCTATCATGTCTCCCCTAGTCCTTTTTTTCATTAAACTAGACATACCCAGTTCCTGCAACCGTTCTTCATATGTTTTAGCCTCCAGTCCCCTAATCCTCTTTGTTGCTCTTCTCTGCACTCTTTCTAGAGTCTCCACATCTTTTTTACATGGTGGCGACCAAAACTAGATGCTGTATTCCAAGTGTGGCCTTACCAAGGCATTATAAAATGGTATTAACACTTCCCGTGATCTTGATTCTATCCCTCTGTTTATGCAGCCTAGAACTGTGTTGGCTCTTTTGGCAGCTCCAGCACACGTCTGGCTCATATTTAAATGGTTGTCCACTAGGACTTTGTATAAAAGTGCCCAACTGAAAAGGAGCATCTGCTGATAAAAAGTCAAGATCACATCTGCAACCACACAGTAGAAACTCTGCCACTTTTTTTCTTGTGAAAAGGAGGTTCAAGCATGCAAGAGTGATCACCCTTTTTTTTTTTTACCTCAGATGCCCCTGACCATCTGAATCATTACTCTGCCTACACCCAGTCTTTAAAAAAGAATTAAAAGTAAACAGAACAGCAAGAATCAAAGTGAAATCATCCCTAAATCATCATTATTATCATCTGAGGGACTTCGCATATACAGAATTGACCTGTTTATCATATCATATTAAATCTTCATTACATGCTGAGTTCAGACAACGTATTCTGTCAAATCAAAACATGATGGCACAGCATAATGAGTGAACCCAGTCAGTTTCTCAGTATGCCTTTTTTTTTTTCAGATGTTATTGAATTGTTTACACTGTGATTTAGAAATGTTAGGCATATGAAGGTCTGCAGGCATCGAGGTAACATTTATCGGGCTGATAAGTCAATTTCAAAACCATCCCACTTTTAGGAAAGAAGTGAAGGAAGATAAATAATTGAAAAAATGCAAAGGTGGCCACATTTCTCCCCCACTCCCATATCCCTGGTTGTTGAGGAGAAAATTTGGGAGGGCTTATTGAAAGTTGCAATCCTTACCCACTTATCTTCCTTATTTTAGCTATATATCATGAGGTTCTTGTTTATGTGCTTCTAAAATTCTTGTTGACATGACTTTTAAATGGGAGAAATGATGCATTTTGGGGTAAGAAGGGAAGGGAAGGGAAGGGAAGGGAAGGGAAGGGAAGGGAAGGGAAGGGAAGGGAAGGGAAAATTTCCAAATGCTCCCTTCCAGATTCCTATAAGGAAACTCAATGGGGAAGCTGGTAGAAACTTGGAAGTCATTCTTGCATCAGACATTCCTTCCATTTCCAATATTCCAAGCAGTGTTGCCTATAGATGTATTTTATTTAATGGCAAAATATTTATTTTAAAAATGGAAAAGGGATTAAAGTACACTCTCCCAAATTGCCATTCTCTTCCTGAATTTTAAATGAATAAAAACAAGAGCTTTTTCATCTTTTGCTCTGGGAGATGGATTTTTTTTTCTTTCTTAAATGATGTGTTTATGCTTTGAATTTCCCTGTTTTCAGTTTCTCTTATTAGGATTGTGAGTTCTGACTCTCCAAATGGGAGATAGAGGTTTTTTTGGTTAAAAAAATTTTTTTTGTTAAAGCAAAAAAGAAGAAAAGAAGAAGAAGAAAAAAGAGGAGGGGGATAGAAAAATGAGAGATAGCTCCCCCCGGCGAGATTAGCTAAAATGTTTCCCGGGACATCTCCCTGCTGTTGGAAGTGCGGTTACAGCAATGGAACCTATTTTCACCAATGGTGGACCTGCCCGCAGGCGGTTAAATATTGGAAAAAAATACGGCAATGGATTTTGGAAATTACACAGATTAATTTGGAATTAAGACCTGAGATTTTCCTATTGGGGGCAAAACCTTTGAATGTTAAATCAGATATATGGTTCTTGTTGATTCACATTATCACTGCAGCAAGATTAGCGTATGCGCAGGAGTGGAAAAATCAATACTTACCGATAGATTTGAAAATAATATATAAAATTAATGAGTGTGCGGAATCAGATAGATTAACTAGATTGATCAATGGTAAAAAAGATTCAGAATTTTATAATAGTTGGAAAGTATGGTACGATTGGGTCCAGAAAAGGTGGGATAGAATAGATATATGATGATGGATGTATGTATGTATGTATGTATGTATGTATGTATGTATGTATGTATATATATATATATATATATATATATATATATATATATATATATATATATATATATATATGGTGGCAAATATGTATGTATAAAGGAATGATTTTATACTTATGGACAATGTAATCATATTATACCATGGTGGCAGGATTGTATATTTTATTTGTGTATTAGTGTATAGAATATATTAATAAAAATTATATATATATATATATATATATATATATATATATATATATATATATAAAAGAAAAAAAGAAAAATGAGAGATAGCTAAATGAGAGAGAGAGAAATAGAGAGTAGAGAGATAGGGAGAGATTCTCAGTCCATTTGTATATGCATCCTATAAGTCTCTTCTTTGGAAAGTTCAAAGTGTCAGATATAATTGCACCGAAGGAATTATAGAGGCAAATGGGACTCCTAGCAGAGCCTCACCTTCTAAGAATTACCTGTCTAATATTCCAGTCAAAACAAAACATGAGATCACTACCTAAGCAGTCACAGGGGGAAAAATACATCAAAACAGGCAAAAAAAAATATTTTTATTCAAAATGCAAAATCCTCAAGATAAAAAATAAAGTCTCCATTCTTTAAAATAGATATAATTTACCTGGCTGCAAACTTCCAAACAATCATTAGAATGCAACAGAGAGATAACAGATAACTCTAAGTCTGCTGACCTCTTGTGCCTGTCCGAAATTTTGATGGGCTAGTCTTATAAATCTATAACGTTAGTACTCTACCGTATCAACAGTTTCAGTCAATGCTTCTTTCTATGCCGTCTTTTCCCAAATCCTTCTCCTTTTTCCCTCTCTTTCTGTATGTGTGTTGCATAATTTTTAGTACTGCTGCAAATTTCATATCTCCCTGAAGCATGCCATAAACTTCTCTCCCTTTTTTTGGTGGTGGTACAATTGGGATAACAACCCTTTCCAAACTTACCCCAAGTTTGCTATTTCAAGGAGATTTGGACAAATGAAACTTTGGACTGAATCACCGTTTGGCTGGAAAAGTAAACCGCTTTTCAAAAAGGATCTTACAAAAAACAGGTTCCTGGAGGGAAAGAGAATACAGTTTTTAATGAAAGAAAGGAGGAGGAGGTCAGCTCAAGCCATGTTGCTTATGTGAGAGCCTGTGTGAACAAAACATACAACCCTTCCTATGAGTTGCTAGAAGGCATGTATGGCTTCACATCACACTGCGGTTTTCTTGTTGTGTACAGATCTAACATCTGGAAAGGGGTTGCATTACTTTTCACACTTATCTATTCATCCCTTTTCTGCATTTTTTTTAAGAAAAAGAACAAAAGCTGCAATTTTACTGATCACCAAATCTTACACTCTTGAAGGATGCAGAGATTGCAAAAAAGCATACTCGAAAGGGCCTTCACGCGCCTCATCAAAAATGCTTTTGCAAACATCGCAAGTATCAGTGTGATCAGTCGCTGAAAATTCTGCTCGCATCCTGTATTTATTTGTTTTGCAACAACTTGTCCACCTGATTTATAAAGCTAATTGACTTTCTTGTTTTGATGAAAGAGGTAGAGGATACACAACCTAAGAGCCATTGTCCCCGAAGGTCCCATTCACACATATTTGTGAACTTATTTTATTAATACAATTTCTCTACTTCCTCAGGCCAGATGGTCTCTAGGCAGTGTGCCTAGACTGAATAGACTGTATGGCTTAGGGAATGTTTTGTGTTGGTTCTCCTCTTATCTCTCCAACCGGTCACAATCTGTGTTGACAGGGGGGCAGCGGTCAACCCCGAGGCGCCTTGTTTGTGGGGTGCCACAAGGGTCGGTCCTCTCGCCCCTTCTGTTCAACATTTATGTGAAGCCGCTGGGTGAGATCATCCGTGGTTTTGGGGTGGAGTTCCATCAGTACGCTGATGATACTCAGCTGTACATCTCCACCCCAGACCATCCCAACGATGCCTTGGAAGTGATGTCCCAGTGCCTGGAGGCCATGCGGGTCTGGATGGGGAGAAACAGGCTTCGACTAAACCCTTCCAAGACCGTGTGGCTGTGGCTGCCGGCGTCCCGGTATAGCCAGCTGACGCCATCACTGGTTATTGGGGGCGAATCATTGGCCCACACGGAACAGACCCACAACTTGAGCATCCTCCTGGACGCACGGCTGTCTTTAGAAGAGCATATGACGGCCGTGGCCAGGGGGGCTTTCTATCAGGTTCGCCTGATACGCCAGTTGCGCCCTTTTCTGGATCAGGACTCCTTACGCACAGTCACTCAAGCACTCGTCACTTCTCGTCTGGACTATTGTAATGCTCTCTACATGGGGCTCCCCTTGGGGTGCACCCGGAGGCTCCAACTGGTGCAGAATGTGGCTGCGTGGGGGATTATG
The DNA here is from genome assembly GCA_022577455.1 of Arizona elegans. Taxonomy (NCBI): domain Eukaryota; kingdom Metazoa; phylum Chordata; class Lepidosauria; order Squamata; family Colubridae; genus Arizona; species Arizona elegans. The sequence goes on along the minus strand of JAKOOJ010000013.1, from coordinate 2,714,996 downwards.
GGAGCAACGGGGCACTCCCATGTGACTCCTCTCCTGCGCGAGCTGCATTGGCTTCCGGTGGACTTCCGGGTGCACTTCAAGATGTTGGTGATCACCTTTAAAGCGCTCCATGGCTTAGGGCCGGGGTACCTACGGGACCATCTTCTGCCACCAATTGCCTCCCACTGGCCAGTCGCTCCCACAGAGAGGGTCTCCTCAGGGTGCCGTCGGCCAGACAATGTTGGCTGGCAACCCCAGGGGGAGAGCCATCTCTGTGGTGGCACCTACCCTCTGGAACAATCTACCCCCAGAGATACGAGTGATCCCAGGCCTCCGGACTTTTCGTCGGGCCCTTAAAACCTACCTCTTTCAGTTAGCTGGGCTGTCCTGATTTTATGATGGGGTTTTTAAAATTTGAAATTGGTTTTAAATTGAAATGTTTTAAATTATGGGCCAAATTATTTAATTATTTTAAATCTATTTTAACTTTTATATATAAAGTGTTTTACTTGGCTGTTCACCGCCCTGAGTCCGAAAGGAGAAGGACGGTATAGAAATTTGAAAAATAAATAAATGAATAAATGTTTGACCCACTTTAGAGACCAAATCCAGTGTTCCTGCAGTATTTATCACCACCTCAGCTTTTGATAACAACCTGTCTTGACTCACTCCTCATTCTGGAGCATTATGTTGGGGCTGGAAGGTGTTGCAGTTGGTCTGTTATGTCCAGGAAGGTTATTAATCTTTAATATAATATCATTTTTTAAAAAAACATTTCAATTGTGTTTGGACTTCTTCCTTATCCTTTCAGTGAGAAAGTAATTAGGACCAGCATTATGATGCTGCCAAGCACAATTTATTCCTCTCTTCTGAGACAGCTAGTTCTCCAGAATTTTTGTAGAAAAACTTTATATACACAAGTTAAATTATGGAAATTGACCCATGACCTACTCCTGTATGCAGGACTTACATCTTGTTTCCAGAATGAGGTGGAAGAAATGGATTGTTTATGTAAATTATGGATTATTTGTCCCTAATGTTCTTCCAGTCATTTGTTCATAAGAGAGTGACTCTGGTGTTTTCCAAACTGGATTGTAATATTTAGCTTGAGGTTAGCATGAGGCATCACAGGCATATTTCTTTCTCTGGATCTAATCATTATTTGAGTAAATAAACTCTGTAGAATTCTTGTTTTACTTGGCAATGCCTCATACTTACAGGTTAAGTAGTTAAACCTTTGGTCTTTGACCAAAATACAGGTTGACTAAGGTCCTTCACCCATTTTCTAGTCTTCTGTCTCTTCATGAGAAAGCTTCTCCCCAGGATCATGCTATTCTCCAAAGGGCTACAACTCGGACAACTGATGGCAATTTGAGCACAAGAATTACTCTGATTCATTAAAGACACTTAAGGAAGGTTGATCAGTCAATCAAATATTCTATTTTTCCCTCAACTCATCTTCCTGACCTTTATATTTATATGTAGATTAATTCCAAAAGTGGTGCAGTGGCCTAGAGGTGGAGCTCTTGCCTCACAATCTGTGAGTTCGATCCTAGGTAGTATTTCTCCCTCTGGGCACAATGAATCAATATCTGCTGCAAACTCTGCATTGGTGATGGGAAGGGCATCCAGAGAGTAAACACTCAGCTCCATTCAGTTGCCCCAACTCCACCCCGATGGAAGGGATTACGGGGTCATTAGAAGACAAAAAAATCAACCCCAACAGGCTCATATTATACAACCCCTCATTCAGGAAAAGAAATCTGGGATCGGGAACATTTGCAAGAGAACAAGGGCAGTGCAAAGAACATCATATGGAGCTATCTAGAATCGTCAGGATCCAGCTCTGAAGTTCTTTGCTAATTATTTGGTGTTTTTTAAAAAATGTCCTGCATGGTCATAGGGAAGAAAGATCCAAATCTGAACACTCTTCCAATATTTGAGGGGCTCTCAAAGAGAAAAGGGGGACAACTTCTCCAAAGCATCTAAGGACAGACAAGAAGTAACAGCTGGAAACCCTTTAAAGAGAGATCCAACACAGAACTAAGAGAACTTCCCTAACAGTGAGCACACTCAATCAGTGGAATGGTTGACCTTCAGAAGTTGTGGGGTGCTCTGTCACTGGAGGTATTTAAGATGAGATTGGACAGCCACTTGTCCAGAATGGTATAAGGTCTTCTGCTTAAGCAGAGGGTTGAATTAGATGATTCTAAAGTTCCTTCCAACTCTGTTATCCTGTATTCTAAGCACCTTACTTTAACAAAATATATAACAAAATTATTATTTTGTTCCTGGATTTGCCTTTTGTGAAATATTTTGTTAATATGCTGTAGTCATGAATGAATGTTCAGGATCCAGCATCTCCCCAGGGCATTTAGAAATGAAAAATTAGGGTTAGTAATGGTTGTACTTTGTGTCTATTGCCTAACTGTCTAAAAGCATGGGTAAACCCTAAGCATCACCCACCAACTTATATGATGCTGCAGTAATGGTATATATTCAGAGATAATCTATCACAGTTCTTCCTGATGGAGAGCCACAGTCCTGCTGAGAAAAAAAATAAACAAGATGTTCTAATGCATTATTTATCAACCAATTGACCCAAAATTGTTGTTTTTCAAGTAGTGGTGTGGAACACTCAGTGCTCCAAATGTTGGAGTTGAGTTGACATTCCCAGCAATCTCCAGCCAACATGGCCAGTGTTAAAAGATGTTAGGAGTTGAAAAATGCAGCAACATCTGGAGGGCCTGAGATTCCTTGTCTCTTTTATAAAGTAAATGAATATAGAAGACTGAGCTATAAGTAATGAGTTAATAATAGAGTTTGCATGGCTATTATTAATATGAATATTGACAGTTACAAGAATAGCTTTTTATCAGCCAGTAATGTGTTTGTTTATTTATTTATTTATTTATTTATTGATTGATTGATTGATTGATTGAATTTGTATACCGCCCTTCTCCCCCTAGGGATTCAGGGCGGTGAACAGCCGAAATTAAAATACATACAATATAAAAGTTAAGATAGCTAAAATAAATTAAATCGATCGGCCCCCAATTTAAAAACCCCAAAGCTATACAATTAAAAACTAACCCATAAAAAACCTTGTTAGGCTAGGCCGGCTTGCTGAAATAGAAATGTCTTCAGGGCCTTACGGAAAGTGCAGAGATCCAGGATCAGTGTTGAGATCAAGGTATCAAGTTATTGGGAATGATGGTTAAAGATGCTGAGCTTGTCAGCCGGAGAACTCCACACAACGGGGTGAGCTCCCATTACTTGCTCCCGTTCCTGCCCATCTAGCAGTTTAAAAGTATGCAAATGTGAGTAGATAAATAGGTACTATTTTGGTGGGAAGGTAACAGCATTCCATGTGCCTCGCCATATAGTTATGCTGGCCACTTGACCACAGAAATGACTTTGGACAATACTGACTTCCTCGGCCAAGAAACGGAAATGAATACCGTGCCCTAAAATCGGGCATGACTGACAAGGAAACCTTTATCTTTAATGTGTTGCAAAATCTGCTATGCAATCAATGACTGGGTTTACGCTAAGCCTGTGGAAACTTTCAAGGAGACGGTCTTCTCCAACAAAGGTTAGAATTGAACATACTTCCAAAGTTCTTTGTTGAAGTTGCACAGCTCCCTTGCTTCTGAATTTTTCACCATAATTTTTATTAACGTGTTCTTTTACTTGTTTTTCATACAGAGTTCAATTCATCCAGCTGCCAACTAAAGAAATCAGTGAAACTGATTTCTCACCATTCTAATATGGTATTATGTCCCAGATTAATGCCAGCTTTTCAATTAACAAGGGCTGTTCCCAAGCTTTTATTGGAAGCTTGATCAATTGGTTGGATTCTCTTTCAAAGCAGCACACAGAAAACTCTGTTACTATGGCTCTCTGCTGCAGTAATGGCATCTTGAGCTATTTCAGAAAGTGGTCTCATGTTCTTGACGATCCGTGGATAATCTCTTAAATGTCTAGAAATCCATAATCTTGGGTTGACCTACCTGAGGTTTTGATCATTGGCCCATGGACTTGTTTGTCTCTTGCCTACCTCCGAAAGGGAAAAGGACAGAAAAATGCATGAGCATTTTTAGTAGAATGCCTCCTACACACATCTGCTTCAAGTTACAGAAGGCAAGGGGGGAAAATTGCTTGCAAGAACACACATTTCAGAGAAAAATCTGTTCATTTTTTTCCCCTAAATGAACAGTTGCCATATTTTATCGATGTATAAATGCAGGACAAGTGCCTTCATTCCAGCTCTGGCCATCTTCTCCTCTTCCTTGAACCTTTAAATAAGGTGGTGATTCAGAGAAGAATGGAAAACTGACTAGTAAATATTTTTTCAAAAAGTTTTTACAAATCATAATTGGATATAAAACCAAAAAAAAAAAAGCCATCTTTAATGAGAGAATTTCCCTGAGGATGGGCTCCAGCCTGAGTCCAAAAGCTCGGAAGACTAAAACTTGGGTCCTGTTGACTGACTCAGATTGGATCTTGCAATTTGCTTTTTACCTATTCAGCTTGGGTTGCGTCTTTCCTTCATGCTATTTTGACAGTAGCTATATAAGGGGACGCAGTGGCTCAGTGACTAAGATGGTGAGCTTGTCAGTTGAAAGATCGGCAGTTCAGCGGTTCAAATCCCTAGTGCCGCGTAATGGGTTGAGCTCCCATTACTTGTCCCAGCTTCTGCCAACCAAGCAGTTCAAAAGCACATAAAAAATGCAAGTATAAAAATAGGGACCACCTTTGGTGGGAAGGGAACAGCGTTCCGTGTGCCTTTGGCATTGAGTCATGACAGCCACATGACCACGGAGACATCTTCGGACAGTGCTGGCTCTTCAGCTTTGAAACAGAGATGAGCACCGCCCCCTAGAGTCAGGAACGACTAGCACATATGTGCGAGGGGAACCTTTACCTTTACCTATAAAATTCCAGAAGTGAAAGGATCCTGAAAAGCTATTTCTCCTTCTTGATGCAGAAAACCCAGAATTAGAGTAGACCTAATCACTGGTTGGCTGGTTGACCTAATCAACCAGCCAACCTCAGTTTGAAGACCTCCAGGAAGCAAGAGCTGTCTACCACAGGCAGAAGTTTATGAAATTATGCATTCTCTGGAGAAAGTAAATTGAAAATGTTGGTGGGAGAGTTACCATTCAACGTTGATTGAAATAACAGTTATCAAAACAGTGAACTGATGTAGACTGCCCTCCTTCACAGAAGAGACAAGTTCCCAGCCCTCTTCATAGAAAATGTGGGAGGAAACAGACAAGAGTTCTGCCTCCATAAATTGCTTATATAAATGTGTCTCATTTGAAGGTAGGGCACTTGCTGGGATTCTTGTGTTGCAACCTTAACCTTCTTACTAATAAATACAAGTAATCAGAAACCTTATTGCTTGGATTAACTCTTTCTGATCTAAATGGCAAGGAAGGTAGTCCGACAGTATGTTTGTTTCTCCTGGGTTCCCAGTTCGTTCAGTGGAACTGATTGTCGGACAGTTGGAAGCCAGTATGGAATAAATTTCTTGCCGAGTTGAGGAGATTAACATTTAGGTCAATTTTTAAGTAGGCCTTTAAAACACATCCGGTAAAAGAAAACTTGCAAATGTTTCCAGTTTAATTGTCTTTAAAAAAAATCTTTGGTTTTAATTCAAGTTTTGTTTTCATTGCAAATGCCAAGAGATAAAGGAAGGAAGGAAGGAAGGAAGGAAGGAAGGAAGGAAGGAAGGAAGGAAGGAAGGAAGGAAGGAAGGAAGGAAGGTCTTATTCAGATAATGCACAATTGATTACAATAATTCATTGCTACAAATTGACAAATGGTCTCACCACACACTTTTAACTGATTTTGAACCATTTGCTGGTTTGCAAAATACAATGAGAGGACCCAAGTGTGCCTCCACAAATACCCTTAAAGAAAAAGTGGAAAATAAATCAAGAATTGGAAGCAATTTTCAAGGGAAGCTGTTTTCTTAATAACCTCCAAAGATTTTAGGAGCTATAACAGTGATGCACTAAAGTTACCAAATGAAGGCAAGCTAAAAAGTTTTGCCCTTTTTCTGTCTTTTCTTAAAGAAACAAAATAGAGATATTAAGTTTCTCGGAAACTGAATGCACCTCAGTTTTTTTTTTAACTATAAAAAACCCTGCATGCAAATCACATTACCAGATGTTGCCATGATAATCAGGAGGTGCGAAAATGGAAAGTAGGAAGAAAAAAAAAGTCCCCCAAAAAGATAACATGGAAAAACAATGATAAGGAAAGAAGTAGAACAATCTGTCTCAGTAAGAGGATGTGTGAGGATTGGACTGTCAGTTTCCAAGAAGCAATGAGAGGACTATTCAGCAGGTGGTGGGCACATCTATCTAACCATGGCAAGTCTTAGTTCAGGCCCAGCTAGTATTCAGATGGAGGATCTGATGGAAATTCCAGGGCCGGAAGATGAATTTAATCACCAGGAATCAAGTTTGACTTGAAGGTATTGCTGTCTTTGTGACTTGGAAATGGCTTTCTTAAAGTGTCCAGTTGATGGCCATAGCAGTCCATAATAAGCCACAATGTCACATGAAAAGCAACATATACATCATGGTGTCATTGTGCAAATATAATCATGCAATTGTGCTATGATGTTTGATAGCTATATGAGTCTCATTATTTTCATGGTGATGTAGGAGATGACCAGGCTGAGCCTGAAGGAAGGGTCAAACACGTCAACAGTCATGAGTGTCTTCATGCCCACAAGAGATCTAACTCCAATCCACCTTGAACTCCATTGACTCTTACCTACGGCTAATTTGCTTGGACCATTAGTAGTTCAGATTCTTGTAGAGAACTTAAATTTGCAATAAATCTTTATACCCATCTGAACTGCCTGGATCTTTCTACCGCATAGCTCCCAGCGACCAGTAAGATCCCACAGAGTTGGTCTCCTCTGGGTCCTGTCAGCTAAACAATGCCAGCTGGCAGGCCCGTGGGGGAGGGCCTTCTCTGTGGCTACCCCAGCTCTCTGGAACCAGTTACCTCCTGAAGTCCGGACCATCCCCACCCTATTGGCCTTCCAAAAAGCGGTGAAGACCTGGCTTTTCCGGCAGGCCTGGGGCCGTTGATCTCGCTTTGCGATCTGACAAGATCCGGCCATGAATGGTATGAATGGGTTTTAATGTTTTTAATGTTTTTAATTTTTAAGTGTTTTTATAGTGATTTTTTGAGTGTATTGTGAGCTGCCCTGGGTCTTCGGAGAGGGGTGGCATATAAATTGAATCAATCAATCAATCAATCAATCAATCAATCTTATGATTTCTCTGGTGCTTGACATAATAACACATCAGCTGTGGACCGGTTATGTTATGGACATCTATGATGGCTATGCTTTAAAGTAAGTAGATCCCAGCCAATATATTATATTCAGGGTCAATGGACAGGTCAAGTTGCATATTAAATAGATAGCATGTGTTTTTGTGTGTTTTAGGGTTAACTGAATTTAAAAGTTATTTTTGAAGAAGGAGGTATTATGCTATCAAAAAGAAGAAAAATACAACAGTCAACAGATTAGAAATCAGCAAGGGAAAATCTGCTTCAAACCTCCTGATTGACTGTTAGGAATTTAAAAGAATAAATCAGAAAACATTTGAGAAAACTTGAGTTTGCTGTATGTTTGCCAAGTGAAAGTAAGAGTTTGCCAGGACTGAAAGACGAATTGGTCAGTATCAAATTTCTATATTTTTTTTTTCCTTTTCAGGTTTTTAAAATTTGCTTCCTCACCTCCCCCCACTCCGGCCCCAATCAGATAATATTTCTTTTACAGTTTATAAGAAAATTGAGATGCATGTGTCTACTCAGTTCATAATATACAGTACATCACTTTTTTTCATATTCTTTCAATTCTCTCACAAATTTGTAAATTATTTTTAGGATTATGCACACTTTTAATACTTATCCTTAGCTATTTCCCCTCTGGCTTTATCAGCCACCCATTAAAACTGCAGTTGTTTGTCCAGTTGGCTATCTGTATTAATCCATTAAGCTTATATTTATACTTTAATTGATTTTATTAACCTATTTGCATTTCTGTTAGGAATTTGTTTATGAACCAAAGGTGCTTTTTCTTTAAAAAAAATGTTTTTTATTAATATATACAATACACCAATACACCAATAAAATATACAATCCAGCCACCATGGTATAATGTGATTACATTGTCCATAAATATAAAGGCATTCCTATATACATACATATTTGCCATCATATATATACATCATCATATATCTATTCTATCCCACCTTTTCTGGACCCAATTGTACCATAATTTCCAACTGTTATAAAATTCTGAATCTTTTTTGCCATTGATCAATCTAGTTAATCTATCTGATTCCGCACACTCATTAATTTTATATATTATTTTCAAATCCATTGGTAAGTATTGATTTTTCCACTCCTGCGCATATGCTAATCTTGCTGCAGTAATAATGTGAATCAACAAGAATCATATATCTGATCTAACATTCAAAGGTTTTGCCCCCAATAGGAAAATCTTGGGCCTTAATTCCAAATTAATCTGTGTAATTTCCAAAATCCATTGCCGTATTTTTTTCCAATATTTAACCGCCTGCGGGCAGGTCCACCATTGGTGAAAATAAGTTCCATTACTGTAACCGCAGTACAGTCCAACAGCAGGCAGATGTCCCGGGAAACATTTTAGCTAGTCTCTCGCGAGACTAGCTAAAGGTGCTTTTTTTCAAGAGGCAACTGGACTTTCTGGTTTTCCTTTGAAGAGGCTTCTTGGATGAGAAGCGAAACATCTTCAAAGGAAAACCAGAAAGTTCAGTTGCCTCTTGAAAAAAGCACCTTTGGTACAAACCATGATCTGGATGACTGAGCATCTCCATAGAATTTCTTTATGCTTCATTTTTTCATCCATCCACATTTCCCCCTCATTGTTACATTTATGTAGGTGGGTTTTGCCTCAAACATCCTTCAAAGTAAGTAAGCTTTTTTATTGCGGTCAGAGACCAAATTAAAATACACATAGGAGGGGAGTATATTTTACAAATATAGATAGATCATGTGACAGTACACCATCTACTGCCTGAGATACAATCCGTACTGTCAATACTAGTGATCCTCTGCCGTAGGGGTTACCTGTCTCTTCCCTCGTTTTTTTTCAGCCACGACTGCAGCAAAAAATTTTGCCACCTTTGGAGTTATATTGGGGTCTGTGTCCTGGAGTAGGAAATAAAGGCTAAACAGACCAGGGAATCTCTGGGAAATAGGAGAAATGAATCTTGATCTTATGTCTTGGTAGTGGGGACATACGAATGTAATGTGGAACAGAGATTCCAGGGATCGGCCATCACATGTACAATAGATGGATTTTACTCCCCCCAAAAGCCTACTGTCGAGGACATTCGAGGGGATCACATTAAATTGTGCCTTCATAAATGCGAGCCTATGTTTGATAGAGTGTAACGCAGAGAGATAAGGCAGAGGGTAAGGAGCCTTGGTAGTACAGTGGTCTAAAGCACCCTGTTATTAAGACCGGCTGCCTGCAATTACTGCAGGTTTGAATTTCGCCAGGCTCAAGGTTGACTCAGCCTTCCATCCTTTCTAAGGTAGGTAAATTGAGGACCCAGATTGTGGGGGCAATAAGCTGACTTTGTAAGAATATACAAAAGGATGAAGGCTATTGCTTAACGCATTGTAAGCCACCCTGAGTCTCCGGAGAAGGGCAGCATATAAATCAAATTAAAAAAAATATATATCTTTCAAAATATTTGGGCAAGTCTACATTTTAAAAGCAAGCTGTTTGTGCACTGCTACAAATGTAGTATGAAATGTTGTAAAATTGCATTGAAATGAACATTGAACCTATTTCTTTTGTGCCCTGTACTTCTAAGCATTTGGAGTTCTGTAGCCAGTCTGACATTTTACACAGGGATGGGTTTGGAAGCACAGGAGAAAAAGAAAAGGGGAAAGAGAGAGAAACTCCAGATGCTCTCTACAAGCAGCCAGTTGGCCAGATTCGATTCCAAAGACAGGGGAAGATATGTGAGGAAAAGCCTCCAAGTTCCAGGGTTTGCAGACCAAGTATGTATGAGCATGCATTCTGGCAAACAACAATAATAATCTTGTTCCATGCAATGCCAAGAAACTTTAGCCGATGCAGGTGCAAATAGTTTTCCAATTCTGGCTCATTAAAATATGAATTTTGCAGTTTGAACATCTGGGATTCTGGGCTTTGGGGATGGAAGCACATTGCAGAAGTGGACAGGAGAGACATACGCACATTTTTATGCACACCCACACACTGGCGCGCACACACAGTGCCTTGACTTCCAGGTCAAGCAGCTCAGTTTCAAGGTCTCGGAGTGGGTCCGGAATGGCTATTTGTGAGGAAGTCACCAAATCATGCCAAACACCCGGAAATTAGTCCAAGATTCTGTCGATACAATCAACTGCTATTTTCATTGTTTCTGGGCAAATTTATACACAGTCAGAAACACCTGGGCTGGCATACAGCCCAGGTTTGACTAATTGCCAGGGGAAAGGAGCAGCCGTTTGTCTTCGGTGGGATTTCCTATATTGCTCCTCCAAACATGTGGTTTCACTTTTCCTGTCTCCCTGCAGGAAATGGCAGGACAGTGAAACACAGAATAAATGAGCTTGATTCGAAGAGGTCGCCTCCGCAGAGGCTGCGCCAAAAATAATTGTCTTGTGAGACCCTGTTAATAATGTAGATTATATAGACAGTGTTCGGCAAAACCTGCAATTCTTTCCTTTATCTCCCCAAGTCTGTATGTATATCAATGGAGAAACAAGAGAGAAAGACAGAGCTGTATTTAAGAATTCTATATATTTCCAAGGAGGTGGGTATGTGCTGAGAGACAACACAAACAATCCTTTGTGTAGTAGGCCTCATGGGCCGGGAGCTCTTATATTCCCAAGCAAAGCAAGAATTCCTTGTTCTAAAGTTTCTAGACCTCATAAATGTATTGGAGGACCTGGTGGTCGTGGTGCATTAAAATCTCACAAACTACAAGGAATCTTGACAGGTGTTTCAACTGTCCGAAGTAAAAAAAAAATCCATCAGTTATTGATTTCATTTTGTAATTGACAAGTACTATATACCCAAACAATGATTTCTCATAATCTTCAACTGTGGATAATTTGGATATTGCCAATTGGGTTGGAATGGGGGAGTTAATAGTTTATCTAAGGACATACCTATTTGAAACACAGAATGCAGAGACAAGATTTTGCAGTAAGGATAGGCATATTATTATATCTCCAATCTGATTTGTATCATTGATTCAACTTTAAGTTAATGCAGATCAACAGTTTAAATCACTTTGAAAAACCAAGTACATTTAAAGTGAAATCAAAAATGACTCCATCTTCACAACTTCTCTCTTATGTACTAGTTTGTCTATCTGCAGGGCATGTCAGGAATCATATTTCTGAAATTCAAGTTTCATTTATCATATGAATCACCCTCAAGATCTCAATAGCATGGTTTACCACACATGCAACCAATATGGAGGCTTGTAAATATTATATTTTACATGAGAAACCAATTTCTGACATCCCAAGAAAGGCAGACAGGTCAGGAAAAAAAACATCTGAATGGTCCTAAAACTTTGCCCAATTAAACCCTCAGAGATAAGTCAGTCCCTATAAAACCCGACTAATAAGAAATGGCCTGGATAAATCAATCAATGGATAATGTCCTAGGAACTTAATTTTGGTAGAGTGAGGCATTGGAACTGATGGTGGGTAAGCCAAAACAAGTGTCAATGGAATTAGGTCACCTGCTTTCCCTCCTTTTGCTACTATGCCTTGCAAGTCCCTTCTTCTGTTTTAGAAGTTTTGTAAACTTTTGTAAAGACAGGGAAGGAGAGGGAGAGACAGAGAGAAAGAAAGACAGGGAGTGGGAGAGAGAGAGAGAGAGAAGGAGAGAGAGAGAGAGAAAGAAAAAGAGAAAGAGAAAAAGAGAGAGAGAGACAAAGACAGAGACAGAGAGAGAGAAAGAGAGAATAAAGAGAGGGAGGGAGGGAGGGAGAGGAACAGGGAGAGGGAGAGGGAGAGAGAAAGAAGGAGAGAGACGAGTGTCTGTGTGTGGGTATGAGGATTTAACAAGGTAATAATAACTGTTTTACTCTTATTTATTTTCTATCTATTTATCTATCATCTATTTATTTGTCAAATTTATTTGCCGCCTATCTCACCATTGGGTTACTCTAGGCATTTTACAATAAGAAAAAGAAAAAGGAAAGGCATGTAAACAGAACAGAAATAAAATAATAGAACACTAAAGTAAACAATGACAAAGGGTCACAAGAAGAATAAATACATCAATAGGATAACCAATATAGCAATAGCACTTATATACTGCTTCACAGCACTTTACAGTCCACTCTAAGCAGTTTATTGAGTTAACCAGTTTCTGGTTACATTACCCTGGTATTGCAACCGTTGTCACTTCCAAAACCCTAGAGCTGAATTGAAATACAATTGTATGATGAAATCCATATTTTTGTGAATTTTGCAAAGTAGAGTACCTATTACAAATATATGCCAAAATGTACATATTAGGAGAAATTGTGGGAAAATACATAGAGAGAACTGCACACAAAGAAATTTATCTCACGGGAATGCCTGTGTGAAAAATTTATCAAGATTTTTCTGGGAACTGGGGAAAAAAATGGTTAAAGACACTGATTGCAAACCTTTTAAAAACAACTGATTAGAACTGATGTTTCACTCATCATCCATTTATGCAGATTTAAGAAAACCTTCTACAATTAATTGATTAGGATGGACTAATTGATTAAAACTACTTGAACTAAAAGATTGGCTTCAAGTATACATTTGGAGGAAACGTAATTTGTAACCAGAAGAGGCTGTAAGTTGGTGGAAAGATTTTCCTGGCTCATTTGTCAGCAATCTCTATTTGGAAAGGCATCAGCAATAGTAATAATCCAAGAGGGTCTCAATAGGTGGAGCTCAGCATCACCTTCCCAAGGCAAATTGTAAGACAAGACCTGACATAAATCAATAGCAGGTTGGGGCTAATTCACACCAAATGTTTTCACGGGATTTTCTGATCAACCACAGAACTGCAAGGAACAGAAGAACTGGCAGTATTATCCAGGCATTGTCCTTTGCAACTTCCACCTGAAAATCAAGGTAACAATACATATAACTGCTGCCTGTGTGGTTCCAACTCAAAGTCTATGCTGAGAAAACAATTTAAACTGCAAAGAGCTGGAACAAAAACAAAGAAAAAAATCATAGTTTCAAGGCCTTTTAACCAAGAATTTAAATAGAATAGAATAGAATAGAATTCTTTATTAGTCAAGTGTGATTGGACACACAAGGAATTTGTCTTTGGTGCATATGTTCTCAGTGTACATAAAATGACAAGACACACTCGTCAAGAATCACAAGGCACAATACCCAGTGACAGTAGTATGGTACAATAAGCAATCGAATCATACTAGGAAATAATCAATATCAATATCAATTGCAAGGATATAAGCAACAAAGTTACAGTCATGCAGTCACAAGTGGGAGGAGATGGGCAACAGTAACGATGAGAAGACCAATAGCAATAGTAATGCAGCCTAAGGTGAATAGTTTGACAATAGTGAGGGAATTATTTGTTTAGCAAGGTGATGGCGTTAGGAAAAAAAATGTTTTTGTGTCTAGTTCTTTTGGTGTGCAGTGATCTATAGTGTCATTTTGAGGGAAGGAGTTGAAAGAATTTATGTCCAGGTTGCGAGGAGTCTGTAAATATTTTCACAGCCCTCTTTTTGACTGGTGGAGTATACAGGTCCTCAATGGAAGGCAGGTTGGTAGCAACTGTTTTTTCTGCAGTTCTAATTATCCTCTGAAGTCTGTGTCTGTCTTGTTGGGTTGCAGAACCAAACCAGACAGTTATAGAGGTGCAGATGACAGACTCAATAATTCCTCTGTAGAACTGTATCAAAATTTATTGCTAAAATTAATGTTGGACACTCACTGTTGTTTGTCTCTCCACCAATTGATCTTCAATTCTCATCCTGATCCCCAACATGGTTAAGGAACGTCCCAAGTGAAACAACTAACTAATTGGAAGAGTTAATGAGGTAACTTAAAAAAATATAGTGATCATAAAACATTTCTTCAGAAAGAGAAAAGACACTTGGATAAAAGCAAGAACAGAATCTGGGCTAGAGAGAGGGAAGAACAAAGTCCTCAGTTTGACTTCTAGTAAGTACATCTTCTGTTACTGGCTAGATTTATTCTATAGTAGCTATTATAAGCTATTATAAGTCACGGATGTGAGAGCAACTATCACAAATTCCCAGAATTCCAAAAAACTCATTAGCCCCCAAAGATCATTGTCCTTTGAATTAAATAGACAGCAATTTTGGAAAATTTTGGAAAAGATGTTGGCTATCAAAATGAGCAGTCCGGGACTCCAACCAAATATTGGAGAAGGCAGTTTCACGCGTTCATGAAAATCAGGAAATCCAGGTAGTTCAAATGAGTAGAAAGATTTATAGCAAGCTTAAACTCTCTACAAGAATCTAAACTACATCAAGGAAAATTGGTGGTAGATAAGAGTGAAAAGAATTCAAGGTGGGCCGGACTGAGATCTCTTGTGGGCACAAAGGGACTTATGATTGATGACATGCTTAACCCCCTCCTTCGAGCTCCTACAGTTACATTCCTAATCCATTATTTACTTGTACATACGCTAGTCATATATAGAATTGCTTAGACTTATTAAGGTCCTTCTACGCAATAAAAAATTAGTTTCTTAACCACAATATGTCATTAACTGGAGATATTTTTTTTTCTCTTTTAAATGGAATGTTAAGTCCCTTAACCTCGACTATGAAAAACTGATCTCAGAGAGCAAGATTAAAGCTTTGGGAAAATTTAAAACAAAAATGTTCAGGATTCTTGTTCTTGGGCAGTAAAATGGAGTCTTGGATTGGTATGATGCACAACCTTTATGCTGAATTCTACCTGATCTTTCCATAGGAAAAAGGCACCTTTGTAAAACTGAGTTTGCACAGGCATTCTAGCTCTGTAAAATAATACTGAAGGAGAGGCTGGACCCCTTAATCTTTTGGTCCTTCTAAATCCTACCCTTGGACTGGAGAGTTTGAAAGTCTCTGAAAAAAGAACAGAAGAAATGGTGCAATGAACCTGCGTTATAGCTTTATCTCCACTGAGACATGCAGTTTTTGACATTTTGAGACTCCACCGTAAAGGATTGCCTCTTTATGAGAACCACCTGTCCAAAATGACAGCTTGTTCCTTTAACTTCAGAACATATTTTTAAAGTTAATTTACCACTTAAAAAATAAAAAAGCAGGAGGAAAGTGAGGTTTCCCTTCCCTAGTTTTTAACAGTAACAATTAAGATCCCCCCAAGTGTTCTGCCTGTTTCAAATAACCCTAGCCTTTATTGGTAGTCTATTTTGTATAGTTTTATTTCCTTGATCAGCTGAGACTGTATAATGTTTCAGTTGCCTTCGTTTGGGGCAGAGATTCAAGTCATATCAAGACTTTTCACACTTGGTACCAAACCCTTCATCCTGGTAGGTTGGACTGGATTACAAAAAAAGGATCGGAGATCATGATCATGCAGGAGGTGGGTGAGAGGCCCAAAAGAATAGGGAAAAGCAGGATACAATATTGTCCTTATCTCATTTTGGACAGGCAATGAAGTCAAGGAGTTAGCAAAGTGTAAGATTTTTGCTTTTGTTTTTTTAACTGAAAGCAAGGAGATAAATATTGTGCTGTTTCAACCAAAGACTTATCGAATCAGTGAAACAAACCAAATACTTATTGGGCTTATAATAAATAATTATTTATTAATTTATTTTATTCAGTTTATTTTATTGTATTTATTATTTATGGCTCTTAATATTAATTAGTATTAATAAGTCAAAGACTTACTGATTCAGTGGAATGGCTTATCTCCGGAGGTTGTGGATGCTCCATCACTAGAGGTTTTCAAGAAGAGACTGCCCAATTGGCCCAGAATGACGTAGGGTCTCCTGCTTGAGCAGAGAGTTGAACTAATATTCTGTTCCAAGAGTGTTCACCAACACAAGATTAGGGTTAGGTGTACCCTCCCACTTATTAATTCTAAGAATAGCACAGCACAGCACAGAATAGAATCATCAAACAAATATACAACAAAAGTGACCTTCAACTTATTTCAATACAGAGATAGTAATACAATATATCCAACTCTCTCAAATGATTAATAAGTATTTCAACTATCTTAAAATAATAACAAATATTCTTAAAAATCAATATTCACATTATATTCTTCTCTTAATTTTAGCCTAACACATAATAAATGGACAAATATGAATAACCATATATTTTTTTTGAAAAAAAAGCAAAATATTTATCTGGTCAAATCAGATCTAATTCTTAAATTCCCCAAGTCAAAACTGAATTATTCTATAGAGTAGAGTAGGGTAGGGTAGGGTAGGGTAGGGTAGGGTAGAGTAGAATAGAATAGAATAGAATAGAATAGAATAGAATAGAATAGAATAGAATAGAATAGAATAGAATAGAATAGAATAGAATTTATTTGGTGTGATTAGATATACAAGAAATTTGTCTCCAGGACAGAAACTCTCAATGTACATGCAAACCAACAGAGTAATAATTATAATATGACACCAATAAAATCCAACAATGATCACAAAGATGCAAAAGATTTAGCCAGTTATTGTCTCTAGGCAAAGCAGTCCATTTTGCCATCTCTGCTAATCCATTAGTTTCAAGATCCATTCTTCTATTGTAGGTATATAATCTTCGTTCCATCTTTGGCAATATAATATACCTATGAGGGAAAGGAGCAGAAAAAGAAAGAAACTCAGCTCTACTCAGAATCATTTTCCTTCCCTTTTGCTTGACAAAGGTGAAAAAGGCAACAGATCGTTTTATACTATGCAGCCCTAACGTTTCTCCTGCCACACCGATTGCAGTCTTGGCTTCTTTCTTTGCTACGTCTGAGCTGTTTTGAATGTTTATTTGTTTAATTTGTTTATTTTGACTAGCTCTGGTTATAATTGGCAGCCAGGTGCAGAATTAACATCAGGCAGTGTCTTCGACTCGTCAGTTGCAATAATGCAAAAGGCATGCAAAAACAACACTTTTCTGAAGAAGTGACAATCCTTAGAGTTGGTTGAGTTCCACCCCAGTCTCATGCCTCACTAAAGAAGAAGAAAAGGGGACAGGAGAGCAGAAAGGTGAAATGACACAACCCAACGTTGTGGGCAATCCATTCTGCAGAAAATATTTTTCCTGTTGATGAAATGGAACTTCTGAACCATTTTAAATAAATGAGATTTATTTTTGCATCGGGCATAGTAACACTGTCATGATGAAAAAAATGAACCATCACTCAATAGATGATGATAGATGAGATAGGTAGGTAGGTAGGTAGGTAGGTAGGTAGATAGATAGATAGATAGATAGATAGATAGATGATAGATAGATAGATAGATAGATAGATAGATAGATAGATAGATAGAGATAGACACACAGATGATAGATGATGGTAGATGATAGATGATAGATAGATAGATAGATAGATAGATAGATAGATAGATAGATATAGAGACAGACAGATAGATGATGATAGATGATAGAGAGAGAGATACCACAGATAGATAGATAGATATAGACAGACAGATGATAGATGATGATAGATGATAGAGAGAGAGAGAGAGATACCATAGATAGATAGATAGATAGATAGATAGATAGATAGATAGATAGATGATAGATAGATAGATAGATAGATAGATAGATAGATAGATAGATGATAGACAGACAGACACACACACACAGATAGACAGAGAATTATAATCATAGAACTCAAAAATAACAAGATTTTTTGTTTTTCAATTTGATTTTCATTCATTCTCTCTAAATGATTAAACTATATCCCTGTTCTTCTTTCCTCCTTGTCAGTCACATTTGCATGGGTTCAGTACATTTTAATATTTAATCCTCTCTTACGTTGCAGAACTTAAGTCCCTCATTCTTCAAACATTCAACTTATTTTTGTGTTTCTCCTGACACCGCCCGTTCTCACTTCCATATAATAGTGTAGGCAGACAGAAACATGGTCTTGCAACATGTCCTTTTGGCAAACAGTCATGCCTCATTGCAGAACATGCAAGTACCTTTTTATCAACATGGGCATACCTTAAATTATTCCATTTCACCATTTTTTTTTACACAAAATTCATCTTCTTCTTCAAAGTTTTCATCATTTTCTTATGCATAACTTGCAATTACCCAAGCAACATTCACTATCCAGCACAATTATCTGGTTAGATAGATAGATAGATAGATAGATAGATAGATAGATAGATAGATAGATAGGTCTTCAGAAAACAAATATATATATTGCTCCTAGAATCACGAAGCTGAAGACACCAGCCTGAAGATGACGAATGAGACTTCGTCGAAACGTTGCCAAGAAACCTCCAATTTTACGTGGGAGAAAACCCGAATAACCAAAGACCTACATACAAACACCCGTGAAAACCTCAGAAAACATATATATATATATTAGCTGACATCATGGCATTGTCTGCCTGTAAAACATACAAACACATTCACACATCCTCAAGCAACACACCTCTCTTACTCTAACAACCAGTCACCTTGTGGCGAGAAAGGCGGCAAACATATTTAATAAAGAAATAGAGAAACAAATAAATAAAGAAATAACCACAGCTATTCCTTACACATTTATCCATGAACGTATTAAACAGCAAAGAGAATAAATAACACACATCCTTGTCTTAGTCCCTGCTCACTTTTGCATCATTTGTTAAGCATTTAATTCATGCTCACACATGCCTTGTTTCCTTTGCAGTATATACTACATATGTCACATTCAGTAACCTGCCTTTAATTCCATACTTACCGTCTGCTTTTTTTCTAAATTAACAAATATACAATAAACGTTCTCATATTTGTGCATTTCTCAATGGACTACTGAAGATCAAAAATCTGATCTGGATCTCCTGCTTCACGTAAAACCGTGTCCCAGTGTTTTCTTACTGTCATCTCAAGCCCTTTAATCAAAATTCTGTCAAATGCATTCCCAGGGTCTTTTAAAAAGATAGTCTTCACTCTTGCCATCTTTTTCTTTATATAGTGCAACAATAACAGCATTCTTCCAACTGTCAGGCACAACATGTTGTTACGTTGAACAAGTCGTACAGCAGCCACTCCATAAGGAAACCACATCTATATTTGAATCGTTCTCCGGTTACATCATCTTTTCCTGAAAACCCACCGTTTTTCAACTTTCTCACAGCATTTATGATTTCGTATTCTTCATATTGTTCTGGATGGTTGCATTTATAAGCATTTCTTTCTGTTCCTCTCTTTAGCATACACAATCACTCCTATATAAATCTCCCAAAAAATTCCTTCCAGCTTTGTCTCATGTCAGCTTCTTCCTACATTATTTCATCCCTTTGATTTTTAATTCCACTCGTTCAGCGGGTGATTTCTTCTCACAGTTCCCAAAATATCTTTTTATTTCCATCAAAAAATAAATGAAAATGATTCTTTTCTCTGGCTTTTTTTTTAATCTTAACAGATTCTTGTTCTTCTTCATGATATTTTTGGAAGCTTTTCTTTTTTTCTAAACATGATCTCTTTCAGTCTCATTTCTCCAACACTCTTCTGTATTGTGGGGTCCTTGGTGTCCTCTGAGCTTGGTGATTTTCTTGTAGACATTTCATTACTCAACTAGGTAACATGATGACTGCACAGATAATATTACCTAATTGAATAATGAAACTATTTATTTATTTATTTATTTATTTAATTTATTTAATTTATATACCGCCCTACTCCCGAAGGACTCAGGGCGGTGAACAGCCAAAAGATAAAATACACATAGTACAAACATTAAAAAAAACCATTTAAAATTACATTAAATACTTTGGCCCAGAACAAATTTAAAACACCCCAATTTATAAAACAAATTTAAAAGACATTAAAGGCAATTAAAAGGAAGGTTAGGCCAGACCAACCTGCTGGAATAAGAATGTTTTGAGGGCACGGCGGAAAGTGCGCAAATCCGGGATCCTCCATATCTCTGGGGGAGCTCATTCCAGAAGGCAGGTGCCCCCACAGAGAAGGCTCTCCCCCTGGGGGCCACCAGTCAACATTGTTTGACCGACGGCACCCTGAGAAGACCCTCTCTATGGGAACGTACTGGTCGGTGAGAGGCTACTGGTGGCAGAAGGCAGTCAGTCTCGTAGGTACCCCGGTCCTAAGACATGGAGCACTCTAAAGGTGGTAACTAAAACCTTGAAGCGCACCCAGAAGACCACCGGGAGCCAGTGCAGCTTGCGCAGGAGGGGAGTCACAACAATCAAGCTCAGAGAGCACCAAGTTCAATCCTGAGCTACAAATATTTTCTTCTATTGGTACTTTTCTATATTCATTTTTTCTCATCCACGGCCTTGTTCAATCCATCCTTCCACCA
Organism: Arizona elegans; assembly: GCA_022577455.1. Classification (NCBI taxonomy): domain Eukaryota; kingdom Metazoa; phylum Chordata; class Lepidosauria; order Squamata; family Colubridae; genus Arizona; species Arizona elegans. The sequence continues at coordinate 2,694,470 of JAKOOJ010000013.1, read as the reverse complement.
TGCACTCTTATTTGGGCTTCTCGTTAGCTTAGTCCCCATTCTTTGGTGGCATTCTGTAATCCCTCTTCTCCGTCCTCTTTCCTTAGGTCCCCTTTTCATTTATCCAATAGGAAAATTAAATTATCTTCATTTTTTTCCCCTATAGGCACCATACAATCTTTTCCTGCCATCGTTTTAGTTTCACTTTCTTCTTTTTCTTCCGTGTCCATTTTTTCAAAAGTTCTACTCTTGAAACTATAAAAAAAAAACACCTCTGTCTCACATTCAGAATTTTGCATTAGCCTTTCACCCCTTTCTAACCTGCCACTGTTTATCAGAAAGAGACAAATCGTGTTTTAGACTTGTATTCAATCTTATGCGCACACAGTTTGTTTTAAACTGTGCTTAAAACAAACAGAACAAATGCTCATTAAGTAATCCTCATCTCATTCATTCTTGGGATTATGAATGTTCCATATGCTTTTTCTGTACTCTCGTCTCATGTCATGTAACCAAATAAATTTTTGTGAGATTACCTTTTTAAAATATTGTGCAATTTTTCCTCAAAATAACCTAGTTCTCCTCTTAAAACCGTTCATTAGAGCATAGCATGCAACTACCATCAAGTTATGAATTCCTATTTTCAGACATATTCACTGCAATCTACAGTAGATGACACTAATTTGTACTTTTTAATATACATCTTGAAGATCCTTGGTAGTACAGTGGTTTAAGGCACCCTGTTATTAAGCTGGTTATTAAGACCAGCTGCCTGCAATTACTGCAGGGTTCGAATCTCGCCAAGGCTCAAGGTTGACTCAGCCTTCCATCCTTTCTAAGGTAGGTAAATTGAGGACCCAGTTGTGGGGGCAATAAGATGACTTTGTATAAATATACAAAAGGATGAAGGCTATTGCTGAGCACATTGTAAGCCGCTCTGAGTCTTCGGAGATGGGCGGCATATAAATCAAATTTTTTTTTAAAAAAAAAAAGATGAAACTCAAATACTTTGGCCACCTGATGAGAAGGAAGGACTCCCTGGAGAACAGCCTAATTCTGGGAAAGATTGAGGGCAAAAGAAGAAGGGGACAGCAGAGAACGAGGTGGCTGGATGAAGTCACTGAAGCAGTTGGTATGAGCTTAAATGGACTCCAGAGAATGGTAGAGGACAGGAAGGCCTGGAGGAAAGTTGTCCATGGGGTCACGATGGATCGGACACAACTCTGTGACTAACAACAACAAAATATACATCTAGTTCTAACTGAACTTATATCAAAGTATCCATTAATTCTCTCCACAATATCTTCCCAGTTTTTGTTTTACTTTCATAAGCACATAATATATCTATTTTTCTTTCATTCATTTTATTGTCAATGTGTGGTCTTTACATATTTATGTCTCTTACATTCCTAGTCATAATAGGTATGTTCACTACCTTGAGTTATTTATAAGAATAATTGCTAAATAAATAACTCATATTCCATATGTCATGATAACTTCAAGATGGGCCCATAAATATCGGCTTCTTGGCTTTGGTTAAGCAAAGCTGTTATAAAGTTTTTGTCCATTAAATCATAGAAACAATAGGCTAGATTAACAATTTTAGTCATTCCAGTATCATAGTCATCATTCTGTGCTAATTGTAAGAATACTACCAGTTCTCTTCTGACCTATTTTGGATTCTGTTCCACAAACATAATTAAACCCAGTTTCACCTGATGCCCACTCATGCTATTCTGTATACAAGCTGTGATTTCTCCTTTATTTAAGCCTGTTTATGTGTTAGTTGTGGATGTGTGAACCTTTTTCTCCCATTTGCATCTATTGGAATCTTAAGAACATCTATCAAAGCCCCTTCCTGAAATGTCTTCTTCTGGTGTTCAAAAGGGGACCACAAAAAATGGAGAGATGCTTTCTTTATGGGGGCCCTACAGTACCAAACAGGGACGCAGTGGCTCAGTGGCTAACATGCTGAGCTTGTCGATCAGAAGGTCGGCAGTTCAGTGGTTCGAATCCCTAGTGCCGCATAACGGGGTGAGCTCCCATTACTTGTCCCAGCTTCTGCCAACCTAGCAGTTCGAAAGCACGTAAAAAATGCAAGTAGAAAAATAGGGACCACCTTTGGTGGGAAGGTAACAGCATTCCGTGCGCCTTTGGTGTTTAGTCATGCCGGCCACATGACCACGGAGACGTCTTCAGACAGCGCTGGCTCTTCGGCTTAGAAACGGAGATGAGCAGCGCCCCCTAGAGCTGGAAACAACTAGCACACTTGTGCGGGGGAACCTTTACCTTTACTTTTACAGTACCAAAATGATTTCCCAACAGAATCCTCCCTGCCACCCATCATTTTTAATCTTCTTTTTTTAAAAAAAACCTTTTAATAAAAGAATCTTCTCCACTATCACAAAATGCTAGTTTTTTTGGTTCCGAGAGAAAAAACATTTACATTTTTACTGGCCTTTTTACTATTTTATCCTTGTGAATAATATTTATATAATTAAAATCTTTTTTTTAGAATAGAATAGAATTCTTTATTGGCCAAATGGATTGGACACACAAGGAATTTTTCTTTGGTGCATATGCTCTCAGTGTATATAAAAAGACAAGATACGTTCGTCAAGAATCATAAGGTACAACACTTAATGATAGTCATAGGGTACAAATAAGCAATCAAATCATACTAGGAAACAATCAATATAAATCGTAAGGATACAAGCAATAAAGTTACAGCCATGCAGTCATAAGTGGGAGGAGATGGGTGAGAGGAACGATGAGAAGACTGATAGTAATAGTAATGCAGACTTAGTGAATAGTTTGACAGAGTTGAGGGAATTATTTGTTTATCTATTATGCAAAATCAGGTCTTCTCATTACAGTCCAATATTTGGGATCTTTTCTCCATTTTTTAAAAAAATGGGTTGGATTGGATTGCTATTGTTTTGTTATTTTTTTTTCTCTCTGCTCCTTGGGTATCCTGCACGACACCTACAGAAATAATGTTATGAGATATCGAAGAAACCAAATAAGAAAATGTCTCTTGGCATCTCTTCGCCGATCCCCAAGAAAGGCAGAATCTGAAGTGTTTGGCTTGCAGTCAGTTAACAGTGTTGCTGTAAACAGAGAAGCAACTACACATTTCCCAATCATGCCACCAGCAAGACAAGCAATTCCGATGTGCTATTGCAGTGCATATGGTCTACAGCCTCACACTTTTCATCGGCACCTAAGTAAATGGTGATGCTAGCAACCCCTCCTTCTGTCATGTAGACAATACAGCCATGTGCCCAGAAAATATGGGTAATTTTCAGCTGCTTATAAACTGCACGTCCTGCTCCGCTTAGCTGAAGATCGCACATATGTACAAGCACCCACACGCACCCACACACAAACTGTGGGCCTTCTTCTCTGTGCCCGTTGATGTCTTTCCTATCTGTTTGTCCTCCGTGCTGTGATTCCCTAACTTGTGACCATTCTCAACAAAGTCAGCCTTTGAACCTACAAAAGACAGGATGAGTCATGAAATTTGGCCCTTTGGTTTAAAAATCCATTACCAATCCATTACCAACTGAGAAAATAATCCTATGTAGAAAAGCCAATCGGTTAGTTTTCTCTGTGATTTTCCTTAAGTAGAATATCCAGATTTCCAATCTTGTTTAGATTGAGGACTGTCCAGTGGTGGGTTGCCCCTGGTTCGCACCGGTTCTATGGAACCGGTAGTAAAACTGGTGGGAGGCTCCACCCACCGACCCCGACGTCATCAGAATGCTTCTGTACATGCGCAGAAGAGCGGGTCTGCAGCCCCGTTGTGAACCAGTAGTAAAGGTAAGTAGAACCCATCCCTGGGACTGTCCTTAAGTAGCTTGCCAGAGGGCCAAAAAGTAAGTGAATCGAGAAGAAAGGGATAGCTTGGCAAGATATTTTAAAACCGGGGTGAAATGCTTCTGGTTCAGACCGGATCACCCGATCTGGTAGCAATGGAGGCGGTGGTTTGGAGAACTGGTAGCAAAAATCCCTGCACCCCCCCTCCCATGCCCAGCTGAGCTGCACGATCATCAGAGGCTTTTTTTCTTTTAAATGGTTCTGACGATTCAAGCTGAGTTGCCTGATCGTCAGAGGCCGATCAGGCAACTCAGCTGGGATCGTCAGAGCCATTTAAAAGGAAAAATGTTTTTTTTCTTTTAAATGTCTCTGACGATCCAAGCTCTGACGATCCCAGCTGAGTTGTCTGATCGGCAGAGGGTTTTTTAAAAACCCTCTGCCGATCAGGCAACTCAGCTGGGATCGTCAGAGCCTTTTGAAAGCATTTTTTTACAACCTCTTCGCTGAAGAGGTTGTAGAAAAAATGGTTTTAAAAGTAAAAAAAAAAAAATTGGCCATGCCCACCCAGTCACATTACCCCCCCACCAAGCCACGCCCACAGAACCGGTAGTAACAAATTTTAGATTTCACCACTCTTTAAAACACTAAATTGTAATTAATATGAATATAACACCTTGGGTATCCATTCATTTCTGATTGTCATATTCTCCAATGCAATGTTCAAAAAAGTTCTAAGAGGAACACAAGCACACTAAGGACCACAAATAGATCACAGAAGTTAAAATCTGAAGGAACTCAGAAAGGGGAACCTCATAGATTAGACAATAAAAGACCAGTTTTACCAGTGATAGTAAGAATGATACAAACCTTAAGTGATTCAGAAAAATAACTCCCATGAACGATAAGGCTGCAGCATCTTACTCTGTTCTTGTGAAGGCAACCAAGCATTTCCTTCAAGATTCTTATCTGCTGGATCAGATTCTATGCTGGGAAAATTGGTGGATTGGTACAGGACTGTAGCCTAAATAAAACAGTGCCCCATTGAACTGCTCAGGATTCCATAAAATGTTACTGGTTCTTTGTAAGTCTTAAATAAAAATAAAACATCTCAACCCGATACAATATAGATGAAAAAAATCTCATTCAGATTTTGTATTTTCTGGGATGAAGCTACTCAGAGTCCTATGGAGTGGGCTGCCTTAATAAATTTAACAGTGTTGGAAGGGACCTTGGAGGTCTTCTAGTCCAACTCCCTGCTCAGGCAGAAGACCCTATACCAGTGTTTCTCAACCTTGGTAGCTTGAAGCTAGGTGGACTTCAACTCCCAGAATCCCCCAGCTAGCTGGCTGGGGGATTCTGGGAGTTGAAGTCCACCCATCTTCAAGCTACCAAGGTTGAGAAACACTGCTCTAGAATAACCTGTCCTTCTATGAAAAACCAAGGCACTGTTTTTTTTTTTAATGAATTATACTGTAGAAAACAATATAACACACCACTTAATCAAAATCAACATTGAATTTTACTATTTTTTTTCACGTTGCGAACCGGTAGTAAAGGTAAGTAGAACCCACCCTATCCAACAAAATGAAATTTAATGTGGAGAAAAGCAAGGCTTTATACTTGGGCAGAAAAAACCAAAGATACGAGTACAGATTAGGCAAAACCTGGCTCAAAAACAGTAACTGTGAGAGGGACCTTGGAGTCTTAGTAGACGATCACTTAAACATGAGCCAGCCGTGTGCTGCAGCAGCCAAAAAAGCTAATACGATCCTTGTATAAACAGAGGCATAGAATCAAAATCATGTGACGTATTTGTGACGCTTTATAAAGCCTTAGTAAGACCACATCTTGAATATTGCATCCAGTTTTGGTCACCACATTACAAAAAAAGATGTTGAGACTTTGGAAAAAGTACAAAGAAGAGCAACTAAGATGATTAAAGCCCTGGAGACTAAAACATATGAAGAATGGTTGCAGGATTTGGGTTGCTAGTCTAGAGAAAAGAAGGACTAGGGGGGACATGATAGCAGTAGTCCAGTATTTGAGAGGCTGCCACAAAGAGGAGGGGGGGGTCAATCCAGGGGTGAAATGCTCCCGGTTCGGACCGGATCGCCCGATCCGGTAGCGACGGTGGTGGGTGGTTCGGAGAACCGGTAGCAAAAATCCCTGCCCACCCGCCCACTACCATGCCCAGCTGAGCGGCACGATCATCAGAGGCTTTTTTTTTAACTTTTAAAAGCATTTTTTCTACAACCTCTTCCGATGAAAAAATGCTTTTAAAAGTAAAAAAAAAAAAGCCTCTGATGATCGTGCAACTCAGCTGGGATCGTCAGAGGCTTTTCAAAGCATTTTTTTCTGCAACCTCTTGGCTGAAGAGATGGTAAAAAAAATGCTTTGAAAAGTCTCTGACGATCCCAGCTGAGTTGCCTGATCGGCAGAGGCTTTTCAAAGCATTAGAAAAAATGCTTTGAAAAGTAAAAAAAAAAAAAAAGCCTCTGATGATCGTGCAGCTTAGCTGGAATCATCAGAGGCTTTTCAAAGCATTTTTTTTCTGCAACCTCTTGGCTGAAGAGATGGTAAAAAAAATGCTTTGAAAAGTCTCTGACGATCCCAGCTGAGTTGCCTGATCGGCAGAGGCTTTTCAAAGCATTAGAAAAAATGCTTTGAAAAGTAAAAAAAAAAAAAAAAGCCTCTGATGATCGTGCAGCTTAGCTGGAATCATCAGAGGCTTTTCAAAGCATTTTTTTTCTGCAACCTCTTGGCTGAAGAGATGGTAAAAAAAATGCTTTGAAAAGTCTCTGACGATCCCAGCTGAGTTGCCTGATCGGCAGAGGCTTTTCAAAGCATTAGAAAAAAATGCTTTGAAAAGTTTTTTTAAAAAAAAGTTGGCCACACCCACCCAGTCACATTACCTCCCCCCCCACCAAGCCACGCCCACAGAACCGATAGGTACAAATTTTACATTTCACCCCTGGGTCAATCAATTCTCCAAAGCACCAGAAGGCAGGACAAGAGATAATGGATGGAAACTAATCAAGGAGAGAAGCAACCTGGAATTAAGGAGAATCTTCCCAATAGTGAGGACAATTAACCAGTGGAACAGCTTGCCTTCACACGTTGTGGCTGCTTCATCACTGGAGGTTTTTAAAGGAGACTGGACAGTAACTTGTTCAAAATGGTATAGGATCTCCTGCTTGAGCAGGGGGCTGGACTAGAAGACCTCCAAGGTCCCTTCCAGCTCTATTCTGATTCCGATTCAAATCAGTAACAGTAACAGAGTTGGAAGGGACCTTGGAGGTCATCTAGTCCAACCCACTGCTCACACAGGAGACCTGTACTAAGGATTCAAAACGCCGAACTGCCAAACTTTCTGAGCGACAAAGCTCAGTGTTTTCCTTCTGGGAAATGAATGCTTTGTAATGGTTACCCCAAAGAGGGAAGTCACTTTACCTAAATAAAAATGCCGGCTTCTCTTTTCAATGAAGTTTAAATCAAATGGGATGAGCATCCATAGACTCTTGTTTATTCCTCATCCTTGAGGAGAAGACTTCTAGAACGCCAATGAATGGTCCCTTGGTATCCAGGAAATAATGCAGGATCTAAATAGGGGTAGACAATTCAAATTCTTCCAGAAATATTGCCTACTCCTAGCTCCAAAACAAAAGTCCATAACATTTGCCTTTTGAACGGCATTCTGAAGCTGTACTCCTAAAACTACTATTCTTTTTTTTTTTTATTGAAACGTTTTACAAAGAATTTTTTTTCCCCAGTTCCCTCCCCACCACCCCCACACCCCTTCCCACCCTCCCACCCTCCCCACCCCCAGACTTCCCAGAGCAAAATACAGGGTATTTCTGTTATTTTGAATATAATCAATCCATCTTCTCCATTCCAATATGTACCTTTCTTGTGTATAGTCCTTCAAATATGCTGAAATTTTCGCCATTTCCGCTAAATTCGCTACTTTCAGTGTCCATTCTTCAATAGTAGGCAAAGAGTCCTTCTTCCAATATTGCGCTACCAACAGCCTAGCTGCTGATATTAAGTTCAAGATCAGTTTAGTCTCTAATACTGTACAATCCGTCATTATACCCAATAAAAACAATTGAGGAGTAAATTTCAACCTTTTTTTCAGAATGTTCTGCATCACCCACCAAATTTTTATCCAAAATGCCTTGATTTTCTTACAAGTCCACCATATATGGTAATAAGATGCATCATCAGATTCACATCTCCAACATTTAGCTTGTAAGTTTGGATACATACATGATAATTTTTTAAGATCTAAGTGCCACCTATAAAACATTTTATAAAAATTCTCTCTCAAATTTTGTGCTTGCGTAAATTTAACATTTCTGACCCAAATTTTTTCCCATGTTTCCATCATCACTGGTTCCTGAAAGTTTTGTGCCCATTTTATCATACAATCCTTAACCAATAACCCTAACACTAAACCTAAACCTAACCCTAAAATTACTATTCTTAACTCAGGACAAAGCCTAAATTTAATTCACGCTTGCTTTTTATTAAATATAGCTCATACAGTGATGGGTTCCAAAAATTTTTACTACCGGTTCTGTGGGTGTGGCTTGGTGGGTGTGGCATGGCTTGGTGGGCGTGGCAGGGGAAGGTTACTGCAAAATCCCCATTTCCTCCTGATCAGCTGAGACTCAGGAGGCAGAGAATAGATGGGGGCAGGACCAGTCAGAATTTTTACTACCGGTTCTCCAAGCTACTCAAAATTTCTGCTACCGGTTCTCCAGAACTGGTCAGAACCTGCTGAAACCCACCTCTGAGCTCATATGAACATTTTTCAGTCATGAATTTCATAGAGCCTTCTTTTAATTACATTAAAAATAAATTCTGGAGGTCTTTGAACCACACCAAAGCCTTGGTAGAATCTCATGCAATTCTGGGACTGAAACAAGATAAGGACCTAGCAAAGTTATCCGAGATATAAACTTTCAATCTATTTACATCCGTACCGTAGGTGTTTATTTCAATTTTATTTAACGTAAAAGAGAACATAGTTAGGACAGCAACAGAATCCTATTATATTTGACTGATACCACTTCAAAGTGTTAGTGATAAGATTGCACTTTTAAATACAAGTCAACTTTTTCCCTGTTGAAGTTCACCCTTAATTATAAGAATGAGAACATTAGTAGGCAGCTCTCTGGTGCCATCCTATGGCAATCCTATTGCACTAACTGAGAAATAGGAAATCTATTTGAAAGCCCTTTATAAGAATATTGGAACTGGTATCTTTAAAAGTGCTAAGAGCTCAACGGTATTTTGGCTCTGCTAGCTGAGCATTTTTGCTTTCTGCATTTATACCAGATGGAAGTTGTTAGAGTTATATGAAGCTTTGATTTGGAGATTCAGTTTGAAGACAGTTCTAGAATCTTTGAACCAAATTGACTTCATGAATGGGATCTATCATACACTGCAGATGGAATCAAATGTTGTTGACTCAATATGCATGCAGAATTTCTTTTTTAAAAAATGAACTGGGAAAAATAGATAACTGGATTTGACACTTTGAATCAAAGCATCTGACTGCCAAGTCGGATTGGATAGACAGTCTAAAAGAAATGGACAATTTCAACCAATTGTAAGTTAATTCTTGGTATAACCTAGAACAGGAGTCAGCAACTCACGGCTCTGGAGCCGCATGTGGCTCTTTCATCCCTCTGCTGAGGCTCCCTGTTGTCAGTCGGCTCCACAATTGATAGGACTTTTGGTTAGGACAGGTAGAGGAAAAAGGACGCCATGCTAGGAGGAGACTCTATGGTGGGGGAACCGGTCTTCCGGTCGGCAGAGGAAAAAGGATGCTGTTGTGACCTAGGCTTACTGAGTCATTACAAGACACAATTAGTCCCAAAAAACCTATTTTATTGTAACAGCTGAGAATTACTTTCATTCCCAGCTAAGTCCCAATTAGTTGCAAAACAAGTCCTTCAGAAGAAGTCCTTCGGAATAATCACCAACCTTTATCTTCTTTGACACCCTGCCAAAGGCCTTACTTGGCAAAGCCCCACAAAGTTCAGAAACAAAGAAGAGATGCCGACTGGAAACAGAGTGAGCAACTTTGCTTTCCTGCAAAAGGCCCAAATGCCTTTGTTTCTCTTTTAAGCCTTATGGGAGGGGCCAATCATCTCTTGGCCTTACTCCCGAGTCATCCCTTTTGCTTTAGCTGCTCTTGCCTTCTGGCAGCTCTGTGCATGTGTGCACTAGGAACAGGCTCCTCCTGTTCCTCTGCCTCTCCGCTGCCCGACTCTGGGGGCTCTGGAGTTTGTGCATCACTCCCAGATGGCCCTGGCCCCATCTCTGCCTCCGACGCAGAGCCCTTGTTCTCCAGACTCCAGGACTGGCCGGTGTTCCTCCTCAGCCTCCTCACTGTCCAACTCCTCTGCCAGCTCCGCAAGCTGCTGGCGGACCAAAACAGACGCCACACTAGAAGGAGACTCTATGCTGGGGGAACCAGACTTCTGGTAGGCTCCAGAATTGAATGGGGGGCTTCCAGTTAGGACCTTTGTGGCTTTTTGAGTGTTTAAGGTTGCCGACCCCTGACCTAGAAAGTATTGCCATTGTGCTAGATGCAAACATATAACAAGACAGTTACAACAAGCACTGCAGGAAACCCTTGTTCCTCTGAGGGAAAACATAATGAGGAAATCAGCCAATAATAAAAGCAAATATTTTTAAAAGTGTACTTAAAAACCAGGTCACTTCAAGCAAAAGGAAAAGTTCGCAATCTGGATAATTTAGGACAGCAGGATAGCCTACTAATATTTGCAATGCCACTACAGTTGTTATTGCTAGTGGGAAACCAATCACCCAGAGCAGTGCTTCTCAACTTTGGTAATTTTAAAATGTGTGGACTTCAACTCCCAGAATTTCCCAGTGATTTGATTGGCTTGGAAATTTTGGGTGTTGGATCCCAGATGTCTTAAAGTTGCCAAGGCTGAGAAACCCTGATCAAGAGAGTATTGCATTTCAAAGATTAAATGAGAAAGAATGGATGCATGACAAAAGAGGAAGCATTAATATTATAGAGATAAGTAGATGCATGCAGTGATAAAATAACATCTCACTTCAGATCACTTTCTCTTTCTTTGCTTTCCAATTCAATATTTCCAGTTTTCAGATTGTGATCTGCAGGATATTAGAAGCTCTGAATGAGACTGGAATTCGTGTAAACCAGATGATGACAGATTTCACATTCCTCAAATATAGGAGTCTCAATACCATAGTGACTCTAACACTTGATTGGCATGTAGAATGTGACTAGTTCAAACTCAATGAGAAACACGAGAGTCCCAGTAAGGAAGTTATTGAAATATTAGATATTAAGTGGGGAATACCAGATTCTAATCCACTTCTAGCAAAGTATTGTCCCTGGCTGACCTGGAGTCTGTCTGTCTCTCTCTCTCTCTGAACAACTTATCTCACATGTTGTAGTCAGGGGTGAGTTCTATTTACCTTTACTACTGGTTTGCAACAGGGCCGCGTGCATGCAGAAGCATCCTGATGACGTCGGGGTCGGTGGTCGGAGCCTCCCACCGGTTTTACTACTGGTTCCATAGAACTGGTCGGAACTGGGAGCAACCCACCACTGGTTGTAGTGGTAAAAAATAGATTTTTACTACACTTGAGTATAAGAACAAATAGAAACATCTAAATTGTTTTGTTCCGTTTGGGATAGAACCCAAAATATCTTACTCAAACAAGCCGATTTCTGTTGAACGTCAATATTGGAGCATTGCAATTTAATTGTAGAAGAGTGTAAATGCCAAATATATATTTTGATATAATGTTAATTGCATGCACTACACAGGGAATCATTCTCTCCAACATTGCAGATTCACAATTTTTTAATTTATTTTCATAAATTTAGTATACTAGATCCAGGATGTAGAAATCTAGACACCTGCTAAATGGAAGCAAAGAGAATTTTCTGTATCTTTTTGCTGTTACCCAGTACTTTTACAGCCAAGATCTGGTCACCCTAGCAAACTGTGCATAAATTTGTATACATTCATATATCATACAGCCATGCTTGGAAGACCAGAGTGTGTATATTTCTAGCTGAATACAGAGTGTATATAATTCTGGTCATACATCTCAAAGAGGATACTGTGTACCACCTAATCAACTTGAGTATCCATGAAAAGATAAGCATGGTCAGTTTTGATTAGTCCTTGGTGTGAGAACACTAAGAAAGCTTAGGGTATCAGGTAGACTGGGAACTAAATAAACATAAAATCCAGGAAGGCAAATTTTATATATATTATTGTAAACAGGGTTGAATAGAAGTCTCCAGGAATCAAGTTAGACTCAAGTGTAATTTTACATAGAATTCAAAAGTGCCACCACTTTTGAAGAAAAGAGACCTTTTCAAGGGAAAAGTCTATGAAAATGTGGATTTTAGATCAGCATAAATAACATTTGACTAGGAGGAGACATGGGTAATGGCCCAAGTTTTTCAATTTGCCTATCAATTCAAGAGTAGTTCATGCACCACCCCCACCAGAAATCAAAGCATTTTAATAAGCAAATCTTACGACAAGACCCAAAGATTGCTGTCCCATGTGCAGAGTCTTTATTAAGACTCTTTCACCCAGCCTGAAGAAAATAAATGGGGAGATGTTTAGACAGTGATCTATGGTAATGCTCTCTCTATCTTGAAGAGCTTCCAAAAATAGGTGTAAGACTTGGCTGAAGCTGAACCTACCTAAAGATGAGGCAAGCATGTAAGCAGGGTGGACAAACCCCAGGAAAAGCTCCTCAAGGAAAGTAGTTAAGAAGGAACCAAGTCCTTAAGGAAACAAAAGGAAAAAAATGTCACTTGAATTAGGCAAAAACATGGACTTTGAGGGATAAAAGAGATCCTCAAGTCCACCTACTCTGAGTCATCTTTGGACCCAAATCAGAGGTGGGTTTCAGAAGATTCTGACCAGTTCTGGAGAACCGGTAGTGGAAATTTTGAGTAGTTTGGAGAACCGGTAGTAAAAATTCTGACTGGCCACACCCCCTTCTATTCTCTGCCTCCCAAGTCCCAGCTGATTGGGAGGAAATGGAGATTTTGCAGTAACCTTATCCTGGATTGGGGAGGGAATGGAGATTTTACAGTATCCTTCCCTTGGAGTGGGGTGGGAATGGAGATTTTGCAGTATCCTTCCCCTGCCATGCCCACCAAGCCATGCCCACCAAGCCATGCCACGCCCACCAAGCCACACCCACAGAACTCGTAGTAAAAAAATTTGAAACCCATCACTGACCCAAATGTGGCAGCTTCCATGCCTCTGACTAGTGCCTATCAGTTTAGTTGAGGATGTGGATAATTGTAGATGACTGTGTGTGTGTGTGTGTGTGTGAAAGAGCAAATATTGTATCAAGAGCAAATAGATATACACTGTAACCAGTAAAGTTTGCTGTTATTTTAAAGTCACTGGATCTCTGTGTAGAACTGTTTGTGCCTCAATGTTTGGTTGAGAGTGATTTGAGTGTGACAACTTTCAAGGTTGTGAGTGTATGAGTGAATGACCATAAACTGAACCTGGGAGCTTGTGTTTAACACAAGATAGTCAAATTTAGTGAAGTATCTAGCCATCAAATGCTACATGCAACTTTTGGGTTAAAATTATCTTGTTTTATATTAACGGCGGCAAGGATTGCTTTCGGGCAGTATTGGAAGAAAGAGAGTATACCGCCAGAGGGATTAGTTATTCAAAAAATATATGATTGCGTGGAAATGGATAAACTCACATTAGAGTTAAAGGGAAAGGAAGACTCGGAATATTATGCGGTATGGGAGAAATGGTATGAATGGATAGATAATAGAAATAAGGAATGGAAATGTACATAAAGGTATAGAATGTTTAGAAATAGAATGTATATAATGTACTGAATATTGGTTCTAGTTGTATGAATAATGTCATAGATCTGTTAAATATGTAATAGAGATATGTAAAGAGAAAAAATGCAATAAAAATATTTTTAAAAAATTATCTTGTTTTCAACATTGGTTCTTGGGTAGGATCAACAGGAGGATTATTGCCTTTAAAGCTCCAACTCTTCGTTTATTTAATTATAGTGTTGGAAAGCCACTTGCCTGCTCAAAGAAGCCCTGGTGGCGCAGCAGACTAAAGCACTGTTATTAACATCAGCTGCCTGCAATTACTGCAAGTTCAATTCTCACCAGGCTCAAGGTTGACTCAGCCTTCCATCCTTTCTAAGGTGGGTAAAATGAGGACCCAGATTGTGGGGGCAATAAGCTGACTTTGTATAAATATACAAAAGGATGAAGGCTATTGCTTAACGCATTGTAAGCCGCCCTGAGTCTCCGGAGAAGGGCAGCATATAAATCAATTTTTTAAAAAAAAAATTGATGACAGTTGACTGTTTCTGAAGGCCATCTGGTGGGAGACTTCTTTGTGTATTTAGTTGGTCACTGGAAGAACAGACTGCTGGACTAGATGGGCCAGGAATCTGATCCATCAGTGACTGCTTATGTTGTTATTTAGGCCCGTTTTTTTTTTTCAGGGTGGCTAGGTAGATATTTCAGGAAAGTCTTCAAGCAAGGTATAAAACAGTACTTTTTGATTTGTTCTTCCAAGAAACAGGTACCCAAAGTCATTCTGTTGCATTCACACAGCCTGCTAAATCTAGTTCTTTAGATTTATATCACTTACTGGGTTCTCCCAATACTAACCAGACAAATTGGATTTTCACAGCATGCCCATAAAGAATAATCATGTTTCCAAAGAACCAAGTCCCACTTGTTTGGGGGCAGCGGTGATAAGAACAACTGCCTCTGAAAATAACTTGTAACTTAGCCACTGAGTCTGAATATAAATAATTTGGAAGAAGTAGGAAAGATGTAGAAAGTGGCAGTTCACATGATCAAGAGACTTGGAGCAAATCTTCTGTTTTCAAATATAGATAAGTTTTTGTCTTTTGACAAATACATTAAAAGATGTGTATCCCTGTAGCTGAGTTCAGTAGCCAGGAGGAAGAGGAGGAGAAAAAGAGTAGACAATGCATTGGTTAAACGAATGTGAGAGGGATCTTGGAGTCCTAGTGGACAACCATTTAGATATGAGCTAGCAGTGTGCAGCAGCTGCCAAAAAAGCCAACACAGTTCTGGGCTGCATAAACAGAGGGATAGAATCAAGATCATGTGAAGTGTTAAGGCCACACTTGGAATATTGCATCCAGTTTTGGTCGCCACAATGTAAAAAAGATATGGAGATTCTAGAAAGAGTGCAGAGAAGAGCAACTAAAAGGATTAGGGGACTGGAGGCTAAAACATATGAAGAACGGTTGCAGGAACTGGGTATGTTTAGTTTAATGAAAAGAAGGATTGGGGAGACATGATAGGAGTCTTCTAATATCTCAGGGGCTGCCACAAAGAAGAGGGAGTCAAGCAATTCTTCAAAGAACCTGAAGGTAAAACAAGAAGGAATGGATGGAAACTAATCAAGGAGGAAATCAACCTAGAACTAAGGAGAAATTTCCTGACAGTTAGGACAATTAATCAGTGGAACAACTTGCCTGCAGAGATGGTGAATGCTCCAACACTGGAAATGTTTAAGGAGATGTTGGATAACCTTTTGTCTGAAGTGGTGCAGGGTTTCCTGCCTGGGGGATTAGAAGACCTCCAAGGTCCCTTCCAACTCTGTTATTCTATTTCTGTTCAAATCTGTTCATGATCTTTTGCTCTGGATTGCAATCTCAAAGACAGAAAGATCAGACAATTCTGCCCCTGGTCAGTGACCAAATTCTTCTCCGTAGTTTCCTGTGACTTTAGCAAATTAGGTGGAAAGGTTCTGCAATCTTTGGGAGTCTTCCATCCCCAAGAGATGATTCAACACTTGGTGGATAATAGCAATAACTATTGTGGAATCCTTGGTGCACTTTGAAAGGGTTGTTTTCTTCCAGATGTTGTATTATCCAACTAAGCAATATCACCAGTGCTAGAAGAGAGTGGGATTTGCTCTCTGTTTATAGACAAGTGGCTTGCCCTATCATTGTTGGGGGAAAGTGTTGTTTTCTACTTGATAATTCCTTGATTAGGCTGTTGTTTACTGTTTGATTGCTTGTCTGGCTTGGTGGTTTCTTCATTGGATATGGTTATTATGTCAGAGAATGTTCCTTGTCCTATTGAACAATGCCAGGAAAGCATATGCTTCACCAGCCTGGATTATAAATGTGGTCCTGCTGAGAAGGAATGATGAAGGGCACAAAAATAGAGAAGCCTCAAAATAGCAACAGCATCTCTCTTCTCCTGCCAGCCAGCTCAGAGCTGATGTTCTGCCAGGCATTGGGCAATCTGTCAAACAGCAGATGTGTTTTGATAGAGACATCAATGGGTGCTTTAAATAAAAAGAAGGAGCAATAACTAATTTTCCCTCCCCACCCCCAAATAAAGAAGCCTACATTCTGTCGCTTAACATTAAAAAAAATAAAAAGGTATCCTTTGGGAAATTAAGCGTTGCCCTCAACAGAGAGCACAGCATATGTTAACTGTGTTCTCAGCTTCCTTCATCCTACACTCAAACATTAATGTTAAATTATAGAAATGTGCTAACATTGTTAGCCTAGTGGAGTCCTACATCTGAGGACCAGTGGATGATATTGCTCAGGAGTCTCCAACCTTGGCAACTTTAAGCCTGGAGGACTTCAACTCCCAGAAATCCCCAGCCAGCAAAGCAAAGCTTTTATATATACAGAAAAACCTTGGTTACATAGGGAAAACCTGGCTAGAGGAAAAACACACATAAACCCTACAAAGAAGTAAGAAAATAGATACTATACCTTTACAGGGAGGATACATAAGATGTGGGTGTGGCCTACTGATGAGAGCAAACGAGCTGGAAATAGATCTATATAGGTCTCCCACCTAGCAGGAAGAGCTTGCTGGCTGCTAGAGAGGGAAAAAAGCCCAGAATCGAGTGGATGTGATTCTACTGAACTGGAGCTGCAGAAAAACCTTGGTTACGTAGGGAAAACCTGGCTAGAGGAAACACACACACACACACACACACACACACACACACACACTGCTTTAATTTATATGCAGCCCTTCTCCGGAGACTCAGGGCGGCTTACAATGCGTTAAGCAATAGCCTTCATACTTTTGTATATTTATACAAAGTCAGCTTATTGCCCCCACAATCTGGGTCCTCATTTCACCTACCTTTGAAAGGATGGAAGGCTGAGTCAACCTTGAGCCTGGTGAGATTTGAACTTGCAGTAATTGCAAGCAGCAGATGTTAATAACAGTGCTTTAGTCCACTGTACTATAGGCTCTTATCTTATTTGGACTGCCAGTGAGAAGGTTTCATTCTAGAGTCCTGCCTTTCCAATCTCATTTGAGGTGAGAACACAGATTGGAAAAGAAAAAAATTATGCAAATATGGGAACATATTTTCTTTTTTTTTTTAAAGGATAGTTAGATGAGACAGCATGTAAATAAATGTAAATAAATGAATAAAACTAAAATTAAAAACATGAATGATGTAATGGGCTGTGGGGACAACTTTGGGAAACAGAAGGAAGAGCTTCAATCTAGAAAACCATCATACCAAAAGTCTCTCAGACCACAGAAGCAGAAGAGGGTGTAGGAAGCATTTCAGAAGGGACCCAGGCTACTTTTCTGAAAAGTAAAAATAAAGGAAGGGGAAATGCTTTCAGACTTTGCAAGATTCTCTTATTGTAATCTTAAAATAAAGATAGAATCAAGATTGGCCACCCCAACGATGCCCTTGAAGTGATGTCCCGGTGCCTGGATGCTGTGGGGATCTGGATGGGGAGAAACCGGCTCAAACTCAACCCTTCCAAGACTGAGTGGCTGTGGTTCCCGGCATCCAGATATAGTCAGATGACTCCATCTCTGACTATTGGGGGCGAGTCTTTGGCCCCCTCGGAGAGGGCTCGCAATCTGGGAGTCCTCCTGGATACGCAGCTGTCCTTGGAGGAACATCTGATAGCTGTGGCCAGGCGGACTTTTTGTCAGGTTCGCCTGATACGCCAGTTGCGGCCCTTTCTTGATCAGGATTGCCTGCGCACAGTCACACATGCCCTTGTCACCTCTCGCCTGGACTACTGCAACGCTCTCTACATGGGGATCCCCTTGAGGGGCACCCGGAGGCTCCAACTGGTCCAGAATGCAGCCGTGCAGGTAGTTACGGGAGCCGCATGGCGCTCCCATACAACACCTCTCCTGCGTGAACTGCACTGGCTCTCAGTGGTCTTCCGGGTGCGCTTCAAGGTGTTGGTTATCACCTTTAAAGTGCTCCATGGCATAGGACCTAGATATCTTCGAGACCGCCTGCTGCTACTGACGGCCTCCCATCGACTTGTGCGCTCCCACAGAGAGGGCCTCCTCGGATGCCATCAGCCAAACAATGTAGGCTGGTGACCCCCAGGGGGAGGGCCTTCTCTGTGGGGGCACCTAACCTCTGGAACCAGCTGCCCCCAGAGATAAGGAGAATCCACGACCTCGGTGCCTTCCACCGTGCCCTTAAAACTTTCTTTTTTCAGCAAGCCGGGCTGGCTTAACACTTTTAAATGTTTTTAACTGGTTTGTCATTGTTTTTTAATTACGGGGCCAAATTTATATATATCTGTTTAAATAGTATTTTAATGTTTGTAGTTTATGTTTTTATTTGGCTGTACATCGCCCTGAGTCCTCAGGGAGAAGGGCGGTATATAAATTTGATATAAAATTTAAAAAAAAATTACGTGAAGTGTTAATACCGCTTTTTAATGTCTTGGTAAGAATACACTTAGAATACTGCATCCAGAATGGATCACCATAATATATAATCACCATAATATAAATAAGATGTTGAGATTCTGGAAAGAGTGCAGAGAAGAACAACAAAGATGATTAGGAGACTAGGGGCTAAAACATATGAAGAACGGTTGCAGGAACTGGGTATGAAAAGAAGGACCAGGGGTGACATGATAGCAGTGTTCCAATATCTCAGGGGCTGCCCCAAAGAAGAGGGAGTCAAGCTATTCTCCAAAGCACCAGAAGACAGGACAAGAAGCAATGGGTGGAAACTAATCAAAGAGAGAAGCAATCTAGAACTAAGGAGAAATTTCCTGACAGTCAGAACAATTAATCAGTGGAACAACTTGCCTCCAGAAGTTGTGAATGCTCCAACACTGGAGGGTTTTAAGAAGAGTTTGGAGAACCATTTGTCTGAAATGGTATAGAGTTGGAGTAGGGGGTTGGAATCGAAGACCTCCAAGATCCCTTCCAACTCTGTTATTCTGTTATAGTGTTAGTATTCATGGTTTGTGCTTCTTGCCTGGACTGCCTTGAAAGGCTGGCATTTCAGACAAGAAACTTACGTAGTGATTTCAAAAATGAGTTTTCAACTCAGGGTTTCCTCATTTGTTCTTCAGCCTCTTTGGCAGGTTTAACTGACTTGCTTTTAACTTGGGAAGAGAGAAGCAAGTTGCAAAATTAAACTGGATAGCTCTGCAGACTAAGCACTGTAATTTAACACCAGCCGTCTGCAATTAAAGTAAGTTCAAATCTCGCCAGGCTCAAGGTTGACTCAGCCTTCCATCCTTTCTAAGGTAGGTAAATTGAGGACCCAGTTTGTGGGGGCAATAAGCTGACTTTGTATACAATATACAAAAGTATGAAGGCTATTGCTTAACTCACTGTAAGCCGCCCTAAGTCTCCGGAGAAGGGCGGCATATAAATCAAATTAAAATAAAAATAAATAAATAAAACTGATCCCATCCAAACCAAAGGAGCCAGGTTTCACTTCTGCCAGCTCCTGGTTATGATGCAACAGCCATTTAAATCAGGTCTAATGGTCATATGAATGCTAAAGTCTTTAGAGCTGAATTCACACAACATGTCACCTTCATCTTTGACATCCTCAAGGAATCCGGATACCTGTTTTTTGTTCCTGAATGTCCAACGGCCCAAGATCAGTGAGCAAACCCATATCTGCATTCTGATTTCCACCTTCCCAAAGCCTGCACGGGTCACCTTTTAATATAGGTTTTGTTTCGGACCTGTTCTTTGCTGTTAAAAGTCCTGAAGTTTTAATTGGTTTGACCAGAGGCCCCGAGGAAACTCTCTCTGGTTTCAGCTTTGCAGAAGATGTCAGAATTATTAAAGGAGACACTCTTGACCTCAATGGAAAAAAACCTCTTCTTAATTTTCATCTTTATTGCTAGTCAGAAAAGATATATATTCTCCAAATCATAGTAGTTTCCTTATGGTGGAGTTATAGTGGCTTTGTGATACAATAAACAGCACCCTGTCATAAGTCTTGTGTAAAAAATAGCCTGACATTTCTTTAAAAGTAAAGAGTAACATGATTACGGAGGTGACCTCTGCAAAAGGTCACAGATGTTTCGTATGGCCCAGAGAATGTCAGTTACATATTCCTCAGCTGCAATATATGGTTTGCTTTCTTTCTTTCTTTCTTTCTTATTTTTTTGCAAAATGTTTGCCTGAGAAACTGCAGCATATATGGGTGGCTGGATGATCTCCATTCAGTCCTGTTAGTTTTTTCAGTGATATAAACCAGAAAAAAAAAAGGTTGCTGAAGGAAAAGAAGAATAATCCAGTGTAGGAGTTTCTGAGAGTTTTGGTTGTCTTTTTCCAAACTTATCTCCGGGTTCTTTTAAAGTTATCAGTCCAATCTACACAGGAATTAAGAAATGGGAAGCTACTTCTGGGTGTTCTAAACATTTTCTTTTAAAAAAAAAAAACTGCATGAGAGTTGTGGGAGAAACCAAGTTATAATCAGGGCCAAACAATGCAATTATATATATATTGGAAGAGTGACATTTCCTGGGATCATTGAAATAGGGGAGGGAATGATCTGTTGTACTTTCTGTCAGCTAACTACTGATCTACTCACAGTTGCTCCCTCCTACCAGTAGTGTGATGAATTATTGGAGAAGACATTGTACCAAAACAAATCCAGAAGGATTGATATTTACACGAAGATTGCATAGGATTGCGGTGGCTCAGTGGCTAAAATGCTGAGCTTGTCGATCAAAAGGTCAGCAGTTCAGTGGTTCGAATCCCTAGTGCTGCATAATGGAGTGAGCTCCTGTGACTTGTCCCAGCTTCTGCCAACCTAGCAGTTCGAAAGCACGTAAAAAATGCAAGTAGAAAAATAGGGACCACCTTTGGTGGGAAGGGAACAGCGTTTGGCATTGAGTCATGCCGGCCACATGACCACAGAGACGTCTTTGGACAGCGCTGGCTCTTTGGCTTTGAAATGGAGATGAGCACCGCCCCCTAGAGTCAGGAACGACTAGCACATATGTGTGAGGGGAACCTTTACCTTTACCTTTTACCAGTAGTGTGATGAATTATTGGAGAAGACATTGTACCAAAACAAATCCAGAAGGATTAATATTTACACAAAGATTGCATAGGATAATACACGGATGTTCAGTCTTCAGGATGCAAGACGTGGAGAAAATTGCAAGCAGATGACTCTACGGTTGCTGTTTCTATCAATTGTCCAAGTCTAAGATAATGATATGATTCCTGCTATTGAAATTGGATTTGGATAAGGTAGCCCTTCAAACAGAAGACGCACTCAAGTAGAGATGGTTCTCTTACAGCCAGTTAAATAGGGACTCACGTCTATCTCACCATGGAAGCTATTGTTTTCTTCAAAAGGAAATAGAGATCTCCATCTTTCCTTCCATTCTTAGGACATCAGAAACCAAGAAAGAGAATCAAGGAGTTCCTTCATTCCTCTTGGTCCCCTGATTCCAGCCTCTTGAACTGCATTTCTAAATGGTAGGGATCAGTGGTGGGTTTCAAAATTTTTTACTACTAGTTCTGTGGGTGTGGCTTGGTGGGCATGGCATGGCTTGGTGGGAGTGGCTTGGTGGTTATGGCAGGGGAAGATTACTGCAAAATCCCCATTTCCTCCCGATCAGCTGGGACTTGGGAGGCAGAGAATAGATGGGGGCGGGGCCAGCCAGAGGTGGTATTTACCGGTTCTCCGAACTACTCAAAAGTTCCGCTACTGGTTGTCCAGAACTGGTCAGAACCTGCTGAAACCCACCTCTGGTAGGGATACACCTGACTGGGAAAAATAGCATGTGAGTAATTTAACCAAACATCCAAGGGTTGGGGGGCGCTAGTTAAAAAGTAATCTATGAATCTTCTCATTGGGGGTAGAGGGAATAAAATATTAGGTACTTGAATTCAAATGTATTACCTAATAGATTTCTAAATATATACATGTGTTATTTCTGCTACTCTTTCATAGCTCTAATTTGTATGATAAGATTCTTAGGGAACTATGTTACCCGTGAGCAATATTTGTGGGGCAATTCCTGCAAAACTCTGCTGGTGAGGACCAATTTTAAAGACTCCAGAGGGAAAAAGACAATTTCATGGAATGCAGGAGGAGCAAACTTCTGCTGAACCAGATTAAAAGCCAACAATTGCAGTTTTCTGTCCTCGTGGTGGCTAATTCCAATCCCAGTCTAGCTGCAAAGAGTAAACCCACCTTTCATTTCCCATGGATATAATCTTTGGCCACCATAGTCTCAACCTTCACAAAATTATACACCCCTCTTTTAAAGCTCTCCATGTTGATGAAAATCATTGCATCAGCTGGCAGTGGCTTGTTTTTGAATTATACACTACTTCAAATGTTTCTTTTTATCGGTCCCAAATTTCCTATCTCTCCACTTTCTTAGGTGACTTCAAATGTTCATATTACACACGATGGTTTGCATCTTAGAGATTTTGCTTTTCAAATCAGTCAGTGTAAAGCCAGCTTGGCAAGCCAAGACAAATGTGGAAAATCCGCGTAGGCTTTTGACATTTCCAAATCTCTTCCTATTAGAATATTCTATTCTGTTATGAATATTAGAAGGGGGAAATGGAGAAAAGGGGTCCATCTACATTTAGTTTATCTTGAGATGAAATATGGAAGAAGAATTGAAGAAGTGAGGCTTAACTTGGGGATGGGATGGCTTTAGGTTACGTTCAGGATTCTCTCTAGAAATCTGGTTGGGATGACAAAACAAGTCAATTAGTAGCTGATTTCTGATTTTTTAAGAAAAAAAGCTAGCTTTTACTCAGAATTCTTATCAGCTTTAAAGAGAACATAGGTTCTCTTCAGCAGGTAAAAATGAGGGAGAGGAATGGATGAATTTTGGGCTTATTATAGCCAATAGTTTTATAATTCTTTGGCCATTAAATTATGTTTATAATTCTATTTTTCCCTGGACAGCTATTTATTTATCCACACACAAATGCAAACATTTAATTTGTCTGGGTTTTAAGGGGTGATTTTTTTCACTGCATGAGAAACCATCAAAGGAAGATAGTTGAAGGAACTGAACAATGAGGAAGTGGAGAAGAAAGGCAGGAACTAGAAGAAAAAAATAGGGGTGAGAGGAAACGGGGGAAAGACAGGGGGGGGAACGATCTTCATCCAATTTTCCATTTCAAATTAAATCAAGAACTTTCATAATTAGTTTTTACTCCTGAGAACCCTAGCAAGGAAATTGACAAACTGAAAGAACCGTGAAGTAAAATGCACTCCCTTGTACATTAATATTTGCTCTCAAACACCAGCAAAATAAATCTACCACAAGGAATGCAGAGTTTTAAAAGTGGACCAATTGGGTATTTCAACTCCTATCCATGCATTGGGATTCTTCAGCTCTTTGATCTTTTTTTTCATCTTTTAGTATTTGCATAGTGGTTGGGGACACAGAATGTCCAACGCTTGTAATAATCCCCAACTTGTCTCCATGTTTCCATATGAATCCCCACTCCCACTCCTGAATGAATCTAGGACAGGGGTCTGCAACCTTAAACACTCAAAGAGCCATTTGGACCTGTTTCCCACAGAAAAGAAAACACCGGGAGCCACAAAACCCTTCCCGTGCCTGACTATTTCTTGAGCGGCCACAAAACTAGCATATGTAGTTGAATGAAACGTTCTGTTTTCCTCTGAAACTTTTCTTTTCTTGGATTTATCCACGGTTGGCCTACCGGGGGTTGAAAAGCTCAATAAATCATGTGCCGGTTGGTGTCACACATTGACGGTTGTGACACATATTTTGAGTGGCAGGAGAGGGGTAAAAGAGCCACATGTGGCTCCAGAGCTGCAGGAGCTTTGCTGGCTGAGGAACTCTGGGAGTTGAAGTCCACAAGTCTTAAAGTTGCTAAGGTTGGAGACCCGTGAGTTAGAGGTTATATGTTGAAATACGTTGGTTCATGAGAATGGAATAAGAGAGTGGATGGAATTATCCAGGGGTGGGTTCTACTTTCCTTTACAACCGGTTCGCAATGGGAAGCTTCTGTGCGTGCACAGATCACCGATGATGACATCCGGTTAATTAAATTTTTTTAATTTGATTTATATGCCGCCCTTCTCCGGAGACTCAGGGCGGCTTACAGTGCGTTAAGCAACAGCCTTCATACTTTTGTATATTTATACAAAGTCAGCTTATTGCCCCCACAATCTGGATCCTCATTTCACCTACCTTAGAAAGGATGGAAGGCTGAGTCAACCTTGAGCCTGGCGAGATTCAAACCTGCAGTAATTGCAGGCAGCTGGTCTTAATAACCAGCTTAATAACAGGGTGCCTTAGACCACTGTACTACCAATTCGCAATCATCCATGTCTTGGTTGTCCCAAAAGTTCTTCTTCCAAGGACAATTGTACTTCCTTGTTTTCTTTTTAAAATGTTTCACTTCTCATCCAAGAAGTTTCTTCAGAACTGAGGATGGGATGGGATGTTGGAATGTCTGACAAGGAGCATCACAGTCACAGTCAGAGGAGTATACCCTGCCCTATTTAACAGAGAGTCTCAACAGATGCCATTCAAAGTGCATATCCTATTCAGAGTTTTCCAGCACTGGCGAGTAGATTGAAACCCTCTAATTTTTATGTCAGGTCTGATATAGATGGTAAAGGGAGAAAGTGAATTAGATCCTTCACCTGGAAGAGATGATTTTATTAAAAGGCAGAGGAAGTCAAACTTCCTTGGTCTGCTGTACAGTAGCTGATCCAACTTAATCCCCTTCCTCTTGGCTCTTAGCTGACTGCCCAGACTATTTATAAACACATATGGAAAAAAGAGAGAAGAGACCATTTAAAGAAATGTTATAGTTCTATTGAAGTGTAGAGGGACTAATAGATGGAGACAGGCTGTGAAACTGCAGAGATACTGCGTTCAGTTCTAGTTTATGAAATGGTTGTTGGAATGATTGTTCAAATCTTGCTTTAGCCATGAAAGCTAACTGGGTAACCTTGCACCAATCTCTCTTTCTCCCTCTCCCCCTCCCTCCCTCCCTCTCTCCCTCCCTCCTTCTCTCTCTCTCTCTCCTTTCCTCTCTCCCTCTCCTTCTCCCTCCCTCCCTTCCTCGCTCTCCCCTTCACTATCTCCCTATCACTCCTTTTTTCTCTCTCTCTCTCTCTCCTTTCCTCTCTCCCTCTCCCTCTCCCCCTCTCTTTCTTTCCCTACCACTCATTCTCTCCCTCTCTCCCTCCCTCCCTCTCCCCTTCACTATCTCTCTATCACTCCTTTTCTCTCTCTCTCTCCTTTCCTCTCTCCCTTTCCTTCTCCCCCTCTCTTTCTTTCCCTACCACTCATTCTCTCCCTCTCTCTCCCTCCCTCCCTCTCCCCTTCACTATCTCCCTATCACTCCTTCTCTCTCTCTCCTTTCCTTTCTCCCTCTCCTTCTCCCCCTCTCTTTGTCTCCCTCTCTCTCTCCCTACCACTCATTCTCTCTCTCTCCCTCCCTCTCTCCCCCTCCCTCCCTTTCACTATCTCCCTATCACACCTTTTCTCCTTTACTTTCTCCCTTTCCTTCTCCCCTCTTTCTCTCCCTCTCTTCTCTCCCTCTCTCCCTACCACTCATTCTCTCTCCTTCCCTCTCTCCCTCCCCCCCCGCAAGCCAAACTTACCTCAGAGGGTGGTTGTTGTAGGAAAAATAGGAAGAGGAAGGAGTATTAGGTATGTTTGCTGCCTTGAGTTATTTGTAAAAACAATAAAGGCAGGAAATAAACAAACAAACAAACAAATTTGAGGAAGCACAGTGGGGATGAAATGCAATATGATAGATATTTGCAAAAGGAATAAAGAGGTGTGTTCCATTTACACTTAAACATCCTTTCTTGTGAGAAACAGTGCATTAACAATCAGCTAACATCCAGCAAGGGTGATTAGGTCTGCAATCTTATCTTAATTTCCTATCTACAATAATTAGAATGTGCATGGGAAATCATTTTCATGCCTCTCCTTATCTTATGTGAAATGGCTTAAATGTTAATAATTGAATTGTATAACAAGATGTGAATATTGTAGACAGATAACTAGTTTTGGCTTGTATAGGAAAGAAACCTTTGTATTTATTTATTGATTGATTGATTGATTGATTGATTGATTGATCAAATTTCTATACTGCCCTACTCCCGGGGGACTCAGGGCGGTGAACAGCCAGGATAAAACACAGATAATACAAACATTAAAAGTCCATTAAAATTATTAAATATTTCGGCTGAAAACAAATTTAAAACAACCAATTAAGAAAACAGATTAAATGATTTAAAAATTTAAAAGGGAGAGTTAGGCCAGGCCAGCCTGCTGAAATAAAAAAGTTTTGAGAGCAAGACGAAACGTGTGCAGATCCGGGATCCTCCATATCTCTGGGGGGAGCTCGTCCCAGATGGCGGGTGCCCCCACAGAGAAGGCTCTTCCCCTGGGGGCTGCCAGTCGACACTGTTTGGCCGACGGCACCCTGAGAAGCCCCTCTCTATGGGAGCGTACTGGTCGGTGAGAGGCTATTGGTAGCAGAAGGCGGTCTCGTAAATACCCCGGTCCGATGCCATGGAGCGCTCTAAAGGTGGTAACCAAAACCTTGAAGCGCACCCGGAAGACCACCGGGAGCCAGTGCAGCTCGCGCAGGAGGGGGGTCACATGGGAGCTCCATGCCGCTCCCATAATCACCTGCACGGCCGCATTCTGGACCAGCTGGAGCCTCCGGGTGCTCCTCAAGGGGAGCCCCATGTAGAGAGCATTGCAGTTTGGGCCTGTGTGCGCCTTTGTGGGTTTTCCTTATTTTCCTTGCCATTTCCTTTCTTGTATATAAAGATAAAAGATACATCAGAATGGCAGTAGGTTGGAGAACCTTGCAATATACAAAAAGTAAAGCTTGTGGCTGTCACCTTGTCATACTTCCCACTCCAAAAGAGTAACGCCGAACATCGATCCATGAACATTGTAGAAAGTAATTTGCATACTCTACAGACTACTCAAGAGAGTCATTCAGCCTGTTGGCTCAGCAGACTGATAGCATTGTGATTAACACCAGCTGTCTGCAATTACTGTAAGTTCGAATCTCACCAGGCTCAAGGTTGATTCCGACTTCCATCCTTTCTAAGGTAGGTAAATTGAGGACCCAGTTTATGGGGACAATAAGCTGATTTTGAATAAATATACAAAAGTATGAAGGCTATTGCTTAACGCATTGTAAGCTGCCCTGAGTCTCCGGAGAAGGGCGGCATATAAATCAAAATAAATAAATAAATAAATAAATAAATAAATAAATAAATAAATAGCCAAAAAGGAAAGAAAAACACCATACACCTCTTCACCAGCAATCAGCACCCAGATGAGCAGAGCCTAACACCAAGATTAACTGCAGACCAGCAGTCACCAACTCGTGCTCTGTGGCCACTGGTGGTCCGAGAGAAAATTTTGGTGGTCCGCAGAAAAATTATTTGCATTTTTTATATTGCACTAAATCAGGGGTCCTCAAACTATAGTCCCTGGGCTGGATACATGCAATAAATGTTTGTGTTGCTGGAGAGTCTCCCCCTTCGGGGTCTTTTTGTGTGAGTCGGAGGGGGGCAGAAATTCTGACTCGGGGTCTGCTTCAGCCTCCTGGTGCGGGGCTTCAGCCGAAGGCAGGAGGGAAACGCCGCTGGTGGCAAAGAGCCAGAGGGCCTGGTTCCAATGGGACTGCATCATGGCCTGGAACTGGCTGACCATCTAAGCCCTCTGAGCTTCCACGTGCCTGTACCTGGCCTTGCACTCCCGCTGGTCTTCCCTCTGCTTATGCTCCTAGTCCTCAGTGAGGTGCTTCTACTGAGCCTCCTTCTTGGCCAGATCCAATTTGAACTGAGCCAGCTGTTTTGCCAACTCTTTCTTGTGGTGGCTGCTTAACTCCAACAATTGCTTCCTATTGGGGCCTTAAGGAGCCCAGGCGGGCAGGCAAGGAGTGGCTGGGAGGGGAGGGGTGAGTAGAGACCAGCGAGGCGCCCCTCAACACGAGTGACATTGAGTTGGACACGCCCACCAGTCACATGACCACCTAGCCACGCCCACCCAGCCAGTCATTAGCCAGATCATATTAGTGGTATGCAGGATTTAAAATTATGAATTTAGTGGTCTCTGAGGTCCAAAAGGTTTGGGAACCCTGCACTAAATCAACAACCAAGAAGTTAACCATACTCTAATCAAGGAACTTGGGAGTTGAGTCATGGTTAACCGACTTCTTGTTATTTCGAAGCCTTTCACTGTTTATCCAAGTTAGCTTCTCTTGATGCTTAGTTACTCTTGGGAAAAAGAAATCAGAGAATAAGCTAAGGTTTATTTTGTGTCCAAGATCAATGCAGAGTTAAGCACTCACCAAATTCCTATGATAGAGCTGATGCAATTTCAACAAATCATTGCATTAGATGTCAGGGGTTGTGTATAGATTTCATACTAATGAGAGATATTTAGGGATGTTTGCTTGCTTGCATTTGCTGGAACCTTAGAGATGCATCAAAAGCAGAACCAGAAGTGAAAGACATAGCATGTTCAAAAGAGTCCTTTGAGTATTCAGGTATAAGATCCTTTTAAATGAGCTTAGAAGTTGTTTTAAGAAACAGAACTACACGGAATTTGTTCTCTATAGATGAATAAATTCTGTACTTTCTATCAGAAGTTTAACTTAAAGTAGAAATAATCTATTGTTTAATATTGCTGGTCCACAACAAATAAGCTACAGATTGAAAGAACCTCAAGAAAATCTTAACAGTATATTACTTCTATTTTGCTGATGCCTATTGAGGGAATGGCCGCTAAAGGTTATGTTATATCACCTTTCTGAAGAAATACAATAGCGAGAAACTGTTGGGGGAGTTAAAACCAAAAACAGGAAAACGTTCTCTTTTTAATCAGCCTTTCTGTTCCTTACACCTTACTGAATGGTCTGATTTCAGGAGCTTCAATTAATGGTCTACAGAGAGTTTAAATTTAGGAAGAAATGCATACTTGCTATTCCCAAACTGGTGTTCTCTCTAAATCTTTTGGGACTGCAAAAGATCAAACTTTTTGTAGTGCTGATGTTAGATGTATTATATTCTAAAAGAAATGCATCCGCTTGCAGAAAAAAAAGATCCCCTCATCTGCATATTGTACTATACCAGCTACTTATACTTAATTTACATAATTGTATTGCATATCTCTTGTTTGTCCTCTGTTTGCTCCCTTTGTCTCTCTTTGTTACATCCCCGATTCTTAGACCTTATGTTTAGATTAGAAAGCACAAAGTGACATAATGAGAAAATAGAGCAATTATTTAGGGATACCATATCAGGACTGCAAAAAAAATCGATAGATGGCACCCAAAAGATACAAAACATTCTGGCTCTTTGCTTCCATCTAGTGGCCAACTATATATTTGCAGCTCAAAATCTTCTGTCCTATTTCAGGGGTGTCAAACTCGATTTCATTGAGGGCCACATCAGGGTTGTGTTTGACCTTGGGGGAGTGGCCAAGGGGCATGGCCAGCTCAACATCACTCGTGTCGGGGACACCTGTGGTGGCCCGAGCGCTCTGCCAGTGAAAACAGGCTCCCAAGTTCCGTTTTTAGCTGTGATGGCCTCTTGCAACCCTGTGCCAGTGAAAATGGAGCTCGGGAGGGCTGCACACTCCATTTTCTCTGGCAGAGACACCACCGGCCAATCCTTTGCTGTTTCCAGATCAGTCCCGTGGACCAGATCTAAAGACCCCGCAGGCCAGATCCGGCCCACGGGCCTTGAGTTTGACACCCCTGTTCTATTTCATATTACATGCAGTAAGCCTACGTCCATTTCAAAACTGGATTATCTATGCATAAGAAAACAAGCCAGCCCTTTGCAAAAACTGCATGAACAATTAAGTAGAAAAAAAAATTCAAATAGGGTGAGAGAACCGAGAAGAGCACAAAAAAGAGTGAATATGCTCACTGGACTACAGGTGGTCCTCGACTTACAATTCATTTAGTGACCATTTGAAGTTACAAAGGGACGTGGTGGCTCAGTGTCTAAGACGCTGAGCTTGTTGATCGAAAGGTTGGCAGTTCAGCGGTTCGAATCCCTAGTGCCGCGTAATGGGGTGAGCTCCCGTT
Organism: Arizona elegans; assembly: GCA_022577455.1. Classification (NCBI taxonomy): domain Eukaryota; kingdom Metazoa; phylum Chordata; class Lepidosauria; order Squamata; family Colubridae; genus Arizona; species Arizona elegans. The sequence continues at coordinate 2,664,250 of JAKOOJ010000013.1, read as the reverse complement.
ACTTGTCCCAGCTTCTGCCAACCTAGCAGCTCGAAAGCAGGTAAAAAATGCAGGTAGAAAAATAGGGACCACCTTTGGTGGGAAGGTAACAGCGTTCCGTGTGCCTTTTTTTTTTTTTAATTTGATTTATATGCCGCCCTTCTCCGGAGACTCAGGGTGGCTTACAATGCGTTAAGCAATAGCCTTCATACTTTTGTATATTTATACAAAGTCAGCTTATTGCCCCCACAACTGGGTCCTCAATTTACCTACCTTAGAAAGGATGGAAGGCTGAGTCAACCTTGAGCCTTGGCAAGTTTCGAACCTGCAGTAATTGCAGGCAGCTGGTCTTAATAACCAGCTTAATAACAGGGTGCCTTAGACCACTGTACTACCAAGGCTCTTTGGCATTGAGTCATGCCGGCCACATGATCACAGAGACATCTTCGGACAGCGCTCGTTCTTCGGCTTTGAAATGGAGATGAGCACCGCCCCCTAGAGTCGGGAACAACTAGCACATATGTGCAAGGGGAACCTTTACTTTTACCTTTACAAAGTTACAGCGACATTGAAAAAAGTGGCTTACCATCATTTTTCACACTTAAGACCCTTGCAGCATCTCCATGGTCATGTGATTTACATTCAGATGCTTGACAAACTGGTTCATATTTATGACGAGTGCAGCGTCCTGGGGTGATGTGATCACCATTTCCGACCTTCTGACAAGCAAAGTCAATGGGGAGGACAGATTCACTCAACAACATGTTACTAATTTAACAGCTGCAGTGATTCACTTAACAACTATGGCAAGAAAGGTCGTAAAATGGCCTTCACAAATTTCTTACATAGCAACATAACTTGTGGTTTCAACTGTGGTCGTAAGTCAAGGACTACCTGTACATAATGCTTGAGTAAGTGCTAGAGTAAAGTGGACAAAACCCTTGGAGCAAGAAATACAAAGGGATAAAGCCCTAGAAATAGGCTTTAAATAGAAACCTTACACCCAGCACTACCATTCACAATATTGTTAACATGACTAGTGTTCTGTCCCCGTCCCACTCACGCACCCCCACAGACGGCCTGGAGTTAATAAGCCACACGACAAAATTCTTTGAAGATAAAGCTGGCAACAACCCAGTGGCTAGCTGCCAATTCAGACTTTACTCACACAAAACAAAGATTAGACTGCCAGCATTCCGATAAAACAGGCAAAGTTTCCACAATACAAGGATTAGTCCAAATGCAGTCCGATAAAGCAGGCAAAGTCCAGTAACACAGAGATCATGGAATATTTAATTTAATTTAATTTAATTTAATTTCCAATTTATATACCGCCCTTCTCCCTGAGGACTCAGGGGGGTGTACAGCCAAGATAAAAAAAACATAGAATACAAATATTAAAACATTTAAAAATATATATAAATTTTGGCCCAAAAGTTAAAAAATCACAGACTAATTAAAAGAATTTAAAAATTTCTTCTTAAGCCAACCCGGCTTGCTGAAAAAGATAGGTTTTCAGGGAACGACGGAAGGCATTGAGGTCATGGATTCTCCTTATCTCTGGGGACAACTGATTCCAGAGGGTGGGAGCCCCCACAGAGAAGGCCCTCCCCCTGGGGGCCACCAGCCTACATTGTTTGTAGGAGCGCAAGGGTCGATGGGAGGTCGTCGGTAGCAGCAGGCGGTCTCGAAGATAGCTAGGCCCTATGCCATTTCTAGTTTTTGCTCGTCACAAACTGAACCGGCCACCACACCCACATTTATACTCTGTGGGGTGTGGTCCAGTGACTCAGCTAATCCCTGGCATGCCTTCCCCTCTGCTGGGCACACTTCTCTCTGCGCCTCTGGTGAGGGTCCAGCCAGCACTTATCCCCTTCGTCGCTGTCCACCTGTGGCTGCGGTGACGTGCTTGGCTCTGAGCCTATCGTTTGGCCTTCGGTGTCCTCCGGAGGCATTGCCAGAGAGGAGGGTCCTGGAGAGGGAGGGCTTGCCAACACCTCTCCCTCACTATCAGAGTCTGCATCTGTCAATAGCCCAGGCTTAGGCAACGGAGCCACAACAACTAGTATAGAAAAGAAGCAAGAAAACTTTGGAATATAGGTAGCCCATGACTTACAACGGTTACATGGAGTGACCATTCAAAGTTACAATGGCATTGAAAAAAGCGACTTATGACTGTTTTTCATACTTACGACCCTTGCAAGCATCGCTGTGGTCATGTGAAGGAAATTCAGACACTTGGCAACTGTCTCACATTTACGATGGCTGCAGTGTCCCAAAGTCATGTGCTCCCCTTTTGCAACCTTCTGACAAAGCAAAGCCAATAGGGAAGCCAGAGTCGTTTAATCACCGTGTTACTAACTTAACAACTATTATTCTATTATTCTACACTATTATTCCATCAAGCAGGGTTCGTCTAAAATATTATTTTAATGGGTTACTGTATTTTAGACGATCGGCCAAACTATTTAATAATTTTAAATTTTAAAATTTTAAAAATTAAAAAAAAATTAACTTTTGTATTGTTGGTTTTATCTTGGCTGTACACTGCCCTGAGTCCCTTTGGGAGAAGGGCAGTATAAAAATTTAATGAACTGAACTGAACTGAACTGCAGTGATTCACTTAACAAGTGTGCCAAAAAAGGTCGTAAAATGGGGCAAGTCTTACTTATCAAACGTCTCACTTAGCAACAAAAATGTTGTTTTACAGAGGTTTGGCTGGTTAGGGCCAACTTCCTCTCTGCAGGGGTCTTCAACTTTCCTGGCTTCACACATTCCCATTAAATCCCAGGAGGAAACCTCTTTAAAAATGTCTAATAATATGTCTAATAAATAAATAAATAAAATAAATAATAAATAAAATAAAATAAAATAAAATAAAATAAAATAAAATAAAATAAAATAAAATAAAATAAAATAAAATAAAATAAAATAAAATAAAATAAAATAATAAAATAAAATAAAATAAAATAAAATAAAATAAAATAAAATAAAATAAAATAAAATAAATAAATAAATAATTAATAAAATAAAATAAAATAAATAAATTTTTAAAAAGTCGAATAAAAATTAAAAAAAATTATTAGGAATTTTTAATAAATCATACCCTAAAGATATTAAATATCTCACAATTCACATACTAACAGCGGCAAGAATAATATACGCAAAAAATTGGAAACAAGAAAAAACGCCAAACGAAACAGAATTAATAGAAAATTTTTTAGAATGCGCTGAAATGGATAGGTTAACCAAAGAGATACAAGAAAGAGAAGAATCAGATTACTATAAAATATGGAATAAATGGTATAATTGGTTAAAAACTAGAAATAAACAAAAAACCTAGAGGGGAAATATTACCGATATAGAAAATATTATATTAAGGAGAGGTGAAGAAATATATAACAAGTAGAATGTCACTTTGAAACAATGCTTAAGAAGGAAACAAAATTTCTTTTGTTTATATGTTGTATAAATGTTTGTTGTGTGTATGTTATGTTATGTTTTTTTTTAATATTTATACTCTAATAAAAATTTATTTATTTATTTATTTTTAAAAAATGTCTCCTCTGGCCGGGTTGAAAAATGTAAGCATCCAGGGAGCATCCAAAGCAAGGAAAAATAATGAGTAATGGAAAACGTTCCTGACAATAAAGTCAGCTCAACAGCAATCCCCAAGAACTTCCAAAGATCTTCCCAAGCAGCTTGAGAAGACAATAGACACAGGTTTTTTTTTTCGCCCTGCAAAACTCTGCAAATGCACGACAATGCAAAGGAGCACAAAAGAACTTCCCAGAATGACTTCCAATTTGCTTGAGCTGCTTACAACCCTATGAAAAACAGATTGCCTCTCCCTATTGCCCAAGCCGTTCTTTCTTAATGATCTTCCTCGCGCCCCCCCCCCCCCCACAACCCTTTGCCCCTCGGCCCACATTACATTTCAGGCTCTGTGTTTTTAGGGATCTACGGGCTATTTCCAAACCCAGTCATTACTAGGGCACGCGGTGACATTAATATGAGTGAATGCAGGAAAGGGGATGAAATAAAACATATCCTATTGAAGGAAATGAGAGCTCCTTAAGAAAGGCAAACACACATAGGCTTGGGCAACCCAGAATACAAATGAGGCCATGGGGAGCTCTGAATTCCACAAGCATGATGTTACTGAAATGTTTTGATACCAGAATAAGCACCTGCAGATATGAATTACATTCTTGTTCAGACCAAGAACGCTGGAGTCCTGACATCTCAGGAAGTGCTTATGTTATATTTCAGACCCTGCTGCCAACTGCACCATGATCAAATAAATCAATCAGAGCTACAAGAGGCGTTTTTTGGCCAGTGGGGAGGAAGGATTGCTCCTCAATAGCACCACCTGCCTCTTAAACATCAGAGGGAAAGCCTTTTTTTTCTTTTCTTTTTTTGTTTGGGAGGACCACGTAGAAATGATCCTGATGCCAGCTCTCCAACAGTGACCCACCACCCATATCACGTAGATACTTCCTGCGGGGGTGAGAGATTTCTACCCCTACCTCGTCCTGTTAAAACTCAGTGAGGATGGAGCTGCTCATCGTCTCAGATAGAAAGGAATTCTTGTAACCATTAAAGGACGTGCTTTGCAGGCAAAGCATCTTTCCATAAAGTAAAACCCATGTGCAGAACAGGCAGAAAATATCACCCTTGAGAGGCAGCTGAACCCTTCAGATATTTTATAATCTTTCGAAAAGCAAAATCTGAGTTTTATATTAGTTTCGGTAACGTAGCAAAATACCTGGGTTATTTTGTCCATAAACGTTCGTTTGCTTCCTCAGAAAGAGCAGGCAAAAAGGGGGAAAGAGAAGTTTTCGATCAATCTTTCAAATAAAGTTTACTATCAAATAAAGTCTCCATTTACCCATCCAACCCAACTGAGCAACTCCTTTTTATCTGTCGTCTATTAATAACAATTTCAGCATCTTGAACTGCTGAACGTGATGGCTCAGTGATTAAAAACACTGAGTGGGTTGCCAGCTGGGTTTGAGACCCCAGCACCATGTGACGGGGTGAGCTCCTGTGACTTGCTCAATTCCAACTCACCTAGCAGTTGGAAAGCATGCAAATGCAAGTAGATAAATAGATACCAGTTCAGTGGGAAGCTGTTCCGTGCATCTTTAGTGTATATAGCCATGTTGGCCACATGACCACAGAAGTGTCTTCAGGCAACATTGGCTCCCACAGCCAAGAAAAGAAGAAGAGGACCATGCCCTTACATTACTAAACAACAACAAAAACCCAGATGTTTTATTCTCTTCCTTGGTCTCTCTTCTTTTTTTTTACATTATTTCTCCATCCTTCTCCATTACTATGCAAAAAATCCTATTCCTAGTTCATTGGTCAAACATGTTATATGACATGTAATTCTAAATTAAATGAATCAACTTTTCCCTAAATCAACTCCCTCCTGAAGAGTTTGGACCATAATGCCTAGAGTTCCCCACTAACTGGGACTTCTGGAAACCGTAGTTTCAAAAATACTTAAGGAGGTTTAGTTGGAAAAAACAGTTCCTCCCAAAAACTGACTATTACTTCATGAGGTCCATGAGTACCCATTCCCAGTTGAGGTATTAGAAAAGGACTCTAGGACTATATTTAACAAACCAGGCTTAGCATATTGTGCAAACCCAACTAATTAAGGTTTATTTAACAGAGCCTTCTTAAGCAAACTCAAGCTTATCACATTAGTTGAATCAAATCTCCATCTGCTCAAGAAATCCAATGAATTAACAGAAAGAGAATGAAAGAAAAGTCCTTAGTTATTACTGAAACCAGCTCTCTATTGGCAGGGAGACCATTATTTAGCAGAAAATTTGAGTTAACATCTTCAATTGGATTATGGATGGCAACTCACCGATGGGGGAAATACAGGGATTGCCATGGAATGTGACTCAGAAAGCCATCCATTTGAGAAGGTGACTCATCTACCCCAATCCCAGCTAAAAAGGGAAGCTGATCTAAGATTAAATATTACAAAATATGCCACAAATCTCAGGAGAGCTCTCCACCAAAAGGAAGCCAAGTTTTGTTAGAACTGCCTCTGGAATTTTGCAGTGCTCAGAGAAGCAAGGAGCAAGTAACTCTAAAGTTGTTTTTTTTTATTTTTAAAACCAGTAATTCTTGAAAACTATTCACTGTGGGTAAACCCATTCTTTAGTCTGCCCATCACTACATCATGTTCCCAGTTGGAAGTTTTCATGTTAAAATACGATTTCACCTGGGTAAGATATACAGTGCAATTTCTCAAATTAATGAGAGAGATGGGGGGAAAAAAACCCCGATCTGTTTCCTCTGGAAGGGGATGGCGTAAGCAAGTTTCAGTTTGTTTTTATAGATTGGCTGTTCCATAAATCCACTTCAATCCATCGCTCTTATGCTGCTCTAACCCCCCCTCTTCCCCCCTCCCCTAGGCAGAATGGTTGGGAAAGAACACACAGGATTCAGGCAGTTCCCTATTCACAAGGGAATGACCGTTTTGTAATTGTAATTTCATTAACAATCAGCCCCGTCCAACAGAACCTATCTAATGATGTTCTTCTTAAGATTCTAGTTTTGTTTCAGCTTAAGTGTCGAGATGTGGAAAGGGACGAGAACAGCAAAGGACAGAAAAGAGTTTGAGTTTCTTTTGGAAAAGGAGAAGCAAAAAAAAAAAAAATATTGCATCTTCAGTTGCAGTAATGTGAAAGGCTAAATGTGGACAGAATAATAATATGTAAGCAGTTTCTAAAGTTTTCTGATGGGAATACTTAACGGCAGAAGTATGCTTTCCCCAGGAGACCCTTCTCCACCATTTGGTCCAATTTCTTACTCTGAGAACTGAACCAGTTCGTGATGTAATGCTCAGGGGAAGACATTCCTCTGAAAAGTGTGCCTTTCTAGGATTGGAGTAAACATCTTAATATTGCTTAAATCAGTCTGGGTGTTTGCTAGCTGGTGTCTTTGAATTGGGAAACCTGAAAAAAACCTGAAAAGGAGCTCTTACTTACTTACTTACTTTATTTGATTTATATACCGCCCTACTCCTGAAGGACTCAGGGCGGTGAACAGCCAAATAGTCAAAATACATAGATACAAAATTTAAAAACAAAGTAAAATCGAATTAAACAATTTGGCCCAGACAGATTAAAACACCCCAATCATTTAAAAACCGATTAAAATTTGCATAATTAAAAAGAGAGAAAGGATTAGGCCAGGCCCGCCTGGTGGAATAAAAAGGTCTTAAGAGCGCGGCGGAAGGTGCGCAGATCCGGGATCCTCCGTATCTCCGGGGGGAGCTCGTTCCAGATAGTAGGTGCCCCCACAGAGAAGGCTCTCCCCCTAGGGGCCGCCAGTCGACATTGTTTGGCTGACGGCACCCGGAGGAGCTCCTTTCTATGAGAGTGTACTTGAATGTTCAGGACAAGCATTTTGCGCAATCCAAGACTTCTAGATTATTTGTGGATCCCAAGAACCTACCTAGGGTGTGGCCCCTGCAATCTTTCTGAATGCTGTCATTAAAAGTGTGATTTTCAGTCAGATGCAACAGAATGGGAATGATAGGATCCTAACAAAGATGTCTTGAAATATTTTTAAAATGCAAATGAATTAAGTCAAATTTGTTTCTGTCATGGTCAAACCTATTTTGGGGACCAAAATTTGCATGGGATATCCAAAGTACCTTGTAACCTGTTTTTGGCTCCATCCTCTACACTTCACTTACTTTTTCAGGCTCAAAGACTATTATTAGGCTGTTGAAACCTATCCATTTTTTAAAAATTGCTCTTCAGATGCAGTTTCTTCCTTAGCTCCCAATCCAGTCTCCCATCCCACTCTCTCCACAATCTCTCCCTTTTATTAATTTCTTATGTGACTGAACAACTTGTCCAGTCAGTGAGTAGGAAAACTATAGACATGATTTTTTAGTGGAGAGGGCTGGAAATCAGGGGTGGGCTTCACAAATTTTAACAAGGGGTTCTCTTTAGCAAGTGGGCGTGGCCATGGTGAGTGTGGCCTAGTCAGCCTCCTGCACCATGGCGTGGGGAAGTGTTTTTGCCCTTCCCGGGCTCCAGAGGCTTTTCTCAAGCCTCCGGGAGGGCGAAAATGGCCTCCCCAGGTTCCAAAGGCCCTCTGGAGGCCAGAAGCGGGCCTGTTTCCAGCCTTCCTGAACTTCCAGTAGGCCAATTTTCCTCCTCCCCGAGCCTCTGCAGGTGCCCTTTGTCCAAAATGGTGCATGTGGAGGCTCCTGGGAGCGGAGGGGTGGGTGGGGCCAGCCAGGAGTAGGATTTGGGGGTTCTCCAAACTGCACAGAATCTTAGCTAGAGGTTTTCTCGAACCCCTGAGAACCCTCAGCAGCCCAGCCCTGGTGGAAAGGTGCTGGTTTTGTGAAATTATCTGTCTTTTGACCTTCAGCTAAAATCTGGCAGAATCACATGTAAAAAGAGGTTAAAAACTGTTGTTCGATGCCCCACTGTAGTGGAAGGACACTCACTATTTGTAGTGATTTAATATGATTTAATAATAACATTGAGTCATTTTTAACAATACTGAAGAAGCTAATGAAAAATGAAGTTCTTTTAATCTGTATTATGATAGCTGTTAATTTTATTTGCATATATATTATTATATATGATACATAATTAAGTAAATTGGCCCAGTTAGCTTTTGGCTTATGAAACCTGACTAATTGCAGTTTTGTGGTGAGGAATAATTTGGTTTTAATTGTGTATTATATTTAGCTTTATGACATATTGTACTCTGTATTTTATATTTTGTTTAACTAGTAGAGTTGACACTGCTCTGTTGTGAAAACATCTTCTTTACCTTTGTTGGCTGTATCAATTATATTGTATATCATAGACAAGAAACCTATTTAAAATTGAGCCTTGGTAGTACAGTGGTCTAAAGCACCCTGTTATTAAGACCAGCTGCCTGCAATTACTGCAGGTTCGAATCTCGCCAGGCTCAAGGTTGACTCAGCCTTCCATCCTTTCTAAGGTAGGTAAAATGAGGACCCAGTTTGTGGGGGCAATAAGCTGACTTTGTATAAATATACAAAAGGATAAAGGCTATTGCTTAGCGCATTGTAAGCCGCCCTGAGTCTCCGGAGAAGGGCGGCATATAAATCAATTTTTTTAAAAAAAAAATCTTATTCTTGACTTTACTTAGGTACTTGAAAGTTTTAAACAATGTTCTTGGAATCTCAGCTGCCTTTTTTATTACCAGTTGCCAGCTGGGTTGATATGAGAAAAATAATAAAGATTTGCAAGGGGTGGGGAGAACTAACATAAGGACAATTTATTTGCCAATTAAAAACCTGTTGGTAAAATGTGTGCGTGGAGAAGCAATACAGAAGAATATGTCAGAAGTGCATGAGACAATGCATTTGAATGTGCATTATTATTATCATTATTATGGCTGGTTGCAGAGTCAGACAGATGTTTAGAATAGATTTGGCATTTGTATCCACCTATTGAGTCCTTCCCAAGGATCAGGACAGGCAGATGTTGTTTGATGGTACTAAATAATAAGCTATCCCAAGTAAAGCTGCCTTTTGCAATTGACTGATTTTGTCAATGCGGATGGTGTTCAGGTGATGCTCCAGTTGTTTTAGGATTACATACGAGGCACCTATTGCTATTACAATTGGTACTATCTTTGTTTTTGTTTTGTTTTTTGCTATAGTCATTCTACTTCTACTTGCAGGTCTTTGTATTTCATTATTGTCAGAGGTAATTAGCCCCATTACCTTCCTGGGGTAATTGCCTGGATCGTGGCATTTCCTTGTGTATACTTTTGATAAAATAAAACCGGAATACATCTTCTAATTAAACTCATATTTATTATAAAGAAAATAAAACATCTAACTATCTAAATATTTAATTGTTACATTTTTGCAAAGTTCCTATCGGCTACTTCTCAGTAGCAAGAGAAGAAAGAAAAGTGTGAAGAAGTAAGAAAGGAATGCGGATACACGTAGTTAGCTTACTGATAACAAAATTTTGGCAAGCTACGGAAAGTCTGACAGTCCAGAAATAATGAGCTCTGCTGGTAAATACAAAAACGCAGTGACAATTATCTCCTCCAATTCTTTCTTTTCTCTTCTGTGGTCTCCAGGTACAGCTACGTTCGCTATCCACTTTTTGTCTTTTATATCAGTGAATATTAAGTCTGGGATGTTAAATGGCAGGTGCTTGTCTGCCTGTTTGAATTCTAAAACTCTATACTCTGTTTCCCCGAAAATAAGACATCCCCTGATAATAAGCCCAATCGGGCTTTTGAGCACATGTGTTAAAATAAGCCTCCCCCCGAAAATAAGCCCTCCCCAAAAATATTTAAACGTAGAGCTATAGGCAAGAGAAGCCCCATCTTGCTCCACGCACCCCAAAATAATAAGACCTCCCCCAAAATAAGGCCAGGTGCTCATTTCAGGGTTCCAAAAAATATAATACAGGGTCTTATTTTCAGGGAAACATGGTAGTACTTTAGCTTCTTCATTTTCTATTATTTTACCTATTCATGGTCCCACAAGTCCTGTTCTTGCTTGCAGGCAAATGGTACTTCTTGCAGATCTTCCAATGAGCCATTGTTGCTACTTTATAATGCTGTTGTTTGTAATCAGTCAGTGTGAATTTCTTGCAGCAGTTAAGTAGGTAGTCCATTGTTTCTTCAACTTATTGTTAATATTATTATTACAAAACTGAATAATTTTATGGCAAAAAAACCTAGATGTGCTTATGAAAAAGATCTTTGATTCTGACAAGGACTCTGATTCATAGAGTTGAATCATAGTTTTGCTATCTAAAGATGATAGGAACACTAGCGAGAAAAAGAACGCTTGGCCTCTTTGTGTGTTTGTGTGTGTGTGTGTGATTGCACACATATACAACTGTTTATACACTCAAGATCAGTGGTGGGTTTCTACCGGTTCGCACTGGTTTGGGTTAAAACAAGAGCCTTGATAGTACAGTGGTTTGGTGCACCCTGTCATTAACACAGCTGCCTGCAATTTCTGCTGGTTCGAATCTCTCCAAGGCTCAAGGTTGACTCAGCCTTCCATCCTTTCTAAGGTAGGTGAATTGAGGACCCAGTTTGTGGGGGCAATAAGCTGACTTTGTATAAAAATATACAAAAGAATTAAGGCTATTGCTTAACGCATTGTAAGCCGCCCTGAGTCTCCGGAGAAGGGCGGCATATAAATCAAATTAAAAAAAAAAAAGCATGAATTGAATACATAAAATGAATACAATTAAAGGGAACATTAGGACAGGGACGGTAGGCACGCTAGTGTGCTTAAGCACGCCCCTTACAGACTTCTTAGGAATGGGGTGAGGTCAGTGGTGGGATTCAGCCGGTTCGCACCATTTCGGGAGAACCTTGATGGTACAGTGGTCTAAGCACCCTGTTATTAACACAGCTGCCTGCAATTACTGCTGGTTCGAATCTCTCCAAGGCTCAAGGTTGACTCAGCCTTCCATCCTTTCTAAGGTAGGTGAAATGAGGACCCAGTTTGTGGGGGCAATAAGCTGACTTTGTATAAAAATATACAAAAGAATGAAGGCTATTGCTTAATGTATTGTAAGCCGCCCTGAGTCTCCAGAGAAGGGCGGCATATAAATCAAATTTTAAAAAAAACAAAAAAAAACCAGTTGTTAACTTTCTGAGCAGTTTGGCAAACTGGTTGTTGGAAAAAATCATTAGGGCAGAGAACCGGTTGTTAAATTACTTGAATCCCACCACTGGGTGAGGTCAACAGTAGACAGTCTTAGGTTAAAGTTTTGGGGAGTTTGGGGATGAAACCACAGAATCTGGTAGTGCATTCCAGGCATTAACAACTCTGTTACTGAAGTCATATTTTCTGCAGTCAAGTTTGGAGCGGTTCACTTTCAGTTTGTATCTATTGTGTGCTCGTGTATTGTTGTGGTTGAAGCTGAAGTAGTCAAAAAAAAATATTTCCTTTTTTTTCTGATGGTGTTGTTCTGGCCGACTTGTTGTGTGGCAACAAAAAGTGTTGTCCAATTGCCCATCATTGTAGCACTCTACAGCTTCCTTGACTTCTTCTACCTCTTGATTCCATGGTGAGGAAGATGAGAAGATGGGAGAGGGTAAGGGTGGAAATTAGGGGGAGGGGAAATGGGTTTCCTTCCAATTCTTCCACTGAAAACATGAGAGGTCAGTGGGGGGGGGGGGTTGCACATCAGAGAGAAGATTGAGGGGTCCTTGGTGCTCTCTGAGCCATCTTGTTTTCTTGCAGATGTGTCGTTACTCAAACTAGGTAACATCATTAAGCCTGATGATGTTACCTAGTTTGGGCAAAGAAACATCTGCAACAAAACAAGCTGGCTCAGAGAGCACCAAGGACCCCGCATTTCAACCCTGAGCTACAAATATTCTCCTTTACTGAGAGAGAAGATTAAACATTGAATAACAGGATATTTGACCCTCCTGTCCTCCCGTGCTTGTGAGGAAATAAGCACAAAAATACAACATGCCAACCATGAAAATTTCACTGCAAATCTTTTCTTTTGGAGGGCAGCATGAAGGGTATGAAGGCACTTTCTTTCACTGTCAAAATGTGTGAGAATATCAAAGGAGGGAGAAATGACAATTTCAGCACAGGGGTCGTTTTGACGCTGCTGGAAATACTTATCCTGAAGAACAGTGAGTATAACTCACGCCTACTAAATAAACAAAATTATATCCTGTGACCGAAACAACCAATATTCTTGATACTGTAGTAATTGTTAATTGCAATCAAGAATCTTGGTTGGGTTTTAGTGGCAGAATCTAATTTTGAGGTAATTGTTTGGGCAAGTTATCCACGTGCAATTATACAAACGCCAGGGTTCCTCTGTAATGAGAGAATTTGTAACTTAGATGACGTGTATGTGCTCATGCAGGTAGTCCTTGTTTAACAACGACAATTGGGTCTGAAAATTTTGTCATTACGCAAAATAGTTGTCACGTGAAATTGTGACTGTGCTTACGGACTTGCTTTAACTTTCCATAGTTTTAAACACCTGTCAAGGTCATAAATGCAAAAACTGATTGCAAAATTACTTTTCCATCGCCATCCTACCTGCAAATGGTTGCTAAAGGCAGTTGCTAAACAAAGATTGGCATGCTTGCATAAGCTCTCCACATGTCCGTGCGTTTGTGTCTACACATAGATTGAATTCGTCTAATTTATAAATATAGGTACCCATGAGCATTTAGAGAAATACACTCTTATTACCTTGCAATAATAATTCCTCCTTTCTAAATTGGCCATGGAAATTAAACTTACCCCGACTTGAAGGGGAATTCCCAAACATTCAGATCAGGCTAGGTTCTGAGCACATGCCAATCTTGTTTGCGCTGCCTGTCAAGCACCAGGGAAATCAGGAGAGCCAGGCATTTCAAATGAGTATAAAGATTGATTGTAAGCTTAAGCCCTCTACAAGAATCTGAACTACTAACGGTCAAGGGAAATTAGGATTTAAGAATAGAAAGGAATTCAAGGTGGTCTGGACTTTGATCTCTTGTGGGTGCAAAGGATTCATGACTGATAATCATCTCCTACATTACCTTCCATCATACAGTTGAACAAAGCCAACAAATTTGGAGATTAAATTATTAAGTGAAATTAAGTTGCTTTTTCTTGGTTAGTATTGTTTAGATTGCTTAACTTTTTATTTGCCCAAGGAGATTTTATCGGGAAGGTGATTTTTATCGGGATTTTATCAGGAAGGTATTAGTCTTAGAAACATCACATTTACCTAAAACATGGAGAATTTTTGGCTCACCTCTTTTTTGCAGTGCCTAAATGCCCTTGTAGGCTCCCTGCCAAAAAGTTATAAGTTTTTATTAATAAATACAGTTGTTATGCCATAAAACCTGATGTTGCATTGCGTGATACCTTTTTATGATTATTGAACCATAGACGTTCATCACCAAAGTGATTTATGCCAGCAGAAAGAGCCTTAACGACTATTCATAAGGAGGGCATTTAAAACAAAGCAGAACTTGGAAACTAGTCCAGAGAAAGCATCTATCAAGGGATTTGATTGCCGTCAGAGTGTTTAACTGTAAAATCTGCCCAACTTAAACATTTATGGAAATTTTGGCTTGCATAAGCACTCCCTAAAATTTAAAACTTTGATTCTCTGCTCGGCATTATCGCCCATCAAGGAGCGACGCTCAAACTGCGTTTTAGGAAAGAAGCACTTTCTGAGCCGGGTTTGTTTCAGTAAAGCCTACAAATTGAAAGTATTCCAAAAAGCACTTTATGAGTCCTGATCTTATCTGAGTTTCACCTGCAGAGGATAAATATAATCTCTCCCCCCCCCCCGCCTTATATTTTCTTTGGCTTTAATGTCTGGGGCTGAAAATGTCCAACACCAAATCTAGACTGAGTGTAGAACTGTAACTCCTGCCAGTTTGAGTGAAGGATACATTGAGGGTTGGGGAACACAGTTTTGTTTGTTTTGGCAGCCTCGTAGGGTAGAAACGGTTTCCATTCCATCCGAAAGCAGTCAAACGCTATTGAAATATGGCACAATAAAAGTCATTCATTATAACTGTCTTCTTGGCTTTCTGAAAAAAAAGAAAACAAAACAGAAAAAGGCTGACCAGTTTCAAATCTGTGCAGGGGGCAGGAAGTGAGGAGGCGAGAGGTCATTGGAAATAGACCAACACTGAGAATTTTTTTCCCCTTTCTGGGTCTTGGTTAGGGAATACGCTTCATATTTTTATTTCCATCACATACTAGATTTCCCTTGAGTTCTCCAAAGACTAGCTCAAGTAGTTAATTGCTCTGTTATGCACAATTTACAAGGTTTAATTACAAAACTAATACATTAACCTTCTGGTCTAAGTGTCAAAAGCAAAGTTATGCCTTCCCCTAAGCCCTGTGGGGCAGTTATAGCCGTCTTCAGACATCAGCGTGAGTGCGAATTCTGACATTGGGAAAGACAGGGGTCTGTACAGAACGCGGAGGGAGAGAAAGAACGTTGGAATTATTTAATCATTATGACATTTCTTTCCTGCATTCTCTTGCGGGTATCGAGTAGATACACAAAGGTTTCCAACTCATTTTAGAACCAAGAGTCCTGTTGGGTAGGTTGACTCGAGAGAAAGGGACAGAACTAAAGTTACATGCGTTTAGGAGCTGAGTGGAGATTGGTTTAACGATTGCAGGTATAAATTAAGAGAGTCTTGAAGTAGTAAATCCCTAAAAGTTGGGCTCTGGTTATGCCAAATTGGCTTGCTAAATAACAACATATACAGAAAATGTGTATGTTGAAAAACCTGCTAGCTTTGTTTTCCACTTGACCAGTGTTTTTCTTTGCACGGACTTTGAACTACACCGTGTTTCCCCGGAAATAAGATCAGGCCTTATATTAATTTTTGCTCCAAAAGATGCATGAGGATTTACTTTCCCCTTAGGTCTTATTTTTGGGGAAATACGGTACTAAATGCATCCATCTGATTGACCAGGGGCTTATTTTTGGGATAGGGCTTATATTACAAGCAACCTGAAAAAATCATGCTAGGGCTTATTTTCCAGTTGGGTCTTATTTTTCGGGGGGAAACAGTAGTAGTTGGTTTAAATGAGTGTATCTCAGAATTACAAAAGCAACAACAGATTCTGTCCATTCTTCTTTTGAAATCACCTCCTTGGTATTTGTCTTGGCAGCCCCTCAGCCCACTAATCAGAATGGCAACTATTTCCAAGCTGATAAAAACAAACCGGCAGATTCATTAAAGGTTATATTGTCCTTATATCATTAAAAAGTCCATACAATGGAATGTATAGTCTACACATTTTTATAAGAAGTTAAACTGAAAACATTTAGAATTATTTAGACAAATAAAATCTAGCTAGTATAATTTGTAAGAGCACCTGGATTGGCTGGCTATGGATTTTATACTAAACCCAACATATAAATATCATATTCTGTTCAATTCGCTGGTTGGAGTTACCAAGATGTCCTATTTAGTCACGAACAAGCACAGAGAGTTCAAGTGTTTATATGAGAGAGATAATCTTAGGGGAGCAGAGTTTCATAGTGAAATGTTTCATTTATCAAAGTCTCAGGTTCAAATGCTGGCACCTAAAAGGATAAGAGAAAAGGCAAAGGACAGAACAGAAGGGAAAATTCTGTCTTAATGCTCTAATGCAGTGTTTCTCAACCTTGGCCGCTGGACGACGTGTGGACTTCAACTCCCAGAATTCCCCAGCCAGAGTTGAAGTCCACACATCGTCCAGCGGCCAAGGTTTTTATTTATTTTTATTATTTATTTTATTAGATTTTTATACCGCCCTTCTCTCACTGGACTCAGGGCGGTGAACAGCCAAGACTAAAAACATTGCATACAAAATTTATTTTTTTAAAAAAAAAAGAATTAAACAAATTTTGGCCCAATAAATTTAAAACACCCCCAACTAAAATCAATGAACAATTAAAAGGTTGAGAAACACCGCTCTAATGAATTATTTCCAGTCCAAATATTCCATAGCAGATTGTCTCATCTCTTATCAAAATCTTTAATTGGAGATGCTAGTAATAAAACCAGAGACCTACTGTACATTCCAGGAAAAACTCTTGATCAACTGTAAGGAAGAAAACTTGCATATATATATATATACAGGTAGTCCTCAACTTACAACCACAATTGTAACCAGAATTTTGGTGGTTAAATGAGTCAAGTCAGATTTCATTTTTTTTGTGATGGTCGCTAAGCAAATCACTGCACTTGTTAAATGAAATATGCGGTCGTTAAGGGAATGCAGCTTCTTCCATTGAATTTGCTTGTCAAAAGCCGGCTAGGAAGGTCACAAATAGCAATCATATGACCTTGGGTATGATAATCACTGTAAAATTTTGGCCAAATTTTGATCATGTGGCTGAGGATGTTGCAAAGGTCTTAAGTGTCAGGACCAGACATAAGCCATTTTATTCAGTACCACTGTAACTTTCAACGGTCACTAACTAAATGATTGTAAGTCAATGACTACCTGTAATCGATCAAAGCATTGTCTCAAGAAATAATGCAGCACAACAAAGAATTTTTCATCTTTATACAGCTGAACATCAGAAAGAACACACCAAGATACTTCTGACACCATAGATTTTTCTAGAAATGCAAACAGAAATCAGAAGGTTATCTCTGTTTTGAGAAATACTGCAGGCAGGGGTGAAATGCTCCCGGTTCAGACCTGATCACTCGATCCGGTAGCGATGGCGGTGGATGGTTCAGAGAACCCATACCAAAAATCCCTGCCACCCATGCCCAGCTGAGCTGCGCGATCATCAGAGCCTTTTTTTTAATTTTTAAAAGCATTTTTTGTAGAAAAAATGGTTTTAAAAGTTTTTTTTAAAAAAGTTGGCCACACCTACCCAGTCACATTGCCCCCCACCAAGCCACACCCACAGAACCGGTAGTAACAAATGTTATATTTCACCACTGACTGCAGGTCTGTGCACGGGAGACAATTGAGATTAGAAAAAAAAATAGCCCTCAGCCCAGCTCTATTTATTTTAAAAAAATAGAGAAGTCTTTTGAATAAAGCAAGGATGTCCAACCACAAATGAACAATCCCTCTCCCCAAGATCACAGCACTGATCAAAAATAGGATTTTAAAAACTTTACTTGTAAAGCCACTGATAGGCTCTTACATTCATCTGTGTAAGATTAGATTAACATGAGGGCTGGATAATTCAGTTTGATGTGGGAACAAAACTATTTGGTATATTGTGCTTCATTCATGCAGTCAATATATATTGTTTGCACATCAACATGTTATGTGAATATTTCAATTGTGCATTGTTAGCTGAATTTAGCCTTTGTGCCCTTGCGGCTAGCGATTTTTGCTAAGCAGTACAATGCAAATTTCCCTGGGTTTCAATCTCTCTCCCAGTAGAGGAAAAACGAAACTACGCTTGAAACAGTTAATGTTCAAAATTCATGTTGCCCTTCTGGCATTCGTCCAGATTTTCCAAATGGGAGGCAGATGTGTTTGACTCCAAACCCACAACAGGGAGCTGAGAGCCTTCAGAAGCTGTAAAGCAGCGTTTCTCAACCTTGGCAATTTTAAGAGTAGACTTCAGCTCCCAGAATTCCCCAGCCAGCATGCTGGCTGGGGAATTCTGGGAGTTGAAGTCCACCCATCTAAAAAAATTAATTTTGATAAAACCTGCTCTAAAATACACTATTCTTCGTTCCTCAAAGATGCAGAGGCTTACAGTTACTGGATGAAGTGTTTTACTTACATAGTTCAGAAGTGAACAAGCTCTTGCCAATTTTCAAATCAAAGGGTCCCAAATATATAGGGAGCAAGTTGCTAAGTGTTTCAGTGAGATTTACTTTACTCTTTAATTTACGCTTCAAGCCCTGATTTTGCTCAGGTTACA
This sequence comes from Arizona elegans, assembly GCA_022577455.1. Classification (NCBI taxonomy): domain Eukaryota; kingdom Metazoa; phylum Chordata; class Lepidosauria; order Squamata; family Colubridae; genus Arizona; species Arizona elegans. The sequence goes on along the minus strand of JAKOOJ010000013.1, from coordinate 2,645,870 downwards.
ATGCCCAGCTTTCAATTATTACTTGGACTGAAAGGCTAAACAATAGCTGTTAACAACTCCTGAGTCATTTTGGGTTCATTGCTTTGCTATTTGCGCTCAACCTTTCTTTATATATTAGCAAACTTGTCTTTTGATGCCAAAGGTAAGTGTACAGTAGAAGCAAACATAAGACTGATAGATGGATCCCAATCTATCATTCAATCATGTATACACAGTGTGAACCTCTCCGTTCCCCACCAACCCACCCACGTTTTACCTACTGCTCCTCAGTACAAAAACAGTCAAGAGCGCTTCACAGCATCCATAAAACCAAAACGCAAAAGGTGAAATGATTTAAGGTAATGGACATTTCAGACCATCAGAACTGGAAAGGAACACCTCGTTTTGAAATGACATGTATTTATTTTCTGCCTTCTGGTAGCAATAAAAGGCTCTGGAGTCATTGACTGCTTAACCTACGAAACTAAAATATGCAGAAACTTTTTATTATTATTATTATTATTATTATTATTATTATTATTATTATTGACAAATATCCTTCTGAACTGGAAACGTCAAAACTTGATCCCCCACAAAACTAGAAATTACAAATCAGAGCTATGTTTTACTGTTCTAAAGGCAGCTCCAATCCAAGCAATACCCAACTTCCTGGACTGGTAAATAAAAACAGTAGTCCATTCAGCTCTGTGCACAATTGCAGTGAATCAGGGTGTCAGCTCTGGAAGCCATATTAGGCTGGAAGCTTCCATGCTGCAAACTATGGGATGGATACTCAAGGATTTAGCAACACCCTGTTTTCTCCTTCTGAAGAAATGGTGTGATCCATTGAGGCTGCGGAGGAGGCCCGAAGGCTAGGCGCTCGGCCCAAGGAGTCGGATTCCTGGAAAAGTTGCCAGTCTGATCCAACTCCAGAAAGGGACCAGAGGAGAGACTGCTTGGATACCGTGCCACTCCCAGCCCAATGAAGTCACCCCATGAGCCAGAGTGGAGGAGGGGGACAGCTTTGGGATCTGGAGATTCCCGGGACTGGAACCTGTTGCCCACATCGCGAAGCCGATCATTAACTGGGTTCCCTGAGCATTTTGAACAATGGAAGTGGGAAATTATGCACCCCCCTCCCAACCTCAAGTGAGATGGAGTTTAGCGCAAACTACATTCACTTTCCCCAATCCAGGACCTGGCAGAGGAATTAGCGGTGCAGGCACCTCTCAAAACGAGGAGCAGCTCAGCATAGCATGGCCATCCCGCAGATGGGAGACATCAGACACAACCAGCATGGGGAATGCAAAAACCCCCTGCTGGCCACTTCGCCAGACTGCTTTTGTGCTACCTCCTGCTGAATGTATCCCCCCCAGGCTGGGGATTCTATCCCGGCCAGGGGTGGGTCCAGTGCCAGTGGTATCTAGCATCATCTGATTAAATTTTCCAGTGATCCCCATGGCCCCAATATGGCCCAAAATCCCAGCACCGCAGTGGGTGCTTGTTGTGGCTCCGTTGCCTGAGCCTGGGCTATTGACAGATGCAGACTCTGAGAGTGAGGGAGAGGAGTTGGCAAGCCCTCCCTCTCCAGGACCTCCTCTCTGGCAATGCCTCCGGAGGACACCGAAGGCCAAACAATAGGCTCAGAGCCAAACACGCAGCCACAGGTGGACAGCGACGAAGGAGATAAGTGCTGGCTGAACCCGCAACAGAGGCGCAGGAGAAGCGTGCACAGCAGAAGGGAAGGCGTGCCAGAGATTAGCTGAGTCACTGGACCACACCCCACAGGGTATAAATGTGGGTGTGGTGGCCAGTTCAGTTTGTGATGAGCAAAAACTGGAAATACTCCATGATCTCTGCGTTACTGGACTTTGCCTGCTTTATCGGACAGCATTTGGATTAATCCTTGTATTGTTGACACTCTGCCTGTTTTATCGGAATGCTTGCAGTCTAATCTTTGTTTTGTGTGAGTAAAGTCTGAATTGGCAGCTAGCCACTGGGTTGCTGCCAGCTTTATCTTCAAAGAGTTTTGTTGTTTGGCTTATGAACTCCGGGCCGTCTGTGGGGGTGCATGTGGGGTACGGGGACAGAACAGTGCTAATCCAGCAGCCGACTGGAGTTTCCCTCCCCAACTTTGTAGCCCAAGAAGCAGCTCAGCTGTCGGCCCGTCTCCCTCAGCAGGCTGCTGTCCAGCAACCAGCAGCAGCTCCGCCACAGGTTCCAGCTCAGCCGCCCGTCACCAGGCCCAGTCCACCTGCAAAGTCAATGTCACCCCACTTCAGACCAACATTTGATGGTAAGCCTGCCAAACTGACTTATCTCCTTAGCAGGGTCTAGGCTCATATAGATCAGTATGGAGACCAATACAAATCAAATCGGGACTTGATATCAGCGATTTCTGACAGGATGAAAGAGAGACGTCTGAATGGATAGCCCAGCTGCGCAATGAGGGCACTGCAGAACTAAATGATGCCAATGGATTTGTTGCGCTGCTACAGGCCAGATTTGAAGACCCAGACCAAATCAATGAAAATGAAGCGACAATAAAGGTGAAGCAAGGCAATCGACCCATAAAAGACTTTGTATGGGACTTTAGATGGGTCACAGGGAACCTGGGGCATTGGCCGGACCACATACTTCTACACTATTTTAAAGAGGCCATTGATCAATTAGTCAGAACAGCCTGTGGGGTCCGAGGGCTGCCTGAGCGACTACACAACTGGTACACCATGTCCATAGCTCTGGGCAGAGAAATTCACCCCCACCGCAAAACCCCAGCAGAGAAGCCTCCTTGGAGAACTTTAGCTAGATGGCCCCTTTCAAAGCCTGCTGAAGTCTCCCCCCATCAACCGGCAGGGGTGATTAAATGCTATTGCTGTGGACAAACGGGGCACCGAGCTTCTGAGTGCCTGGCCCCTGCCCCAGTTCCATGTCTGGCCATGGCTGCCCGAGGCAGAAAGGCTCCAAAGAAGGCCCCAGACACCAGTCGATTTGCCAGATAAGCCGTAGAGGTTCGCCTCTCCACTGAAGAGAGTGAGGAACGTCTGGCCAAAGAAGCCCCTCTCTACGAGGCTAGCAGAGAAGACGACCTGATGGTGAGTTCACCCATCCCCCCCCCTTTTCAATTAAAGAGAGACTGGTAGTGCCAGAGACAGGGGAGCAAGGAGAACTGCCAGCAATAATAGATACAGGCTGTACCAGATGTTTAATTGGACTTCCAATTGTTAAACAATTGGGGATCCAAACAAGAGCCTTAAAGCGCCCAATTAAATTTCAACAGGTGGATGGGACATTAATTGGAGGAGTCCCAGCCACCCAAATTACAGAACTGGTTAGATTAGAAATTGGAAGACATTATGAATTTATACAATTTATAGTCACCCCAAAGATGTGAGAATCTATCATACTGGGCCTGGCTTGGCTGGACAAATGGGCTCCCACCATTAAATGGGAAGATGGATACCGGAAAATCATAATGAGTGTCGGCCCACTGTCCCCTGTCTGTCCTCCCAAGGAACAGCCTACTCATAAAAGCCAGCTGCCAGAAACAGCAGCTGCTGGTTCAGACAGGCCTCCAGGCGAACCCGATTCCTAAGGTATATACAGACTTAGCCAAAACGTTTAGCGAGGAGGAATGTAACATCGTCCCCCTTCATCGGGCCACAGATTGTGCTATCGAATTAGAACCGGGAGCCAAGTTGCCAAAACCCAGGATGTACTCCATGACGCCTGCTGAAATGACCGAGCTGAGGAAGTACATTGACAACAACCTAGCCAGAGGGTTCATCCAGCCTGCAAAATCCAGGGTGGCCGCCCCCATATTGTTTAAAGAGAAGATGGGGGTGGGGAGAGGCTGAGATTATGTGTGGACTTTAGGGGCGTAAACTCCATTTGCATACAAAATACCTACCCGCTACCACTAATGAAAAACTTGCTGAACCACTTGTCAAAAGGTAAGATTTTCATCAAGTTAGATCTAAGGCAGGGGTCTGCAACCTTAAGCACTCAAAGAGCTATTTGGACCCATTTCCCACAGAAAACAATATACCGGGAGCCACAAAACCTGGATGGGCATGGCCAACTCAATGTCACTCACTTCCACCAGTCACATGACCCCCTAGCCACGCCTACCCAGCCGGTCATTAGGGCAGAAAACCAGTTGTTAAAAAACACTGGGAACCACAAAACCCTTTTGACATATCTCTCTCCCCTCCCTCCCCCTCTCTCTGTATCTCTCTCTCTTCCCCTCTCTCTGTATCTCTGTTTCTGCCCTGGCCGCTTCTCCATCTCCTGCCGTTACCCTTCTCAGGCCAGTGGTGGGATCACCTGACAGGGAGCCACAGCAGGGGGCCCAAAGAGCTGCATGTGACTTCAGATCTGCAGGTTGCTGACCCCTGATCTAAGCAAGCTTACTACCAGGTTCGCATAAAGGAGATGAATGGAAGACTGCTTTTAACTGCCCCCTGGGCAGTTTCCACTTCTGGGTCATGCCTTTTTGACTTCAAGGGCCCCCCACAGTCTTCATGCAACTGATCAATGAAGTTCTGCATGAACACCTGTATAGGCGGGGGGGGGGGGGTTCCTTGTATACCTGGATGACATTCTTATATTCAGCGAAAATATGGAAGAACATGTCAAATTAGTCAGGCAATTGCTGAAAAAAATCCTAACGGCCAAACTTTATGCAAAGCTGTAAAAATACGAGTTCCATAAGGAATCCTTGGACTACCTGGGCTACAGCGTGTCTAATCAAGGAATCGAAATGGACCCAGGGAAAGCAAAGGTGGTGCTAGGCTGGCAACCCTCATGAATATGTAAGCAACTTCAAAGCTTTCTCGGGTTTGCAAATTTTTACAGACAATTCATCCCTTCCTTCGCCAAGGTTGCTCTCCCCTTGACGGAATTACTAAAAACTGGTCCATCTCCCACCAAGCCAAAACCTAGACAACCCCTAGCTTTGACAATGAACTGTCAAAAATCCTTTGAACAATTAAAATGCCTATTCGCAGTGGAGCCGATCCTCCAGCACCCTGACCCAAATAAACCATTTGTAGTCCAGGTCGACGCTAGTGATATGGCGGCGGCAGCTATTCTACTGCAAAGGAACGCCCAAAATGAACTAATGCCGTGTGCTTACATATCGAAAGTTAATGGACATGGAGTACAGATGGGCGGTATGGGAGGAGGAGGCTTTTGCGATGCGATGGGCTCTCCTATTCTGGAGACACTTCCTAGAGGGGGTCAAGGAGCCTTTTGAAGACCCCTCAGAAGCTTTCCCCCAAGCAGGTTCACTGGGCTCAGTATTTCAAATGCTTTAATTTCAACCTGAAATACATTCTGGGGGGCGGGGAGAAAACCTATTAGCTGATGCTCTATCAAGGAAGCCCCAGTTTGACAGCCGACGGGAAGAGGTAGTTCATGCCATGATTTCTGAGACCGAACTAGCAACCCAAATATGCACTAGAGCACAAACACGCCGTCATTCTGACCTCTCTGAAGACAAGTTGACAGCAGAGCTAAAAGCAGCACTCTCAACCTATTCCTGGTTCGAGGAAAACCAGACGGACCTAACCATAAGAGAGGGATTAGCTTGGAAGGGGAGTAAGGTTTATGTGCCCAGCAGCATGCAACTCCTGGTGCTAAAGCAGAGTCATGATTATCGACTAGGGGGCCACTTTGGATTTAAAAAAAAAACCCATTTGACTAGAAGACAATTCTGGTGGCCAATAATGAAAGCCGATGTATAGGACTATGTTAAAAACTGCGCCACCATGAAGTCCAGACCAGGGAAGCCCCCTGGGCTTCTGCAGACCGTGGCTGAACCCACAAAACCTGGGAGGAGATTGCAATGGACTTCATAGTTGAACACCCTGACAGCGGAGGGAAGAAGGTGATTTGGACTGTCATTGATTTATTCTCCAAACAAGCACACTTCACTGTCTGCAACGGACTACCCTCGGCCAAAAGCTGGCAAAACTTTTCGTGAAGCATATCTACAGACTACATGGGGTTCCAAGAATAATATCAGATTGTGGGGTCCAGTTTACTGCTAAATTCTGGAAGGAGTTCCTGCGGTCCATTGGGTCGTCCTAGGGGCTTAGCTCAGCTTTCCACCCATCGACTAACGGATCCGCTGAAAAATTGAACGCAATGGTAGAACAATACATTAGATGTTATGTAAATTATCAACACAAGAAAACTGGGCAGAGTTATTACTGTTCGCAGAAGTGGCTTATAATAATGCAGTACACAGTAGTACTGGATTGACTCCTTTTCAAATAACTACGGGCATGGATATTGTGCCAATGCCCGAGTTGCCTAGAGAGCCACTTGCTTCCATGCCCCTAACAGAATGGATGACCTCATTAAAAAAGGGTTGGGAGAATACTAAGAAAGCTTTAGCTGAATCAGCGGAAAAATATAAGGCCCTGGCTGACAAACGCAGGTCTCACCAACCATCTTTCCGAATAAGAGATAAATACCTAAGATTGAGGTTACCTAACAAGAAGTTTGGACCCAAATACATAGGCCCCTTCCCTATAGTGAAAGTGATTAACCCAGTGACTGTTCAACTTAGCCTCCCTCACATATTAGGGAAAGTGCACCCAGTTTTTCACAGTAGCGTATTGAAACCAGCAAGAGGATCTAGCTTAAGGCCCTTACCAGCTGCTCCCCCCCCCCACCTCCTTTGATAGTACAAGGGGAGACACATTATGAAGTTAAGATCCTTGACTCTAGACTTTACAGGGGTTGGCTACAATATTTGGTACACTGGAAAGGGTACTCGTTGTCTGAATCTACTTGGGTGAAAAGTTGGGAAGTGAATGCTGATACTCTAGTAAAGCAATTTCATGATAAATTCCCTGAGAAACCAAAGGGTACTCCTGGAGGGGGGAGAGGAGGTTAAAAGGTTATGTACAAGATGTTAACCCCATCTTTTGTGTTTTGTCTGTTTTATTTTTCAGGGTGTGTTTTTTTCTGCAGGGGGACACACGCCTGTCAGCTTTGGAAGCCATATTAGGCCGGAAGCTTCCATGCTGCCACCTTCTCGTGTGTGAGAAATTAGGAGGGAAGATTTAGTAGAGGGGTTGTCTTTAGACATAATAGCATTCTTCCTGCCAGTCAAGGTCAGGCCGATCCTGCATCTGGAGGAGTGGTTGGAGTGCTATCTCGAGATGGGACGGATGGTGATTGGAGCATGTGATCGACTGAGGAGTGAGGGGATGGTTTTGGGGGTTTTGATTTACTGAGGGAAAACCCAGACCTCTCCGATTCAGGTTTTCCCAGATGTGCCAGTTTACCTATTCTAGTAAATAGAACTTTGAAAAATGCTTGCTTCTGAGTTTTTATTTGGAATTGGGGGGTTTTCTGGAACTCTGACACAGGGTGGTGATGAGAAGGTAACAGATGGAAGAACTTTGATCATAAGTGCTACAAGAATGGCCTCATATCACCTCTAGAAGGGCAAGGGAGAAGACGTATTCTATACAAGCAATTGTGAAGCCATATCTTTGTTAATATTATATACAAAGCAACATGTCCAATAGGGTATTTTACAGATATTTCCAGCAATTGTTAGGTCTACCCCAGTGGGTATGCTATTTAAGGCTTACGGGAAATATAATCAAAGCAGTATTTTTCAACTTTAGCTACTTTAAGATGTGTGGACTTTTTAACTCCCAGAATTCTTCAGCCAACATGCTAACTGAAGGATTCTGGGAACTGAAGTCTACACATCTTAAAATGGCTAAGGTTGAGAAGCATGGATCCAAAGCCTGCTGGCTGGAGAATTCTGGGAGTTAGGAGTCCACACATCTTAAAGTAGCTAAAGTCTTAAAAATTTCTTCTTGCCACTGTCCCGCAAAGAAATAAGGATTATGTGGATTTTATTTTTATTTCTTCATATTCAATGGTAGGTGTCAAAAGAGAAAATCTCATTGATATAGCAAGTCAGGCAAAAAGAAACCGGGATCTAGTAAAAGGTTTCTTGTTACTCTTTAAACCCATAGCGAGCTGCATGCAGATCTTGCTGAATTGCGGCCCAATGCCAATCTGGCCCCTGCTATTTTATTTCTTAATGTATTTCATGTCTATACAGATGGAGAATTAACATTCTCCATCTAAGAAATAGCTTTAAGGTTTCTAGGTGATGAAAAAAAGGAAACAAGAATAAACCAAAATAGTGGAGGGAAATGGGCCAAGCATAGCTAAACTCATCTATAACAAATGATCAGCTAGAAAGTATAAGTTAATGTCTCCTCTAAACATGCCCCTGCTGCTTTTCATTCTATTTTAGCCAGAAAATACTTCATCACACTTTAGCTTGTATATCAGTCTGGTTGCCATTCAACCCAAGTGATATCTTTCTTCTTAGATGCCTACTAAGTCAACAGTAGCGTTAAACAGGGAGTTTAATTTCTCTAATTGATGCTAAAGACAATTAGAGCAATCACCACCTTGATTGCCACAGACCTGCCCTGCTTGGAAAAGGATTAAAATACATCTCTATTCACCTAAATTTTGTCACTTCACTATTTTTTTTTTAAAAAAGCAAAAACAAAACTCCCAGTGTGATGATATACAGTGCTTTTCACAAAATTAAAGATGCAATAACTTTAAGTGTTTAGAAACACCCATCACTACAGATGCATAAAACTCATGCATAGTTATACATCTTGAGAAAGGAAGAAGACAGAACACTTGGGACTTCCCTGCCACCCAAGAGTCATAGCATCCAAGGTATTCTTTTAGTACTTTAATGATGTCCACTTCAAAATGTTTGGAGACCTGTTTCCAGGGTTATGTGCTTGAATTTAACTCTTATCCTCATTTCTGGTAGAATTCCATTCAACAGTCGGTAATAAGAACCACACTTCCTACAACAGATCAGTTTTGACAGCTAGGTGCAGTCTTAAATTTCCAATTCTTCTGAGTAGAACCTATTTGATTGCCATTCCTTTCTCTGTTTGTTTTTAGTTCCCTTAGTTTTTCTCTTTACTTCTTTTTGGGAAAAACAATGGAAAGGGAAAAAGTCAAAGGTCTATGCATTCTTAAAAAATACATCTGAATGACGACATTTAAAAGCTTTGTGTAACTTGAATGGCTGAAGCAAAATCTTTCACACATTCCCATTTTGGATAGCATCTTAATTTAAACAAGAGCAGGTTGATTCATTAAGAATGTACTCATTTCAAAGGTTTTTCGATAGTGACGGTCACTCTTGTAACCCAGACTGGCTCTTCTATTCCTTCGAACGTTAACGGTGACACCTTGATCTTTTTCAGCATCCGATGCGCAGAAGCTCCTTCTTCTTTTTGGTCCATACGGGCTACTCACTGCGTGCTTTGACTCTTGAGGACCAGCAGATGACAGCCTTTTGGGGACTTTGCAAGGGATCTCAACCCAGGCCAGGCCCTCACCTTCTGCATCTTTCAGACCCCTCATGCTGCGTCTTACTTTTTTTGTTACATTCCTGTTTTCCTCAAAATGGTTTAAGAGTGCAATGTCATCTGCTGTCCAAGAACAAGGTGGCAACCCACCCAGGTTTCCTCCAGGAACACCAGTGCTGTTTCCAGGGCTTTTTGGCTCAGCGCCCTCAATGCTCAGAAAGTCTTCCGTCAATCTTCTGCTGTTTTTTGGGTTCCTTTCAAAGTTCACCCCGTTGCTTTCACTCATTACCTCCGTTGCAAAATCTACGGTGAAAAATGAATTTTCTTTAGCCTTGATATTTTTACTAGGTCCACAGATGTTCAGTAACTCCACCAGCTGCATTTCTGTCCTACTCGACAGACAGTCCCTTCCTACCACCTGTTCATTTCCATTTAAAGAACTCTTCAGTTTTTCAGGAGAGATTTTTTCGGGCACGCATCCAGGAAACCATTGTTTTCTATTCTTCAGAGCAAGTTCTTGAAGCTGCACGAATGAATTAGCTAAGCCACCTTCTTCCTGAGGGCTAGAATGTTGATCATGGCTGTCCACTCCTACAGCATAAGGTAGACTCTTTTTGTCTTCAGCCGTTTCATCAATAAACTTAGCATGCAGATCACTTAAAGAATCGTCTAAAACAAAGTTTCAAATGAACAAATCAGAATCTGTTGTCATCTAATTGTACTAAACTAGATTTAACACAAGGTACTCAACCCCATTGCTTTAAAGACATTTTGTCTTATAATATCCTCCTTCTAGCTATTTTCACCACTAGCTATGAGAGTTTAGCATGCTATATTCTCCTGTTCTTTTACCAAAGTCAGTTCATTGCAATCTGGCCCTTTGTGAAATAGCTTCCTGACTTATGCCTTCCTTGTTTACTTTGCCTCTTTTTGAAATATTTTATTATCCTAGGCAGCAGTTCTGGGTCATTCAGTACTTTACGTTCATTTACTAGTGAATGTAAAGTATATAGAGGGAGTCCTTGACTTATAACCATATGTTTAGCAACCATTCAAAGATACAATGGCACTGAAAAAAGCTGCTTACGCCCAATTCTCACACTTATGATTGTGTCCTTACAGTCATGATTGTGATTGGGATGCTTGGCAACTGGTATGTATTTATGATAGTTGCAGTGGGGTTACACAATCACCATTTGCAACCTTCCCAGACTGGAATGGGACAATTGTTACAGCCAACTCGACACAGCCAACAAGCCATGGGCCAGCTCGCTGTGGGACAATTTAACAATTCTGTTGAATTATTTAAAATAAATACAAAAAATATTTTTATTTTTGCCATTCACATTTCATTCTGTCCCTCCTTTTGCATCCTTTCTTTCATGATTCTATTCCACCATTTCTTTGATATTAGTGTAAGTCCTGTCCCGCAGTGAGTTGGCCACAGCGAATTGTCATAGACCTTTCCCAGACAGCTTCCAATAAACAATGTCAATAGAGGAAGCCAGATCTGCTTATCAACCACATCAAAAAAGAGCAGTAAAATCAGGCTTGGCCACGTGATAGATCTTTTACAACTGCATCACTTAACAATACAGAAGTTCTAATTCTAATTGTGGTGGTAAGCCAAGGTCTACCCGTAATGCATATGGCTAAGCTATTTTTAAATAGACTGGTCAACACATCCTAAGATTTTGTTGGTGGAAACAAATGTAAATCTCCATTACCTATGCATATAATTCATGTTTGTTTGTTTGTTTTTCTTTTCATTGCTAAATGAAATAAATCCGTGATACTTAGGAGAAAGAAGATCCAGCTTGAAAAATACTGTGACAACCCAAACAACATAGATATCACTATTTATCGTATATCTAAACTGTCATCAGTAGTAGTTCTATTGCAATTGCAATGAATTATAACGTCCACCCACATTGGACAGAATTCTAGTTCCCGTCTTTGGCGTTTCATTCTTTTAACTTTGTCTGTGATCTATTCTCACATAGCAACGGAAGGAGCCTTGTTAATCCACTAGTTAAAAAAAGATGAAGAAAGGCAGCCTGTAACTTTACATACCTGAGGTGGAAACATTTAATGTTGGCGTATTTGGATAAGAAAAACAAAAGGATGCATTTTCTGATATTTCTAGGATAGGACTTAAGAGAGGTTTCTTTGATACTCTCTCGCGTGGCCCGTAAAATACTTTCTGCTCCTGTTTCTTCTTTCTTCCCCTCCTCCTTTTCCCTGCCACTTTGGGTTGGACAGCCTGGAAATAAATGGGAAGACACCCCATTAATCCAGTGCTAAAGATTGTCAATGTTTCTAGGCACTTCCTTATGGATTCAGAAAACAAATTTACATATGAAATCATGTCATGAAGTGGCTCGGCTTTTTATCTTGCTTTCTTCTTAACCTTATCACAATAAGGATTAATATAACACACAGTTCAGTAGACTTGAATTGTAGCAAAGGATATAGATAATAACAGAAGATAATAAATATACTGTAGATAACACAGGTAGTTCTCCACTTACAACTATAATTGAGTCTGGCAATTATGATGACCATTTTTATGGTGGTCGTTAAATGGATGTGGCAGTCATAAAGTAAACCCCTTATTTGTTATGCTTACTATTTTTTGCTAAATCGGAAGTAGCTGGCGATTTCTGACAAAAACATTATAAATGGCAGTCAAGTGATTGCAGGGCACTGCAAATGGCCATAAATGTGGGCTGGTTACAGGGTCCCCAAAATGCAATCAAGTGACCATATGGGCAACCCTCCCAATGTCTTTTTTTTTTTAAATTTGATTTATATGCCGCCCTTTTCCGGAGACTCAGGGCGGCTTACAATGCGTTAAGCAATAGCCTTCATCCTTTTGTATATTTATACAAAGTCAGCTTATTGCCCCCACAAACTGGGTCCTCAATTTACCTACCTTAGAAAGGATGGAAGGCTGAGTCAACTTTGAGCCTGGGGAGATTCGAACTTGCAGTAATTGCAGGCAGCTGAATGTTAATAACAGGCTATTAGTTGCTGCACCACCAGGCCCCTAGGTCATAAGTAGCTTGGAGTAGCTCATTGTGACTTTGAATGGTTACTAAGTGATAAGAGTGTATAGATAGAGCTATAGTTGTAGAGCGCTAGTTTGGTCTAGTGCAGAGGTCTTCAAATTTGGCAGCTTTAAGACTTGTGGACTTCAACTCCCAGAATTCTCCAGCCAGCATAGCTGGCTGGAGAATTCTGGGAGCTGAAGTCCACAGGTCTTAAAGCTGCCAAGTTTGAAGACCTCTGGTCTAGCGGTTAAGGCTAGAAACCAGGAGACTGAGAGTCTATGGAGATTCTCAGTCATTCAGATCATGGTTGTCCCAAAGGTGCTTTTTCAAGAGGGAACTGGACTTTCTGCTTTTTTCTTTGACGACGGTTCGCTTCTCATCCAAGAAGCTTCTTCAGCTCTGACCGGATGGTGGGGAATGGAAGGATTTATACTCCTTGCAGACAGCTGGTCATTTGCATTCTTTTAGCGGGTCGTTACGGTCACCTGGAGATTTATCCGTGTGGTTATCTGTTGTAGAAGTTTGTATCCTTTCAACAGGTCCAAGAAGGCTCCACACCAATTTGCACCACTCAGGTGACCCTGATGACACCGATAAACCAACAGATGACCTTAACGACCCGCTAAAAGGATGCAAATGACCAGCTGTCTGCAAGGAGTATAAATCCTTCCATTCCCCACCATCCAGTCAGAGCTGAAGAAGCTTCTGGGATGAGAAGCAAACCGTCTTCAAAGGAAAAAAACAGAAAGTCCAGTTGCCTCTTGAAGAAAAAAAAAACACCTTTGGGACAGGAGACTGAGAGTTCTAGTTCCATCTAAGGCTGGCCAGGTGACCCTCTGCCCAATTCACCTCACAGGTTTGTTGTTGTGGAGAAAACAAGAAGAGGAAGGAATGTGAGGTATGTTTGCTGCCTTGAATTACTTATTAAAATGATAAAGGTGGGATGTAAACAAATAAATCATCAACAAAGTGTTTAACAAATGTATTTTTTTAAAAAAATTCTGACCTAGGACAATGTGTGTAGGCAACCATCATAAATACCACTATGAGAGTCACCTTGAGGCGAGATGGACAGCGAGTAAGTCAAACAAACAAACGACTATAAACTACATATATCTATAATGTCAATTACTTACCGGGTTTTTTGGGCATTTGGTTGAAGTTTTGGCTTTCTGCAATTTGCTGAGCTGATTCTGGGCTTCAGTTTTGATTGCAAGTTTTTTTTCTTCTGCTTGCACTACACACTATTGGGAAATATATGTATTAAAACACAGGGCCTGCTACTGTACGTAAACTATATCTTACATACGGAACTATAAAAACAGGAATGTGCAAAGAAACAGTACCACGCAACTTGGAATTTTCAAAACAGAAGAGATATGCAATAGATTTCCCATTCTCATCTATTGAACATTTGCCAAATGGCCTTAGTGAAAAATAAATAGAGGTAGTCCTAGACTTAGGACAACAATTGAGCCCAAAATTTTTGTTGTTAAGTGAAACATTTCTTAAGTGAGTTTTGCTCCAATTTATAACATTTCTTGCCACAGTTAAGTGAATTGCTGCAGTTGTTAAGTTAGTAACCCGCTTGTTAACCGAATCTGGCTTTTCCACTGACTTTGCTTGTCAGAAGGTCACAAAAGAGGTCACATGACCCCGGGACACTGCAAGCGTCATAAATATGAACCAGTTGCCAAATATCTGAATTTTGATTACGTGACCATGGGGATGTTGCAAAGGTTGTAAGTGTGAAAATCGGTCATAAATCACTTTTTTCAGTGCTGATGTAACTTTGAACGGTCACTAAATGAACTGTTGTAAGTCAAGGACTACCTGTATTTCAAACAGGTATCTGTAAAGAGAATGGAAAGTTCCAGCAAAACTGCAAAACATTTATATCTGCCAATCAACTTATGAGATATTCCTTTTTATTTATACCTTCCTTTTAGCAGAGTTTCGAGTGGTTCTAATCAAAGGAGCCCGATGGTCAGGAGAATTAGGTTTTCTTTCTAAAGATGAACAAAAATTACGTTAGACACCAATTTTTGGCTTTTATTCAAGCAAGATGTATGGTAATTGCTTTATTAGAAGCACATACAACTTATTTTTAAAACCCAAATGCAGTTTGAAATAATGTATTTTTAAATAAGGAAAAAAGAGAATGCAAAAATTACATAGTTGCAATGGCTGGGAAAGATCAGCATAAGAAGATAAGGTTTAACAGATGCCTAAGGCACATATGAGAGGCAGTATGGGGTAATGGTTAAAGCACCAGGCTAGAAACCAGGAAATTGCGAGTTCGACTCCCACTTTCGGCATGCAGCCATTTGGGTGACCTTAGGCCAACACACTTTCTAAGCTCTAGGAAAAAGGCAATGGCAAACCACTTCTGAAATCTTGCCAAGAAAACTGCACAATTTTGTCAGACAGGAGTCAAAAGTGACTCGTAGATGCACACAATCACACATGGCACATACTGTACACACATGGTACAGCACAACACAAAGCAGAGGCTGTTCTGTGAGACAAGTATTGTTGCTAAACTATTTCTACATCAACACCAAAAAGCAGTTTCTAAGTTATTGTGCAGAGGGCAAGTTCCCCGGTAGGCTAATAGAGTTATCTATTTAATCAATCAATTAGCCATTTAAATTGCCAAAGGAATTCAAGGTAGCATCCAATAATAAAAAATAAAATAAAAACACTCTGAGGGGACCTTAGCCTATGCTGTTTAGGGTTTTTTATATATTTATTTTATTGGTTCGATTTATATGCCGCCCTTCTCTGGAGACTCAGGGCAGCTTACAATGCATTAAGCAGTAGCCTTCATACTTTTGTATATATCTGCTTAGTAGGGCTTTCGGCCCCCCTAAGCGGTGGTTTTTTTTTTATATATATATATATATACATATACACACAAAGTCAGCTTATTGTCCCCACAATCCGGGTCCTCATTTTACCTACCTCGAAAGGATGGAAGGCTGAGTCAACCTTGAGCCTGGTGAGATTTGAACTTGCAGTAATTGCAGGCAGCTGGCAGCTAAGTACTACTTTAACAGCACTTAGTCCACTGCGCCACCCAGGCTCCTAAATATTAACACTAATATTTAGAGTCTGGTTCTCTAGCAGACCGATACTAAAATACAAATTGTAAAAAATATAGGAACACATCTTCACCTTCAGGGTCAAAAGATCCAGGACATATCGGTGTGGCCATTTCCCCCGATGATCCTTGAAGATCCTTTAACAAGCAAGCAACATTTCAAGCATTAAGTTCTTGAGAAACCTGATGAAGGTTCTTTAATTGGTTTCAAGGTATTTGTTGAAGATTTGCCAGAGAAAATAAACATATAGTTAATAATTCAACACCAACCTTCAAGCCTTCCGCTACGATTTTGACTGGTGTTTTCTTCAGAACTGAACGAAGGGAATTGGGAAATGAATGGCCTTTTCCCACAGGTGTAACGGGTGGTTTGCTTTCGTCAAAGGTTTCCAAGCTCTGCTTTTCTGAAAACCGAACCTTCTTACCACTGGGTTGAGATGTGTTGCTTCTGCTCAATTCTTTGTCTTCACCTCCACAGTACAACAAAAACCACATTGCAAGCAATTATGACAACACTCACTCAATGATAAGCCAGAAATAACTCCACAGAACATGTGTCCATTGCTAAAATAAGGTTCTCCCTTTCCTTTGCAGCTTATAAGCAATAATGTGCTTAAACATTTGTGATCAGCCTTCATGCTGCATTTAAATTCAACAACTTTTTGGACTCCGGTGACTAGAACTTAGTGGGCAGCTTCCATCAGTGATTCAGTGACTACAGAGTAGTCCTCGACTTAACAACCATCTGTTTAGTGAACTTTTTGTCAACCTGGTTTAGTGAACCTGGCTGGAGCCATCTTGGAAGATTCAGGGTTGCCACACAATGATGGGAGGGTGGGAAATAGTTAGATGGGGTTTTGTAGCCAAAGCAATAAAGTTTTCCTGTGGGAACCAAGGACATTCTGACAGATGGCTGGCGAGAGGAGGAGTGAAGTAACCAAGCAACTGGCCAGCACCTTGATTGGACAGCGGGACCAGTGACTTGGGGGAAAGGGGAAACTTTTATTTTTTAATTAGGTGAAAGCCGCGGGAAATTTCAGAGTCGGTTTTCACAAGTTGTGCCAATATGATGTATCCAATAAACTGTTCTTTGAGGAACTCGCCTGCCTCGGAGTTTTGTTTTCTATAGGTGCATTACTTGGAACGCTGACACTTTTGAAGTTACGACACTGAAAAAAGTGACTTATGACCATTTTCACATGACCGTTGCAGCATCCCCTATGTGATCAAAAATAACAGGGGCTTGGCAACTGACTCATATTTGTGACGGTTGCAGTGTTCCGGGGTCATGTGATTCCCTTTTGCGACCTTCTGACAAGCCAAGTCAATAGGGAAGCCAGATTCACTTAATCACCGTGTTACTAACTTAACAACTGCAGTGACTCACTTAACAAACGTGGCAAGAAAAGTCATAAAATGGGGCAAAATTCACTTAACTGTCTCGCTTAGCAACAGAAATTTTGGGCTCAATTGGGTTATAAGTCAAGGACTACCTGTACACGAACATTTAACTTAACTAATTTGTTGTTATTAAGTGGCGATTTCTAATCAGGCATCGCTGAAGATATTGATAGGAACAACTGCAGATATTGTTCAATATATTTGGAAAGTGGACTGTTTCTAGGAATTGGTGGGATGCGTTAACTTACAAAGATAAGTCAGCATTCAAATCTATTTGTGTACCATTTTCATATTTGTGGCCAATATTACAAAAACACAATGAATGAGACTTGCTATAAAATCAATCATCATCAAAACGGATACTACAATATTGTTGTCTTTGCTTTTACCCAGAAAGAAAACCTACACATCTTTTTGTATTAAAATAAAGCCTTAACATGCAAGTTCATTCTTACCACTCTGACTCTTTGATATGCCCGTACTTGGAGTAGCTACCAAAGATACACGTGTAGATTCCACAGCGTTCGCTGGTGAGACCAGAACGGCCTGAGAACACACAAGTCAAGTTTCTATTCTGACGCATTATTTAGTTTTAATAGATGATCAATGGCCATCTTTGGAGTTTGGGGATGTAGCCATTCAAAACAATGCAGAAAAATTATTGGGAGTGGGGAAATAGAAAGGCTGCTGTGCTACCAATCCATTCGCTGGTTGTTTGGCTTCTAAGATTAAGGCCATAGGAAAATTTAAGAAAAGGAAATTAAAATCTGCTTCATTTCCTACACTTAGATTAGATTAACAGAGTTGGAAGGGACCTTGTAGGTCATCTAGTCCAACCCCCCGCCCAAGCAGGAGACCATACACCATTTCTGACAAATGGCAATCCAATCTCTTCTTGAAAGCCTCCAGTGATGAAGCTCCCACAACTTCCAAAGGCAACTTCTGTTCCACTAGTTGATTCCTCTGTCAGAAAATTTTTCCTTATTTCTAGGTTGAATCTCTCCTGGATCAGCTCACATCCATTATTCCTTGTCTGGCTTTCAGGTGCTTTGGAAAACAGATTGACCCCCTCCTCTCTGTGGCAGCCCCTCAAATATTGGAATGCTACAATCATGTCTCCCCTGGTCCTTCTCTTTCCCAGTTCCTGCAACCGTTCATCGAGTTTTAGTCTCCAATCCCCTAATCATCCTAGTTGTTCTTCTCTTCCATGGAATAACTGAGACTATATCTTTGATAGATTGAAAAGAAACACAGTTGGCAAAGTCATACAATGCTACCTAACTCTATAGAGATATCTATAATTCGTACCTTAGACATAATATTTGTGCCAGACAGAAGGGGTTTCCATGATGGAAATCTGGGACTGTGCATCTGGATATCTACTGATATACCATCTCCGTTCATAGATTTATTATTTAAGTTTTCTTCAAAAGCATTATTCGTATCCTCCTGGGACCATGTCTGGCTCAACGTTGATTGCTCATGCAGTCTTGTGTTTGCTGCATTCAACACAGATGTAAACATTACTAAATAATGCCCATTGTAAAGGACTGAGTTTTTTCAGCTATACAAGTTTCTACAATGCAACTCATCATTCAGTTTCTCTCAGTGCAATATCCTTCACCTCCAAAAAAATAAATAAATCGTAATTTAAGCCAGAAAAAAAAAAACATTTTGGTTAAAATATTCTGTACTTCTTTAAGAAATCTTCTTTGTTCAATAATAAAATGCTTCTTATAACTGAGATTAGATGTGGGTTACTTACAAGTAGAAGGAATATGGACTGCCTTTTCTTCAATTTCTTCAAGGGCTTTAAATGAGGATTGGAAGGCAGCTATTTTGTCTTTCAGCAACGTGTTCCGATGTTGACAAGGGCTGGACTGCTCAAAATACAAGGAAATATCCAAATAGGTATTATTACAGAATAGTTTTTCTTTTCCCCTACTTCCCCATGTTATGGCAAACTTGAGAAATCCCTAAACAAATTTACTTATGTTGAATCATATAGAGGGCTTGCATTATACACAACTAATCCAAATATTTAAGTTTTATTTCAGTAAAGTGTCACATTATTACTTACTCAAAGTCTGCTTTATATACATATACGTCTATGTATGTATTATTTATGATAGATTTTAAATAACTGTTGATTGAATAAGCTACATTTTGCTGGCTTCATGTACAACAGGGGTGCTCAGGTCCATGACCTAGTGCTGAGCTGCAGCCATTCAGAACCAGGCCGCAGAAGTAGAAAAGGTTGGAGACCTCTGATCCGCAACATTAAATTAGGACCCATAATATACAGACCCTTATCTTGATATACATACAGATAAACACATACACACATGTATGTATGTATGTATATATGCATGTGTTTATGTATTTATTTATTTATTTATTTATTTATTTATTTACAGGAGATAGATTTTAAACAATTGTTGGTTGATAAGCTACATTTCGCTGGCTTCATTTACAACATTAAATTGTAAGCCATGGTATACGGATTTCTAGAATTAGATTCATATGCTATCCTAAAGAAAAATTGAACAAACCAAGTTATGGCTTAGTGCAAAACCCAAATCCAGCCAGTAAAACATAAAATGCAGTTAGATACTTCAGGACTTTTGAAATGCCTTTCAGTTCCAGAGCAATAGTCCTGTCAGCACCTACTTGGAAAAGGGAATAGGGGGAAGACCTCCTGCATGGAAGGAAATACACCATCGCCACCCAGTGGCAAACTGAAAGTTTAATAATCCACCAATATCTGAACTTGCCTCTTAAATCAAAACTCCAAAATAGATTCCTGTTAAAGTCAGCAATTGAATCTTCAAAGCATGACCTTCTCATCACATGCTTTTAGTCTATGCTAGATTTCAGGAATGAATCAATACTTCTCTGAAAACACAAGCTTCCAAAACATTTTGTCAAAATAGCCAAACTAATTTTTCCCCCAACTGGATCTGATTCTATCATCCATGTCCAATGTGGATAGAGTTACCTGATCTGGGCTACAAAAATCTATTTCTTTTTCCTTTCCTATCCAGCAGTTATCTGGAGTTTGGCATCCCAGATATTAATCTTTGCTCATTTCGACCTAAAACATTTTTGCGCATCACACTTACTTGTGACAAAGTTTCCTGCACCTTCATTCTCCTTTGCCGAGCAATATATTGGATGAGAGAATCATTTTCTGGAGAACCGCGTGCTCCAATTGTAGACCGTCGTCTTAATTTTTTCAATACATGCTTGAATTCCTCTAAAACAAAGGCAGGCTATAAGAAACACCCAATGACGATAACACAGAAAAAGCCATTCGAAAGCCCACTTTCACTGAGGGAAAACCTTTACTATTCTTCTTCATTTCGGGATAACAGTTAAAATACCCACAACATAATCTTACTAACTTTCCAAATTCAGTCAATCTTATGCTGTGGTTCTCTCTGAATTTAGGTGTTTGTTTGCAGGCATTTCAATAGCTTGCCCTGCCAGTGAGATTAAGATTAACTCTGGACAGACTAAGGCAGAATTTCAACTGGTCAACTATTAGCATTTTAGATCAAGTCAAATCTTAAATTAAGCCAAACCGCTAGAATCTAGACAGTTAGTGGAAGCTTGGTACCGTGTTTTCCCGAAAATAAGACCCTGTCTTATATTTTTTTAAACCCTGAAATAAGCGCTTGGGTTTATTTTCGGGGAGGTCTTATTGTGGAGCAAGATTGGGCTCCTCTTGCCGTCTTATCTGATTTCCAGCTCTGCATTTAAATATTTTCAGGGAGGGCTTATTTTTTTTGGGGGGGGGAGGCTTATTTTAGCGCATGCACTCAAAAGACCGATTGGCCTTAGTATCAGGGGATGTCTTATTTTCAGGGAAACAGGGTATACAGACAGATCAAAACAGTAGACACATAGAGATAAACCACATTCACACGCCATTCAAAAGGGACGGTTAAAACTCCTAGAAAGGAAACAAAAAAGCTAGACAACATCCCCACTCCTCCAGAATCTGATTAGGGATCAGCACCAGACAATCAAGCAGAAAACCATCCTCTAATCAAGGAGCTACAAGGAAAGAAACTGCATCCTCACTGGCAGGGAAAACTATTGAATATAAAAAAGCAGCAAATCCCACACTCACTCGCCCTGTTGACATAACCCAGTTGGGTAGTAAAACATCTGCAAGCAAGCAAGCAAGCTCAGAGAGCACAAAGGACCCCACAGTTCATCCCTGAAGTAGAGATTCTTTTCTATTGGAATCCTAATTCTGCTGCGTAGCAGAGGTAAGTTATGAATATACTATTCTTCAGAATGCTAGCTGCTTGATGGTATTTTCCCAACCATCCCTGATGTTCATAATCCTTACCTTTATTCTGGCTTGTAGAAAACTCTGGGTTAATTTTATAACCAACTGCCGTACTGTCAGACAAGCCTCTGTACGGTGTAACTTGGTTACTTGCAATTTCAACATTTGTATTCTCTTCTGATTTTCTCCTGGGAGTTGTTAAATGATCTGTATCATTCATGTCGATAGGGTGATTGTTTATCAGGGTGCTTCCCAAACTCTCAGGCACGGCAGTGCTTGTACACAAGGTTGCTGCTGGGGCATCTGATGAGCCACTTGTGAAGAGAGAGTCCATCTTCTTCATGCTATTGATTGGGTTTCCATGCCCCAAATACAAGTTACGTTGAGTATTGGAATACTCGAAAAGTATCTTTTTAGTATTCTGATTCTCCATTGGGAATGTCTTTGCTGTTGCCAACTCATTGGTGATATTGCTGCTTTCTTGACAAATAGTTTGGTCTTCCGACTGGGACTTTTAAGCAATATTGTACTACAGAAGTTTGGATATCTTTCTTTTGAAAGAAAGGGATAATGTTAGTCATTTGCCTGGTTACCTAGATAGCACATGATCTGCTCCATGATTAATAGATTTCAGGCTTCTCAGGCTTCAGAAGTCAAAGTTCAACAAGGCATAGAACAAGCACAATTCCCCTCCTTTCCTTTTACTCTCCAGAAAACCTCCCCAGGGAGGGTCAAAGTTTACAATACTCCCCTTCCTTCTATGGATCAAGATCCCTTTTGCATGACAATTGTCTTGTCCGCTGTTTCTGTCTCCCAAACCACACTGATGGGCTATCTGCTAAAATAAAGCCAGGTCATGACACACACTTGAAAGTAAGTCAGGAAGACATTAATTGTGGAGTCTGTCTGGCTTATCCACAGGAAATATGCATGTGTAAAGCTTGTAACAATTCTGGGTAGTTAGAAAGCTGATAAAAGTAACAAGTTAGGCAACTTGCAGACCTCAGCTAAAAGTTAGGAATAGAGATGGCCTGCAGCAAATAAAAGGTGTATTGTTAGATAGCTCCTGGAGCATTCATTAGCCAAGGTTTAGGAACAGGGACAGCTAGAGACCAATAGAACAAATTGTAGAATTATTACTAGAATGTTTATTAGATATTTCTTATTATCCCAGTGATGGGATTCAGCCAGTTCGCACTTATTCGGGAAAACCTAAGCAGTTCGGAGAACCAGTTGTTGGAAGAAATCTTATTTTGTTTTTTTCCCACTTCACAGGGCTAATCCTGTAAGGAAGGCAGGAAGGAAACATTCTGGTGTTATTTCTAGCCTAATCTTTATTGCCTTGCTTACAGAAACTGCCTCTCTGGTTAATCCTTATTACATTGTAACAGCTAACACGAAGCGCCCATCAACGTGACGTTGAGTTGGCCATGTCTACATGGTCACATGACCAAGCCATGCCTACCCAGCTGGCCATTAGGGCAGAGAACTGGTTGTTAAATTATTTGAATCCCTCCACTATATTATCCCGCCTTCTTTAGTGAAAATGTATAAAGCTTTCGTAATCCTTTGTTCTTGGCTCTCTTGGCATTTTGGCCAGGAGCCCTTTTCCTTGGGGGTATCCCAATAGAAAGCAATCAAAACCTGCACCTCGTGTCTGGCGTCCTTCTTTTATATATATATATATATTAATTTTCCATTTTTCCAATTTACATAACAATGAGCATTTTTTAACATTACTGTGTCATGTGTCTCTTACAGTTATCTACATTTATTTCTATACATTTTTGTTTCTCTGTTCTAACCACTTATCCCAAATCTCGTAAAATTCTGTTTCTTCCTTGCCTTTTATTTCTAATGTGAGTTTATACATCTCGGCACATTCTAATATCTTATGGATAATCCTCTTGTTGGCTGGTATATTTTCAAGTTTCCAACACTGGGCATAAACAATTCGTGCTGCTGTTACTCTATGTAAAATGAGATGTTGGAGTTGCTTCTTTATCTTTTGATTAATTACTCCTAATCAAAAATAATTCAGGTTTAAATTCAATTTGTTCTCCTGTTATGCCCTGTAACCATCTCCTTATCTGTTCCCAATATGTCTTTGCTTTGGGGCATTGCCACCACATGTGATAGAATGTGTCTGGCATCCTTCATTGGCCTCGGCACCTGGCTCAGATCCGAATCGATGACGACAACATCTGTCTCCGTCTGGCCCACACGAGGTCATTTGGAAATCAGAAACCAAGCGTAAAATAAGTGCAACTGCCATGCCCCGCAGTACAACTTGCATTGTATTTTATTTTGCTGGCGACTTTTATTTTTTTTTTTCCAATTTATGTATGTGCGTGCATGCCTACGCACCTTCACAGCCCTGTTGGATGGGGCTTTCCACAACAAGTCCCAGTTTCTCATGTCCCGTCCCCTGAGAAAATTAACGGCCCACCCTATCTCAGAAGCATTGCAAACTCTGGACCAAGAAGGTGTCTAAAACCTCTGTATCTGGCCACACACTCCCTCTTGCACATCTGCATACCAACATGAAATGTGCATTCCCAAAGAAGGGAAGGTGCTTTGCTTTCTCCTTCTTAGCTTGGCATATACAAGGAATGCCCTTAGACTGACTTGTTTTCTAAGCTTGGCCCCTTTAAAATGGGTGGACTTCAATTCCCAGAATTCCCCAGCCAGCTTTGCTGGCTGGGGAATTCTGGGAGTTGAAGTCCACCCATCTTAAAGCGGCCAAGCTTGGAAACCAGTAAGTCTAGAGCTTCTCTATCATAAATTTAATCCGTCGAAGCTTTCAGGGCTGCTGTTGGCCTTACCGTAAGTATGCAAAAGGATGCGCCCTCGGTGCGCTAAAACAACACGATCCGACGACCTCGGCGCTAACCAACTGCCGCCGGCGGGCCTCCTCTCGCGCCCTTCATTCAAAAGCGTTTTCTCACCGCTTGCCAGAGCCGTGTATCCCTCCGCCGCAAGGAGGAGGAGGATGAGGAGGTGCCTTCTTTCTCCACCCAAACGGAGTCCGAGAGACGGTCCACCGGCCTCAGATAGAGAAACCACTGGGGATGCCTGCCCTCTCCTCCGCCGCTGAAGGAGACAAATCAAGCAGGCCAGTCGCGGACTATTTTTTCTCCTCCCCTTGGAAGAAATCCCGGCCCGGCGGATGGGTTTTGTTCGTTCAGCAACGATGAAAGAACGGTTGGTTGGAGCATCACGTGATACCAGTCTGGCCAATGAGGAGCGAAGCTCGCCTTTCAGAGAAGAAGAGGAGGAGGAAAAAGACGAGGAGTCTGCCCCGCTCTTCTCCGTAAGCCCCGCCCTTTCTGCCTCCTGAAAAAGCCAATCGCACGGACGGACCCGCCTCCCCAGGCTAAAAGTCCCGCCCCAACCTCATTTTCCTTTGAATCCGATTGGGTAGAGGGGAAAAACAAGCAGGGTGGCGGATTGGTGGGTGGGCCTGTTGGTTAAGGACGCCACTCTTCCGGGTTTGTAGCCAGGCTGGTAACAGCAACTCCGGAGGGAGGACATGAAGAGAGTCACCCTGTTTGTTAATGGCAGCCCCAGAAATGGGAAGGTAAGCCGGCCGGATGGGGGCAGCGGGGAAGGAAGCCCCTTTTTGCAACTGGCCCTGGGTGCATTACAGTAACAGAGTTAGAAGGGACCTTAGAGGTCATCTAGTCCAACCCCCTCTCTGCTCACTCACTAGGGATTCGAACCGGCGAACTGCCGACCTTTCTGATCGACAAGCTCAGTGTCTTAGCCCACTGAGCCACCTAGCATCAGGGAGACATTAGGAGGTCTCTAGTGCAATAGAGTCTCTATTATAGTCTCCAATAGGGAAAAAAGCCGGGTAGGGAAGCTGCTGAAGCTGCAGATGGAAGTTTGGGGGGGGGGGGGGTTTCTTCTCTCCTGGGAATCCTAGGCAGCAATTCCCATTGGATTTGATGAGAGTGAAAAATGCTCAGATGGATGGAAGAGAGGTCCAAGCTTGGCAACTTTTAAGACTTGTGGACTTCAACTCCCAGAATTCCCCAGCCAGCTGGCTGGGGAATTCTGGGAGTTGAAGTCCACAAGTCTTAAAAGTTGCCAAAGGCGGACTCTCTTTGGAGTAGTGCTTTCCAGCACTGAGCTGGAAAAGGCTCAGACAGGCTTGCAACCAACCAAGGTCTACTTTTAGCTTCCTTTGGAATTCTTCTCCCCCAGAAATTTTGGAGCTACTTCCTCCAGGGTTGCCTGGAATTCCACCCCACCCTTCTCTGAGCTGGCCACCTTCCCAGAAAGGGGGATGAGGAAGTCTCTCTTTGCAAGAAGAGAAACCTAGGTGGTGGTTTTTTGGGGAGTGGGGGTGGGGGAGGTGGAGGTGACTGGCTTCGCTTTTTTTGTTTGTTTGTTTTTGGTTCTAAACTTTATGATCTTGACTACAGCCCTAGGATTTCCTGGTGGTCTCCTATCCCCCCAAGGATTTTTTTAAAAAAATTGATTTATATGCCGCTCTTCTCCAGAGACTCAGGGCAGCGTTAAGCAATAGCGTTCATACTTTTGTATATTTATACAAAGTCAGCTTATTGCCCCCACAAACTGGGTCCTCAATTTACCTACCTTAGACAGGGTGGAAGGCTGAGTCAACCTTGAGCCTGGTGAGATTTGAACTTACAGTAATTGCAGACAGCTGGTGTTAATCACAATACTTTTAGTCTGCTGAGCCACCAGGCTTGGTTTAACCAGCTCTCATCCTGTTTGGAAATTGGGATTAATCAGATGAGGGCAGCCACCTGATTTGGCACTCCCATTCCTGGTTTCACTCCTATGAAGAGTGACGAAATGTGTTGTTCAACAGATCTGGAAGACATGAGAATATGAAAATAGAGGCATTGGCTGTATATTGGCTAGTGCTGGGGTCAGCAACCTACGGCTCCAGAGCCACATGTGGCTCTTTTGGCCCTCTGCTGTGGCTCCCTGTCAGGTGATCCCAACACTGGCTGGCCCCACCTCTCGCCTTCCCTTCCCAGTTACTCCTCTCCTGGTCTGAGAAGGTAAGGGCAACGGTGGGAGATGGAGAAGCGGCCAGGGCAGAGACAGAGAGATACAGAGAGAAAGGGAGAGGCGGGAGAGAGGGAGAGAGGGGAGAAATGTCAAAAGGATTTGGTGGTTCCCTGTGTTTTTTAACAACTGGTTCTGTGCCCTAATGACTGACTGGGTAGCCGTGGCTAGGCGGGTGTCATGTGACTGGTGGAAGTGAGTGACATCGAGTTGGCCACGCCCACTCAGGTTTTGTGGGTCCTGGTGTTTTCTTTTCTGTGGAAAATGGGCCCAAATGGCTCTTTGAGTGTTTAAGGTTGCAGACTCCTGGACTAGCATATCTGACCTGCAAAAATCTGAAAGAGCACCAGAAGGAAAGAAAACTCTTTGCAAGCCATCAAATTCCTGTCCTCACCTTTTTCAGACCAGCTGTGTATAGTGTTCTTAGTATGTTTCATTGCAATTTGATGTTTAGCCCACAATAAAGTAATTACTACTTATCCTATTCCTTTTCTGGTGATTGCATTATATTTCACTCAGCGATGACCTTCAAATTAGAAATAAGTATTCAAAGCATTTTTGATGCACGGCGCTGTAGAACATCCCGTTACACGGAATCCACAAAATAAATGGTTGCTTTGATAAAAAATGCAAACCATCAGAACTGTGATGTACAATAGTATCTACTTTTTGATTGAAACCGCTTTCTTCCCCCAAAGGTGCTATTAACTGATGCTGATGGTTAACAATTTAATTTAAATGTTGCTCTTCTACCTAGTGGGTAGTCAGTAATTTAAAACCAGTAATAACTGGCAAAAGGAAGAAAGTTTGCATTCACACAACACTCTTAACCTGTTAATGCATTTTTCTGCATTTTTCACAATGCATAAATTAAATGGACTGGTGCATGCAAATCACAGAGCCACAGAAATCCTAGCTTAAGCATCATGTTTTGTGCAGATACAGCCACTATATCTTCTTATTCTCCTAATTAGGAATATTTTGTACCCTTAGCCAGAGTTGAGCTATACTCAGAGTTGAGTTGTCAATACAGCAGGCTTAGTTCCTTCCCTTGTTTGCCTACCCTCATTCCCTAAGTGCTGCTGGATTAAATGTACAGGATTATAAAGATTGCACTGAATTATAGATTTAATTAATAGAGGATCGTGATTTAGGAGAAGGGAACAGGAGGAATTGCAGTCAGATGACGGACAAATTGGCCTAAGATTCATTTATTTAGGACAATTTTCTAACAGCAAATTCCAGATTAGCCTATTACGGTATGTTTTAGAACTGTGTATGAAATTAGCCAGTGACTTGGCTGGTTGTGTGCCAGTAAAATTCCCTTTCACATTAATGAAAATGCAAGCTTTGCATCACTTTTTCCTGGACCAAGGAACAGGCATAAATTAATGAATGTGGTGCACTTATAAATCTGTTTGGAGATATGCTGTTTGCTCAGGACTTAGTCTTTAAAAGATCTGCATCAGCACCCAGCTGTACAAATAACCTGTGTATATTTATTTTCATAAAATGGAGCTAGGCTTCCTCCCAAAATATTTTTTCTTCTTCCGCACTGTTTTTAAGGAGAAGAATGCAGTTTCATATTCAAACAATATTGTGTTGCTTTCCTTCATCTTCCCAGTGCAGTGAAAAATTCCAAAAGTCTAGCTCATACCAAAATAGATTTTTTTTCTTTTCCAAAATAGCTACATCATTGTGCAATATTTGTGTTCATTTACCAATGTATAGTTCGGGCCATACATGGAATACGTTTTAGCTTTATTCTAGCAGCAATCTCTCTGATCAGATTCCTTGAGAGTATGGTTGGGTTCTCACATCACAGGATGTTGTGGATAGATTTTGGCTTAGCACGATGTGTGAACTCAGTTATTATCTTTAGTCATACTTGTCCAGCGACTTATTCAATCAACTGTTTGCGTGCCTGCAGTAGAATAGAATAGAATATAGTAGAGTAGAATTGAGAAGAGAAGAGAAGAGGAGAGAGAGGAGGAGGAATAGAATAGAATAGAATAGAGTAGAATAGAATAGAATATAGTAGAGTAGAATTTAGAATAGAAGAGGAGAGGAGAGGAAGAG
The DNA here is from genome assembly GCA_022577455.1 of Arizona elegans. NCBI lineage: Eukaryota > Metazoa > Chordata > Lepidosauria > Squamata > Colubridae > Arizona > Arizona elegans. Next base: position 2,617,520 of record JAKOOJ010000013.1, on the reverse strand, counting down.
GAGGAATAGAATAGAATATAGTAGAGTAGAATTTAGAAGAGAAGAGGAGAGAGAGGAGGAGGAGGAATAGAATAGAATAGAATATAGTAGAGTAGAGTAGAATTTAGAAGAGAAAAGAAGAGGAGAGAGAGGAGGAGGAGGAATAGAATAGAGTAGAGTAGAGTAGAGTAGAATTTAGAAGAGAAGAGAAGAGAAGAGGAGAGAGAGGAGGAGGAGGAATAGAATAGAATAGAATAGAATAGAATAGAATAGAATAGAATTTAGAAGAGAAGAGAAGAGGAGAGAGAGGAGGAGGAGGAATAGAATAGAATAGAATAGAATATAGTAGAGTAGAATTTAGAAAGGAAGAGGAGGAATAGAATAGAATAGAATATAGTAGAGTAGAGTAGAATTTAGAATAGGAGAGGAGAGAGGAGAGGAAGAGGATGAATAGAATAGAATAGAATATAGTAGAGTAGAATTTAGAATAGAATAGAATAGAATAGAATATAGTAGAGTAGAGTAGAATTTAGAATAGGAAAGGAGAGGGGAGAGGAAGAGGAGGAATAGAATAGAATAGAATAGAATAGAATAGAATAGAATAGAATAGAATAGAATTTTATTGGCCAAGTGATTGGACATACAAGGAATTTGTCTTGGTGCATGTGTTCTCAGTGTACATAAAAGAAAAGATACACTCATCAGGAATCCTAAGGTACAACACTTAATGATAGTCATAAGGTACAAATAAGCAATCAAATCATATTAGGAAACAGTCTATAAATCGTAAGGATACAAGCAAAATAGTTACAGTCATACAGTCATAAGTAGGAGATGGGTGATGGGAACGATGAGAAGATTAATAGTAGTGCAGACTTAGTGAATAGTTTGACCGTGTTGAGGGAATTATTTGTTTAGCAGAGTGATGGCATTCGGGAAAAACCTGTCCTTGTGTCTAGTTGTTCTGGTGTGCAGTGCTCTATAGCGTCGTTTTAAGGGTAGGAGTTGAAACAGTTTATGTCCAGGATGTGAGGGGTCTGTAGATATTTTCACAGCCCTCTTTTTGATTCGGTATCTTTCTTTCTTTTACAATTCTATGGTTAATGTAATGTATTAATGCTGTGGCTGTTTCAGTAAATTATAATCGCCACAAATTGTAGGATCTGATCTAGGACAGTCACTGGGACCAGAAGTTTAATCTTCCGAGCTTTCGATGCTGGAGCCCATCTTCAGGAAATTTCTCTCTAGCAAAGTGTGTGTTTTGGGCTATTCTTTGTGTGGTATTTATATAATGCCTGGTTGGGTGTGGTTTTTTAGTTGTTGATTGGGCTGCTGTTTGTTGGCTGTTGTTTCCTTGTGCCCAAGGAAATAACAGCCAACAGCTTAAAAGCCAGCCATCAATACCCCATCAACTAAAAAGCCACACACAACCAGGCACCGTATAAATATCACACACAGAACATCACACACTCTGCTAGAGAGAATCTCCCTGAAGATGGGCTTCAACATGAGTCTGAAAGCTCAGAATACTAATCCTCTGGTCCTGGTGACCGAACCAAACTGAATCCTACAACATTAATCCTGAGACACATCCATTTGCCTTCAGTCCCAACAAATTGTTGTCATCTTGATCCCTAGCCTTTTCATTCTTCCTGTGCCAAATACTGGTATTCTTTTGGCTTCAGTTGGTTGGGTAAAGTACATGGTCGAATTTCCCCAAGATGCTAAATCATAACTCCCTGATTAACAAGCCATAATGATTGAGATCACATGTAAACATCCATCCATCCATCCAACCAACCAACCAAACTCTATTACAGGTCAGCAGAGTATACAAGACTCTGTCCTAGGAACTCTTGAGTTGTCACTGGAGTGTAAGTAATCCGTAAGATTTACTTCTTTGCTGTCATAATCTAATAATAAGTCAACAAGCAGGAATGAGAAAAGCAATATTGTATGGAGCAGGGGTTTCCAACCAGAGTGGATAAAAAACAATGATTTAAAAAAAAAATCAAAAAAATCAGACTTTTTTTATTTAAATTGGATTTTTTTTTTATTTAAATCGGATTTTTTTTATTTAAATTGGATTTTTTTTATTTTTATCGAATTTATTTTAATAAAAAACTTTTGGGGTAAAAATCTATCGTAAGATAGTTTTCTATTTAAGATAAATAGTTATCTTAATAATTAATTTAGTTTATTCAGCATGAAATGGAGCTTAGTTATGTAGCAGGAGGCTGTATATTCTGCAACACTGGGACTATCGGTGAGTCAACAGTGGGTCAAAGGAGTAGCAGAGATGACAGTTGCTCTTTAAAAATTATGATTTAAATCGAGTTGATTTAAATCAAGCCTTTTTACTAGTGATTTAAATCATGATTTAAATCGTGATTTAAATCAACTTGATTTAAATCAAATCCACCCTGTTTCCAACCATGGCAACTTTAAGCAAAGCTGGCTGAGGAACTCTGGGAATTGAAGTCCACAAGTTTTAAAGACGCGAAGGTTGGAGACCCCTGGTATGGAGGGTTAAGATCTGAACGCAAAACAGAATTTGTCTTTATTATTTCCAGTGTTTTGTTTTTACAGTGTTTTTTCCCACAAATTCTTTTTCTGATGTTGTGCATCAAGGACTAATTATTTGAAAAGAGCTGTCCGTTGTCTAAATTTCATTCCTTCCATCAGAGGTGGTATTCAGCAGGTTCTGACCAGTTCTGGAGAACCGGTAGCGGAAATTTTGAGTAGTTTGGAGGACCGGTAGTAAAAATTCTGTCTGGCCCGCCCCCTTCTATTCTCTGCTTCCCAAGTCCCAGATGATTGGGAGGAAACGGGGATTTTGCAGTAACCTTCCCCTGGATTGGGGAGGGAATGGAGATTTTACAGTATCCTTCCCCTGCCACACCCACCAAGCCACACCCACCAAGCCACATTCACAGAACCGATAGTAAAAACATTTGAAACCCACCACCGCCTTCCACTCACTCTCTTATGATTCAGAGTGTAATAAATGAAGCAGAGTTTAGGATTTGAATGTGACTCTTCTAAGCTGTGACAGTCACAACAACCTTCTGCCCTGCTTATGGCTGTGGCAAAAGTTTATAAAGAGAGCCTGCGAAAGCTAAAACAAAGATTTAGGAAAATCTTTCCTAGTTTTTCTTTGAAATATCCTGGATTGTAATCACCATCATACAGGTAGTCCTTGACTTACAACCATTTTTATTGACCGTTCGAAATTATGATAGCACTGAATGAAAAAAGTGATAGATTCTATTTATGATTCTATTTATGACCGCCATGTCATCTGAATGGAGACATATTCAAAATTTGGGCTCCTGGCAGCTGACATGTATTTACCACAGTTGAAGCATCTCAGGGTCACGCGATCACCATTTGTGACCATTTTAGCTGGTTTCTGACAGGCAAAGTCAGTGAGGGAAGCGGGATTCGCCTCATGACATGATTCACTTAAGAATTGCAGTGATTTGCTTATCAATCATAGCAAAAAAAAGTTTTAAAATTTTTTTATTTTATTTTTTATTTTATATTAAATTTATATACCGCCCTTCTCCCTGAGGACTCAGGGCAGTGTACAACCAGATAAAAACATAGACTATAAACATTAAAATACTATTAAAAAGATATATAAATTTGGCCCCGTAATTAAAAAACAATGACAAACCGATTAAAAACATTTAAAAGTGTTAAGCCAGCCCGGCTTGCTGAAAAAAGAAAGTTTTAAGGGCACGGCGGAAGGCACTGAGGTCTTGGATTCTCCTTATCTCTGGGGGCAATTGGTTCCAGAGGTTAGGTGCCCCCACAGAGAAGGCCCTCCCCCTGGGGGTCACCAGCCTACATTGTTTGGCTGATGGCATCCGAGGAGGCCCTCTCTGTGGGAGCGCACAAGTCGATGGGAGGCCGTCAGTAGCAGCAGGCGGTCTCGAAGATATCTAGGTCCTATGCCATGGAGCACTTTAAAGGTGATAAGCAACACCTTGAAGCACTTACGCATTTAACAATGGCCTTTGGAATTTCTGGCCCTAATTCTGGTCGTAAACCGAGAACGTCCGGTATCTTGTAGCACAGAAGTTGATTTTCCTGGTTTTGGAAGTTGAGCTTAAATTCAATAAATCAGCCGGTGAAGGTTGCTGATAGCAACAGATTAACAGAGTTGGAAGGGACCTTGTAGGTCATCTAGTCCAACCCCCTGCCCAAGCAGGAGACCGTACGCCATTTCTGAGAGATGGCAGTCCAGTCTCTTCTTGAAAGCCTTCAGTAATGAAGCCCCCACAACTTCTGAAGGCAACTTTTGTTCCATTGGTTGATTGCTCTCACTGTCAGAAAATATCTCTTTATTTCCAAGTTAAATATCTCCTTGTTCAGTTTCCATCCATTATTCTTTGTCTGGCCTTCAGGTGCTTTGGAAAATAGCTTGACCCCTTCCTTTCTGTGGCAGCCCCTCAAATATTTGAAGATTGCTATCATGTCCCCCCTGGTCCTTCTCTTCACTAGACTAGCCATGCCCTGTTCCTGTAACCGTTCATTGTATGTTTTAGCCTCCAGTCCCCTAATCATCCTGGTTGCTCTTCTCTGCACTCTTTCTAGCGTCTCCACATCTTTTTTATAGTGTGGTGACCAATCACATGTTTAGTGCCTCACGTGAATTAGGTAATTGTGTGAAAACGTATTAAATTGCAATGTCTTAAAATACAAGACTTCCATCATTTTTTTTTAAAAAAAGTTTAGCAGTAAGTTTCATTCCATAAAATATATTTTTTAAAAAAAGCTTGGGGGGGTTAGGTTATTTGTAGCTCTTTTTTCCCCTCAAGGAATATTTCAATTCAGATATGCTTTACACCAGCTAAAGAGAAACAGCATCCTGTTTGTCATTGACATAATGCACAGCTCGAGCCCTGATCGATTTTTAGGACAGGCGAGGAACTTCTGGAGAACTTTGCCACTTGAAATTTCCCAGATATTCCTCTCGGTTGACGTTTGCTCATTTTGATGGAGTGTGGACCCTGGAGGGCTGGCTAGGAAATGACGTTTGGACCGATCAGAAGTTTTTCTGACTGCTGTTTCTGCTCACTCTAACAACAGGTGGCAGGGCTGTGATTGGGAACAGGTATGGAAACTCTGGATTATAAACAGCGGATGACTGGGGATTTTGTTTTTTAATTTCGTGCATCAGATCAGCCAGCACCTGTGGAACCCTGTTGCTTTGGGTTTATGAAGTGACTGGCGTTTTAAAATGATGGTCTTTGACATACGAATCTGTGCTTTACCTTGTTGGGAATGGAAAACAAATGACAGGCACAGGATGTGGTTTCCCATCTGTGGTTGAGAGACGCACAAAATAAAACAGGAGCAATCCTCCATCTGCCGCGGTAGACTTCGTTGCCTTCTAGCATACACCGAAGTTATAAACATCAGTATTGGAGGACATAAAAGTTTAAGAAAAAAAGAGAAGAGAAAATTATCTCCAGTGATAAAGCTGGAGAATTTTATAGGAAGTGATTCAATTTCCACCATCCCTTCATCTAATATTGATGTGGCCTCTTAACAGTTTTGAAATCATTTTGTCTTCTGATTGCTTAGTGGCCCAGCTTCCTTCAATTAATAATGGGACTGTTCTGAAATCATTTGTAACTCAGAAGTGTTGAGGGTAAAACTGCCCTCTGCAAAGTGGTGCAACGGACCAGACAGTGAATAGATACGTTGCTTAGCAAAACGCACAGATACTCACAAACTCTGAACGTTTAAAGAAAAATAAACAGTCTTTACTTGTAGTAAAAAAACAAACAAACTTGGCTTCTCAAAACAAAGATATTCTTCAAATAATCACGGTTCAACACAAAAACATAGTTTACTTACAATTCCAGTTCTCTTCAGTAACACAGACACAGTTCCTTTCAGCAGTTCAACCTTCTAATAGCAGGAACAGAAGTGAATGAACTTCCTGCCTTCTTTTATGTCTGCTTAGCACAGCCAATTAGTCATCTTGTAGCAGTTAAAGTTACAGAACATAGTTTTCTATATATTACCTACCCAACCGTAGGATAAGCATCCAACAAGAAGAATCTTCCCAATTTGAAAATACTTCCACTGGTTGCTTTTATCAACTGCACAACATATTTAATATGTACAATACTCTACTTTTTATAGCAATAGCACTTAGACTTATATACTGCTTCACACTGCTTTACAGCCCTCTCTAAGCGGTTTTACAGAGTCAGCCTCTTGCCCCCAACAGTCTGGATCCTCATTTTACTGACCTCGGAAGGATGGAAGGCTGAGTTGACCTTTTTGTTTTTGTTTTTGTAAACAAGTTTTGTTAAAATTTTTCTTTCATTATACATATTTTGTGAACAGAATGTTGACCGGGTCACATCTTATACATCGCTTTTTCCATATTCATCTCTTTTATATAAGTCTTTATCACAAACCTATCATTTTTCACCGTGTCTTGTTATTTCATCTCTCCCCCCACACCCCCGAAATTTTTTTTTTTTTACATATTTCCAATTTTGGCCATAATATTCTTTCCATATTTCTTTATTTTATCTTAATCTCTTCTTAATACATAATACATCAACCGTATCACTATCCATCCTTTAACTCCTAATTTCTTACAATAACATCAATTAATTGTCTTGTTTCTCCATTTGCTAAGTATATTTCTCAAAATTCCCCATTTTTCAACTATACACAATATATGTCATCATGTTCAATTCTTACAGTAAAACATTTAAATTTAACGTAATTAGCTATCCACATCTTATCTTACTCTGTTCTTAATACATAATACATAAACAATATAATTATCCTCCCTTGATTCCTAATTTCTTACAATAGCATCAATTAATTATCTTATTTCTTCATTTACAGCATATATTTTTGAAAATCCCCATCCCACTTTTTAACATTTCAATTTTAATTTAGCTTGTCTTCATAATTAAACCCAATTACCATTTCATATTTCACCTGCTATTCTGTTTTACTATAAGCAATATACATAATCATATTGACTTCTTACATTAAAATCGTTTAACTTAATTGACTTCCACAATTAATAATATTAATACAATTTCCTTAAATCTTTCTCCTTTCCACTATTCTTCCCCTCTTTAACCATTTTCTCTTGGTCTCTCCAAAATTCCACTTCTTAGTAATTTCCTTCTTTTATCCCGTTCTTTTAACTTCTCCTTCTCCTTTTTTTATTTTTATATTTATTATGTCTTTTCTCCTGAATCCTTTTTCTCACTTTTAAATATATTACTCGAGTAATTCTCCCCAAGTTTTCTCCTACTCTTTCTACTTTTTCCTTCTTTTCCCTTTGTTTGATTCTTTTTGGGGGAATATTCCCCCCTATCCACTCTTTTTTTGCCACTGTTAATCCCAGTGAAATCATTTAATTGCTTTTTGCTTTCAATTCCTTTTCTTTCAGTATTATTTTCTTGCTCCTCACTTATACTCTCTTTTTCCTGCTCTGTAAGTTCCAGCAAAATTTCTAACTTTTTATTACCCTTTAGTGATTCACACATATTTTTAAACATCTCAATTCTTCACACATCCAAGATGTCAATTGGATGTGTGAATTGACAATAGTGACTCCATATTGTCAATTAAAAAAATTAACAGTTTTACTTTATATTTAATTGAAATTCTAAAGTCCATATAGTTTCTTTTTAATTCCAAATGGTATTCAATTCAAATATTTATACAGTCCACTCCAAATTAAAGCTTTATTATTTTCCACAATTGTTGAGAGTCGAAACCAAGCAGTTCAGAAAAATAGATACTCCTTAAAAGTTCTCACAGTTTCCAGATTAAATCACAGTCACAGCTGGGTTTTTTTCTTGTCTTCCCACCAATATTGCAGTACTCACTTTCCACCAGCAGATGTCTCTTTCAAATCCACAATATTCTCAGAGCAACTAAGTATCCAAGCTGTCAAAAATATTTTAAATCCACATAAAGAGTTCTTTTCCTCGGATTTCTTTTTCTTTTGTTGTTTCTCCAAATTGAATTTTAAATCAAGATAAACAAATTTCTTTTTTGGGCTTTAGTATTTTAACTTTCTCTTTGTTCTTTTCCTTCAGATCTCAAAACTATCAAAAATATTTTAATCCACCTAAAAAGTACCTTCCCTCAGGTTTCTTTTTCTTTTATTATTTTTAATTTCTTCAAATCCAATTTTAAATCCAGTTGTAAAATTTTCTTTCTTAGGCTTTAGTATTTTAACCTCCTCTTTGTTCTTTTCCCTCCATTAACTTTCCCAAGTGCCAATTAGCCGCTCATTTCCGCTCTGGGACACCTTTTAAAGTTTTTAAAAGTTTTCTTTTTTACCTGGGAGTTGGTCAATCACTCACCTGGTACCAGCACTCCTTTCAGACACCACACCTGCACAAACAACTTAGTCCGGTTGCCCCAGTTTCAAAGCGGTCATTTTTCAATGGCCACCGCCACCGCCAGTTCGAAGAACAGCGTCCGACCTTTCGAGGAATTTGCCTGTTCCTCTTGGTTGTCCAAGGCACCTCTCCTTCTTCACTGTCCGTACAGGATGGTTCCAGTCCAAACACACCCCTACACCCCGACAGCAGTTTGTCCGGCTGGATTTTTGAGGGACTCGTCGAAGCCTGCTATTTCTCCAGCCAATCTTGCCGTGATGCTTCCGGTTTCTCGGGCTGAGTCAACTTTGAGCATATATATATGTTCTGTTTTTAAGGTATAGTTCTATACACGTTTACACAAAAAAAGATAAATCACTCAGTTTGCAGATGATGCTGTGTCAAAACCAAACAAACCACATTGAAATACAGGTAGTCCTTGTTTAGTGACTGCCTCGTTTAGTAACTGCCTCATTTAGTGACCATTTGAAGTTATGACAGTGATGAAAAAGTAACTTTATGAACAATCCTCGCATTTACCACCTGGGCAGATCTGGAAAAGCTGAAATAAGATCATAAGCAGAGTTGCATTTCACTTTGTTATTGTTTTGCTTAAATAACCAAGTTGCCAGTTCCAATTGCAGACACTAAACAAGGACTAGTATGGTTTACACAAACCCAGCCAATTGTGGCTTATTACTGAAAACTGAAACAAATAAATTACATTGGTGTTGGTTACCACCTTTAAAGCGCTCCATGGCATAGGATCCAGGTACCTCCGACACCGTCTCCTGCCACCAATAGCCTCCCAACGACCAGTTCGCTCCCACAGAGAGGGTCTCCTCAGGGTGCCATCGGCCAAGTTATGTCGGCTGGCGACACCCAGGGGGAGGGCCTTCTCTGTGGGAGCCCCAGCCCTGTGGAATGAACTGCCCCCGGAAATATGTAAGATCCCCGACCTCCAGGTATTTCGCTGCGCACTAACGACCCTGTTGTTCCGCCAGGCCGGACTATCAGCATAATAGTTTTAAATTGGCGTATTTAAATTTTTTGGGGTTTTAAATCTGAGCCAATTTATTTAATTATTTTCAATTTTAAATTGCTGTTTGTCTGTGTTTTTAAATAGGCTGTACACCGCCCTGAGTCCTTCGGGAGAAGGCCGGTATAGAAATAAAATAATAATAATAATAATAATAATAATAATAATAATAATAATTATTATTATTATTATTATTATTATTATTATTATTATTATTATTATTATTATTATTATTATTGTGGTAGCACAAGCTCGGCCCCTTAATTCTGCAGGATAATGACGCTGTTTGGATCCAATATGAATCTAGAAATTGACTTCATTTAATGGAAAAGGTATTGGTACAATGACTGTTCTCTAAAATGCCTTAAATATATTAAATTTCAAGTGTAGATAAAATTATTTCCTTGTTGCAATCTACATTGTGGAAACTGAGAATGAGAAAGAAGCACAGATTTTCTAAGGCTGATCCACTTCTTCAGGGGGAAAAAAATGGTGCAATTTATCTCAGGCTGACTTCGAAGCAAATCAAGAGGGCTGCACAGCACATGGATGTGCATACTAGTATAAAATATAAATGGATGAAAAATCTAAAGCAGCTAACTGTGTGTATCGAATGAAAAGACTAACTTTCTCTTATAGGTTGTGGCTGTTTATGGAACATTGTCTGATTTGCTTTCTGTCGCAAGCAATAAGCTTGGAATAAAAGCAACCAGTGTTTACAATGGAAGAGGTGGACTTATTGATGACATTGCCTTAATTAGGTAAGATTATTACCTTATATTGGAAATGTGTTCATTAGAGCCCTTTTGAATAAGCTTAATAGGTGCGAGAAGTGCTTGGAAGTTGGAATAAAAGCTGATTCAGGAATGCCATATTTGTTGTACTACAGTAGAGTACAATGTATTGATGTTGAAATGGCCATGAACCCCTTTCCTACAAAGCCATCAACAGGGATTATTTTATAGAGAATATATTACAGCACCATCTTCTTCTGTAACAGATGGAAGACTAGCAAAGAGAGTTCCAACCTAGAACCTAAGGAGAAATGTTCTGACAATCAGAATTAACCAATGGAATAACTTGCCTTCAGAAGTTGTGGGTGCTTCATAACTGGAGGTTTTCAAGAAGAGACTTGTGGTATAGGGCCTTCTGCCTGAGGAGGGGGTTGGACTACAAAACCTCCAAGGTCCCCTCCAACTCTATTATTCTGTATTCTTCCATTTCCACTCTCCCTCCCCCCCCCAATCCCTTCTTGCGTATGTCATATGGCCACTTTGCAGACCTCCATCCTGAAAAACATTAAGTATTTCCTTTAGCAACCAAAATGTTGCCCACCCCAGTTTAAAAAACATGGGTGTCCCATTTCACCCACAATATTCAGCAATATAATGTGGTTGCCAAGCTATCCTGGCTTACTTGAATGCCATACCCAAGGCCAAATCTAAATAATCCACGATGGTGGCTTAGCCATAAAGCATAGGTCTATTCTAACATCTGAAAAGCCCACTCTGCAAATCATAACTCCCAGCCCCATTCAAGCCATGATTTGATTCTGATTTGGAAATGACCCAAGATTAGCTTAAAAAAAAGTCAGTGAAGAATTCAAAATTATTGTGAACTAAGAGTAAGCAACCTGATGTCTTCCAGATGTTCCAGAAGTATAATTTGCATGCTGGTTGGACATGGTGAGAGCTGTAGTCCAAAGCATCTGGAGGGCATCAAGCATTTATCCTTGTTGCACACTCTGATTACAATAAATGTAAAAAACAGAGGAAGGAAAAGCCTGAGCTTCAGTCAAATTATATGATTTATATAGCTTCTCATCTGGGACAGGATTGTATGTGGATTCCATTGTGTAAGGGTTACAAATAGGTTTGCATTCCATCTCTCATGGCCAGAGAATTAATATCCCATCCTATAGTTTGCCTTCTAACAAATTATTTCTACTAAAAGGGTTTGCTTGTTCTATGCTTATTGGGTTTGTTGGGAAGTATGCTGTAAACAGAGCCTCATTACCAGAGTATCTTTGCATAAATATGAATCTGACTCTCCAGCTTGACTTGTTAACTTTCCAACTTTCCCAAACATGAATGTCATTGCATTTAAGGAATTTGGATCAAAACCATCTGCAAAAACAATTGGATTTAGAGCATGGAGAGATTGTTAATTTATCAATGTATTTTTTTTTCCTGACACTAAAGCAGTGGAGTGCAGGAAAACAAAAATCAAACTCTGAAAAGGGATGGTTTTAGATAGTGGTACTCATTTCCTCTTTAAAAAAAAACCACAGTCTTGGTGATTTCACATGTTTTCTTGCTCAAACACTGCATTTCAAAGGAAGTCTGATATACAGATGACCCACAAATGACTATTGCATAAAAGGACTAGCTCAAACTCCTTCATATGAAGCCACTTAACATGGTTGAATTGTTATCTACAGTCATGGCCGTAAATGTTGGCACCCCTGAAATTTTTCCAGAAAATGAAGTATTTCTCACAGAAAAGTATTGCAGTAACACATGTTTTGCTATACAGATGTTTATTCCCTTTGTGTGTAATGGAACAAAACCAAAAAGGGGAGGGAAAAAAGCAAATTGGACATAATGTCACACAAAACTCCAAAAATGGGCTGGACAAAATAATTGGCACCCTTTACTTAATATTTGGTTACACACCCTTTGGTATAAATAACTGAAATCAGTCGCTTCCGATAACCATCAATAAGCTTCTTATACCTCTCACCCGGAATTTTGGACCACTCTTCCTTTGCAAACTGCTCCAGGTCTCTCTTATTGAAAGGGCGCCTCTTCCCAACAGCAATTTTAAGATCTCTCCACAGGTGTTCAATGGGATTGGGATCTGGACTCATTGCTGGCCACTTCAGAACTCTCCAGCACTTTGTTGCCATCCATTTCTGGGTGCTTTTTGACGTATGTTTGGGGTCATTGTCCTGCTGGAAGACCCAAGATCTCCGACACAAACCCAGCTTTCTGACACTGGGCTCTACAGTGCGACCCAAAATCCGTTGGTAATCCTCAGATTTCATGATGCCTTGCACACATTCAAGGCACCCAGTGCCAGAGGCAGCAAAACAACCCCAAAACATCAGTGAACCTCCACCATATTTCACTGTATGTACTGTGTTTTTTTCTTTGTAGGCCTCATTCCGTTTGCGGTAAACACTAGAATGATGTGCTTTACCAAAAAGCTCTATCTTGGTCTCATCTGTCCACAAGACATTTGCCCAGAAGGATTTTGGCTTAGTCAAGTACATGTTGGCAAACTGTAGTGTTGCTTTTTTATGTCTCTGTGTCAGCAGTGGGGTCCTCCTGGGTCTCCTGCCATAGCGTTTCATTTCATTTAAATATCGACAGATAGTTCGTGCTGACACTGATGCTCCCTGAGCCTGTAGGACAGCTTGAATTGCTTTGGAACCTGTTTGGAGCTGCTTATCCACCATCCGGACTATCCTGCGTTGGCACCTTTCATCAATTTTTCTCTTCCGTCCATGCCCAGGGAGATTAGCTACAGTGCCATGGGTTGCAAACTTCTTGATAATGTTGCCCACTGTGGACAAAGACAAATCTAGAACTCTGGAGATGAACTTGTAACCTTGAGATTGATGATATTTTTCCACAATTTTGGTTCTCAAGTCCTCAGACAGTTCTCTTCTCCTCTTTCTGTTGTCCATGCTTAGTGTGGCACACACAGACACACAATGCAAAGACTAAGTGAACTTCTCTCCTTTTTATCTGCTTTCAGGTGTGAGTTTTATATTGCCCATACCTATTACTTGCCCCAGGTGAGTTTAAAGGAGTATCACATGCTTCATACAATCTTATTTATCCACAATTTTGAAAGGGTGCCAATGATTTTGTCCAGCCCATTTTTGGAGTTTTGTGTGACATTATGTCCAATTTGCTTTTTTCCCTCCCCTTTTTGGTTTTGTTCCATTACACACAAAGGGAATAAACATGTGTATAGCAAAACATGTGTAACTGCAATTCTTTTCTGTGAAAAATACTTCATTTTCTGGGAAAATTTCAGGGGTGCCAACATTTACGGCTATGACTGTAGGTCTTCAGCACTTAAACCATTACCATAATGTAATAGGATTGATTTTAGCATCTCTAAAGCTTGGAATCTGGAATTAACAACTACTGTTTTCTAAAACATTTGTCCGGTTTATTCTGAATCCCTGGTTTTCTTTCTCATTTCCTTCAATCTATAGAGATGATGATGTTCTTTTTGTATGTGAAGATGAGCCATTCATTGGTAAGTACACCAAGTTGTTTTCCTCCTGAAGAACAGGAAGTCTAAAGTTGTTACTGTATGTTGATATGCTTTCCATGTTCATAGATCCCCAGAATGACATCAGCTCTCTAGAAACATTAACAGGATCTCATTCAGATTGGATAACACTCAATGTAGGAGGACGGTACTTCACAACTACCCGGTATGAGTCTGTTTCCTTATTGGAAACATTGGAAAGATAATATTGCTAAGGGTTAAATGTTTAGTTGAGATCGGCATATATGGAACTGATTGGGGTAGATTGTAGGGGTGATACTGAAATATAATTTTATCGTATTTTATTTATATATTAAATTATTGTATTTTATTCCAATTTCATTTTAAACTGTGTTTTATTCCAATTTCATTTTAAATTGTATTTTATCCAATTACATTTTAAACTATTTTTATCAGATTTTAGTAATAATTTGTGTCTGGAACTCTGCACTTTGATATGGCCCAAGGGCTAATCAATAAACTAAGCTAAGCTAAACTAAGCTAAAGGTTAAATGTATTGTTTATTAATAAAGCTGTTGACAACTTTTGGGTACAGTGGTCTGATTCAGGCTTCATGCTAAACTGTAGGGCTGTTCATGCAGCATGATATGTGAAGGCAGTTGTTAGTAGTTATTGTTGGAAGAAATATCCTTCTGGGTTCTCCTCCAAGTGGGGAAAAAGACACTGGAAACATGGAGACTGCTTGGAAAGATGGTTTAATGGTGGACAGGATCACATGGCTTGAGGTCCTGAACAGAAAAGGACAGATACAGCGAGTCTTTGGGTTTTATGCTCTTTTTGGCTTTGAACTTTCTGGGGCCCAGAAAGAGTATCCTGACTGGTTGTCAGACTTCCAGGGAGTGGGGGTCTTAGCTAGCCCTGCTGGCTGATGTAATCTTCCCAGGTGCCATGTGGTGAGTTTCTGTCCTAGATGGGTCCCATTGTCTTGCAAATGAGGTCCATTGACAAAGATTGAGTTTCTGCCTCTGGCCCATTGACAAAGGGTGGGGGGCAGGAAGGTGGGAGCTGCTTTGTCTTTAAAACATGCTTCTCCATTTCTCATCCAGGGAAACATAATATTCTGCCTTTTTAATATTTCCCAAAATATTTCATTCTTCTAGGAAAGGGGTGGGTGCTAACTTCCTACATGATGATGATGATGATGATGTACAACCCAGACCAAATGATTTTTCAACCATTCATGATTTTAAAATGCTGGTTTAATATGACATTGTCTTGGCTTTCTCTAATTTTTTTTTTAATTAAGCAATTCCATAAATTAAAGGTTCCACCAACATTTCTCAATCTGGTGTAGAACCACATTTCCCATTACTTAAGTCAACATTGGGACCCAACTTGCTTGTAAAGATAAGATAACCTTTATTGTCACTTCTTTCTGCGGACATAAAAAGAAAATAAACAAACATAAAATGGAAATGAACAATGAATAAGCTGTATGTGTTTTTTTAATCCCCACCTGAATGCTACTCCACATGCCAAAGTGGCCAATTTATTCATTAATTTGTCTGTATTTCTTTCTTAGGAGCACTTTGGTTAGTAAAGAACCCGATAGCATGCTGGCTCATATGTTTAAAGATAAAGGTTGGTATGAGATACATATGTGAAAGTTCTATCCAGTACTCAGTTTGCAAATCCATGTCATGTAAATAGAAAAGAATAGAATTCTTTATTGGCCAAGTGTGATTGGACACACAAGGAATTTGTTTTAGGTGTATATGCTCTCAGTATACATAAGGAGCATAAAATACATTCATCAAGAATAAAAAGATACAACACTTAGTGATAGTCAAGGTTACTAATAAGCTATCAAATCATACTAGGAAACAAGTAAAAACAATATAAATTGAAAGATTCAAGCACATGGTTATAGTAATAAGTGGGAAGAGATAGATACTAGTAAGGAAGAGAAGAATAATAGTAATACAGTCTGAATTATTTGACAGTGTTGTGAGAATTAGTTGTTAAGCAGAGTGATGGCATTTGGGGAAAAACTGTCCTTGTGTCTAGTTGTTCTGGTATGCAGTGCTCTATAGCATCGTTTTGAGGGTAGGAGTTGAAACAGTTTATGTCCAGGATGTGAGGGGTCTGTAGATATTTTCACAGCCCTCTTTGACTCCTGCAGTATACAGGTCCTCAATGGATGGCAGGTTGATAGCAATTGTTTTTTCTGCAGTTTTAATTATCTGTTGTAGTCTGTGTTTGTTTTGTTGGGTTGCAGAGCCAAACCAGACAGTTATGGAGGTGCAGATGACAGACTCAATAATTCCTCTGTAGAACTGAATCAGCTCTCAGTTTGAGCTTTCTGAGTTGGCGCAGAAAGAACATTCTTTGTTGTGCTTTTTTGATGACGTTTTTGATGTTTGGTGTCCATTTTAAGTCTTGAGATATGATAGAACCTAGAAACTTGAAGGACTCTGCCGTTGATACTGTGTTGTCTAGTATTGTAAGAGGTGGTAGCATAGGAGGTTTTCTTCTAAAATCCACCATTTCTACAGTTTTGAGTGTATTTAGATCAAGATTGTTCTGGTTGCACCACAAGGCTAGTTGTTCAACCTTCCATCTGTATGCAGATTCATCGTTGTCTGGAATGAGACCAATCACTATTGTATCATCTGCAAACTTCAGTATTTTAACAGAGGCATCTTTTGAGATGTTCTTTGTTGCAAAGTAAGGCTTGAGATAGATGATTCTGAGGAAACTGCACAGACACAAATCTAAAGTGGCACACTTTAGATTTGTGTCTATAAACAAGGATGAGAGTTTGGGCTTGCAGTATTGTCTAGCTAGCTCTTCTTGAGGAGCATGTCCAAAGGTGCACGAAGAAGAAAGGAGCAGTTTAGCAGTTCATTTAAGTCAGGAGTGAGGAATGATTTTCAGGCTACTTTGTTGGCCATGGGCTACAGAAGTGCCACAAAAGAAGAACATAGTTACTAATATCTTTACATATATAAACAGGTTTGGGGCTCTTTCCTGGATCATGCAGGGTGGAGCAACCTGAAGCTCTCTGGGTGATGCCAGACTATATCTTCCAACATTCTTGTTGAAAGCTATGCCAAGTTCTGGAAATATAATTCAACTATATTTTAGATTAGTCTTTCCCAACGGGTGTCCCTCCACATAAGTGGGCTTCAATTCCCCGAATTCTTAGCCATCTCCACGCTCAGTGGAGAGTTCTAGAAATTGAAGTCCACCCATATGGAGATACTCAAAGCAGAAAAGAAAGTTTTGGTCAGATTATAAGTAGTGTGTTAGAACCTTTTCTGCAGCCTCCAGAGCACCTGTTCAGACTGGGGCCAAAAATGTTATCCCATTGCATGGAATTGGAAGAGTATTAAGTTCACTTCTTAAAACCATGACTACCATCTCGTTACCCTGGTCCTGCCTGCTTTTAGAAGGTAAATGTAGTAGAACCCCCAGCAAGCCAACAGAACATGCATTTCCAGTTTAGACGATGTCCTTTCCTGCTTATTTACTATGTCCCCATTCTAAATTTGTGGTGGCAATCAGCGGTACTTAAGTCTAGTTTCTAATCTTGGCTACAGATGATCCATTTTAGCTGCTGGGGACAGATGGAGATGAGGAGGGTGAGAGATGGACTTATCTCAGGACAGGTGAAGGAAAGTTTGTTTGTTTGTTTGTTTGTTTTTAATGTATCCATCTGCAACAGATGCTTGGGGAAACAAGAGAGATCACAGCGGAGCTTTTCTGATTGACCGAAGTCCGGAGTACTTTGAACCGATCTTAAACTATTTGCGGCACGGACAACTAATTGTGAACGATGGCATTAATTTGTTAGGTATGTATTAGGATGTATAAAACATTTTGTTGCCTTTGTTATAACATGCTTATTCTCGTACAGTTCTAAAGCCAAGCTTCCTGAATAGAACCAAGGTTGTGAAAATCTCACACAAACTTTTGGCGTTTGGTACAATCTTAGAGGGACGCGGTGGCTCAGTGGTTAAGACGCTGAGCTTGTCGATTGAAAGGTCAGCAGTTCGAATCCCTAGTGCCGCGTAAGGGGGATGAGCTCCCGTTACATGTCCCAGTTTCTGCCAATATAGCAGTTCGAAAGCACCTAAAAAATGCAAGTAGAAAAATAGGGACCACCTTTGGTGGGAAGGTAACAGCGTTCCGTGCGCCTTTGGCGTTGAGTCATGCCGGCCACGTGACCACGGAGACGTCTTCGGACAGCACTAGCTCCGTTTCTTAGAAACGGAGATGAGCACCGCCCCCTAGAGTTGGAATCGACTAGTGCGAGGGGAACCTTTACCTTTACAATCTTGGATTTCTCCAGTCCTGGTTCCACGCCGTAACCAGTACACTATACTACACTCGTTCAAGTCACTGAATGATTTGGAGGAACAAGTATTAAGTAAATAGCCTTTTGAGCTCTTCAGAGGAAAGGTAGGATTAATCAATCAGTCAATAATTCAGTAAACAGAGGTGGTTTGATTTTTAATCAAACAGATCTGGAAAAGGGATTTAAGATTAAGATGACTAGGTAGCTTTTGTTGTTAACATGTTGATGCTGACCTGATTTGCAACAAAACAGCATACTGCATGAAGCTGGGGGAGTGGTGCAGTGGCCTAGAGGTGGAGCTCTTGTTTCACAATCAAGAAGGCTGTGAGTTCGATCCTAGGTAGAGGCAGATATTTCTCTCTCTGGGCACACTGGGAATATATCTGCTGAAAAAAACTCCACATTGGTGACAGGAAGGGCATCCGGCCAGTAAACACTCAGCTCCATTCAGGTGCCCAGACTCCACCCCTCAAGAGGTCGTTAAATGAGGATGATGAGTGCATGAAGCTGGGGAATTGCGGCTTGCAATTCATCTTCAACCATTGTTTCTCTTAAGTACTAAATCATGGTTGATATCAGGGGTGAAATGCTCCCGGTTCGGACTGGATCGCCCAATCCGGTAGCAATGGCGGCGGGTGGTTCGGAGACCCAGTAGCAAAAATCCCTGCCCCCACCCCCACCCCCCATGCCCAGCTGAGCCTCACAATCATCAGAGGCTTTTTTTTTTTTTTTTTTTACTTTTAAAAGCATTTTTTTCCTTCGGCTGAAAAAAATCTTTTAAAAGTTAAAAAAAAAAGCCTCTGATGATCGCGTGGCTCAGCTGGGATTGTCAGAGCCTTTTAAAAGCATTTTTTCTACAACTTCTTCGGCTGAAGAGGTTTGTTCTGTCCCCGCACCCAACCAAGGGTTAAATAAACTCTTCAAACACTCAACGTCAGTGATAAGGAACTTGGCAGCAACTCCGTGGCTGCCTGCTAAGAACTTTTTACTCTGATAACACAGACAAAAATACACACAGTTTGAATAGTCCAGTTTATAATTAAATCCACAGCAAATAGGCGTTGTGTCCAAAGGTGCAAAGTGACTCACCAGAGATTAGCTTTGTCCGTCACAGTCCGAATGGCCACCACACTCCCTTTTACAGCCTGTGGGGTGTGGTCCAGTGACTCAGCTTAATCTCTGCACACCTCCTTTTCTGCTGCGCATGCTTGTCTCTCCGACACTGGCGTGAGTCCAACCACAATGTTTCTTCGTCACTATCCGACGGCTCGGAAACACCTGGCTCCTGGCCAATCTCTTCTCCTTCGGGAGACACCTGAGGCATTGCCAGAGAGGAGGGTCCTGGAGAGGGAGGCCTGGCCATCTCCTCTCCTTCATGTTCGGAGCCTTCCTCCTCCGATAAGATAGGCTCGGAGGACGGAGCCACAACAAGATTATTTTAAAAATGCTTTTAAAAGGCTCTGAGGATCCCAGCTGAGTTGCCTGATCGTTAGAGGCTTTTTTTTCTTTTAAAAGCAAAAAAAAAAAATGCTTTTAAAAGAAAACAAAAGCCTCTGATGATCAGGCAACTCAGCTGGGATCGTCAGAGCTTTTTAAAAGCATTTTTTTTACAACCTCTTTGAGGTTGTAGAAAAAAAATGCTTTTAAAAGTTTTTTTTAAAAAAAGTTGGCCACACCCACCCAGTCACATTATCCCACCACCACCAAGCCACGCCCACAGAACTGGGAGTAACAAATTTTACATTTCACCACTGGTTGATATTTAATATTAATTGTGATTGAAACTAGTACTGGCAAAGGATCTTGGCCCAATGAAACTTCCTATAACAGTGTTTCTCAACCTTGGTAGCTTGAAGATGGGCGGGCTTCAACTCCCAGAATCCCCCAGCCAGCGCTGGCTGGGGGATTCTGGGAGTTGAAGTCCGCCCATCTTCAAGCTACCAAGGTTGAGAAACACTGTCCTATAACCTGCATTAGAGAGCAGGAAGGTTGAATGGTGAATCTTATCATCATTCCTAATCATTCCTAGCTTTTATTGTATCGCTCCCCTTATGCTAGGTATCTTAGAGGAAGCGAGGTTCTTTGGAATTGACTCACTAATCGAACACCTTGAAATGGCGATTAAGGTAATGCAAATTTTTATATCTCCTTCCTTTCTGAGCATTTGCCTTTGTTTTGGTTTTTCTGTTACATTTTGATTTTTGCGTTACCTTGTGCCATGGAAATGTTTCTTTTTCTTAAAAACAAAACAAAAAAACATTTTGAAGACTTTTTTTCAGAAAAAGAAATATTTCCTTTTTTTGCACTTTATATTTTTTGCCTTTCTTTATGATATTACATAGTATATTATCTTTTAGCATTGTTAGAATCCCTAATTTAGAAAAACTATGAAAAGGTGAACAAAAGCCAGTAACATTTTTTTAAAAAAAATTATTATTATTTTTCTTTCAAAACAAAAACAAAAGAAAAACTTCCATTTTACAACAGTTCCGTATCGGTATATATCCACAGTTTATGTTTCCCTGCCCCCCCACATATACACATACTTATTTTTGTGGTTCCCTTATTTCTTATACATTATAAATACTATTCCTTACTTATTATACAAACTATTATATCTATATGTTACTTTACACATATTATATATTTAATATTTTATTAATGCTTCCTGATTTATAGATCATCTTTATTATATATTTTCTTGTTTGTTATTCCTGTCCTCTAACCATTTGTACCATTTTCCTCATATTAAGTAATATTCCGTTTCATCTTTTCCTTTTATTTCAGCCAGTAACATTTTTTTTAATTTTAAAAACAAAACTTTATTAAACATATAAAAAGTAAAATATTATACCATGTATATACAAGATACATATATATATATATTAATACAGACGACAATACATAAAAAGAAAAAGTGACTTTGGTCACACATCCATTATCTTATTAACAGTGCATATTTGTTAATTATTATCATATAGAATTTTACATTTACTCTCATTTCTACGAGTTATCCAATCATACTACTTATTCCACACTATATAACATTTTGAGTCTACCTTTTTGGCTTTGCCCAAAAATTAGGAAATATTGGGCAAAAATAAGAAAATAAAAATTTGGCTAATAGAAATAACATCGGAAAAAATAGAACTCAAACCAGAGATTTTTCTACTAGGGATGATTAAAGGAAACTATAGGAAAGAAATAAAGTATTTAATATTACATATAGTCACTGCAGCCAGATTGGCGCTCGCCCAATATTGGAAAACTGATCCACTGCCAACAGATCCATTGAAAATCCAAAAAAATCTAACTGTGCGGAAATGGACAAACTAACATTTGAAATGAAGTATAAGACAGCCAGTAACATTTAATTGACAATGTTCTGAGTGGATCCCACTCAAGTTCGTTATACCGTATATGGCTTAACTTAATTTCAATTTAATTTTCTTGTATATCATAAAGAGCACTCTCAAATTGCTGCACCACCCTAACTTGGCAATTTATATTGCTTTGTTCTTCAGACCTAGACACTAATGGGCTCAACCATATAGTGTAGCCAGAAGACGTAAATTAGCAAAAACCAATGATTTCTAGGTGCGGTTTAGAGGAAAGAGACAGAATTAGATGTAACAAGCCTCTAAGTCAACATTCCCAACAGCTTTTCTGTGGATAGTAAATATCCTTCTTAAAAATGCCTCAAAAATCCCCCACACTGCTGCATATCGCCCGACGTGAGCTATTCCATTTTGTATTGTTTGGGCCTAAGCGCTTCTTCCCTTCCTTGACAGAATTCCCAACCTGCAGAGGACCACTCCCCAATTTCCCGAAAGGAATTTGTCAGATTCCTCCTTGCAACCTCAACCAAGTCTGAGCTACGCTGTCAGGTACTATGATTTGTCACTGAAATAAGAAATCAGGGTGTCTTTTTGGAGCCGTTTTGCACAACTTGTAAAGAGAAAAGGTCCCTCCGATATATTAAGAATCATCACAGGCAGCATGCAGCCCTGGATAGCTAGTGATGCGGGCCCCACAAGATAATAAAAATGTTGAAAAAGTAAGGCAGTTTGCTTATATACATTAACTACGCTTTATGTTTTATACGCAGCCCATTCCACTTCATGCGATGCAACCAAGGGGGAACAAAAAGTTAGACAACCTGCTTTAGAGCAGCGGCCCCCAACCTTTTGGGGAACAGGGACCACTTCCGTGGAGAGAGGTTTTTCCGAGGGCTGGAGGGAGGCATGTTTTTTTGTTTTTTTGTTTTTTTGTTTTTTGCTTTAAATTATATGCCGCCCTTCTCCGGAGACTCAGGGCGGCTTACAATGCGATTTTAAATGATGGGGCTTCCCTTGTTTGTGTGAACTGGTTGATGGCATCCCAAGGACCAGAGTTGGTCCATGATCCCCTGCTTTAGAGGAACCTGGATCACATGTTCTTGTGTATCTTGAATGGGATGTTTTTATTGTTTTAAAATGTTTTTATAAGATGTTGAGACACTAGAAAGAATGCAGAGAAGAGCAACCAGGATGATTAGGGGACTGGAGGCTAAAACATTGCAGGATAAACAGTTGCAGGAACTGGGCATGGCTAGTCTAGTGAACGGAAGGGAAGGACCAGGGGAGACATGACAGCAGTCTTCCAATATTTGAGGGGCTGCCACAGAGAGGAAGAGGGTCAAGCTATTTTCCAAAGCACCTGAAGGCTAGACAAGGAATAATGGATGGAAACTGATCAAGGAGAGATTCAACCTAGAAATAAGGAGAAATTTTCTGACAGGGAGAGCAATCAGCCAATGGAACAGAAGTTGCCTTTGGAAGTTGTGGGAGCTTCATCCTTGGAAGCTTTCAAGAAGAGACTGGAGTGCCATCTCTCAGAAATGGTGTAGGCAGGGTCTTCTGCTTGGGCGGGGGGTTGGACTAGATGACCTACAAGGTCCCTTCCAACTCTGTTAATCTATAATCATATTTTTAATTGCTAAAAACGTAAACCACCCAGAGTCATTCACTGAGATGGGAGACACTAGGAATTGAACAAATAAATAAATGTTGAATGCACTCCTCCTCTGGGCTAGGTTAAACACTTTGACTCCTAAGCAATTGAATTTGGGTTTCTGAGCTGAATTTTGCCATCGTTGCTACAAAATGTAGATAACAAGGGTGATCCCAAAGTTTCCCTTTCAGAAGGCTTGTTTTGAGCTTGATCTAACCATGCCACAGAATTGCAACAGTTGTTTTGAACTCAAGATTCTTTGTGGATTAGGTAACCTGACCACTGCTCTCTTCTTCTCCAGGGGTTAAATTTTAGCGGAGCAGACCTCTCTCGTTTAGATCTCCGGTATATCAACTTCAAGATGGCCAACTTGAGCCGGTGTAACCTGGCCCACGCGAACCTCTGCTGCGCAAATCTTGAACGGGCTGATCTTTCCGGATCTGTTCTAGATGTGGGTGTTATTTGGATACGGATTAACCACTCCATCTGATGGCTGGTTAGCTTTGTCCCGTAGTGGTGTGCCTAAAGTAGTTAGCACCTCCTTTGAAAAAGACTAAGATATGACTAGTAATGACACTTGTCAATCACATCAAATGCCCTATCTATCCATGTGAACAATGCTATGTCTCGCATAACTAGAACAACGTCTAGTTCAGGGGTCAGCAACCTGTGGCTCTGGAGCCGCATGTGGCTCTTTCACCCCTCTGCTGTCACTCAAAATATGTGTCACAACCATCAATGTGTGACACCCACCGGCACACGATTTATTGAGCTTTTCAACCCCCGATAGGCCAAGCATGGATAAATCCAAGAAAAGAAAAATTTCAGAAGAAAACAGAACGTTCAATTCAACTACATATGCTAGTTTTGTGGCCGCTCAAGAAATAGTCAGGCACGGGAAGGTTTTTGTGGCTCCCGGTGTTTTCTTTTCTGTGGGAAACGGGTCCAAATGGCTCTTTGAGTGTTTAAGGCTGCAGACCCCTGCTCTAGTTATCTACCTGGTGACAGCTTCTAGCTCCATGTCTCTACTAATTTGGATTTATTTGCAAAGAAGTACCAAGAAGCAAAAGAGATGGAACATACTGTACTTCAGGGGTGTCATACTCAAGGCCCATGGGGCTACCCTGGAAACAGCGAAGGACTGGCCCGTGGTGCCTCTGCCAGTGAAAATAGAGCTAGGAAAGGGCCGCACACAGCTCTTCCAGGCTCTGTTTTCAGCCAGGATGGCCTGCAGCCCTCTGCCAGTAAAAATTTGGCTCAGGGAGGCCGTGCTCCATTTTTGCTGACAGAGGGCTGCAGGAGACTGTCCTGGGCAAAAACAGGGCTCGGGGTGGGGGGGGTGGGGGCTGCAGGAGGCTGCAGAGGGCTCCACCCTGGCCATGCTACCCCAGCTTTCCCTAGCCTGATGCAGCCCTCAATGAAATTGAGTTTGACACCCTGCTGTACTTGATCAGGACTTGGTAAGATGGACTTGGAAAAAATGAAAGAGATGATTAACCATGAAATGAAGCAAGAGGCAAAGTTTTCAGAGTTTAGATCAGGGGTCTGCAACCTGCAGCTCTGGAGCCGCATGTGACTGTTTTACCCCTCTGCTGCGGCTCCCCGTCACTCAAAATATGTGTCGCAACTGCCAATGTGTGACACCCACCGGCAGGCGATTTATTTAGCTTTTCAACCTCTGGTAGGCCAACCATGGATAAATCCATGAAAAGAAAAGTTTCAGAAGAAAATAAAACATTTCATTCAACTACATATGCTAGTTTTGTGGCCGCTCAAGAAATAGTCAGGCACGGGAAGGGTTTTGTGGCTCCCGGTGTTTTCTTTTCTGTGGGAAATGGGTCCAAATGGCTCTTTAGAGTGTTTAAGGTTGCAGACCCCTGGTTTAGGTAAAGGTGAAGTCCTTTAGGTTTAAGGAAAGATAAAACTCTTTATCTAAAGTTCTTGGCCTGAAGAGTTTAGATAAAGGCAAAGCCCTTTAGGTAAAGCATTGTGATTTAACACCTGCAGATTCCGCTAACGAAGGCTGTGGAATTTTCTTCATGGGAGCATTTTAAGCCAAGATGATCAGCCCAGCATCTGTCGAACGTAGCCTGCAGATTTCTAGATCAGAAGAAACGTGGCCTCTTTTTCATCTGAGATTTTTGTCTCCCTCTTTCTTTGACAGTATGCCAACCTCCAAGGTGTAAAGATGTTATGCTCAAATGCAGAGGGAGCATCCCTGAAAAGCTGCAATTTTGAAGATCCTTCTGGCCTTAAAGCTAATTTGGAAGGTAAACTCCACCCATCGAGCCTTTTTTTTTTCTTTTTTTTTTTAATTTGATTTATATGCCGCCCTTCTCCGGAGACTCAGGGCGGCTTATAGTGCGCCAAGCACTTTTTATGTAATGCAGTCAGTATCGTTCAGGAAATGACTGAATGTGTCTTTTTGATCATTCAAAGTTGATGGTTAAAATTGAAAGGAAATATTAATTAAATTAAATTAAATTAAATATTAATCAGATCAACAGATAACATGATGAAGAAAAGTTGCTTTCAGGAGAAATAACTCCCAGCATCTGCCTATGTAGACAAAAGGTCTGGTTTAAATCAGCAGGAAGCAGAGAAGGAAAACAATGCTGGTTGAAATCCAAAACAGCTTACACACCTTTTAACAATTAAATGATGACTGAGCATGTTGCATGGTATAAGGTTTGGTTACCACAATTGCTCGGCTTTCGTGGCTCTGCCCCACTTCTGACCCCAGGGATAAATAGATTTGAAAAAATAAATATGATAAAATCCAATTCACAAATATTGATTAAACATCCAGCCAGCATAACACGTACTGTTGCAATTCACAGCCTCTTCAACCATTTCTGAATGGCTATGGCTTCCATTACTTATATACTTGCACTTTGATTAATAGTAAGGCAGGACCTGGAGACTGCAGAAGAGAAGAGAAGGAACTGGAGCAGATAATAAAACATAAAGACTTCCAAATAGAAATAGAACGACTATGGCAAAAGGAAAGCAAAGATAGTACTAATAGTCATAGGCACCTTGGGTACAATCCTAAACCAACTGGAGCACAACCTGAACACTATCGGCATTGACAAATTCACCATCAATCAATTGCAAAAGGCAGCTATCCTCAAAATAGCTTACATCCTGCGGCGATATCTGTAACGCCTTCAAACATCCACACAGGCCATCCCAGGTCCTTGGGAAGGACTTGATAGGTAGGCAAAAATGCTACCGTATTTTTCGGAGTATAAAATGCACCTTTTTCCCCCCTAAAAGAGGCTGAAAATTTGGGTGTGTCTTATATTCCGAATGTAGCTTTTTCGAAGCTTTTTTTCACGAGGCACTAGCAAGTGACTGTCTGCTATGCTTTAACGCGCTGGTGAGTGAAGGATCTCCCTGCTTTGCTCTGACTCTCAGCTCTTCTTTAGAAGCTTTTTTTCAGCCCTAACTAGGCGCTAGCCAAGTGCAGTGATCTCCCCGTGCTTTGCTGTTTTTCTCATTGCTGCTTCCTCTCAGCTGTACCTTAGAAGCTGTTTTTTATCCCCAAGCAGGGGATAAAAAACCAGCAAACTAATGTGCTGAAGCTGACCAGACTAAGGACGCTAGCCAGATGAATACCTGGTAGGCAGATTTTTTTTTCCTCCCCAAAAACTAAGCTGCGTCTTATGTTCTGGTGCGTCTTATTCTCCGAAAAATATGGTAAATCCAGTCGGAGCATCGATCTGACTAAGCAATGAACAATAATAATATTAACAATATCAGAATATCCCAGCTCTTGGGAAGGACTTGATAGGTGAATAAAAATGCCAAATCCAATCCAAACATCTGGCTGACTATCCGACCAACTATAATAATTGACTAAATTTGTATGCCATCTGGCTCTCAATGACTGGATGGCTCACAACATTAAGTAAAGAAATTACAATAAAATAAATAAACATAAAATATGGCAAACTTTTATAGTTGGATGCCTTTGTTAATGAATAATGGTGTCCTAAGGTTTTTATGATTGTTGTTTACTGGAAAAGGAAGAAGAGCATGACAGAATTTAGCTTGTGTATAATATTTCCAATGGTTCAATCAACATCAAAGTCAGCATCTTTTGCTATATCTTGTAGTAGGATGTTAAAGGAACTAGTGAGAGAGAATGGAAGTTCTACCTCTTTTTTTGATGGGCTTGGACTTTGTGGCTACAGGTGCTAACTTGAAAGGTGTTGATATGGAAGGAAGTCAGATGACTGGCATCAATCTCCGAGTTGCAACTCTAAAGAACGCAAAATTGAAAAACTGCAATTTGAGAGGAGCAACCTTGGCAGGAACCGATTTGGAGGTGAGATCTCCCATCTTCCGATTTTTGATGGACCCCAGAGAGTTAAAAGCAAGGGTTCCATTGGGAGTTTCCTTCAACTTTAAAAGCCACGCTGCTTTGTAGGGCCAGTCATCCAATATCTAGACCTCTGCTAATAACTTCCTCTGTTATTTCAGAACTGTGACCTGTCAGGCTGTGATCTACAAGAGGCCAACCTGAGGGGGTCGAATGTGAAAGGAGCCATCTTCGAAGAGATGCTGACACCACTGCACATGTCTCAGAGCGTCAGATAGGTTGCCCTACTGAAGACTCTTGGTGCTCCAATGAGGGAATGACGTTCCTTCCACAGCACGTTTTTCTCAGTGGTATCTGAGAAGCTGCTGCTGGATGGAGAGAAGGACCTTCTCTTGTCTTAGGTATAGGAATAGCTATTGAATCCAGTTGGGACAAGAAGCTTGCTCATCACTCCCAAAGACATTGCTATCTTGGCTCTACCTTGCTTTAGAACACTCCTCTAGAAAAAATATTTATGAAAGCACAATATATGCAATTTATATTTATTCAACTTCCAATGAGGGTTTTTAAAACATGACCAGTTCATACACAGTAGCAAACTCTCAGGCTTTCAGTCCGGATTGGTGAACTTTTATTTGCAGTGGCTTATGAAATGTGGGAGGGGGAGGAATTGAAAGGTCGGAAGGGATCCAGATTTGACTCTTCTTGGCAAAACAGAAATACCGTATTTTTCAGAGTATAAAACGCATCGGATTATAAAACGCACCTACCTTTTTTTGGTGAGGAAAACAAGAAAAAGAAATCTGCCTCTGCCTCGTTGTAGCAAACAGCAAACAGCCTGCTTTACTTTCATTTTCGTTTTCAGCATAGCTTGATTAGCACAAGGGGAAAAAAAATCTGCTCCAGCAATTTACCTCCTTGCAGCAAGCAGCAGAGGCCTGTGCAAAACAGCTGAGAGCAAAACAGCTGAGAGTCAGGTGTCCGATCCAATGAACTT
The DNA here is from genome assembly GCA_022577455.1 of Arizona elegans. NCBI lineage: Eukaryota > Metazoa > Chordata > Lepidosauria > Squamata > Colubridae > Arizona > Arizona elegans. Next base: position 2,589,188 of record JAKOOJ010000013.1, on the reverse strand, counting down.
GTTCTACTTAGGCTGTGCTGAAGCTGAAAGGAGCTGTTTCTTCTTGCTACTTGCTGCAAGGAGGTAAATTGCTGGGAGGCAGAGGCCAAAGGGTAGGGGCCAGTGGATAGGCAGGGCTACATTTGGTGTATAAGACACACCTAAATTTTCACCCTCTTTTAGGGGGGAAAAGGGTGCATCTTATACTCCAAAAAATATGGTAGCTATATTTCTTAAAAAGAGTCATCAAGGATAATTTGGGGTCTTATTTTAAGCCTGTTGTGTACTACTAATTTAAAATAGCTGGGCTGGGAATACTATGCATGGGTTCCTTGACTTAGGACAATGTCGTAAGTATTAATTGCAAAAGGGGAACACTCAGTGGTCCATTTTACTAATAATCAGGAATTGAAGGTGCAAATGTAATACAGAGGCTCCTGTGAGCCCTGAATTGCTAAGTTGTACTTTTTTTTTTTATTATTGTCACTGGACCTACAAGCCTTGTGGACTAGAAACATTAGAAGTGAGCCAATTGCTCTTGGGGAAGTACGTCCTGAACATTTTAATAGTAGTATTACAGGCTTCCATGACAATGAATACTGCCCCAGTTCTCTTGGTCAAAAGTTGAGCGATATACCCTGGGGATCCTGGATAAAAATAGAGAGCAATCAGAAATAATTCAGGTTACTTTACATAGTGATTTAAACCTAGTTTGATTACAACCAAGCTCAGAGAGCACCAAAGGACCACACAGTTAGTATTCTCTTCTGTCAGTGCTAGGAAATAAAGGGCTAGGAACATACACAGCCAAAAGATGCCCAGAAAACCTTGAAATGTTATGGAAAAAAAGGAAAGTCCCTATAATTCACATATTGTATTGTTGCACACCACACTTGCATTTCTTTTTTAATGGAAAAATAATTCTACGAAGTCTCCAAAGACGGTCGAAACTTTCAGCTCTTGTCATTCCAGTTATGCCAATACGAAACAAGGAACACCTCAGCAGCCCTCCATGCCAAGAAACAAAATGGGGTTAACTTTATTTAACCCAATCCAGATATCGCCATGTTAAGATTTGATCTTAAAGGTACTTCCCTACCTCACTCCCAATCCTTTTCATGTGCCTTGGCAAATAAAAATATGAACCACCTTCATAGTTTTATAGGGGTGGGGGGGGGAAATTGAGGAGTAAGGCTTGTTTAAAATTGCAAATGGAAGCTGATGTTTCATCAGCCTATAAATCTGGAACTGGTGTTACATGCTCGGGTTGCCGGTCTCATCATTCATTGTCATTAGCCAATTCAGGGGGTCTGTTGGGAAAGGTAATTTAATACCACCTATATAAATCTGGCCTCGTAGATAAACAAGTTTCAGCTGCAACTGAAATAAGATTCCAGCTATATTTTTTCCTGCTAGAATATAATTAGGGAATCTGATCTCTCTGGATACCTTGGACTGTAACTCTCATCAGCTCCACAGCAGCATGTGGCTGTATGCAAACCCTTAACCTGTGCACATTTCTAGCTGAGTTACAGAAACAGAAATAGTGGGTCTTCCTGTTTAAAAGTAACCAGAGCAAACATGATTTAAATGGGCTTAGAAAATGTGATTGGGGCCACAAATCATGTTAAGCTGTGGGCTTGTAATTCAGCTCGAATTGGAGAATTTGTATAACGCACACCAGATCGTGGCTTACAAATTTTGTCAGTGCAGAACATTTCAACACGCTGTGCCTGTGGGCCTATAGCCAGATTATGCACACCCAGATATAAATGAAACTGGGTGAGCATTTACCTTAGACTCAGAGCTACAATCAACATCAAAATGTAGAGATTGAAGGAAATTTCCGATGAATGAGATAAGGGCTCCAGAATTACATCCTAAGGGGCTAAAATCTATACTTTGTCAAGTTTCCAAAAGATGCCCTAATTAATTCATGAGCCGTGATCCAAACTTCAAAGGAAATATAGTAATTTATTAGGAGCAACATTCCGGCAATACTCAGATGTAGTTAGGACTGATCCTACATAGATTTACGTTACCCTATGACTCTGTCTCTCCCCTCCTCTCTGGCCATGTCATAAATCACATTCTCCAATTAACCACTTTGGCTGGCTGTGAAACCTAACACCTTCCTTCTGATTGCGGTCAGGAAGAATGTATGGAATTCACTTCAGTTCTCCCTCCCTCCTGCTCATGGCAACTTGAAAGCTTTGCAAGTTGACATACTTCTCCACTGTAGTTGCATTTGGAGGGATTGACCTATCAGTTCCTGGCTGGGTGAGGCTCATGGACACTGTAGTCATCTGGTCTGGACTTCATTTGATACATGCCTGCAGGAAGAATCCATTGTACTTAACACAGTTTTTCATTCAGCTTGTGGATGGGAAAGGGAACCATGTTGGGGAGCATGGGAGTACTCTAGGCAAACAGAATCAAGAGGTTGAAATAGACACGGACTTTTCATTACATGGTAACATGGGGGGGCAGGGAAGTGTTTGCCTTATTTAGGCATGCATTAAAAAAATTATGGGAAAAGCTTGTGTTATCGGACGATGGGAGTGTGAATAAGCTCTTAGTCCTTTCTTTTTCATCCTAAGCCACAAATGGAAGCTGACTGGATGGTCCATGCTGAATGATGCCTCTCATTCAATTTTCCCCCAAAAAAGGGGGGATGATTAAATTGGTAGGGCTTAGAGCAGAGATGTCAAACTCGCGTCGTCACTTGATGTATCACAACTTTTTCCCCCTTCGCTAAAATGGGTGGGCGTGGCCAGAGTGATGCATCTGGCCCATGGGCCGCGAGTTTGGCACCCTTGACTTAGACAAACTGTACTTTTGTGACCCTTGAATGAAAAGGTAATAGCAAAGGGTCTATTGCGAATTCTCAGTCTTCCATATGGTGGAAACTTCGTTTTAGTCAATTTTGAGTGGTTTTTTTGAACTGGGTTGGTCTGGCTGCTTGGATATAGGATATTGTAACAACAGCAACAAAACCCTGGTGCTTATAATTTCACCAAAGTTTTTAAAAAGGAGCGTGGGGAGAGAAAGAATGACATTGAAGGATACCAAACTAATTTATGCAAGAATATATAATGAGGATTTTCAAGTTTGAAGAAAGCGGATTTATGGTGATGTGATATTGATCAATGCTAAATGGATGAAACCGATTTAGCTATTTCTCCTCCCCCGCCTTTCTATTAAACACATATATCTCAGAAAGGAATAAGATCTTCTATTGCAGAATTCTATTTTCTTAATTCTCTGTGTGTAAGTTCTAGCCGTTTTGTTGAAGCTTGTTTGTCTTAAATAATCACAATATGTTCACCTATGCATAAGAGACCTTCACAACTTCCTTGATCAAACCATGGAATACACTCAGTATAAATAAAGAACATCAGAAACTTGCAAGCGTTTGTCTATGAATTTGGAAAGTAACGCTATTTAGGCTGAGGTTGGGAAGTTTAATCCATTAGTCCTTGGATATAAAAGTAATTGGATATTTTGCAATTAAGGGTGTTGAGGGGGGGGGGGTTCCTGGAATTACAAAACCTGGCAAGAGTTTCCTCTGATTTTGCAAATAAGTCCAATCTTCCAATATAAAAATTCAAAATGTATGTATTCTTTTTACTCCAGTTTCTCAAACATTTCCAGTATCTCATTCAAATTTTAGTTATTTTTAAATGTATTTCGTTCAAGTTTATCCAAGTGTGTTGGATGTGTTCACTGCCTTGAGTTATTTGTTAAAAATAAGTAAATAAAGGCAGGATATAAGCAAACTGTCCGCACTTCAAACTGCATTTACTCTAGTGCTGACATAAGAAGGAGAAGCGGAGCGTCTGGAAAGGGACGTTTGACTTTTCACCTACTTATTTTCCCTGGAGATAATATCCCCTAGGAGATGGGATGGGAGGGGGAAATTCCTTTGAGGTGGAGCAGTAGATTAGGAGTAGAGTGATCTGGAAGATGGCCAATGAGTGCAGGGGAGTGGGGAACGGAAAGGGAGGGTTTTGGGTCTGGAAGTCAGTGTTGGCTGCGAATGAGTTCGGATTTAGAATATCGTGCTTAATAAATGGGAGTTTTTCTTCAAAGACTTTGTTTGAAATGCAATTTATTTGAGACGACCTCGAAACCTGACACAAACAACTTATAAATCTATATGATTGAGATCTCATCTCGAGGACCCCTTCAGCAATGGAATGAAGCAAACAAATGTAGCCAGAGTTATCATTGGATAACTCACCCGGCCATCCAACCCATTCAGCCAAAATACACATAGAGCATTATGCAACAAATATCCAACTTGCTTATGACAGCCCCACTTCTCTTTTAATTGCAAATAAACAGCTTTCACAGCTTGAATTTTTGCTGTCCCTGTAAGAGTTCTACAGGAGTCCTTGCCAACGCAGTGAAATTGAAGGAAAAAATACATTAACCTTTAACAAATCCTCATGAAATATTTTCTGCAAATTACTCTTATCCGTTAACACCCCAAGGAAACAGGAGGGAAACGCTGAAGTAAATTACAGTAAACCCTTATAAAATCTCAGAGGCGTGGAGTGTAATAGCTTTGTTCACATCTAAGACGCAGATGATAATAATTTAAAAGCTAATTCTCTTGAACACTCTACCGTAATTGATTATAGCTCCATTACTTTTTCATTTATTTGTTATTTCACACCTGGCACGATGGACCAAATACCTTTTGGAAGACTTAAATCTTTAGCTTCTTCTAGAAGGTGGTCAGGGTTGAGACTGTCCTGACTTCAAAGCAGTTTAACCTCAATATGGCACTTTGCTCTTTTGATGATAGATGCATTCTCATTTACAGTATGGTTTTGCCTATCACACAGGGGTGCTATTCAGCAGATTCTGACAGGTTCTGGAGAACCAGTAGTGGAAATTTTGAGTAGTTCGGCGAACCAGCAAATACCACCTCTGGCTGGCCCCAGAGTGGGATGGGAATGGAGATTTTACAATATCCTTCTCCTGCCATGCCCATCAAGCCATGCCCACAGAACCAGTAGTAAAACAATTTGAATTCCACCACAGCTATCTCAGAGATTCTCAAAGTAAGGTCTGGGGAAGTCATATAAATAAATACCCTGGCCCACCTGCGATTTCTGGTACTGATTTGCCTGAACCAATCCAAACCAGCTAAATACCACCTCTGAATATAGGAATGAGAAAAGGTAGAGTATAAATGATGCAACAGAAATAAAAATACAACATATTTATAAGATAGGAACAGAAGATGATGGTAGGATCTTTGAGAATGCTTCTGAGAAAGTTTTTCTCCTGCAACTCTGGACTCAAAGGTTCTATTTTTGATACCCAACTGTGAGAGCACCACTGCAGCTATCGTTCCTTCCCAATCTTCTAAACAGATAGAGGAGAAGACCAAGACTTTTGAAACCAACCAGTTGCTCCTTAAAATGGCTTCCCCATTAAACTACTAAAATCGCCTAGATTTAGCCCGCTTTCAGTTTGCCTGCCATCCCTCAGGAAACCTTATCCGTGAAGATTCTCCGTCACCTAGGTAGAGTTGTCTGGAAGTTGAACCAGTCTGAAGAAGTTACTTGGATAAGCAGTGAAATACTTCAAACCGAAAGAGAAAAGAAGTCCAGTTGCCATGACTCATTTTCCAGACTCAAGAAAAGTTGTTAGGCTTTTAAAGAGAAAAGATCAACGTCGTTTTATCAGCTAGCCAGGAAGGACATCCAAATCCTTTCTTCTCGTTATGACTTAAATAAGGCCACAATTACAGTCAGCGTGAGACAAGTTATGAATGGGGCTTCCTGAGGCAAATGCGTCAAAGATGAGGAAGTGGTATATTTATAAGGCAAGGAAGCACATTATCCCACACCTAAGAAGGTCTCAGAGGAACCACTTCCATCGTTGACCATCAAGCAGGTAACATATCTATAGGATCTGCACAATGCATGTTGGCATCTTCCACAATAACTGTTCAGAGAAACATGTTAAGATTTTTCTTTATTTCTTCTCCATTAGCAGAGTTCCTCCTTGATCTCCAGATTGTGACAAAATGCAGAAGATAAGCTTCTTTCTGTTGCTCATCTCTTTATCAACATGCTTTGCCCAACATTGGTCATATGGCTTCCAACCTGGTGGGAAGAGAAATGTGGAAAACCTAAGAGACTCTTTCCAAGAGGTAAGTTGGCTTTTGGTCATTTCAATCACATTATGATGCGACGTTTTGCCATTTATGGTGGTCTTGTGACAAAGCAAAGAAATGTTGGAGTAGGATTTGCATCTTAATACAGAAGATTCTTAAAGTGAATATAAAGATAAATCCAGAGACATTTCTTTTAGGCTTAATGGATAAAGAACTTGGGGGAAAAAATCCTGGCACTTTGATGTTATATATATACAGACAGCAGCAGGAATACTTTATGCACAAAAATGGAAGGATATTTTGATTCCCAATGAATGGGCTGCAAAAGTTGATGGAGTTAGCAGAGATGGCTTAATTGACTGCTTTGGTTAAAGGAAAGAATGCAATTAATTTTGTTTCTAATTGGAAACCCCTTTTGGACTTTGTGATTGAGATGGGAAAAAAATTGAAACGTTGATTTTGGATTTTGCCGGTTAGATAGATTTGTTGTTATAGAAATTACTAGTATATATTATTATGTAAAAGTAAAAAGTCAAGGCTGTATGTTATTACCTTATTCTACTATGTCAAAAGGAGTCAGAAGTCAATGCTTTTTTCCCCTTTTCTCCTTTTTCCTATACTTTTTCCTCTTCCCCTTTTCCTCCCTTATTTTCCCCTTATTTTTATTTTTCTTTGTATTTCTATACTTTATATTTTGATAAACTAATAAAAATATTTGAACCACTTTATGCGATATGTTGAACCCATCGCATGATAAAATTGGATTGTTTCTGTTCCCTGAAGCTCAGAGGAGCTTCAGATACTAATTTATAAGGATCAGAACTATCGCTGGAGGGGGCAACTAACAATGCGAGCCAGTTTCCCGCATCTAGGAATATCTCTGTGGTCAGTTTCTGGAATAGGGCAACTAAACACCGACTTTCTTCTTTAAGTTTTTTCCTTTGGAAATTCTGTCAGGACCAGAGGTGGGTTTCAGCAGGTTCTGACCAGTTCTGGAGAACTGGTAGCAGACATTTTGAGTAGTTTGGAGAACCGGTAAATACCACCTCTGGCTGGCCCCGCCCCCATCTATTCTCTGCCTCCCGAGTCCCAGCTGATTGGGAGGAAATGGGGATTTTGCAGTAACCTTCCCCTGGAGTGGGAATGGCGATTTTACAGTATCCTTCCCCTGCCACGCCCACCAAGCCATGCCCACAGAACCGGTAGTAAAAAATTTTGAATCCCACTACTGGTCAGGACAGGAGATGTTGCTTACATGCTACTGTTGGAAGGTACTTGGAGCACCAGAGTATATGTCCCACTCAGTGGTGGGTTTCAAATTTTTTTACTACCGGTTCTGTGGGTGTGGCATGGCTTGGTAGGTGTGGCTTGGTGGGCGTGGCAGGAGAAGGATACTGTAAAATCCCCATTTTCTTCTGATCAACTGGGACTTGGGAGGCAGACAATAGATGGGGGAGGGGCCAGTCAGAATTTTTACTACCGGTTCTCCGAACTACTCAAAATTTCCGCTACCAGTTCTCCAGAACTAGTCAGAACCTGCTGAAACTCACCTCTGGTCCCACTGATTATTCTCCAAATGTGGCGAAGACACTAAACAATTCCACTGCACAGCCTATGAAGTTTCCAACCCAAAACTGACTTTCCGTCATTTCAAACCATCACATGAGTCTTTTTTTTTTTTCTCCAACGCAGATTGAAAACGAGATGGACAAAACGGGGGAACTGCAGCCCTTTGAATGCAGCGTGCCACGCCAGCGTTTCACTCTCAGAGGACTGAAAGGTGTTCTTAACAGGTGAGCTCTCTTTTAAATGCTATTTTCAACTTTGTGGTATTTCCCTGTTCCGGTGATTTAACCACGGCGGAATGTAATTGTCAGCCCCATCAGGTCGATCAAGCCAGGAAATCACTACCACAGGAAAGCTAAAACTGCCTTTATTGAGATAGACGGTAGAAAGTGAATCCTTGCAAAATCTGATTATGTTGTATCCTCTCTCCTTCTTATACTCTTGTGAAATAGTGAGATGCATGTCTGAATCTCTTCTGAATATTTTCTGTTTGTAGAAAAGCTGTCAGGTTTTTCCTTTTTGTTGTTTTGCTTATAGAGCTGGTTTCTCTCCATCAAGATCACTTTCCTTGCAATCTACAGCAGGGGTCTCCAACTTTGGCAACTTTAAGACTTGTGGACTTCAATTCCACAAGGAATTGAATGCCTGAGGAATTCTGGGAATTGAAGTCCACAAGTCTTAAAGTTGTCAAGGTTGGAGACCCCTGCTCTATAGTAAGCTGAAACTGAAAATATTGCTAAGGAGAATGCTAATTAAATCTTTTATAAGGTGGATGGGAAAACTAGAGGTTGTCTTTTATTTTAAAAAAAGGTGGATTGAAATATTTTAGCCTCAGGGGAGGGCTGCTGAATAGCCCTCTTTTCATAATGATCTTCCTGCACCGATTTTGTCATTTCCCCCCTTCGATAGCTACCATAATAGTTTTAATATCTTTCACTGTTTTGCTCCTGAAAAACAAAATTTGTAAAGGTCCCCTCGGTTAATATGGCTGGATGCATATATCTCACTAAGCAATAGCTGGTTTTATTGTTTAGTGGGCTATATGCATCCAACCATATATCTGGATGTAGTTCACTGAGCAAATCAGTGGTCTGGGTTTACACTTAACATTACATTTATTGTAAATGATTTTGAACAAGCTGGCATCTCCGCTTTGGAATCAGACAGTGGTGGGTTCCTCCCAGTTTGGCCCGGTTCCCCCGAGCCAGTAGCGGTGACGATATGATGTCACCGAATCGATTGACCAGTTTGGAAGTGGGCCGTGCAAGTGGCAGGTCAGCACATGCATGTGCAGCTTGACTTGTGTGAGTGGCAGGTTGGCATACATGTGCACGCATGCACCAAGCCCTGCTTGCATGGGCCAGTTTCTTCCCGCTCCCCCCAGTGGGCTGCCAAGCCATAAAGGTTGGGGACCGCTGATCCAAACTATTTCTCTAGTCTTGGAGAAGGAGAAACAAATAAAACTAAGTCTAAGTTCTAATTTACCAACTAAAACAAAGGCTAAGTTAGGGCATGGTGGCCTAGCAGTTAAAATGTTGGGCTTGTCGACCAGAAGTTCAGCAATTCAAAACCAGGGGTGGGATTCAGCCGGTTCGGACCAGTTCGGGAGAACCAGATGGTAATTTTACATCTGGTTCACCAAACTGGTGGTTGCAAGGACTGGCTGGCCCTGCCCACCCTTCCCCTCCCCTCCCCGGAGTCTCCACGCGGCCTGTTTTCGATGCCAGGTAAGTGCAGGGCCCGTGCGAAGACTCTGGGAGGGCGAAAAACGGGCCTCCTGGAAGTTCTGGAAGTCTGGAAACGGGCCCGTTTCCAGCCTCCAGAGGGCCTCCGGAGCCTGGGAGTGGTCGTTTTTGCCCTCCCAGAGGCTCGAGGAAAGCCTCCGGAGTCTTCTTTGAAAACGCCCCCACCCCAACTGGGCAGAGAACCGGTTGCTAAAATTTTGAATCCCACCCCTGTTCGAGACCCAAGCACCATTCCTGCCAACCTATCAATTCATACGCATGCAAATGCAAATAAATAAATAGGTACCACCAGGAAAGGTAACAGAATTCTGTGCATCTTCAGCATATAGTCATGCCAGCTACATGACCACAGAAGCTTCTTTAGACAAAGCTGGCTCCCTCGGCTAGGAAAGAGGATGAGCACCACACCCTAGAGTCGGACACAACTAGGCAGCGGAAACCTTTACTTTTTTAAAAACAGTTCTTCAAAGTAACCACTTAGCATGATGGGACAACTACAGACTAATGTGAAAAATGGTGATTCTTTCAAAGCTCAGAAAAATACTTACTTTTTTTGATCCTGCCTCCTAAGGATTCTGAAAAAAAGACAGACCAATCTGGACATTATGTCAGACAGAGAAGGAAATGCTATTGCCTGATTTGCTTTTTATTTCCCTGTTACTTTTTCTCCTTCCTTTTTTTTCATCTGTTTCTGTTTTGAGTCTGTCAACACCGAGCTGTAATAGCTTTACAATACTGAGAAAACCGTTGGTACTTCACATAAGTATTAAAAGTTCAAAACGATGTCCTTCAATTAAAATGATGTTGAAATGTTGAATGGGCATTGGGAAAAAAGATTTTAAAAGTTTAAAAGATTTTAAAATGTATCTGTCTTAAATTATCATCAATGTGTATTTCAGGCAAGTCTAACTGAAGGAGAAAACGGGCCAAGGAAGATCTAAAACTACCCAAATCCAAATGAAAAATAAAGCAGAATGGAATCTTTGCAAAGCAAACATTTAAATGCAACATCTGACTTACGTATGTGGTAAACCAAACCAAGATGGAGGGCGGGGGGGAAATCTAGTTTGCCATTGTGTTATTGAGCTTCAAATAAAATGTCCTTAAGCTACCTGCCAACAGACTGCAATTCTCTCTTGGGAAATGTAAACACACCTATGCTGATTTGGTTGAGTCAAACATGCTTATGATTGCTTGAGAATTACTTCCCTTATTTGATCTAGGACAGGGGCCTGCAACCTTGACAACTTTACAACTTGTGGACTTCAACTCCCAGAATTCCTCAGCCAGCACATGCTGGCTGAGGAATTCTGCTTGATATATGGTAACATGGGAAAAATATGGATTCGGGCTGCTCGCTGCACAGTCAAAAACTTTTGGCCACTGTCTTCCAACATCTTTGAAGTAGTTCAATTCCACTTGATAGCAGCCCATACCTGTTAATATTCATTCAGTAACAGTAACAGAGTTGGATGGGACCTTGAAGGTCATCTAGTCCAGGGGTTGGTAACCTTAAACACTCAAAAGAGCCATTTGGATCCGTTTCCCACAGAAAAGGAAACACCGGGAGCCACAAAACCCTTCCCGTGCTTGACTATTTCTTGAGCGGCCACAAAACTAGCATATGTAGTTGAATTAAATGTTCTGTTTTCTTCTGAAACTTTTCTTTTCTTGGATTTATCCATGGTTGGCCTACGGGGGTAGAAAAGCTCAATAAATCGCGTGCCGGTGGGTGTCACACATTGGCAGTTGTGATGCATATTTTGAGCGACAGGGAGCCGCAGCAGAGGGGTGAAAGAGCCACATGCGGCTCCAGAGCCGCAGGTTGCTGACCCCTGATCTAGTCCAACCCCCCTGCTCACGCAGGAGACCTGTACTAGGGATTCGAACTGCCAAACTGTCTGATCGACAAGCTCAGTGTCTTAGCCACTGAGCCACCTAATCAGGCTTTGGATTGCTTCTCTCACTCAAGAATGCAACTGATATAGCAATGGCAGGTCAATTCAGCAACAGTCCCCACTTTTTTCTCACATTCTTAATTAATTAGTTGAAGAGTTTTAATAAATCAAAAGAACTTATTAGGTTGCCTAATACAGTGTTTCTCAACCTTGGAAGCTTGAAGATGGGTGGACTTCAACTCCCAGAATTCCCCAGCCAGCAGCGCTGGCTGGGGGATTCTGGGAGTTGAAGTCCACCCATCTTCAAGCTACCAAGGTTGAGAAACACTGGCCTAATAAAAGGATGTTTTCTTTGTGGATTTCCCCCCCCCAAGATTAGCAATGTTAACTTTGCACATAGATTGTTCTCCCTTTAGGACCTCTTAATCGTATTCCCTAGAATCCTCATTCTCATTCAGGCATTTAAGAATGACTGCTTAAACTCAAATTCTAGATTATTATTTTTTTTAAAAAAAATCACTCCCTTTAATGCTGAGTTGTCTTGAAACGAGAAAAGCAATAGCAATAGCACTTAGACTTATATACTGCTTCACAGTGCTTTTACAGCCCTCTGTAAGCGCTTTACGGAATCAGCCTCTTGCCCCCAACAATCTGGATCCTCATTTTACCGACCTAGGGAGGAAGGAAGGAAGGTTATGTCAACCTTGAGCCTGATGAGATTCGATCTGCGAAACTGCTCGCAGCCAGTGATCAGCAGAAGTAGCCTGCAGTACTGCACTCTAACCACTGCACCACCGCAGCTCTTTTATGCAATAGACAAAATTTTGAAGGAAGCATACTATTTAAAAATTGTAACCTTCAGAATCATAGTTTTGATTTGTGCAACTATCACATAATAGCTGCATCATAACAGGAAGCAGGGTTTTTTTTTTATAAAAAAGGCCAAGTTAGAACTTTTTTTAAAAAAAAAATATCAAAGCTGATAGATACATCACTTGCTGCTTCCAGATTTGGCATGAACTGTAAGAAAAAAAGATATTCCGCCTAAAACAGTTACTCTACTTTCACCAATCGTTGCTTCCTTATTAAAAGAATATGCTGACACACGCAATTTTACAATAAATCATTTGAATGGAGATGTATACCTCTACAAAGTCAGGCAAACAAAGATAGAATCATATTTTTTTTTTTAATATTTCCATTTACAATTATAAAAATAAATAAGGCAATAAATCCTGTACTGAAAATAACATTTTAATGTAGTGGTCAATCGATAGGCACAACAATGTCATGGTACTATAAAACCAGCCAGATCTACAATCTCATGCTTCAAACATTACCAAATCTTTGGATGTGCCCTTTTGGATCGCAGAAAAAAACTTTTCCTCTTAAGGAAGCTGTTACCTAACAACCATTCATCTTCCACACTAACTCTTGTGTGTAGAATTATTGTCTATGTTGCCAAATGTAGACCACAAATACAACAGTTCAGGAGGTAATATGCACCTACCGGAAGCCAGGTTCGAGAAAGGCTTTAGTAATGTTCTCGGACTTGGGCTACAAAAGGAGTGTAGGCTTATCAGTTGAACGCTACAGAGATCAGCTGCTTACACAAGAGATTATTTTCCTACATAGTTGTTAAACTATCAACAGGATAAAACCGAGCGCAGCTGGCATATTTAAATTTCAGCTGTTCCCTGGAGAACTATATTTTAAAACTTTATTCGTGTCCTCTTAGAAAGCTCAGGCATGAGTTCTTAGGTGGTTATCTAACCAGATCATAACCTGCTTAAAACCTCAGCAAATCTGCTTCATCATTGGCCTGAGACTCTGTCTTGCCAGATTTTGCTCATCCTTTTGGTTAGTCTAGTGCAGTGGTTCTCAAGCTTTTCTTCACCATGGACCCCCTTTTAAATACCTTTTGTGGCCACAGACCAGGATCCCCAAGACTTAACTCAAGATTTAAATCATAACATTTCTTCAAGCCTTGATGGACCCTCTGTGACGATATCATGCCCCCCGCCCCCCAGGTTTAACCACAGGTTGAGAACCGCTGGTGCCTTATACAGAGGGAACATGGGTAAAAGAATTGGAAGTAGCCGCTTTACCCAGATTAGCCATTTTTTTCCTGCCCATTTTGGGAGTACTTGACACTACCCATAGAAAAAATAGAAGACAACCATCCAAAACCAGATGGTTTTTAAGTCACAAAACATTCATCTCCAGGCAGGAGCTGGTATCATCTTCCAGGAACCCTAAAAGGGAGGAGAATGAAAGTTGTTCCAGAAGAGTTCACCATGTCTTCCTGGGATGGGCAGAGAGGGAAATCAGAGCCTTTAAGGCATTTGTATCTTCGTTAGTAACTGGCACAGAGGGAAGTGGACGTCTGTGTAAAGCTGAGAATTTTTTTCCACAGTGAGATTCAAATATCCCCACCCAGATTTCCCACCCAACCCATCTAGCCTTCTCAGTGCATAGACAATCTGTTTTCCGAAGCCAACTGGCAGCAGAAGACAGGCAGAATTTGTTTCAAATTCAGAGGAAAACTGGCAAAGAGAGGAGATGTCAAGCTCAATCAGGGAGATGATTCTGCAAAAAACACTGCCATCTTACGGCTTCGGATAGATCAACATTTTACAGAAAAAGGAGATGAACACTTCATTTTGTAGCCAAAGGGAAAAATAATCTGGATATATATTTTTGCACAACAAAAAAAGGGACAACAAATGGTTTGCTCCAAATATGAAAAATGAATGCACCGTTTTAACATATAGGTAGTCTTCCACTTACAACAATTCATTCAGTGACTGTTCGAAGTTACAATGGCACTGAAAAAAGTGACTTACGACTGTTTTTCACCTTTACGACTGTTACAGCATCCCCATGATCACGTGATCAAAATTCAGATGCTTGGCAACTGAGTCATATTTATGATGGCTACAGTGTCCTGGAGTCATGTGATCCCCTTCTGTGACCTTTCAAAAAGCAAAGTCCAGATTCGCTCAACAAATGTGTTATTAACTTAAGAACTGCAGTGATTTACTGAACAACTAACTTGTGGTAAGAAAGGTCATTAAAATCGGGCAACATTCACTTAACAGCAAAAAGTTTGGGCTCAATTGTGATTGTAAGTCAAGGACTACCTGCATACAGCGTGGTGTGCTGGAAATAGTAGGAGCATCAACTTCATAATTGGCCATGATATTCAGGCAACTTGGTTCAGCAAACTTAGATGGCCAACGGTTCTCTATCTTAGTTCTATAGTTGAATTGGATTGAATAACTGTACAACTGTACAACAATATTCATAAATGCACTTGCTCGTTCATTATCAATGAAAAGATTTCAAATATATGTCATCAGAAAGAAATGACAAAACGCTCCGTTCAATTGTCTTAAGACATAAATCAGTTCTAAATGGGAAATAGCCGAGTTGCTCAAATTCTCGTAACCTCAACTCTGTCATTTCAATAGACCTTCCTAAAATAACTGTGATTTGTGCCTGAGATGAGGATTACCTATGACCCAGGCAACTTCCCAAGGGGCTGAATCTAATTCCAGCACCTCAACTATTATTGCCCATTTAGAAATGGATATTCTATTAGAACACAGAAATGTCAATGGAGATTCTCAGTCATCCAGGTCATGGTTATCCCAAAGGTGCTATTTCAGAAGGCAACTGGACTTTGCTTTTCCTTGAAGATGTTTCACTTCTCATCCAAGAAGCTCCTTCAGTTCTGACTGAAGTGTCTTCAAGGAAAAACAAAGAAAACCCAGTTGCCTTTTGAAAAAGCACCTTTGGGGGCAAGGACACCGAAAGTTGCTTCTCCATCTAGTCTATTATGGTCTACACTCTACAAGGATTCAACTCTTGATCTCAAGCTCCATCATCTGTAGAACTAAGTTCTGCAAAATGGTGAGACCAGAAGCTGAACTTGGTAACTTGCAAATTTGCCACTAAGTTTATGGCTAGGACATCGGGAGTTGTGTTTCTCCACTACTTTGTCCTGGAGATCAGTAATTCATTCAGAATTATGTAAGGACAACAATGTAGATAAAACTAAGAAATCAATGCCAAGCATGTCAGGAGTACTTTTAACGCCATAGCTATAGTAATAGAATCTTGCAATGTATTTTCCCCTCTCTCACTTTGTGTGAAATAAGGCTCAAACCCCTTATCTGACTATTGTCTTGGTAGGGGCCCTTCTTTCTGTCTTTCAGAGCCATCCCGTACTCTTCTACAAAACTCCTGCGTGAGCTGCACTGGCTCCCGGTGGTCTTCCGGGTGCGCTTCAATGTCTTGGTTACCACCTTTAAAGCGCTCCATGGCTCAGGACCTGGGTACTTGCGGGACCACCTACTACCACCAATAGCCTCCCACCGGCCGGTACGCTCCCATACAGAGGGGCTCCTCCGGGTGCCAACGGCCAAACACTGCCGACTGGCGGCCCCCAGGGGGAGAGCCTTCTCTGTGGGGGCACCTACTATTGGAACGAGCTCCCCCCGGAGATACGAAGGATCCCGGATCTCCGCACCTTCCGCCGCCTCTAAAGACCTTATTATTTCACCAGGCGGGCCTGGCCTAATTTTCTCCCTTTTATAAAAGATTTTTAATTTTTAAATATCTTTTAGTATTTTATATATTCAAATTTTAAAATTGGTTTTAAATAGTTTGGGGTTTTAATTTGTCTGGGCCAAAACTATTTAATTTGATTTTAATTCTACTTTTAAATTTTGTATGTATGTGTTTTATTGTTTGGCTGTGCACCGCCCTGAGTCCTTCGGGAGTAGGGCGGTATAGAAATCAAATCAAATCAATAAATAAATAAAATAAAACACTGTGGACCGAATCTCTGACCATCTACAGGCAAAGTGTGTTTTATCTCTGAAGGACAGCTGCTTTGTGAACAAGCCAAATAAGCTTCTTTCAAATGCTTTTCCCGCCCCCCTCTGTATTGGCCAATTAAGCAGTTTGGATCCACACAATAATGTTAATTTTTTGGCAATCAGACTCAAACAAAGCAAACAAATTTCAACAGCTTTAATTCAATGACTTGGCCTTCCATGGGCTGCATTTTTGGGAGGAGGGAGATAGAGTCATCCCAGAACCTTGCTTATACTATAAATAGGGTTTGATTCTTACTCTTGACAGTTGCCCAAATAAGAGATTTCTTAGTTCTTGCAACAAACATCCTCACAAAGAACTGTACTCTTGAATCACTGCCTGTGAGGCTTCTAGTTGGAGCATTGGCCAAGAGAGGCTTGATAACTTTTGAGCGTTGCTAGTCATAAAAATGAGGAAATCTTTTAACTGCGTACACTAGAGTCTTTGTCAACCTGGAATGCTAAGAAATGGTAGAAAATTATCCGAGAGCAATGATGGTCAAAAATAAAAGTAGAACTAATAAGATGAGGCAGAGGGTTTTTTAAAGAAGAAAAGAACTATGTACAACATTAAAATGGGAACCTCAGCTTTCTGGCTAGACATTTTGCCTAAGGCAAATGCACCTGAATGACTGAGATGCTGTTAAGATATATACAAAACGCTGGGTTCAGTAATCAAAGTTAGCTTTACCGCTGCGCGCATTAAATTTCTGCTGGTGGTTTCTTTGAACAGACAGTGCATAAGTTTCAGGAATGACAAACAGAGCATGCATTTCTCTATAAATGCATCTTTTCTCTTGTGTGTCAATTAAATAGTTTGGATCCACCCTATAATGTTAATCCACAAGCTAAACTCAACAGCTGTAATCTGCTAATTCAAAGACTGTAGATGCCTCTCAGGCTCCCCCCTCATCATAGATGTTCTACATCCTTTAAAAAAACCACTCTATAAACTTTCTACTTTGAAGGCATGATGCAACCTTAAGGGTTAATGTCAATGAACATTTTCTGAAGCACTTGGACAGGTGGCCATTCATCAATGATCGATACAACCAAATCATAATCTTGTGGGCAAGGATGCCCAACTACCCACCATTAGAAAATGGTCTTGCGCAATGCATTTACTCTGTGAATAAATATCTTGGTTCATGCGCCCCGCTAAGCCTTGTGGCTTGGTTCATGCGCCCCGCTAAGCCATAATACAGTGAGTTGGTATTTGGCTAAACCTCTTATGTGGTCAAACATAGTGGTTTGGAAATAATTGTTAAAGCAAAGCATGGCATCATATGATATGTAAACCTAGCCCATAACTTCAGTCCATAACTGAAGATGGACAGAGATAGCATCATCCAATTATGGGAACTATCTCTGAGATAAATTTGAGTCCCATGGGGGCTGAGCCCTGAGTTTCTGTTATAAACAAGTAAACACAGAGGCAGCATTTAACAATAAGACATACAAAGGGAGATACAGTAAGAATCTAGAATTCAACGGGCAACTATACACCCACTTGCATTTTAGCAAAGAGTTCAATAAGACGTTTAAGTTGCTGTCCAGTCTCGGTTTATCAGTTCTTGTTTGGAAGCACTTTCAATATGCAGTCCATTCTTCAAATTTCCAAGGATAATTACACCTTTATGTATTATCAACACATTATTGCATAAAGAAAAAAAATACATCCAGAATTCAGTTAAAGGAGTCTCCAAAGGTACAGTAGTATAGGCCACTCCGTTTGTATTGAAAACTTTGGAACAGTGGTAACAACAGAAGGAATTAGTGGTGTATTGGATAGTGTTTGCACACACTTGAAAGAAGAGGAGACCCTAAGACTTTCAAGGACACAGTTGGTCAACTATGGGAATAGAGAATGCCGGTTTTCTTTCTTTTTTAATTCATCTTCATATAGCTGGAAAAGCAAAGTACATAGAACCTCTGGTCACGAATGCTTCCGACCACGACCAAATCAGGTTCCGACCCAAAAAAATTCTCATTTTTTCCCTCCCACGGCTGATTTCCCCTTCTGTGCCATTTTTTTGTAAGCGCCAAATTTTCAAAATTAGGTTCGGGTCACGACCAAATCGGTTTGCGACCAAATCGATGGAACGAATGATGGTGGTGACCAGAAGTTCTACTGTATGTAGATATAAAGTAATACTTCAGCATTATGGAGTCTACAGGTCTGTCCAAGGCTTTGGGCTGTCATATACAAATCCATATATTAGATTAACTTAGCTTTATTGATTAGCCCTATCAAAAAATCCATATATTCCAATTTAGGCCCTGGGAATTAGGTTTTTGTTGCAAGTTTGGAATAAATAGGCAAAGAGCGCCTATGCTAAGCAGGCCAAAGAATCCTTCCTCTTATACCAGCCTTATCCCATTCCAAGGTCTCTACTGCTGGCCAGTGAGACTGATGGAAACCATATCCTCAATTGTCTAAGTGCAACAAAGTGGGTTTGAATTGGTCGCAAATATCCACTGTAGCGGCAAGTGTGTATTTTCATAGTGTGGCGCTTAGCTGTTTCAAGACCAAGGAAGATCTTAGTTGTTTGGAGATCTATTCCCCTGAGATAATTTCCGCAGTGCTGGTGTTTTATCAGTGGTGGAACAAGGAGTGATGGATGACAGAATTTGGTTTCTTTAGCCTTGCAGAAGCCCTGATATGCCATAGATGATCAGAAGATACGTCTTGGGACGTCAATAGAGGACTCAGAAGCCAGGAAAGCCAAACTAGCAGCTTTGCCGAAAATTTCTAGCAGCTGGGTTTTTTTTTCACATCCCCAAACTTTGTGCAGGAATGCAGGACGAAGCTGTCCAGCAGGAAGAAGCCAATCCTGAGACGCTCTGGAGAACTAGATACGTCCACAAAGCACCAGATGGTCAGTTCCAGATGCAAGGAGACAACATAATGTAGAGTCCTCATTGTAGTTCTGGTTCTAAAGAAAGGACACCGGATTTCCTAGTTTTAGGAGGAGGAGGAGGCGGCCTGGTTTCTCGCCTGGTGGGTAGAGGTGGAGCTACCTACAATAATGCATAGAAAGAGACAGTTGGACTCATACGTAAAATGCAACTCCGTGATACAGAGAATGGGAAGTGCGGGAACTACAATAATCTCTTTTAGAGCAGGATCAGTGATATCATCTGATAGCCTGCCAAGGCAACTGGCGGGTTCCAGGGATGTCACAAAGAGGCTTTTGTGTTGTTAACATCTGTGACGGACTTTGCATTGAGGAAGACCCCTGGGCAAAAAGCTCCAGATTTAAAGACACAAGACACAAAACTAGATAAAATTCTTCTCTTTAATTAAAACACTCAGTCTGGCCTTTTTTTTTTTTTGGCTCCAAACCGGGTGGGATGAAATTTTGTTTTTAGGTTTTGATGATTGGAATAGTTTTGTGATTATACAGATGGCTTGAAAGGTTGTGAAATGTAAAGCAAAAAGTTGTGGCTGCATTATATACAGTATTTATATATTACTGCACTGAAAAATTCCAGAAGACACCATTCCCCACTACCCGTCTGCTCTTTTCTCTCTCTCTTTTTTTTAGTTTTCTAACTTTTATTTTTTATGCATTTTTACCTTATAATTTCGAGACTGCCTTCTACCGCATAGCTCCCAGCGACCGGTAAGATCCCACAGAGTTGGTTTCCTCCGGGTCCCGTCAGCTAAACAATGCTGGCTGGCGGGCCCAACGGGGGAGGGCCTTCTCTGTGGCTGCCCCAGCTCTCTGGAACCAGTTACCTCCGGACCATCCCCACCCTATTGGCCTTCCGAAAAGCGGTGAAGACCTGGCTTTTCCGGCAGGCCTAGGGCCGTTGATCTCACTCTTGCGATCCGGTGAGATCCGGCCATGAATGGTATGAATGAGTTTTAATGTTTTTAATTTTTAAATGTTTTTTATTAGGATTTTAAATGTATTGTGAGCCGCCCTGAGTCTTCGGAGAGGGGCGGCATATAAATTGAATTAAATTGAAATTGAAATAATAAAATGCAATAAAGTTTATAAACAAACAAACAAAAGATTTAAAAAAACAAACAAAAAGGAGCCAGAGCCAGGAAGTCGGCCCCAACAGCCGCATATTTCATGAGAAGAAAAAGGAGAATTTTACATTATCTCTGCATTGTATCCCCCACCCTCCCTGCTTTCATTTAGGGAGGGAGGGAGGGAGGGGAGAAAATGGTTTCAGGGAGAAAGCCATTAAACTAACCAAATACTTAAAAAAAACCCAACAACAACAACCAGATACAATCCTGAAAAGCCCCTGAGAATCTTTGCAATGGTGCTCCTGTCTCAGGTAATAGGATCCAAATGTCACCTCTGTACCTCTGTGGAGTTTCTGGAGCTGTTATTCTCATAGGGCTTGCATTTGGGCGGTGGTGCGGGAGGAGAATTCTGCAGGTTAACGGTTGTTAATCCATCTGCTTGCAAGGAAGGGAAACCTGGTGTGGTAGAGACAAGAAGAAAGACAGATGGTGGCCATGGTTAGGGAGGGGGAAACAGTTTCTAACAGAAGCATACTTGCATCACCACTACTTTGGGGCATGCCTGTTTCTTTTAGCGGTTGATTGTGAACAGATGTGTCAAACTGGAATCCCACTTGCCGTTCCCCAGGCCCTGTTATTGCAGAAGCTTCGTCCACGCACAGCAAATTAACTTGGGGGACCAGGAAAAACAAAATCCAGAATGACACCAGACAGGCTCAGTGGGCTTTGCTTTCACGTTGGACTTTTATCTGTTGCAATCTCCAGGACTCTCTTATGATAGGAGGAGGAAAGCCACCCAAACTTCTCATGAACTTGGAGGTGAACTGCCTTAGCATTAACAGAGAAATATAAACCAGCCCTGTTCCAGTTTCCTTTCGGTATGGATGTTTCTTTTAAAATTACATTTGGAATATATCCGTCACTCAGTCTTTGTGAAGGATCTGGCCAGACGCAGTGTTGGAGAATCCATGATCAACTTTCCTAATTCCCTGTTGTTGTTGAAAAGTGTAAAATTTGTTCCAAGGTCAATTTCCATTTGAAAATGTGTGCGTATACATGGGTATCTGTTTCTCTCTATATGGGTGCATGCACACATATACTGCATATAAACCCCTAGATAACTGAAAGAAACAATATTCATACTTTAAATTTCAGCCAGAAATAAGCAAAGCCATCTTTTATAAAATCTCAATTAAAATGAAACATTCAGCCTTCATTTATAACATATTTGGGAAAGTAGGCTTGAATTGGATCCAGATGAATCCCGATAGATTCTAAGAAATATTGAGATACATACAAGACTTACTACTTTGGATCAATTAAAATGTCCAATATTAATATAATCTACTAACACAGGAGATATTTATCTTCTCCTACTTGACTAAAGCTGTTTTTACCAAACCCTCCAGAACTGCCATTTTATCACTAAGTTTGGTCAAATTATGTTGAATTTGGAGAATGGTGGGATTTCAAAGAAAAATGTATTATGAAATTCCAAGTTGGCAGGTATCTGGCAGGTATCTCCACACATCTTGAAGATGGCAATTTGGTGAAGGCTGGACTAACTTTTTCTGTCAATACTTTAAAACAGATCTGGGCATTTATGCCCCCTGGGCCATATCCAGCCCAGTGGTGAAATCTGAACCGGTTTACTACCGGTTCCCTAGCTGCACATGCGCAAATGCAGTGCGCACCAAATGCGAGCACCAAAAGGAGGCTTGAGAAGGTGAGTAGAACAGAGTGCGGGGGGTGGATGATCAACTGTGGTGCTCATGGGAATCTTTTAAAAAACTTTTTAAAAGCATTTTTTACTACCAGCTCAGACGAATAGGTAGTAAAAAATGCTTTTAAAAAGTAAAAAAAAAGGATCTGGTGATCGCACAGCAGAGCTGTGATCGTCGGAATCTCTTTTTTTTAAACTTTTTTAGCATTTTTTTACTACCGGTTCAGCAAGCCAGTAGCATTTTTTACTACCGGTTCACGTGAACCGGCCTGAACCGGTAGCATATCATCCCTGATCCAGCCTTTTGGCTGTCCCTGTCTGGCCCATGTGAGGTCAATCAGAAATTAGAAATTAAATGTAAATAAGTGTGCCACATGGAATAGAAGAAGAAGCTGAGTTGTCTATGGAGATTCTAGGTCAGTGTTTCTCAACCTTGGAAGCTTGAAGATGGGTGGACTTCAACTCCCAGCTGGGGGATTCTGGGAGTTGAAGTCCACCCATCTTCAAGCTTCCAAGGTTCTAGGTCACCAAGGTCATCGTTTTCCCAAAGTTGCTTTTTCAAGAGGCAAATGAACTCTCTTGTTTTTCTCGGAAGACGTTTCACTTCTCATCCAAGAGGCTCCACACCTATTTGTACTACTCAGGTGACCCTGAGGATACAGATAAACTTCCACGTGGCCTCAACAACTCTCTAAAAACGATGCAAAGGACCAGCTGTCTGCAAGCAATATAAATCCTTCCATTCCCCATCATCCAGTCAGAGCTGAAGAAGCTTCTTGGATGAGAAGCAAAAGGTCTTCAAAGAAAAACAAGAAAGTCCAGTAGCCTCTTGGAAAAAGCACCTTTGGAACACGAAGCTGAGTTGGGTCTGGCTCTGTGTGATTGTTGTGTGCTCCTTCAATTGGCTGGCGGCTGCTGGGGGTTTGCAGGTGTTCGAGAGAACCTCTAGCTAAGATTCTGTGCAGTTCGGAGAACCCCAAATCCCACTCCTGGCTGGCTCCACCCACTCCACCCCTCCCAGGAGTCCCCATGCCACCTGTTTTGATGCAGGTAAATGCAGGGTGCGCGCAGAAGCTTGGTGAAAAACGGGCCTATCGGAAATTCGGGAAGGCCGGAAATGGGCCAGTTTCTGGCTTCCAGAGGGCCTCTGGAGCCTGGGGAGGCTATTTTCGCCTTCCCGGAGGCTCGAGTAAAGCCTCCGGAGCCCGGGAAGGACAAAAATCCCCCCTCCCCCTGTGGTGGTGGAGGCTGACTAGGCCATGCCCACCATGGCCACGCCCACCCAGCAATGGGGCAGCGAACCCAGTGCTAAAGGATCTGAAGCCCATCCCTGCTTACGACCATTGCAGAATCTCTATCATCATGTGATCAAAATCGGGATGCTTGGCAATTAATATTTATGACGGTTGCAGGGTCCCGGGGTCATGTGATCCCCTTTTGTGACCTTCTAACAAGCAAAGCCAAGGAGGACACCAGATCCACTGAACAACTGGATCTAATTTAACGAGTGCAGTGATTCACTGAACAACTGTGGCAAGAGAGGGCGTAAAATGGGGCAAAACTCACTTAACAACAGAAATTGTGGGCTCAATTATAGTCATAGGTTGAGGGCTACCTGTATTAGCCACTCAACAGTAACAGTGGTATAAAAAAACCTAGAAAAACCCCTTGCTAAAATTTTTGAAGCCCATCCCTGGGTTACATTGGTTTGGTCCTCCACCACAACTCAATAAATACTCAATAAATGGAATACTTCAGCAAAGATTAATTGTTTGGGGGTGCAAGTTATTTGAGATGACATTGAAACCTGACAGGCAGTTTCTCTTGGGAAAATTAACTGCCCCCCTTGCTTTAAAAAGAATAGGAAGAAGCAGAAGTTGATCAACATACTTTGTGTTCTCGGTGTTTTGGGAGTGATTGGTGGTGGGTTGAGTGCTCCGGCTTGGTGAAGTGATGAGTTCTGAAGCAGAGTTAGTTTGCTTTCTCCCAGTTGCAGGCTCTTCGGCCTCGGTGCTTTTCCTGTTGCGTTCTGTACAGCAGAAAAGGAACAAACCCTTACTGAAGTGATTCGTGATGCCACCCTGGACATTACCTTCTCTGCCTTCTCTGTGGGGGCACCTACTATCTGGAACGAGCTCCCCCCGGAGATACGGAGGATCCCGGATCTGTGCACCTTCCGCCACGCTCTAAAGACCTTATTATTTCACTAGGCAGGCCTGGCCTAATTTTCTCCCTCTTTTATAAAAGATTTTTAATTTTTTAATATCTTTTAGTATTTTATATATTCAAATTTTAAAATT
Source organism: Arizona elegans (assembly GCA_022577455.1). NCBI lineage: Eukaryota > Metazoa > Chordata > Lepidosauria > Squamata > Colubridae > Arizona > Arizona elegans. The sequence goes on along the minus strand of JAKOOJ010000013.1, from coordinate 2,564,973 downwards.
GGTTTTAAATAGTTTGGGGTTTTAATTTGTCTGGGCCAAAACTATTTAATTTGATTTTAATTCTACTTTTAAATTTTGTATGTATGTGTTTTATTGTTTGGCTGTGCACCGCCCTGAGTCCCTCGGCAGTAGGGCAGTATAGAAATCAAATCAAATCAATCAATCAATCAATAAATTACGCTGTAAATCAGCTACGGTACTTTCCTGAAAATTTAACCAAAGCACTTTGAGAAGCGTTTTGTGTCGGAAAAATACCCTCAAACAATGAAACAAAACAGGCCTTCAATGAAAGACGTGGATATGAAGGAGTATTAAAGCCCATCATCTTTTAGGGAAGCCCTTGCCAATCTGATAGTCCGGGGATGGCTAAAATTTTTGTAGCCGGGTGCCCAAAGTGTGTGCGTGCAAATGTGTGTACATGTGAATCAGGGGTGGGTTCTAAAATTTTTTACTACCGGTTCTGTGGGCGTGGCTTATTTTGTGGGCATGGCTTGATGGTCATGTGACAATTCTTTAGGATTTAGCAGAGATAATGGTCTATCAGGCTTTTAACTGCTTGCAGAGCTGTACTGGTCTACTCATTTGTTTTTGAAGGCACCGGTCTACCACCACACTGCCTTTTAACACTGATCAGCTGTAGGGCGGCCCTTTGAAGCCCCATGGCAAGAGTTTAAACAGTTTTTTTCCTTCTAGCCAATCAGCTGGGACTCGGGAGGCAGCAATAGATTGGGGTGGGGCCAAATAAAAGGTAAGAATAACGCGGGGGGTGGGTAGGGGGATGGGAGGGCCCAGCTCCCAAACAAAGAGAACCGGTTTGGTGACATCATATCATCACCACTACCGGCTCGACCGAACTGGGCCGAACCGGGAGGAACCCACCACTGATGTGAACCCCCAAAATGCAATGCGATCAACCCCTACGCATATGCCCTCGTGCCCCATTTTGGATTCCAGGTTGGTGCAGGAGGCCTTCCAGGCCCAAAAGGGGTGCAGAGGGGGGCACACACACGAACCCCCAAAATACAATGCGAGCACTCCTGCACATGCACCCTGGGCCCCCATGCATACGTGCACACATCCCTGCATGCATCTCACCCCTGCGCATGCGTGGCAGAGACCCGAAGAGCAGATGGTGTGGGAGGTGCGCGCGCATGTGAGGTGGAGCTGGGTTGGGGTGACAACTGGTGTGCCCCTAGAGAAGACTCTGCGTGCCACCTGTAGTACACATGCCATAGGTTCACTATTATGGTAATAGCCTCTAGCTGATTATACTGTAATTCTCTCCTATGCTACTGGGATTGATGACAGATGCAGTCCAACCCAAAGGGAAGCCCAATTCAAACTCTAAAATGTAAATGGGTTTAACAATAGGCTGATTAGTAGAAGAGATTTAGAGAGACTCGGAGCGTGGATGATGATTATAGTTGCAACTGAGAGCTCGGAGGAATTAACAAGAGGTCAACTTAGATCGACACAGATACCCCTTGAGGTGATGATCAAATGTTCTGCTAGTTGAATCCCTCCCAACGTCTCTTTTAACAAGGATGTGAATAAGCTTGCACAGCTAGGAGAAAAATGACATAAGATCCCAGGGGAAATTCATCACTCTGATGCATTTATTACCGTTTTGGAAGCCAACTCAGCCTCTGGCTCCTTCTCTACAATAACCTGAGATTTACTGAGACTCCAGTCTTTCCGACGGAATTTATTAGCTCGGTTGTCTGCATCATCTTTGGTAGGCTGCTCTTCCATTCTAAGGACTGCCGAACTTCTCCTTTCCATCAACGGCTCAAGAATAGATCTGTAGCCCACACAGAAATACCGTCATAAAGAATTATACCCTGCCTCTTCTGGTCAGCCTGAAAAAAATAATATTTCTTGTTTTCTGGAGACGTGAAGGAATCTGACAAGAGATCATTTTCTCCGTGATTGCCTCCTAGTATTTATTTGTTTCGTTAACTTTGCAGGCAGTCCTCGACTCACAACCATTCGTTTAGTGACCGTTCAAAGTTACAACACAGGCACTGAAAAAAGTGACTTATGACAGTTTTTTGTACTTACGACCAGGGATGGGTTCCTGGGGGCTCGGCAGGTTTGGGCGATCCTCTAGCTTAGGATCGCTGGGGTTTAGTGAACCCCCAAATGCCACCCCTGGCTGGCCACACCCACCTCGCTCCTCCCAGGAGTCTCCACGTGGCCCGTTCATCATTCCAGGTAAGGCAGGGTCCAGGCAGAGGGTCTGGGAGGGCAAAAAACGGGCCTACTGGAGGTTCTGGAAGTCCGGAAACGAGCCTGTTTCCGGCCTCTGGAGGGCCTGTGGAGTCCAGGGAAAGCTGTTTTCACCCTCCCAGAGGCTCGAGGAAAGCCTCCAGAGCCTGGGGAGGGTGAAAAACACCTCCCCCACCGTGGTGCAGGCGGCCGACTAGGCCACGCCCACCATGGCCATGCCCACCCAGCAATGGGGCAGCGAACCTGTGGCTAAAGGATCTGAAGCCCATCCCTGCTTATAACTATTGCAGCATCTCTATCGTCATGTGATCAAAATTGGAATGCTTGGCAATTGGTTCATATTTATGACATTCGCAGGATCCCGGGATCATGTGATCCCCTTTTGTGACATTCTAACAAGCAAAGACACCAGATCCACTGAACAACTGTGTTACTAATTTAACAAGTGCAGTGATCCACTGAACAACTGTGGCAAGAGAGGGGGTAAAAGGGAGCAAAACTCACTTAACAACAGAAATTGTGGGCTCAATTATAGTCATAGGTTGAGGACTACCTGTATTAGCCACTCAACAGTAATGGTGGTTCAAAAAAACCAAGAAAAATATCAGATAGTTCAAAGGGAATAGAAATTCTCCTCTCTGCATTTCCCTCACAGACTCCTTTCTATCAAAAATCCCTTTCCATCCCTTCCCATCAACTTACCCATCAGATCCTGGTCTGGAGGAAACACTGTCAGATGATGTAGACGAAGTTGATCCAACTGAAGAAGTGACAGAAGTAACTGACAGCCTTCTCAACGTGGAGGACATAATGTATGGCAAAACCACTGAACCAGACCTGCTCTGCTTTCTCTCCGTCAGCGAGGAAGGCTATTGTTAGAATACAAAGAAGGTTGTGAAAGAAATGCAAGGTAATTGTTCATCCGGAGAAGAACATCTACATCTTCTGAAACTTTAGTGTTTCTCCTCCCAAACCATTTTTGAAGACAGGCAAGTTCTGAAATTTCTTTTTAAGTCCCCACCCTCTGTAGCTCTGGAATAAGGTCATGTAGCTCTGGAATAAGGAGCCTGATTGAGCAATAGGGTCTAATCTGGTGACCTCCACAGTTTCAGGAGGACCTTTGCTCGTTTGCAGTCATCCGTCTGGCTGAAGGTCTTTTGACTACATTAAAGGTGGCCATTAGCTCCAAGCCAGGTTCAGTATAAACCCTAGAAACAAATTATTAGGCAAATTGCTTTTTCCAGTATAGGCTCATGTGATAGCTAAAAGTGGGAGAATGTGAGTTATCTCATCATTAGTATATTGTTATCTGGGATTCACTTGGAAAAAACGGGTGGGGACACCTTTTAAAATTTTAGTGAGTGGATTAAATATGGGTGCCACTGGTTGGGTTTTTATTCCTTCCTTCCTTCCTTCCTTCCTTCCTTCCTTCCTTCCTTCCTTCCTTCCTTCCTTCCTCCCTCCCTCCCTCCCTCCCCTCCCCTCCCCTTCCTTCTGCAACAATACAAAAGTTAAAATACATAGCAGCTGAGAAAATATCATATCCCATAATCACTAATAAAACCAAAAAAGGGTCCCCCCACCCCCCACATGTGGGGCTTTAGGTCTGGGCACAAAGCCAGATAGGTATGAACTTTCGCTTTCCAATTTCTTCCTTGTCTGGTGTTTTCATTTGTGGTTGTATATGCCTTCAAGATATTCTAGGATCAAGAAAATGCCAGTTTTTCATTAAACAAGAACAATTGTTTCCCACCATAGCTGATCACATCACCACAGGAGAAAAATTGGCTGAATTTCTTCACCTAACTTAAAACAACCAATTATGTAGTTGGTTTGTCTTTGCCAACTCCCAATATTTAAAACAAAACATAATTCTCGTTTGAAATTCCCAGTTCCTCAAAGTTTGCAATGCAGTTAGACAAAAAGAAATGTTTATATATATATATATATATATATATATATATATATATATATATATATATATATATATATATATATATATATATACACACACACACACACACACACACATACATACACACATACATGGAAAAGTTTCTAGTGTATTAGTGAATACACTCATGAAAATCATAAAAATGTGCCTTGCATTTGGAACACGGTTTTGCAAAAACTGCATGCATTAATTAGACGTACATAGAGAAATGCTTACCTTTGGAGGAATATGCATTTAATTTCATTAAATGCTTTAATTTAACTTTTTTAAAAAAATCAATTTGGATAACTAGAACTTTGGCATATTCATCCAAATGAGAAACTGGAAGAAATGAAAATTCACAGATTTGCTTCTCCCCTTGCCCTTGCTATAATGATCTAATTCCTAGTGCCTTTTCTTTCTTTCTTTCTTTCTTTAATTTTTATTTTTTAAGACAAACAAACATTTAGTACATTATTCATTTCTTCCATGTGACATTTCGGTGTTATCTTCAAAAGTTTCTTCTCTTCTCTACCTCTTCTGTCTTCAATCTCACCAAATACATTACAAAGATTTTCCACTAGTATATTATTATAATTACAACCAATTTTTTTCCAATCACTTTTAAAAACTTATTTGTATCTCTTTTCTAACCAATAGTAAAATTTATTCCATATCTTAAAATATTCTGTATCTTCTCTTTCCTTTATCATCATAGTTAATCTATTCATTTCTGCACAGCCTAAGATTTTTTAAATTACTTCTCCCTCCGAAGGTATATTCTCTGCTTTCCACTTTTGTGGATAAACAATCCTTGCTGCTGTTATTACATGTATAATCAATTATTATTATTATTATTATTATTATTATTATTATTATTATTATTATTACTATTATTATTATTATCATTATTATTATTATTATTTATTGAATTTATATTATCTTTACTAGTTTTCTCTGGTAAGATTAACCCAATAGGAATAGCTCTGGTTTTAAATCTATACGTTGTTGTATCATTTCCTCCATCCATAACTTAATTTTATTCCAATAGTTTTTCGCTTCAGGACATGTCCCCCACATATGGTAATATGAACCTGGTAACTGGTGACATTTCCAACATTTAGCTGATTTATCTTTAAACATTTTTGCCAGTTTCTCAGGGGGTATATGCCATCTATAAAACATTTTATATAGATTTTCCTTATATGGAGTGGATATTGTTAATTCATAATTTCTTTCCCATAATTGTTGCCATTTATCCAATTCAATTGAATATCCAAAGTTTTTTGCCCAGGCTATCATTTTTTCTTTTACTTGTTCTAATTCCTAGTGACCTTTCATAAGTGAGATTCAGTGTATATATGTATGTATGTATGTATGTATGTATGCTCCTGGAAGCACGAAGCCGAGAACACCAGCCTGAAGATGACGAATGAGACTTCGTCGAAACATCGCCAAGACACTTCCAATTTTACATGGGAGAAGACCCGAATAACCAAAGACCTACATACAAACACCCGCAAAAACCTGAGAAAACATATATACCAGGGTGATCACGCCGTAGAGCTTCTCTACTTTCTCTCTCAGCTCCTTGAAGCAAGAGGTTAGCCTGTCATGAAGAGGCTTCAATTGCTCAGTCAGTTTCTTCCCATGGATTCTAATCCCTTCAGCCAGCAAAGGCATCTGCAAGAGGCAAGCAAGATCAGAAGGTTAAGGAAGCACAGAGATAGACAGTTGATACCTTGGCACTGGACTGCTTCAAAACTCATTGAATTCAGTATTCAACTCATTTTGAAGCAGAAATCTTGTCTTAGCACTCATCTTTCTCCCGGTAATCAACACACAAGGAAGAACTTGCTGATGTCGATTGCCTTGTGACTCGTTATTTCTTTTGGCCAAAATGGCAGGTCACGTGGTAAATCATGGGGAGTTTCTCGCTACTCGTTGGTTTTAGGCAAGTCTTCTGGAAGAAATTGCCGATGGGAATTGAGGTACCACGGTAGTTTCAAATGTAATTTGGAAAACAAGAAGGCTCACCTTGGGCATTTCTTGGCTTAGCTTACCAACGAGGCCAAGCCAGGTTTAGACATATCTAGATTATACATCATGCTTATTTGGGTAAACTTAAATCAACTGGAGTCCTTGGTGCCCTCTGAGCTTGGTTGTTTTATTGCAGACATTTCATTACCTACGTAGGTAATCTCATCAATGCTGGGAGTGGGGTTTGCTCTCTGTTTACATACAAGTGGCTTGTCTTGTTAATGTTGATGGGATTGTTCTTATATCTCACCTTTCTTCCAGCTCAAGTGAATTTATCTAGCAGTCTCCTTCCATGTTTTCTCTCATATTTCCATGGTTGAAGATGGGCTTGAATTCCAATGCCATTTCAACTCTTTTTTTTTTTTTTTTTTGTCACAATCCTGATCTATGGTTTCATGTTTTGTTTGTTGATTTGCATCCTGGTTGGGAGTTATGTTTAACTGAGGGGTTATGTTTAACCATGAGCAAGATAAAATGTGATCTAAATAAACATCAATGAAGCATGATTGTCTGAATTTACACAACATGAGAAGCTCTAGTCTAGGCCACGGCTTATGGCTGGTTTGCAATTTATAAATCAAACCCAAACAAACTTCATTGGGACTTAATGTGATATGAATCAAATGTCTGATTTAGTCTGTTGGTCAGCAGACTGTGGATGTCTTCATGTTTGTTTGTTTTTTTCCTAAGTGAAAAGGTTAGGCATTGTTGGACATAACTAGCACTTTAACCACAAATCACCAAGATATATTAGACTGGGAATAAAGAAGAATCTTAGAGAAAGCCAATGTTGAACCACTTTGTATCACTGTTAACATAGACATGTTTATATAGTCCCTATCAAGAATCAAACATCTTAAATGTTTACTTTTACCTTGCTGCCTAGGTTTCTAAGTTAGTGCTGCTGGTTATTAGTAGCACTAATAACCAGCAGCACTAACTTCAGCACTGCTTCAAGGCAGCGGTGAAATCCCAATTTTTTTTACTACTGGTTCTGTGGACGTGGCTTGGTGGGCGTGGCAGGGGAAGGATACTGCAAAATCCCCATTTCCACCCCACTCCTAGGGGAAGGATATTGCAAAATCCCCATTCCCACCCCACTCTGGGACCAGCCAGAGGTGGTATTTGCCAGTTCTCCAAACTGCTCAAAATTTCCGCTACCGGTTCTCCAGAACCTGTCAGAACCTGCTGGATTTCACCCCTGCTTCAAGGATCTGTGAGGGTGTGAATACAGCAGGTGTCTGCAACTCCTTAAATTTAGCTGGATTGCATAATTCTGAAAAAAAAACCCAATTGGTTTAAGAAGCTGCACACAAGAGATATGTGCATGCCCCCATTTATTTCAAAGCACCTTTGGTCTATGAATTTGAAGCACTGTGTCATTCTATTAGTCAGAACTTAAAATATTCTGTGTGCAGAGCTCATGCTTTTTCACCGACCATTATTTTTGCCTCTTAATAAGATTGCCTTCAATGATTTCCTTAGCACTTTTATGATTACTTCTAGCTTAACCAATAAACCATGTCAAATATGCCAAGAAATGATGCCTTTCTATATCTTAAATTGCATTGCTATGCTTAGTTGTTATGTTGTTATGGGAAGCATTTTAGTGTTGTATGCGTGTGTGCCTCCAAATTGTTATTGGCTCTGTAACTGCATGGATTAGTCCCTATTTTGATAATAAGATTTTGGAAGTGGCTTGTCATTGCTTCTCTCCTAGGGCTAAAAGAGATTGACTGGCCCAAGGTAATCCAGCTGGTTTTGTATCTACAATGGGACCAGAACTCATAATCTCCTGGTTTCTAGCCTGATGCCTTAACTATTGCACCCAACTACTACTGCTTTTTTTATGGGCAACACAGGTTGTCTGCCATCTTGCTACCATACAGCTGCAGCAACATCAGGTAGAATCCAGGCCAGGTGAAATCCCAATATCTGTAAGATGCTACTTCAGGAAAAGTTATATCGTTACGACAATATTACTTCTGCAAAACAGCCTACGGACATCTTTCTACATTATCTGCATTCCTGTAGGTACCTGTAAGGCAATTAGTTGCTTGAGTAATTCAATCTTTTCTTGATCTTCAGAGTGTTCCTGAACATATTTATCAGTAAAAAAGGCCTGCAGGGATTAAAGGAAAAAAACAAGACAGTCTAAATGTTTGATCCTATAATGAAAAGAATCAAATTAAGCTATATGGATAGCAAGAAAAAAACATCTTGAAGATTGTTTTTATATATGATAACTTCGGCAAGATAAATCAATGCTCAAAAGTGAAAAAAGTTTAACATATCCTCAATAAGGAATGATTGGTGAAGATGATGGAACTTCAGAGATGGCTAAATTGACTTTCTTGATTAGGAAAACAATGATAAATTATGGCTGATTGGAAGACACACACACACCCTTTCTCCTTTTTTCATAAACTAGAACAAAATGCAGTTAACATCTGAAGTGAAAAATAGATAATTCAAAAAGAGAGAGATTTTTTTTTGTAACCAAAAATAAGAAATAACTTTGTAATACTAGTATTTGCTGCAAAGGAAATTGGAAGTTTCTTTCTATTTCTTTTTATCTTTTTTCTGGATTTTTTTTCTTTCCTACTATCTTTTTCTGTCTTTGTTTTCTTTATTCAGTATCAGTGTCTGCTAGTTTTTCTCTTTTAAAACTTTTAATTTTACAGAGAGAGAGAGAGAGAGAAAGAGGGAGACAGAGGGGGAGAGAGAAAGAGGGAGAGAGAAAGAGAAAGAGCGAGAGAGAGAAAGAGAAAGAGCGAGAGAGAGAGGGAGAGAGAAAGAGACAGAGGGAGAGAGAGAGGGGGGGAGAGAGAAAGAGGGCGAGAGATGGGTAAGAGAGAGGAAGAAAGAGGGAGAGAGGGGGGAAGAGGGAGAGAGAGAAAGAGGGAGAGAGAGAGGGAGAGAGAAAGAGAAAGAGGGAGAGAGAGGGGGGGAGAGAGAAAGAGGTGAGAGATGGGTAAGAGAGAGGAAGAAAGAGGGAGAGGGGGAAAGAGGGAGAGAGAGAAAGAGGGAGAGAGAGGGATGAGAGAGAGAGAAAGAGGGAAGGAGAAAGAAAGAGGGAGAGAGAGGGGGGGGAGAGAAAGAGGGTGAGAGAGTGGGAGAAAGAGGGAGAGAGGGGGAAGAGAGAGGGAGAGTGGGAAGGAGGGAAAGAGAGAGAGGGGGGGAGGGAGAGAGAGGGAGAATAGTCTCTGTCTATGACGGTTTAAATTTCTCCATCTCTGGAAGTTTTTAAGAAGCATCTGGACACCTGTCTTTCAAGGATAATTTATCTGGTTTTCCAGCAGTAAATTGGATTAGATTATTCCTGTTGTCCTCTCCAACTTCATAATGATTCTACAAAAACTTCATACTATGAATAAACCAGTTTTTTTTTAAATAAGAAAGCTAAGGGCACAGGCTAGAATATTATGTATTTTTATTTTAATGCTCTGCAGAATCTCACCATGTTCTTTCAACTTTGATTTCTGAGGAGAAGCAGGAAGGGATGGCTAGCTTCCTAATGGTTCTTAGGCCTTGAATAATTTCAACCCTTTGTACTTAAACATCACAGTAACATTTGTTTTAATTGCCTTATGCTTGGTCCCCTAAATTCTTTCAGGAAATACGGGATAATCTGCTACAATTTGGAGGTTCTGACATTCCTCACCCATTCCAACAATACTCTGAACTCCACCGTTCTCTCCAGAAACAAGACATAAAGTAAGGACAAGGAGTACTAGTTGCAGCCTGCCTGACTTCCTTGCAGAAGGATGAGTTTTAAATGGAAACAAAGAGTCAGCCACAGCATAATATAGCTGGGAAAAAACCAAAGTAAATATTATGCACAAACATTTCACACTTTCCATGGAAACAACACATTTCTTATTTTTGTACTCAAGATGCTTACTCACTATTTTCCTTCAATGCGTGAATGTCTGTTTCTGGGATCTTTGAACACCATCATAATAAATGTCATGTTATCTTTAAAACAACAACAACAACAACAACAACAACAACAACAACAACAACAACCTGCTCCTTGGAAATACTGTGGATCCAGGCTGGAATCACATAGCAACTATTCATAATCCTCCAGATTCATCTCTGCTGAAAAGAAGCACAGTGGCTTGAAGGGTGGAATGCTGGGCAGGAAGTTAGAGAGCCCATGTTTGAGACCCGGGAGCTGTGTGGGGCGGGATTGAGCTCTCATCCTTCACTCCAGCTCCTGATGGCGACATGAAAGGAGCCCCCAAAAGGAGCTCCCAACTGGGCCTGATATTGTTCTGCCCCAGCTACGGACCCCAAAGAATGCAGCACACACAAAGTCTGTACAAACCTTAGTTTACTAAAATAAAATCAGTTTTTCAAACAAAGGCTGTTAATTAACTTCCTTAACAGCCTGCAAGAATCCAAAGAATAAATAATCTTAATCTTACTATGGTTGGCAGAAAGCCCAGAAGCAATTTGCAGCAAACTAAGATCCAGACGCGAAGGAGAGTGAACGAAGTTGTTCCCTGCAAATTGCCTCAGTCAGCGTTCCTTCTTAAATAGGCTAAGGGAGTGGCCAATTAGCCCCAAGCCTTACTCTCGAGGAGACCTCCTCCTGAGGAGCCACTCCTGCCTTTTGGCAGCTCTGCGCGCCCGTGCATTGAGAAGAGGCTCCTCCTCTTCGTCCTCTTCACTTAAGGAAGCTTCTGGAGGTTCTGAAGGCCCTGGCTGAATCCCCGCCTCTGGCACCACATCTTCTCCAGCCTCATTGTCCGACTTGAGTGCCAGCTGCACAGGCTGCTGGTGCAGCACCACACCAGCCTCCTCGCTGTCCGAATCAGCCACTAGCTGCACAGTTCATGTACGGGCCACAACAGATATGAGTGTAGCATCTCAACTGAAATCTGCAGGGACTCATCCAGAATAGGACATGATTGAACGGAAGAAAAAGAGCACAGAAAAGGCAGCACAGTATCCTTTGACTAAGACGAATCAGGTTTAGTCCCACAATTCAACTTGGAAGTTGCCTTCCTAATCTAATTTATGATCACAGAGAGGCTGAAAAAAGGGGCAGGATGAATGGATGTGAGAAAAGAACAAAGTTGGCAAATAAATCACAAACTTAATGGTATCCTTGGTCAGATCTAACACGGCAGAAACACCTTTTTATATCAACCGATGAGCAGCCAAAACAACTAGGCTCACCACAGCCAATTTCCATAACGTTATTAAAGAAACAAATAATACTTGGGCTAGAGTGGCAGAAATAGGCACAGAATTGATTCTCAAAGGCAGATATGGGGAATGTGCAGCTTTACAAATGTTGCAGAATTATAATACTAGCTTTCCTAGAACCATATAATCGTAGGAGATGACCAAGCATAGCCTGAGGGAGGGGTCAAACACGTCATAAGTCAAGAGTCCCTGAGTCCCCACAAGAGATTTAACTCCAGCCCACCTTGAATTCCTTTCTTAACTCCCGCTAATTTCCCTTGACCATTAGTAGTTCAGATTCTTATAGCGAGCTTAAGCTTGCAATAAATCTTTACACTCATTTGAACTGCCTGAATCTCCCGATTTCCCCGATGCTTGACATTAATCCTAGAAATTCAAGCAGGGTTTCCTGCTTGAGCAGAGGGTTGGACTAGAAGACCTCCAAAGTCCCTTCCAACTCTGTTATTCTTTCCCCATCATGGGCATACTGGGGATAATTTAAGAACATCTGCAAGATCACATCTTCTCCAGTCCTACTCAGAAGTATACAACAGTACAGGATAATATATAGGCAAGTTTTAACTCCTTTTGGAGCAGAAAACTAAGCCGTGAAGCCATTTTCTTCTTTAAAAATAAATAAGTAAAACCCTGACTAGCAGGGGAGAAGGTATTGTGGCAACAGGATAAAACCCGCAAAATTCCATCAGCTAGAATCCGAAGTGCTGAGCCTCGTCAGAAAACCACAATGCCAAACAAGGGAGGCCAAATGATTTGTGCAGGACATTGATTTCTGGTTTTTAATGTGAAAAGAAAGATTTAGATTATTATTATTAAGTGCCCACAAAAGCCCAGCTCCCTACCCCAGATGAGTCAGGGAGAGGAAAAAGTGAGCAAAAATAAAAATAAAAAAGGCTGATAGCTTTCAGATGTGGCAACCCCATTTGGAAGCCGTGACAGCTTTTCCATTTTTGCAAATCTAACTTTAGCACCGAAAATAGAGAAGCGGGAGCTCAAAATATTTCCTTGGCTGAAAATGGATCCTTCCTCCATGCCACAATTGGTGCATTTGCTGGCTGCCGGTATCACAAAGCTTTCCACTCTAAAGGTACCCACTGTGCATTGAAGTGATAGTAATATGTTCTAGCTAGAAGTAAGCTCTGCTCATGCGTGGTAGTAGGGAGACACAAGATGTTAAGATGTTCCACTCATCCTAATTTCCAGATGTGCACAGGGGTTTGCAATGATCTTTACACCTCTAACCAGGGGTGGGTTCTAAAATTTTTTATTACTGGTTCTGTGGGTGTGGCTTATTTTGTGGGTATGGTTTGATGGTCATGTGACAATTCTTTAGGATTTAGCAGAGGTACTGGTCTTTTAACTGCTTGCAGAGCTGTACCGGTCTACCTATTTGTTCTTGGAGCGTTCCGGTCTACCTATTTGTTTTTGGGGGCACCGGTCTACCCATTTGTTTTTCGAGTGCACTGGTCTACCACCATACTGCCTTTTACCACTGATCAGCTGTAGGGCGGCCCTTTGAAGCCCCAGAGCAAGAGTTTAAACATTTTTTTCCTTCTAGCCGATCAGCTGGGACTCGGGAGGCAGCGAATAGATTGGGGGCGGGGCCAAATAAAAGGTAGGAATAACGCGGGGGGAGGGCAGCTACCGAACAAAAAAACCCGGTTTGGTGATGTCATATCGTCACCGCTACTGGCTCGGCAGAACCGGGCCGAACGGGGAGGAACCCACCACTGCCTCTAACCCTAAAGCCATTAAAATCCCGTTTTCTGGAAGTACATTTGGCATTGCCGCACTATCCATAACTGAAATCCTAAGGAGGAAAAGACTCCTTGATCCTGGATAGGCTGGTGATATAAAATATGTGTACAAGTATAAAATATGCGTACAGGTATGTAGGACAATATCCTTGTCCTACAATCACAGTCGGCATCAGAATTTCCATTGCTAAACAATGGAACAATGGCAGTCGTTAAATGAATTGTGCCTGATTTTATGACCTTAGCTGTCATGATTATTAAACAAATCACTGCGGTTATTAAGTGAATCACATGGCCATTAAAAAAATCTGGCTTCCAGCTGGGAAAGTTGCAAATGGCGATCACATGACCCTGAGACCCAACAACTGTCATAATTTTGATCCTGTGGCCCATGGGGATGGCATGATAGTCATAAGCGTGGGGACCAGTTGTAAATCGCCCTTTCCAGTGCCACTATAACTTCAAATAGTTGCTAAATGAATGGTTGTTAAGTTTAAGATTAGGTGGACTTCATAATGTATGCCACTGAAAAGTATCTGGAAACTTAAGACGGCCTAAAATGCAGGACTTGTTATTCCTCCCCAAAATACATTAAGTACATTAAAAGATTGTCATTTCTATTGTGGGTAGGTAATCCGCAATAGATTATCACTATCTCTATACATCTATGGAGATTCTCAGTCATCCAGGTCATGGTTGTCCCAAAGGTGCTTTTTCAAAAGGCAACTGGACTTTCTTTGTCTTTCCTTGAAGATGTTTCACTTCTCATCCAAGAAGCTGAGAAATGAAGAAGTTCCTTGGATGAGAAGTGAAACATCTTCAAGGAGAAACAAAGAAACTCCAGTTGCCTTTTGAAAAAGCACCTTTGGGACACTATCTATATAACGTCTGAATGGACAAAATTTGGTGAAATTTCAGTAAAGAGGGAAAACGGAGGAGGGCAGATTAGACAAGACCTCCTATACCTATCCTTTTTCTTTAGAGTTCATCTTTATCTACCATTTATCCCTTCCCTTCTTCTTTTTCATTCTAAATTAAAATTCCAGAACGTCAACTACTCTCTAATTAAGTTTATTAAGTTATTATTATAAAATGAATGAAGTCCATAGCTCACCAAAATGTACCTATTACTACAAAAAAGGAATGCTTTAATGAATGGAAACCAAATCCTTTGACTTCCACCCTTAAATTTAATACCAGCTGCTGCAAGGATTCTTTTCCAAATTCTCTGATATCTAAAGTACTGTTCATGTAGCTAGATTCTATGACTCTGCCTCCCTGTTTCAGGGAGGCTATCTCATTCCCGAGATTGTTGTGTGCCCTACAACAGAGAGCAAGGAAACAACCAACCTTCTCGTAGTTGGTATAACCACCCATTACCGCTGGATCCACAATGCCATTCAAGAGCATGGAGAGGGGATGGACAGGCAGGGCGCGGTCCCAAGCATGTTGCTGCACGCAGTTACTGATCTTCTCATTTGTCCGCTCCATGGTTTCAATGGCGTTCTCCAAGGGGCTGATCTCCTCCTGGAAAGCACCACAAAAACGAGTTATGGTCAAGACTACAATGAAATAATGGATGCTAGGCAATGAAAATGTCAACAGAAAACCAACTGTCCCCACTCCAAACCCTTTACTGGGCAACCTTCATAGTTAGATCCTGGTCATTCACTCAACCTTGAAAGGTCAAGTAGAGAGTCTACTACCTCAATGTCATAGGAGATGCTAACCAAAATCTCATCATTTTTTTTTTTTAAAGAAAACATCAGTTTTCAAGTTCTGCGCCTGGCTTCTGTTGTCCCCTTTTCTTTGCTTGTCAACAGCCAAGTTATTTCAGGAAATAACTTAACAAATTACTCCTAGTTTCACTTTCAAGTATATACATATGAATCAGCTGTCAATTATAAAAGGCTTAAACTCGGGGTAAGAGGATAGCAGTTTCTGTGCTCAATGTAACTTAAGTCTGCACAAACCCAAGTTAAGCTACTGCATAGTCAAAGGCCATTGGAGTGACCTTAGGCCAAATCAAATCCTTGAGGGATTGTAGTACTATTCAGACATTTAGAGGAAGGACCAAAATAAATCCACATTTAGAGGAAGGACCAAAATAAACTGTAATAAATACAGTAAATAAACTGTGGTTTGCTCTGTGGGATTGGAAGGTAGCAGTTTCCTATTTCTGAGTTAGAAAATCTCACTTTACTAAATTATATGGATATGTCCATATAATTGCCAAACTGACATTAAAGATTAAATGTAGGGGGAGTGGGGAAGGAAAAATCCAGTTTAGCAAACTTTGCAGGTAATTTGTTTCCTTTAATTACCAGTCACCCCAACAGTTCGTTCAGGAAGGGAACAACACAAAAACTCTGGTGCTAAAAGCAACGTGGGGTTGGGTGTCCAAGTGCCCTTGAATGCTAGTTTATTCACAAGCACTTCCTCATGGGCACATAGAGATATTAAATTTGGGAAGGTGGGTAAGAAATCAATGAAGGTTCCTGGAACTTTTCTAAGGAGAAGGCCTAGAAAAAAAAATGTCACAATAAATCAAGCCTTCCCTAATCTGTCAATCTCCAGATATGTTGGATTCTTAGCTCACAAAGTCCCACGATTAGCTGAAAACTGAAGACCATCTAAAGCAGGGGTGAAATGCTCCCGGTTCGGACCGGATCACCCGATCTGGTAGCGATGGAGGCAGGTGGTTCGGAGAACCGGTAGCAAAAATCCCTGCCCTCCCCCCATGCCCAGCTGAGCCGCACAATCATCAGAGGCTTTTTTTTTAACTTTTAAAAGCATTTTTTCTACAACCTCTTTGGCCGAAAAAATGCTTTTAAAAGTATATAAAAAAAGCCTCTGATGATCGCGCGGCTCAGCTGGGATCGTCAAAGGCTTTTAAAAGAAAAAAAGCCTCTGCTGATCAGGCAACTCAGCTTGGATCGTCAGAGGCATTTAAAAGAAAAAAAACCTTTTTTTCTTTTAAAAGCCTCTGATGATCCAAGCTGAGTTGCCTGATCGTCAGAGGCATTTAAAAGAAAAAAAAAGCCTCTGCCGATCAGGCAACTCAGCTGGGATCGTCAGAGCCTTTTGAAAGCATTTTTTTACAATCTCTTCGCCAAAGAGGTTGTAGAAAAAATGCTTTTAAAAGTAAAAAAAAAAAAAATTGGCCACGCCCACCCAGTCACATTACCTCCCCCCCCCCATCACCAAGCAACGCCCACAGAACCGGTAGTAACAAATTTTAGATTTCACCACTGATCTAAAGGCTACCAAGTTGGGGAGGCTGAATTAGAGACTGCAATGAAAGCTTCTCACCATAGTGACTTGCTTGACTTCAAACCATTTGAGGATCCCAGGGAAAGAATAGGCGGTTGTATAGGTGGTACGTTCTATCCACATAGTCTAAGAAGACAAAAAAAAAAAAAAAAAAAAACCCCAAAAAGGAACAAGACATAAAACATATGTATATTTTATATTATACCTATGCAAGGAATATTCTCTCTTAGCCCTTCCTCAGCAGAATGATGGGGCTAAGAATCAGAAGCTCATTTCCCCCGAAATCAGTCTAATACAAGAATTTATGTCTGGATTCATACAACAAGTTAATCTAGGCTAAAATTGAATCTGTGACTCATGATGTCGTAGGAACTAGGTAATCAGATGAAGTCATAACATGGTTTGTTTGAGTACAGGTAGTCCTCGGCTTACGACCACAATGGAGCCCAAAATTTGTGTTGCTAAGTGAGGCATTTGTTAAATGAGATTTGCTCCATTTTATGAGCTTTCTTGCCACACTTGTTAAGTGAACCACTGCAGTTGTTAAGTTAGCAGCACCGTTGTTAAGTGAATCTTACTTTCCCATTGACTTTGCTTGTCAGGAGGTCATAAGACATTGCAAAGGCCATAAATATGAGTCAGTTGCTAACAGTCTGAATTTTGATTGCATGACCATGGGGATGCTGCAACGGTCGTTAGTGTGAAAAATGGTCATAAATCACATTTTCCAGTGAGGTTGTAACTTTGAACGGTCACTAAATGATCTGTTGTAAGTCGAGGACTGCTTACAAGAATGCCATTTTGCTAGCTTGACTCATAATCTGACATGACCACATTATTGGAGGCCAGGGATTGTCAACTTTTTTTTGACAATCAGGGGACGATGCTTTCATCAATACTGACTGCCAAGTTGGGTGCAATCATCCACCCAATATTTATCCAGAAGAAAAGTGGAACAACTGCTTAGTCTCTAAGGATGTTGTCTACTATCTTATCTTTTTTCCTTTTTCCAAAAATATCTCAGGATACCCAATGCCTAAAGGAGTCATTGGAGCTCTTATATCTTACTGCTTATATCTGTACCTAGTTGCACCTTCATTGCTTGATTCAAAGAACCTAAATCAGGAAGAGCAAGGAGTTGGGTAGCCTTCATGTAAAGACCTAGGCTATATTGAGATCAGATCTATTGGAAAAAAGATTGCTCCAGTATGTTTTTCAATCACCTAGACCCATGAGGGCGAACCTATGGCACGCGTGCCACAGGTGGCACATGGAACCATGTCGCCTGGCATGCCGGCTCAGCTCTCAACCTCTCTAGGAGACTCTGGAGGCTGGGGACAGCAAAAAAGTCACTTCCTGTCTAACCAAAAGTTGGAAAACGGACCCTTTTGGGCCTCCGAGAGGGTGGGGAAGGCTGTTTTCGCCCTCCCCAGATGGATAGAGAGGATTTGGAGCCAAGTGAGAAAGAAAAACGGGTCTACTGGGCCATCGCATGCCAGGAGCGGGAGTCGCGTGTGCATGCGCAGGGCAGGGTACCGCCCCCCCCCTTTCCTGGCACGCGATGGCAAAAAGGTTAGCCATCACTGACCTAGACCTCCTAATGCCTCGTGAAAGGACCACCTATATTATACCAGCAATTTCCTATATCTTTTAGCTAGGTCAAGAGATGAGGTTCTAAAAGTTGTATTTTAAAGAATAGAATAGAAGCTGGAAAGGACCTTGGAGGTCTTCTAGTTCAATCCCCCGCTCAAGCAGGAGAATCTATACCAGTGATGGCTAACCTTTTTGCCATTGCGTGCCAGGAGAGGGGGGGGGCGGGGGAGGGTTGCGCGTGCATGCGCATATGTGCGCAACCCCTCCCCCCCCGCTCCTGCCACATGATGACCTGGTAGGCCCGTTTTTCTTTCTTACCTGGTTCCAGATCCTCTCTGTGTATCTGGGAATGGCGAAAACAGCCTTTCCCACTCCCTTGGAGGCCCTACGGAGGCTGAAAGGGCCTATTTCCCAACTCCTGGTGGGACAGGAAGTGACATTTTTTGCTGTCCCCAGCCTCCAGAACCTCTCTAGGAGTCTCTAGGAGCCTCTCTAGGAGTCTGTAGGAACCTCTCTAAGAGTCTCTGGAGGCTGGGGACAGGAAAAAAGTCACTTCCTGTCCCACCGGGAGTGGGGAAATGGGCCCTTTCAGCCTCCGTAGGGCCTCCAAGGGAGTGGGAAAGGCTGTTTTTGCCGTTCCCAGATACACAGAGAGGATCTGGAGCTAGGTAACAAAGAAAAACGGGCCTTCCCCACCCCCCCAGGCCCTCCAGAGGCAGGAAACAGCCTGTTTTCCTACTTCTGGTGGGGCCAGAAGGCCCGAAAATCAGCTGGCCGGCACGCGCATGTGCCCCAGAGCTGAGCTGGCGTGCCCACTAATATGGCTCCGTGTGCCACCTGTGGCACGCGTGCCATAGGTTCGCCATCACGGACCTATACTATTTCAGATAAGTGGCTGTCTAGTTTCTTCTTAAAAACCTCCAGTGATGGAGTGCCCATAATTTCTGAAGGCAAGCAGTTCCACTGGCTAATTGCCCTGTTAGGATGTTTCTCCTTAATTTCAGGTTGCTTCTCTCTTTGATTCATTTCCAACCATTGTTTCTTGTCCTGCCCTCTGGTGCTTTGGAGAATAATTTGACACCCCCCCTCTTCTTAGTGGCAGCCCCTCAAGTACTGAAATACTGCTATCATGTCACCCCTAATTCTTCTGTTCTTTTCAAAGTTCTCTGATGTTTTTCATTTGAAATAAGACCAACTGCTAGTCATCACAGGCAATATTAAGTAAAACTCAAGCTGAACAACTTCAAGTCAAAGAATGAGGGGATCACATTTCTCATGACTTAAAATAGGACTTTCTCCCTCCCAATTTCTTCTGAAATTGAAGTTAGAGAGATCATTATATTTGGGGGGGGGGGGGGGGGTTAAACTATATTATTATCTATTCCCCATTCACTTTACTATCATACCATTGAATTTTGTTAAGGTCCCAAAGGATGCAACCCTACCAACAAAAATAACCCAGATTTGTGTCCCATCCTTGGACAAAGGACTTTGTATTTTAGGGTTTGTATAACTGTTGATAATTCATTTTCATTTCATTTCATTTTACTTGATTTATATACCACCCTACTCCCGAAGGACTCAGGGCAGTGAACAGGCACAAGATAAAACACATAGAATACAAAAATTTAAGAGCAGAAGTAAAATCGAATTAAATCAATTTAGCCCAAGACAAATTTAAAACCCCAGGTTAAGAACAAATTAAAATTTACATTAAAAAGAGAATGGGAAAGGTTAGGCCAGACCAGCCTGGTGAAATAAAAAGGTCTTGAGAGCGCAGCGGAAGGTGCGTAGATCCGGTAATTACCGTATGTCCTATTGCTTGCTATGTGTTTGCTACCAAAATGCAAGAATTTATTCCTCCAAAATTGAGGAACCAAAGAATCAAGCCAACATATGAAAAGCATGTGTTTTTCGGCAGGCCTGGGATCGTAGATCTTGCTTTGCGATCTGGTGAGATCCGGCCACAAATGGTATGAATGCGTTCTAAGGTTTTGAATGTTTTTTTAATCTTTTAAATGTTTCTAGAATGTTTTTTTAAAAAATATATTGTGAGCTACCCTGAATCTCTGGAGAGGGGCGGCATATAAATTTAATAAATAAATAAATAAATAAATAAATAAATAAATAAATAAATTGAATGAATGAATGAATGAATGAATGAATGAATGAATGAATGAATGGAAAAAATGACAGGGATGTCAGAGAAGAAATGACTCACTGCAAATTCATTCTCAGGATCTTTTTCTCCTTTCCTGAAAGGCCGCGAGTGTTGGAACTGTTGAACTTCGTTGGATCTGTAAAAGCTAAAGCAGCAGATGAAAACAACTTAAAAACTCAGCCAACACCCGAAATCTAAGTCTGATATCAGTGCTATAACAATCCAGGTTAGTGGATATTGAAAGCAGTAGAACACATGAATGCATGCTAAACAGATACTTCATTCAATTTCCTACATTACTGTGGTTTGTTCAATTTTGGCTATTCAACAAAAAAGCTAAACTATGGCTTAGTGGCACTTAAGGATCAGGGTATTTAAATGATCTGATATAATGCTCCATCTAAACATTTCAAAATCGTAGTTCCAGATACATCCCTATGAAACAACCAGACTTATCTTCTATGATGAGGATAGTGTCAAGTTTCTGAAAGATGCCCTAATTAATTCATGAGCCATGATCCAAACTTCAAAGGAAATATAGTAATTTATTAGGAGCAACATTCTGGCAATACTTGGATGTAGTTAGGACTGATCCTACATAGATTTACGTTCGCCTATGACTCTGTCTCTCCCCTCCTCTCTGGCCATGTCATAAATCACATTCTCCAATTAACCACTTTGGCTGGCTGTAAAACCTAACATCCTCCTTCTGATTGCGGTCAGAAAGAATGTATGGAATTCACTTCAGTTCTCCCTCCCTCCTGCTCATGGCAACTTGGAAGCTTTGCAAGTTGACAGATAGGTTAATTCATGCCTTCAGCTGTCAAGAATGTAGAAGTCAGTCTTTCTGAATTCTTGTCTTTATGAAACAGGGTAAAACAGCCCTTAGCTAAGTAATTTGTTTCTAGATGCGGAGAGATAAATTGGAGGTGAATCCTTACTTTAGAATCTGCTCTGGAACAGGCTTGTCTTTGTAGCTTGGAGGAAGGTTCATGACAGGCTTAACTAAGAAACACTGTATGTCTGAATGTACAAATTAAGGAAAAAAAGAACCAGAAGGTGGACAAGAAGATCCTATGATCTGTTCCTCATTGAGAAAAAAATGAATAGAATCCCAACAACTGTTTTACCTCATGTACTAAACCAAGTAAATTATAATCCTAGTGGTGGCATTCAGACATGCTAAGCTTGATAAATTTCAACTATGATTACTTTTGGAATATGTCTTATGGTATTGTGTGATTCAGCCTAATGACCAGTTTTTACTTCGGTGTCCTGCAAGAATAGCAATAGCAATAGCCCTTAGACTTATATACCGCTTCACAGTGCTTTACAGCCCTCTCTAAGCAGTTTACACAGTCAGCCTCTTGCCCCCAACAATCTGGGCCCTCATTTTACCCACCTCAAAAGGATGGAAGGCTGAGTCAACCTTGAACCTAGTGAGATTCGATCTGCCAAACTGCTGGCAGCCGGTGATCAGCAGAAGTAGCCTGCAGTACTGCACTCTAACCACTATGCCACCAGTGTAGAACGCTGGTAACCAGGTTAATCTTTTTTTGTGTGTGAATACAGCCTGACATATTGACAATTGTGTTGAATGTTTTATCCAATATGAACACTTCCAGGTCTCATTTGGGATAGCTGTAATACAAAACATCTGCAGAGATCAAGATGGAAAGGGCTGGTGTAGATACTTTTTACTGATTTATAAACTACTGTGTTTCCCCGAAAATAAGACCCTGTCTTATATTTTTTTTCCAACCCTGAAATAAGCGCTTGGCCTTATTGCCATGCACTCAAAAGCCCGATTGGGCTTATTATAAGGGGATAATGTCTTATTTTGGGGAAAACAGGGTAGGACTGAGAGGTTATACATAGCAGCATATGGTCACCACACTAATTGTGTAAGCAGAAATGTACTGTGAAAAGAGAGACTAGTGCCGAAAATAATACTCCCAAATTATGTACATAATACTGGGGCAGGTTGAGAAATAATCTGTGCTAAAGCTCTGTTTACAGATGTACCTACAATAAGGATACTTTCAGCACCAAGCGCCAAAACGGGAGTGCGCCCACGGGGGAGCGCCAGAAACCAGAAGAGCAGCTCCCTGGCACGCATGTGCACACCGGAAACCAGAAGTTCAGCTTCGCAGCATGCGCAGGGAGTTGCTCTTCCGGTTTCTGGTGTTCCCGCACGTCCAAAGACCAGCTGGCCGGAGTGCATGTGCGCACCAGAACCTGGAAGAGCAACGGGTGATGGTTGGTGTGCCTGGAGAGATGGCTCTGCATGCCACTTATTAATTAATTAATTAATTAATTAATTAATTAATTAATTAATTAATTATTTAATATACCGCCCTTCTCCCAAAGGGACTCAGGGCGGTGTACAGCCAGCATAAAACCCACAAATATAAAATTTAAAAAACAGTTTAAAAATATTAAATCGTTTGGCCCATATAATTAAAATAAACAACCCAATTTAAATGTTTAAAAAAAGAATTAACAATTAAAATTTAAAAATTAGGCCAGCCCGGCTTGTTGAAATAAAAGCGCCTTGAAGGCCTGGAGGAAGGTGCGCAAGTTGGGAATCCTCCGCATCTCAGGGGGCAAATCATTCCAGAGGGCAGGAGCCCCCACAGAGAAGGCTCTCCCCCTGGGGGTCACCAGCCGACATTGCTTGGCTGACGGCACCTGGAGGAGCCCCTCTCTGTGGGAGCGAGTTGGTCGGTGGGAGGCTATTGGTAGCAGCAGGCGGTCTTGTAAACTTCCAGCACATGTGCCATAGGTTCGCCATCACGGCCTTATACAGTATTAACTTTTCACAGAATATGAAGGAGACACGAAATAGTCTGGAAATATCAATCAACTTGCAGAATAAACAACCCAAATGACAATTCAAGTAAGTCAACCTTGGGAAAATGGAAAAAAGGAGCGGGGAAGTCAGACATTTGGAAAAAAAATAATAATAGCTCACAAGTTGGTTATATAAAAGCCCAACAAGGAAATCTATGACATTAATCTGTTTCAAGCGACAGAATAATGGAATTGGACTTATTTTTCAAATTCTCAGAATTTAGCAGGGAACCTAAATGAAATCCAAATTGGTTTACAGTTGGTTTCCAAGTCTTGCTTTGGATCCAGGCATCCAACTTCTGTCTTTAATGCCTAGTTTATGCTGGACTTCAGGCAAACCATTTGGATCTCAATGGCAAATAGACCAGCTAAATACACTGTATTGTCCATTTCTGATACCAGAAGTGAGCCAGGCCTGTTTCAACCCTCCCATCATCAGCTTTGCCAGTTTTCTACTCTCCATATCAACTTTTGTTATGTTAAGTTAGTTCCTAAACCCGTGATGGCGAACCTATGGCACACGTGCCAGAGGTGCCACACACAGCCCTCTCTGCTGGTACGCATGCCGTCACCCCAGTCAGAACTCCATGGCGTTTCTTTTGTGAACTCCTGTTTCCCTGCAAACGACGAAACAGAAGCTCACAAAAGAAAAAGATCTTACCTCTTGCCGCGCTGCCAGTGTTGGGATGCCCCGCCTCCCGCCAGCCAGCTGGTCTTCGGATCTCTGCTGTGCATGCCCACGCATGCACATGTTTGCACATGTCAGTGTATGCATATGTGCATATTTGTGTGCACGAGCGCACCTTTTAGTTTGAGCATGCACACGCAGTTTGGGCACTCGTTGTCTGAAAGGTTTGCCAACACCATCCTAAACTCTCTTCCTTCCCAAAGGATACATTGCTTAAAAGAAGCTTTGACATCTTCTGATGGTGGGGTGGTGCTGCTCATTTTCTCAGCATTTGGAAACTGGGTGAGGAGTTTCACAATGAAATCTTCCCTCCTTTCATATTCCTTTCCACGGTAGATGAACATCTTGTTCTAAAAGAGGCAAGCATTAGAAATTAAATTGGGAGAACCACAACATTCTCGGCACTGGGGAGGATAGGAAAAAAGAGTGGCCATTTCAAGCAATGGAGTTCAGTTTGGGGTGGCTTGAGTCTGAAACAGACTCTCAACTTTTCCAATTGTTCCATGGTAGATACCAAATTCTATTTTTGAAGCTCCCCCAATTATTATGGAGGCGTTCATCATTGGAAGTGGCCGATGGACTAACTAGGAAAAGACCATTTCTGTACTGATCTCACATTTCTATTTGATGTATTTAATATTTTTAATATGTTCTATATTTATTTATGATTTTAATTGCAAGAGGCCCATAGTTGTTTTTTAGATTGAGATGGGCACCATATACATTTAATAAATAATTAAATGAAATAAATACTGCTGGATAACCACATACTGCTTGCACTGTGCAAAACCTAAAATGAGAATCACTGAGAAACTGGCTTCACAAACAGGAAAACTTTGCAGTTAGTCCTGGAATGGAATAACCAACAATATAGAGAGATAAACATATTTTTGCACTACATTCAAACCCAAGATTTATCTTTCTTTGCTCAGACAAATAAAGATCTATAAAATCCAAACACAGCTCTGAAGTCCAGCTTATTAGAAGTCTGGAACACCAGTTATTTTAATTGAGGATATAGTGCTAAGATTTTCCAACTCTATCCTTCCAGGAAGAATGTACTAACATGCTTGTTATCAATAAGCCAGAATTCCTAACACATTTGGCTAAATATGTTGTGTAAATATAACCAATAACTTGGTCATATTTACACAAATACACATACGCTAAATATCAAGGAAAGAAAATAGAAGTTGGTAGATTTATTTATGAACTAATTTTGCATGGAAATAAAAACAAATCAGGAACTACGGGCAGTCCTCAACTTACAACCACAACAGAGCCCAACATTTCTGTTGCTAAACAAGGCAGTTGTTAAGTGAGTTTTGCCCCATTTTACAACCTTTCTTGCCATAGTTGTTAAGTTAATTTTCTCACATGACTTTAGGGCACTGCAACTGTCATAAATAAGCACCTGAATTTTGATCAAATGAGCATGGGGATGTTGCAGCAGTCGTAAGTGTGAAAATGTGAAAAACAGTCGTAAGTCACTTTTTTTCAGTGACGTTGCAACTTTGAACGGTCAATAAACAAATGGTTCTAAAATCAAGGACTGGCATTTCTTTCTGTTTTCAGTCTAGTCTGTATTACTTCTAAGGCCATTAAGGAGGGGTTGTATAGAAATTGCACAATACATATGTACATCTGAGAAAGCCACAATAATTTCTCTGTGGCTAACAGGAAAACAACAAGGAGTTTGGATGAACTATGAAAGCAAAACTTGCTGGTACTTGCAGCAACACTCACCTAAATGCGTTACTAGATAATGGTATTTTAGTTAACCCTTTATCGGTGGGATAAGGCAAAGCCAGTGTATCTGTGCTGCTTATTCAGAGATGAAGTTTTGGATTATCCCCAAAACAACATTCTTCTGTCCGTTTGGATTAAAGAGGGGAGTTAATTATAATTACAGGATTGTAGGCTACATCCCAGGGTTATTCAGCACCATCACAGAGACCCCACTTAGCATTCTTACCCGAAGGAAGGAAGGAAATCCATGGCCAAAATATCCAACAGCAAAATATTCTGGTTGAGGCCTCATTGCTTTCATGATGTTCTCATAGAAGGTAGCCCGTTTTTTCTGCACATACATTTTAAAAAGAAGAAGAGTAGATTGGGGGTGATTTAATTTTTTTTTTAACGTTTCTTCACCCTAAACACCCATTTGTGCTACTGCTTCCCAAGTTTCTAATTTATTGCTCGTCTCTCAATCAGGAACATAAGAACATTCCTTTGGAACCCATACGATTGACATTCCTCTCAGTATTTTTCACCCAGTAGACAATTAAAGACCTTCTTCCCTTACCAAGAGATTGCCAAGGCTCTCGTAGTCAAAGACTTTGTTCTCGTACATGTCAGCCAATTCTTTGCTGAGCTGGATGGCTTTCTCCCACATCTTCAAGGAGTTAAAAGGAAGAGATAAAACAGACCTTTCATTCATGAAAAGGGATGAATTAAAGCATATTCCATATGGCTACTCAATACTATTTGGGATGATCTACTTTTACTTTAATACTGTTTGTGATCTTCTAAGTTGATTCTCGTGGGTTTTAAATGCTGAAACTACCTTTCCTTCATTTTTCCAGTGGGTTTTGCATGGTCTACCTTTGTGCTCCTGGATGGTCAGGTACATTTAACTGAAGCCTTTGTATGGATAGAATAGAATTATAGAATTCTTTATTGGCCAAGTGTGATTGGACACACAAGGAATTTGTCTTTGGTGCATATACTCTCAGTGTACATAAAAAGACAAGATACATTCAAGAATCATTAGAACAGAACAGAACAGAACAGAACAGAATATAATTCTTTATTGGCCAAGTGTGACTGGACACACAAGGAATTTGTCTTTGGTGCATTTGCTCTCAGTGTACATAAAAAGACAAGATACATTCATCAAGAATCATTAGAATAGAATAGAATAGAATAGAATAGAATAGAATAGAATAGAATAGAATAGAATAGAACAGAACAGAACAGAACAGAACAGAACAGCACAGCACAGAACAGAAGAGAACAGAATTCTTTATTGGCCAAGTGTGACTGGACACACAAGGAATTTGTCTTTGGTGCATTTGCTCTCAGTGTACATAAAAAGACAAGATACATTCATCAAGAATTATTAGAATAGAATAGAATAGAATAGAATAGAATAGAATAGAATAGAATAGAGAGAAGAGAAGAGAAGAGAAGAGAAGAGAAGAGAAGAGAAGAGAAGAGAAGAGAAGAGAAGAGAAGAGAAGAGAATTCTTTATTGGCCAAGTGTGATTGGACACACAAGGAATTTGTCTTTGGTGTGTATGCTCTCAATGTACATAAAAAGATATACTCGTCAAGAATCATAAGGTAAAACACTTAATGGTAGTCATAGGGTACAAATAAGCAATCAAATCATACTAGGAAACAATCAATATCAATATAAATCGTAAGGATACATGCAAAAAAGTTAGTCATGCATTAAGTGGGAGGAGATGGATGATAGGAACAATGAGAAGTTGGCATATTCATCAGAATAAGTTCTGGAGTTTCATGTTTTCCTAGTCCTTCACATGCATCATAGATACTCAGTGTTTTAAATTATAAAAAAAAAATATACTGCTTTATCTTTCCAATATCCTACCAGTGGTAGGATCAGAAAGGCCTTCGTGGAGTAAAAAAAAAAGAAAAGATGAAGGCATGTTAGGGCTGTCTGAAATTCCTAGCTCTCTGGAGAAGGCTCTATTTGGTCACTAAGAGTTGACTAAGACTTGATGGTACATATCATTATCAATAAATAATTGTGAAAACAAATGTGAAAATGAATAATTTGAGAGAAGCCACACTATTGAATTCCAGCAAGACCAAATTATTGTATTTTTCGGACTATAAGATGCACCAAAATTTAGAAGAGGAAAACAACAAAAAAAAGTTTTTGGCCTACTTTGTTGGGGGCCTTTTTTTGGCCCTTTTCCAGTCTATTTTCAGCCAGTTTCCAGGGCTTTTTTTGGCCCATTTTTGAGGCTTTTTTCAAGCCATTTGGGGGGCTTTTTTGGCCCATTTTCAAGGCTTTTTAGGGCCATTTTCGAGGCTTTTTGGGGCTGTTTTTAAGGCTTTTGGGGGCTGTTTTTGAGGCTTTGGGGGCAGTTTTTGAGGCTTCTTTCAGTCTGTTTTTGAGGCTTCTTTCAGCCCGTTTTTGAGGCTTTTTTAAACCTCAAAAATGGGCCATGAAAAGGCCTGAAAAAGCCCGAAAAAATGCCCCCAAACAAGCCGTGTGGAAGCCAAAAAAAAAAAGGCTGATGGGTGGGCGGGGCTTCAGCAATTTTCGGACTATAAGACACACAGTCTCCGCATTTGGGAGACAAAAAAGTGCATCTTATAGTCCAAAAAATACGGTAAGTAACACAGGAATCGTGTCCATCCCATCCCTATCAAGGGTGAGGATCCCTGTGACAGACTCACTTTGCCTCTGTCGAAGAAGACTATGATTTCTTGGTAAAGCTTCTCCTTGAGTTCCTGTTGTGAATAGACATAATAGCTGTCCCTCTGAAGCAGATGTTGGACACATGGCTGATCAGACCACTGGGATAAAAGAAAGAACAGATGGAGTTAAGGACATCATATGAAATTTTCCTCTAGCTCTTAACCTAGAATAGGATGTGCCATCATGTTAAGGATCTGAAGAGTCAAAAAGTGTTCTTCTGGTAGATGAAGAACAGAGAAATCTCTTTATCTTCCACAGTTAATGCCTTGGTTGCTGCTGATGCTTTGAATATCCATCTCAGCAGCGCGTAAATTATAATTTGAAAAACATAATAACAACCTAGACAAGCTGAAGTATTTTTGCTACGTGTTTGGCCAAAGAGGCAAGATTCAACTTGTTTTGGACAGGTTTCAATCCTTGGTGACATTCGGTGTAGCAATTTGAATTGCTTTTGATCCCATCCCTATTTTGGATTCTTCAGGAACACTGAAGAAATGAAAAAAAGACTTTTTTTCAAAAAAAAAAAAAATCAGTTCTAGTCTTGCTGTTATGCCTAATCTGGTTGTATCTGCCATGTAGCTAAAACCTTAAAAAGGTAAAGGTTCCCCTCACACATATTTGCTAGTCGTTCTTGACTCTAGGGGGCGGTGCTCATCTCTGTTTCAAAGCCAAAGAGTCAACGCTGTCCGAAGAAGTCTCTGTGGTCATGTGGCGGCATGATTAAATGCCAAAGACGCACGGAATGCTGTTCCTTCCCACCAAAGGTGGTCCCTATTTTTCTACTTGCAATTTTTTACCTGCTTTCGAACTGCTAGGTTGGCAGAAGCTGGGACAAGGAACGGGAGCTCACCCTGTTATGCGGCACTAGGGATTCGAACCACTGAACTGCCGACCTTTCGATTGACAAGCTCAGTGTCTTAGCCACTGAGCCACCGTGTCCCCCTAAACACACTATTTCTCAACATTGGCAAGTTTAAGATGTGTGGATTCAACTCTCAGAATTGGCTGGGGAGTTCTAGGAGTTAAAGCCCACACATTTTAAACTTGCCAAGGTTGGGAAATGCTGCCTTAACGAAATTTGAATTTGATTACTGCAAAGTATCAGACATGGACCTACTCTTCAAGACCTCCCATACTTACCTGAAGTAACTCTGCATGAAGTAGGAGTGTGTAAGCTGCCTCAGTGTAGCTTTCAGAATCGGTGTGCAAATCTCGGAGCTTATATAAGTACCTAGAAAACAACAATATACTGTCTGAGAATCAGAAGTACTATATTATTTTGTAACAGCTTATTCAGAAGTCTGAAGATCTACTGATGTTACCTGATGTATATATCTTCTCTTTTCTTCTCTTTATAAAAATTCTGGAAAAAGAAAAAAAAAGTTTGGGAATCACCAAATGATTTCAGTAACAGAATGTAAAAAATGTTCGGACATCACCTCAAGCTTGTCA
Source organism: Arizona elegans (assembly GCA_022577455.1). NCBI lineage: Eukaryota > Metazoa > Chordata > Lepidosauria > Squamata > Colubridae > Arizona > Arizona elegans. The sequence goes on along the minus strand of JAKOOJ010000013.1, from coordinate 2,535,318 downwards.
GTTGAGAATCTAAACGAAGCTTTTGAGCCTGTATTCAGATAGGCAAGTTACGGATTTTCAAACTGTACTTGATGTAAATCAAATTCTGCAAAACAGTGATCTCCAACCTTGGCAACTTTAAGACTTGTGGACTTCAGCTCCCAGAATTCCTCAGCCGGCACCTTGGCAACTTTAAAACTTGTGGACTTCAGCTCCCAGAATTCCTCAGCCAGCACCTTGGCAACTTTAAGATTTGTGGACTTCAACTCCCAGAATTCCTCAGCCAGCTTTGCTGAGAGAGTTGAAGTCCACAAGTCTTAAAGTTGCCAAGGTTGGAGATCCCTGCTGCAAAACAGGGTTGGCCAACTTAGACATCACTAAATTTTAGTTCAATCTCGATACCTATGGTTTGGTGTGATGCTTGAACTGATTCTACATATAGTTCATGGGACACAAATAAGGGGCAGTGTTCAATTTGCACTAATGTAACTTTTGGTTCAAATCCTTTCAAGGATAAAACTGATTCAGGCTAGTTACAAGCTATTGGCCAATTAGACTAATTCATATTGGAAACTGGCATGCAAGGAAGCTCCAGGAACATGCCATCGTAAGGTTCTTGAGGGTGAAAAATGGCAGCAAATGATAATCACGTGACTCCATACTGCTTTCAGTGGGGTATAAAACAGATTGCTTCCTATTGCTGAGCCCTAGGATCATTGGCAAAAGTGACTCACTCATCCTTAACTTCCATCTGTAATATGGGAGTAATACTGCTTTGCCTTAATAGGATTGGTGGTCAGCATGACTGTCCAGAGAGCTTACAAAAGTGTCAGGGTTGCAAGTAACACACCCAATGGAAACAAAACTCCAAGGCAGGCATGTTCCTCAAAGCATAGATTTATTAGGCATGTCACATTGGCACATCTGGGGAAACCTGACTCTAAACCCCGCTCGGGTTTCCCCCCCGTTTTCTTTCCTCTGCCCATGCAATCCATCACATGGTCCAATCAGGTCACAGTGTTGTGGCCCCGCCCTCTGAGCCTGTCCCATCGGAGGAAGAAAGCTCCGAGCATGAGGAAGAGGAGTCAGCCAGGCCTCCCTCTCCAGGCCCCTCCCCTCTGGCACTGTCTCAGGTGCTGGCCGAGGGAGAGGAGATTAGCAGGGAGACAGATGTCTCAAATGAGAGTGAAGGAGAGACATCATTCCTGGACGCACGCCTCCGAAGGCGTGATAAACGATTGCAGCAGCTCAGGAGGCGTGCTAGGGATTAGAACTGAGTCACTGGACCATACCCCAGAGACTATATAATAGAGGGTGGTGGCCAGCGATCCCTGTGACGAACAAAAGTAAACCTTGGATAGTCACTAAAGCCTCGTCCGGAAACTGCTGAGAGAAATATTATTCTGATTGGACTTTTGTACGCTAAGTATCTTATCTTTCTGTTTTGTGGAAATAAACGCATTTGGCAGACGGTGTGTAAATCGCTGCCAAGTTGGAGATAAAGACCTGGGTGTGTGCCAAAGTGTTTCCTTAACCCTCGGCTGGCTGTGTTTGTGTGTGTGTGTGTGGACGGGGACAGATCACACAGTCCAAGGGTCAGTTGGTCTAAGGTCCAAGAAGTCAGTTGGTCTTCTTGCACCTGGTGGGAAAGTCCTTGGCTCTCAGAAAAAAGAATTTTATTTTGGCTACAATCCCCCAGTTATCTCTACCTCCCCTCTCTCCCGTTCCCATATCTCGACTCATCTCTGCTGTGGCAGCCCTGAAGGTACCAGGGGAAAAATGGCTTCAGGGCTGACAAAAAGCACTTTTCCTGGAAGAGGTGCTACAGACGTAATTACAGTGGAACTGTACACCCAAGCCAATGTGGTTTTGTGGTGACAATGGGGGGACAAAGGATCTCACAATGGACTCACTGGGTGGCTGCATGGAAACCTTTCTTTTCAGGGATGGGATTCAGCGGTTCAGACTGGTTCGGGCGAACCGGTAGTTATGACCTGCGGCCCGGGCCCGCCCACCTGCCTTGGCGCTATGCTGTTCTCTTTAGCTGCATTTTTTAAGCCGTGTGCATGCGTGCAAGCGCGCACACAAGCAAAGTGCATGCGCAGAAGGCTGCGGACATGCGCAGAAGGCGTGCATGCAAGTGAAGTTGCATGGGGCAAACCGGGCAAACCAGTTGTTTCTGGGGCAAACCGGTTGTTTCCGGCTGCTTCTTTTGCAGTCTCAGCCCCCAACCTGTATAATGGGAACAAGAGTGATTACCTTGCATTGTAGTGTTGAAAGTGAGCAAAGGTGATTGGCAAATAAGAGAAGATCACGCTAAACCAGTGTTTCTCAACCTTGGAAGCTTGAAGATGGGTGGACTTCAACTCCCAGAATCCCCCAGCCAGCGCTGCTGGCTGGGGGATTCTGGGAGTTGAAGTCCACCCATCTTCAAGCTACCAAGGTTGAGACACACTGTGCTAAACCTATATAAGCAGCAGATCCAAAGTAGGTCTACTTGAAAGTGATTTCAAAGGAACTGAGATTTGCACCCGGCTCTGCGTTCTCCCCATACCAGTAAGTTGACAGTGCAACTCATACGGTTCTCCTTGCTCCCATCATGCATAATCGCTCGGTAATCCAAAAGGTTCTCAAGCAGGCTGCTAACCAACAGGGCAAAGACTTCGCCCGAGCTTGACAGGTATTTATGCTTCCGGCAGTGCTCCAGGAGGCTGCAGGCATTTCCATTGATGGGATCAAAAAAGAGGAGAGGAGAGAAAAAAAAAGAAAAGAAAAACAGAGGGATGAATAAAAAGACAAAAGCAGAGCAACTGGTTTTAAATAATGCGTCGGATTAGACCCAACGATGTGGAAGTAAAAAGCTTATAGGGAAGAGAACTTTTGTGACCGATCATCTGCATTCATCTTTTGGATATTACTGATTGATTTTTATTTTATTTCTAAGCTATTTTTAGTATAAGAGTTCAATGCAAATGGTAAGAATACAAGGAAGTGTGTGTGTATGAATGTATGTGTATGTGTGTGTGTGTATATACACACATATGTATGGAGAGGGGGAGGGCGAGGGAGGGAGAGAAAGACACACAGAGAGAGAGAGAGAGAGACAGAGACAGGGACAGAGGGACATAGAGAGACAGATAGAGAGAGACAGAGACAGAGGGACAGAGGGACACAGAGAGACAGAGAGAGACAGGGACAGAGGGACAGAGAGAGTCAGAGAGACAGAGACAAGAGACAGATAGAGAGAGACAGAGGGACAGAGATAGAGAGAGAGAGACAGAGAGACAGAGACAGAGGGACAGAGACAGAGACAAGAGACAGAGAGAGAGACAGAGACAGAGGGACAGAGAGAGAGAAAGACAGAAAGACAGAGACAAGAGTCAGAGAGAGAGAGACAGAGGGACACAGAGAGAGAAAGACAGAAAGACAGAGACAAGAGACAAGAAACAGAGAGAGAGACATACATGTACAGAGAGAGAAAGAGAGACAGAGAGAGACAGAGACACAGACAGAGGGACAGAGAGACAGAGACAAGAGACAGATAGAGAGAGACAGAGAGAGACAGAGGGACAGAGATAGAGAGACACAGAGAGACAGAGACAGAGGGACAGAGGGACAGAGACAGAGACAAGAGACAGAGAGAGAGACAGAGAGAGACAGAGACAGAGGGACAGAGAGAGAGAAAGACAGAAAGACAGAGACAAGAGTCAGAGAGAGAGAGACAGAGGGACACAGAGAGAGAAAGACAGAAAGACAGAGACAAGAGACAAGAAACAGAGAGAGAGACAGAGAGAGACAGAGACAGAGGGACACAGAGAGAGAAAGACAGAAAGACAGAGACAAGAGACAGAAAGAGAGAGACAGAGGGACAGAGAGAGAGAAAGACAGAAAGACAGAGACAAGAGACAGAGAGAGAGAGACAGAGAGAGACAGAGGGACAGAGAGAGAGAGGGAGAGACATGAGACAGAGACAGAGAGAGACAGAGAGAGACAGAGACAGGGACAGAGGGACATAGAGAGACAGATAGAGAGAGACAGAGACAGAGGGACAGAGGGACACAGAGAGAGTCAGAGACACAGAGACAAGAGACAGAGAGAGAGAGACAGAGAGAGAGAGAGAGAGAGAATGCTGTGGAAAACAGCATGAACATGAAACATGAAACTACAATGTGACTCTTTGTACAGATGGTCCTCAACTTAGATATTTATTTAGTGACCATTCAAAGTTACAATGGCAATGGCGAAAGTGACGTTTGAGCAATCCTTCTCTTACAAGCATGTAGCATCCCCCATGGTCACATGATCAAAATTTGGATGCTTAACACCTGGCATTATTTATGACAGCTACAGCACCCTGGGGGGTCAGCCGTACGACCCCCATTTGTGACCTTCTCAGACAAGGAAAGTCAATAGGGGAAGCCAGATTCACTTAGTGACCACATGATTCACTTAACAACTGTGGTGATTTTGCTTAACAAAATGTGAGAAAAAGCTCATAAAATCTGGCATGACTCATTCAACAACTGCCTTGCTTAGCAGTGGAAATTCTCATCCCAACTGTGATCTAACTCAAGGATTAGCTGCATTGGTATAGCATGTTTTGCAAAGAGACCCATTGTGTTTTGCTAATTAGAAGCTTAAAGTCTGCTAGCAAACACAGCTAGTAAAGATGAAATACTGTACTAAATTCCGGCTTAGTATTAGAAAACCGAGCATCCTTTCTAAAACCTGTTTGACAATAGAATGAGTTACTGACAGAGGAGATAAGCTCCTCTTTTCTGAGTTATGTTCAAATAAACGCTACCTATCAAAAATGCTGTTGTTTACATTCCTCATTGGGTGGCTGAAGGTTTGACCTCTAAAGGTTTCACGGGTATAGGTATGCAAGCCTTGGCATATTTGGGTCTTTTTCCATGTAAGATTGAGAGTATCTTGGCTACGTTTCGACGAGGTCCCACTCGTTATCTTCAGGCTGGTGTCTTCGGCTTCGTGCTTGTGCGAGCAAAGCGTGATCGGAGATGCCGTCTCTCTATAAATACTGGTGGGGGGGTGGGGAGTGCTGGCTTTGTTGTTGTAAGCGGGTTGGTTGGCTGTGTTGTTACATCTTGATTAGTAGATGGAGTTGAGCTTAAGTGCTGCAACATCCTAAGTTCTGTGATATATTGTCTTGAGCAGATGGCTGTGATGCAACATCCAGGGCTTTGGTTTGTCTGCTCAAGACAATACATCACAGAACTCAGGAAGTCACAACACTAGAGCTCAGGATGCTACCACTCAACCCATTACCTAGGTCGTTACAACACAAAAGGCTAATGGGCACACAGCTAGGACCTCGGCCACACAGGATGTTACAAAACAGCCGACTAATCTGCAAACATCAACTCCATCTACTAATCAAGATGTAACAACACAGCCAACCAACCTGCTTACAACAACAAAGCCAGCACTCCACACCTCCCCACCAGTATTTATAGAGAGACAGCATCTCCGATCACGCTTTACTCACACAAGCACGAAGCCCGGAACTTAAAATTTTTAAATAATTAAAATTTTATTTTACTAAGCTTTTGTCAGCCATCTGCTGACATCGTCAGAGTATTAAACTACCATTACAGAGATCTCTGCCTTTATATGCCATTAATCAATTTAGCCCTTGCGCGTGTAATAGGCCCTTCCAGCTGTCTCCCACTTGTAATCAGCTGTGTTGTTTTTGCTGTCGTCATGCTGGATGATGGAGGCTTGATTCCTACTGTTTCCTCCCTCCTAGCTGGCTTATCAGTGATATATATCACAAAAGATATATGAAACAAAAGATATATATCTTTTGTTTCAGACTGAATGCTTACACCTATATGAAAATTCAATCAACGCACAGATTAATTTACAATGAATGTGTGTGTATAAATTCATAAAAACCGTTCATGCTGGAGACTAAAAGGAGTATCTGTCTCTTGCTCATGTGATAAAAGTGCATGGCACGCTTGGCAAGCCGGCGCGTGCCCTGTGCAATGGAATGTGAGAAAGCAACACCACATGACAAAAAGTTACCTGGAAGATAATCAAGAACACTCACACACTTACAGTTTCTCCAGCAAGATCTTGTACTGTTCATCTCCCCGACCTCCTTCTACTTCTTGATCTAGTTTAGTGATCAGCTCATTTTCAAACTGCAAGTTAAAGACCAAAAGGGGAAAAAAAAACCCATTACTTAAAGGGTTTCCATTAAATAATTTTTTTAAAAAATCAGAAAACAAGAATGCCCCCAAACCAAGGGTGAAATGCTCCCGGTTCGGACCGGATCGCCTGATCCGGTAGCGATGGAGGCGGGTGGTTCAGAGTACCGGTAGCAAAAATCCCTGCCACCCACCATGCCCAGCTGAGCCGGGTGATCATCAGGGGCTTTTTTACTTTTAAATGGTTCTGACAATCCAAGCTGAGTTGCCTGATCATCAGAGGGTTTTTTAAAAACCCTCTGCTGATCAAGGCAACTCAGCTGGGATTGTCAGAGCCATTTAAAAGAAAAAAAGTTTTTTTCTTTTAAATGCCTCTGACAATCCAAGCTCTGACGATCCCAGCTGAGTTGCCTGATCAGCAATCAAGCAACTCAGCTTGGATCGTCAGAGACTTTTGAAAGCATTTTTCTTACAACCTCTTCGCCAAAGAGGTTGTAGAAAAAATGGTTATAAAAGTAAAAAAAAAATAAAATGGCCATGCCCACCCAGTCACATAACCCCCACCCCCCACAAGCCTCGCCCACAGAACCGGTAGTAACAAATTTTAGATTTCATCACTGCCCCAAACTCTTCAGCTCATCGATTCCTTCAAGAAATTTCAGATTGTTCCTTGACCCCCCCTCCTCATTTAATATGGAAATAATTTAATAAGTATTACTTTAAGTAATAGTACAGTACTAAAAAAAAATAATAATAATAGAGACAATTCAAGACTGCTATTGCTGGTGCTGACCATCCAATCCTTGGTAACACTGTCCCACTGCTAGCCACCTTCCATACAGGACTAGAGATTGGTATGAAATTCTACAGATGATCCCAGAGGATCAACTGATGCAAATTGACCTTTCATCATTTGTCAACCATCTACTAACCATCTATTACTGACTCTCTTTTAACCCCCATTTATTGATCTATTGGATAGTCCCATTGACCCTTGATATTATTTTGAGGAGCCCTAAGATAGATGGATCAATCAGTCCTATTGATATCTCTGCCAGTCATTTTAGATAAGCCAGTCCCATTGGAAGCCGAATAACAGTTCAGTTTAGGCAATCATGGTTTGATACTGATGTAGCCGAACCAACTGCTGAAGTCTGTTCATATATGCCAACGAATTATGCTTTATCCTAAAGAACCAGGGTTTTGCCTTCAGGTATCTCCCCCTTGCAGGTCTCATCAGTTTACTCGTAATTCCTTGCAACTAGATCTCAAACTTTCCCCACGCTCTATAAGCCAATTCTGTACCATACGGAAATTTCTGCCCCCACTGAAGTTGAATTCGCATTGCATCATGTCGAAAAAGATAGGGATGGTTGCTTTCCGCAGCTCAGGCTCTGGAGTCAAGGTCACTTCCAGAATTGGGCCCACCATGGAAGGGATGAACTTGATCTTATGAGGTCCTGAGAAAGCAGAAAAGGGGAGGGGGAAACAGGAGTGAAGATCTTAACATGGGACTTATTGTACAAATGGTTAGATAACAGGTGCAGAGATTAGTAACTTAATAACGAAAGAAGATCAACCAAATAGAAATAGATGCAGTTATATAGACATATATAAGAATATATACCGTAAGTAATAGTACTAAAGAATTCTATTCTGTTCTATTCAATGCATGGATTTCAGCCTCTAGAACGCTCAGCAATGGTTACTTTGGCTATTTCAGGGAGGCGAAAGCTAAAGATTGGGAAAAATTGGGAATGGCTGCTCCAGATTATTCAGTTTTTGTATTAGGAAGTTTATTAAATTCGCCCAGGGACTGATCTCCTGAATGCAAAACATATATTTTTTTTTTTTTAAAAAAAACTTTATTAGAGTGGGGCTTTTTTTCTTCAGTTTTGAACTGAAGAAGCTTCTTGGATGAAAAGCGAAAACGTCTTCAAGGAAAAACAAAGGAAGTCCAGTTGCCTTTGAGAAAACATCTTTGAATAAATGTGTATTTTCCCCTTCACATAATAAAGCTTTCACGTTGCCAGCTAATACATTCCATTTCCCCTTTTTCCTGCCCTTTTATTAAAGAAACCCCTCCTTGTGGGTAGTGATTAGTGATCCCTTCTTTTGACACAAACAAAAGATGTTCCCAATCATTCTTCCTGCATCCAAGAAGCAATGACCAAAGAGTCCAACTTTGCAAGCCAATTTGCTCTTTCAATTTACTTCATTGCTTACCAAGGTTGTACCACATGTCCCTTATCTGGAAGCCAATTTCTTTCCTCATATCTCCGTATCTACAAATCAGGGGTGGGGGCGGGCAGGAGAAAAGAAAAGAAAGAGCATTCAATGATTTTGCTTAAATCTCTGGGAACAAAATAAATTATTCGATCAATGTTGTCCCAAGGATCATCTTTGGCATGAAGTCTAAATTGTCCTTTCAAACAAGCATTCTCATTATTGTAACTAATGCTTTATTTGAAATTTATTTGAATATAAGTCCAACAGCCCAACGCTTTATTTATTTGCTTGTTTTTTATAGGGTTTATATAACCAACTAATCACACAAGTGATTTTGGGTAGCTTATCAAGATGGAAAAAAAAACCTGATAAACCACCACATACCACTATCACTACCTCTGGTGTCCAATTATTATTATAAATAATAATTCCATTCACCGAAAAACATGTCAATAACATCAGTCACACATTAATAACTGATTAAAGTTGAAGGCAACTGCCACAAAGACTATAAAAGTATGGAAGCCTATGGGATGTTAAGGGTGTTGGAGCAAGATTCAAGTTTAAGTAGCTCCTTAATTATGGAGGCTCATCAGATTTTTAGGTGTCATGTTCTTTAGTAGTTTCCTAAAACCAATACAGATTCTGTTCCACAGACTATTGCACATAAGGTCTTTTTAACGGTATGAATTGAACTGAAAGGGGTGAAAATAACCAAAATACCTATAGACACAATATATTACAATGTATATATTAAGATTTTATGATCTTTCTAACAATTTCCTGTGATATGATAAGAAGACCATATCATCGGAAAGGAGAAGATTGGTACAGCATTTGAATAACTATTTCCTAGTTCCAAATCAACTAGGAAACCAACTGTTATATGTGGCTATTGTCTTGTTGACAATATTCTTCACAGGTTCATTGTTGGGGGATAATTTGGGGCTAAGAGCACTACCTACACTTCTTTTGATTCCCAGAGAAAAATCAGAATGTACATCTAACAGGTAAATATTTATTAAAGTAATCAACCAAGCTTTATAGGTTGCTATAACATGAATGCATGTCTTTAGATATACCCGTCCTTCAGATTTTCAGTATCATTCATTTAGAAAAATATGATGGTATAGAAGTAATTGAAATACCTACTTGTGCATGGTGGGAGAACTTAAGTGAAAATAAAGGTGAAAACTTACTTCTTCATTATCTTGTTCCGTTTAGCCTGGGAGAACGTCTCCAGTTGAAGGGATTCATGAGTAAGAAAGGCCACTGCCAAATGGAAGTAATTATTCCATAGCTATGAGAGTATGGAGGAGAGAGAAAGAGAAATCAGATCAAACTAATTATAAAATAAGATAAAATCATACAATGGCATGTAAAATAGGAGAGCCATTAAAATTTGTGTTCCCAAAACATCTGCTCCAACAAGGACTTGAAAAGCTGCCTGCTGTACCTAAATGTGCTTCTGAATCTTTAACGACTGACTCCATATAATATGTTACGCATTGGTTGAACTATTCTGGTTAAGTATGTATTGGTTAAATATTGGTTGAACTAATAGTGGTTCAACTATGGTTGAACTATTCAACAAATTATAGTTTAGTGCAATGTGTTCATCAATCCAGGAATTGGGTATCTACTCCCCTGCTCTTACAATTATTGGACAGGCTAGATATCCTAGGAGAAAAAACATCGAATTTGACAACCAGGTGTAAGGCAAGAACCACTTGTTAAATTCCAGTTAATCAGATTTATCGTCCATGCCTATACACAAGGATCTAGTCAACTAAAGGTGAGCACTAAATTGGTGCTCGATAAGAGTTAACAAAATTCAAGAGGGGTTGGACTTTGACCACTTATGGGAAGGTAAGAACTGTAGCCTTTGCTTCTCCTTCTCCTACACTAGGGTTTTAATTATCCACTACGCCTTGAAGCATATACGAATGGTCTTGACATGATTGCACTGGCCTCAGTCAGAGATAAGCAATCTGAAATCCAAGTGTTTTATGGAATCTCCTGAAACAATTTTTTTTCCCTCTCCAATCACTGTCACCCATAATGCAACTGTTAATATGAGGTGAGAATTACCCAGATACTGTATAGGTAAGTCCTCAAAAGTGTGTATAGTCAAGGTGATGGTTTTCCTAGTTGCAATGTTTGGCTGTGAAAGTTGGACCACAAGGAAGGCTGAGCGCCAAAGAACTGAGGCCTTGGAACTCTGGTGCTGGAGAAGACTCCTGCGAGTCCCTTGGACTGCAAAGTGATCAAACCGGTCAGTCCTTGAGGAGATCAACTCTGACTGCTCTTCAGAAGGCCAGATCCTGAAGATGAAACTCAAATACTTTGCCACCTAATGAGAAGGAAGGACTCACTGGAGAAGAGTCTAATGCTGGGAACGATGGAGGGCAAAAGAAGAAGGGGATGGCAGAGAATGAGATGGATGGATGGAGTCCCTGAAGCAGTCGGTGTGAGCTTAAATAGACTCCGTGGGATGGTAGAGGACAGGAAGGTCTGGAGGAACGTTGTCCATGGGGTCGTGATGGGTTGGACACAACTTTGCAACTAACAACAAAAAAAGTCCTCAACTTATGACCTATTCCTTAGCGACTATTCAGAGTTACAGCAAACCTTCCTTGGGGGGTACTTACAATGAGGTTCCAAAGTGGTCACCTCTCCCAATGTGATCATGTGTCTGCATACTGAATGCTCAGCAAACGGCCTGCATTTACGGCTGTTTGCAATGCCCAGTGGTCAAATGACCCCATTTTATGGTGGTTTTTCAAAATAAAAAATAAAAAATTAGGCATTTTGGCAAAACCGGCCCACAACAAACTCTTGATTCATTTAATGCTTAACAACTGCTGCAAAAAAGTTCTTAAAATTGGATTGGTCATGTGAGTGAACTGATTTATGACTTTTATGACTTATCACTATGATGGGGAAACTCTATTATGATTGTAAATTGAGGGCTATATGGGAAATAAGATTTCAAAATCTAAAAGACAAAGGAATGACTTATATATTTCAGCATTTAAGCGAGAAGAAAACTTGACATATTATATGACCCTATCTGCCATGATTTCTGATGCCTTAAAATGTTCAAGAGGATTCCTTGGCTTCTCCAAGCAAGTTCTCATATTTTATAAGTAATGAGCATTCTCGTTTCAATTGGCCAGATTAACAGAGTTGGAAGGGATCTTATAGGTCATCTAGTCCAACCCCCCACTCAGCAGAAGACCCTACACCATTTCTGACAAATGGCAGTCCAAACTCTTCTTAAAAGCCTCCAGTGATGAAGCTCCCACAACTTCTGAAGGCAACTTCTGTTCCATGGGTTGATTGTTCTCCCTGTCAGAAAAGTCCTCCTTATTTCTAGGTTGAATCTCTCCTTAATCAGTTTCCATCCATTATTCCTTGTCTGGCCTTCAGGTGCTTTGGAAAATAGCTTGACCCCCTTCCTCCTCTCTGTGGCAGCCCCTCAGATATTGGAAGACTGCTATCATGTCTCCCCCGGTCCTTCTCTTCACTAGACTAGCCATGCCCAGTTTCTGCAACTGTTCATTGTATGTTTTAGCCTCCAGTCTCCTAATCATTTTGGTTGCTCTTCTCTGCACTTTTTCTAGAGTCTCCACATCTTTTTTTATGGTGTGGATCACTATCACTTGATCTTGATTGTATCCTTCTGTTAATGCAATTTGGGATTGCATTGGCTTTTTTGGCTGCCGCTGAACACTGTTGGCTCACATTTAATACATATTTAGCATTGCTGGCCATGATGTCTTGTTTTACAAATCTGGCAAATTGTAAAGACTCATCTTCCAGATAACCACCAGGCCCTTGTGATGAAAGAGACTGGCTGTTCTCTCTTACCTGAAGCTCAAAGCTTGCCTGATCCAAGAAGAAACGATTGAGCACAGAGGCATACTGATTGATGGCTCGAAGGAAAATCCTGGAAAAGTGCAGGGGGAAAAAAAAGCCATTTTAAAAAACAGCTTGGGAGAAAGGCAGAGGCTAAAAGCACATCCTTGTCCCTGTGAAACCACAGGAAGTTCCTGCTGTGTGTTCACAAGTTCTTTGGCATCATTTGTATTTTCACTGCTCTTAAAGCAATGGTGCCAATTTTCATATAAATGTCTGTATTCTCAAATTGAAAGGTTTGATTTAGAAGGTTCTAAGCAACCACAGTCGAGAGAATTTACAAGTTAGCAAGCTACTAAAGGCGGAGAAAGAAAACCGCTATGAATAGCTGAGCAATCCAGAAGGGATTCTCTCAATCGCATTTATTTTTAATCCAGACCAGACTTCAAGGATCCTGAAACAATGGCCATTGATTGATACATCGTGCTAAAAAAAAATGTGGAAAAAGAAACAAAGAATTGGAGGGAGAAAATATTCTGGGCTACAAATAATAGGGCTTTTTACCTGCTCTGTGTTATATTCATCACCATCCAGTCACTTGCATAGACATTTTTCCCAATCAGGTCTTTAAACATGATGAAAGTTTCCATCAGAAAATCCTACGGGAAAGTTTACAAATTAGAATGAAGGAGAGTGACCAGATTTATATTAGTTTATGGATCAGCCTTCCAAATATAATGTTCTCCAGATGTTCTTGGATTCTACTTCCCAGAATTGGCCATACTAACTGGGAATTCTTGGAACTGTCTTCCCAATCCTCCCAGAGATGACCAGGCTATAATCTTCCATGGCTTCCTATGTTCTCCACCCTCTACCTGGTAACACTGCCAATAAAAACTTAAAAATGGTACAAGGAGAAACTCTTTAAACACATGTGTCAACCACTCAATTAAACCTAAACCTTTGTTCTACTTGGGTCCTTCCTACTTTTTGGAGTTAGACCCAAAGTCTTATCACTTCAATGGCAACTGAGAATCTCATCTTAGATTACATTGACTGTATTGCTATTATCCTCCTCATCTTCTCATCTTTCTTTTACTACCTTCTCCTATTGGTATATTATTATTTATGATTGTATCTTACAATTTATAATCTGATTTATCACTTTGTTGTTTGTATATATACTGAGAGTTTATGCATTGGGGACAAATTCCTTGTGTGTCCAGTCACACTTGGTCAATAAAGAATATTCCATTGCATTTGATAACTCAATCCTATATAGCTCAAGAAAAAGAAGATTTAAGAAAGTATAAGAAATACTACTTAACAACCAGGTTTCCTCCCAAAGATATGCTTACTTTTAAATATGCCAGAATAGTTTATACCAAGATACCAATAGCACTTAGACTTATATACCACTTTACAGTCCTCTCTAAGTGGTTTACAGGGTCAGCATATGACCCCCAACAATCTGGGTCTTCAGATAGTGTACTCAGTCCCATAAAAATTCTCCCCACCAAAAAACCATAACCATAGGAGTTATGTACATATAGAGCTGTAGTGGCACAGTGGTTAGAATGCAGTACTGCAGGCTAATTCTGCTGACTGTTGACGGTCGGCAGTTCGATTCTGACCAGCTCAAGGTTGACTCAATTTTCCATCTTTCCAAGGTTGGTAAAATGAGGACCCAGATTGTTGGGGGCCATAGGCTGACTCAGTAAATCTCTTAGAGAGGGCTGTAAAGTGGTATGTAAGACTAAGTGCTATTGCTACACATACATGTATAGCTGAGACTGGCCTAAAGTCACTCTGGGTTTCATGAGTGAAAATCAGCTCAAAGCTGGCCCTCAACAGTCTTAGTCTAACCCTTAAACAATCTCCTCCTCTTCTGCATCATGTCAAGAATGTTTTCTTTTCCACCCATTTTAATTCATGTGTAGACAATTATAAGTCAAGGTTACCTGTAAAAGCAGTCACCATTTTAATTTTTTGGACCTTTCCTTATTGACAAGATCCCTTGTATAATAGTCAGGCTGAAAGAATGATCTCCATTCCAATGTACTATTTCCTAGCTATTTTCAGGGACAGAGCTCTTATTTGCACAAAAATAAATCCTACAACGGTTACATTAATTACAGTCAAGCATTAAATGCAAGGGGTATGTGGCCAGCCTATGATTAGAGTGTACATTTTGGGGTGGCAGGAGATAGTTATATGGATTTTATTTCAACTTTTCAGAGACATTCAAATAAACGTGATTTTATGAGATCAAGCAGGAACAGCCAGGACAATGTATGACTTTCCAGCTAAGGACGCCACATAAAAGGTCATTTTCATATTGAAAAATACAGCAAGAAGAGTAGCTGGGCATGACTGAAAGACTACAGAAGGAGACATGGCTATGGCTATTTGCTAAAGAAAATAGAATCAGGCATAATTAAATCGGCCCTTAAATGATATTATTCTAGTTGAGAACGATGGAGGCACTTATCAAGATAAGAACGACCAACTTAATGACATTAGTCCAAATTGCTAGGCAGATATAATGTCTGGACCACAAAGGCCAGAAGGCAACATCCTTTTATTTTATATACAGTCATAATGTATTGATTATTAAGATTAATATTTCATAATGAGAGAATCCAAAGAAGACTCTGCAATCGATGCACATGGCTACTAGATTATGCCTTTGGGAAGATAGCAAGGCATGTCTCTATTCTTCAGATCTTATTATTCAAATCTTTCAGACGGGGACATTTACAAAATAACTGTGATGGGATTCACAGGACATGAAACTTGATCCGCCTGCTAATTCCTAATAAATACTTATTTGGATATTTGGAAATAGACATCATGCTCAAAGGTAAGTGTATTGTATGCAAGGTTTCTTTCCTTTTGAAGAAAAAAAAAAGACAAGAAGGAATGGAAGAATTATCCTCATGTTGGCTACCCTTTATTGTATGGGTATCTCAAGCTTTTCGTAGTCAAGGGCCCTTCATCTATGCTGAACCACTGCGGCCATCATTTACCAATCAGGGAGTGTCTATGAAGATTCTCAGTCATCTAGGTCATGGTTATCCTGAAGGTGCTTTTTCAAAACTGGGCTTTCTTTGTTTTTTTTTTTCTTGAAAACGTTTCACTTCTCATCCAAGAATCTTCATCACTTCTGACTGAATGCTGGAGAATGGAAGGATTTATATTCCTCTACATTCCTGTTTAGGGACACGGTGGCTCAGTGACTAAGATGCTGAGCTTGTCGATCGAAAGGTCGGCAGTTCAGTGGTTCGAATCCCTAGTGCTGCGTAACAGAGTGAGCTCCCGTTACTTATCCCAGCTTCTGCCAACCTAGCAGTTCAAAAGCACATAAAAATGCAAATAGAAAAATAGGGACCATCTTTGGTGGGAAGGTAACAGCGTTCTGTGCGCCTTTGGCATTGAGTCATGCCGGCCATATGACCACGGAGATGTCTTCAGACAGCGCTGGCTCTTCAGCTTTGAAATGGAGATGAACACCGCCCCCTAGAATCGGGAATGACTAGCACATATGTGTGAGAGGAACCTTTATCTTTACCTTTATATTCCTGTTTACAACACAGTCCTTCCAGCAGTTCTGAGAAGGTTCCTCATCCATTTGCACAATTCAGGTGAACTGGAGGGCACAGATAAATCTCCAAGTGGCCTCAATAACTCTAATGACCAGATGACTGCAAATCCTTCCATTCTCCACTATTCAGTCACAACTGAAAAAGCCTTTTTGGGTGAGGAGTGAAACATCTTATAAACAAAGAATGCCCAGTTGCCTCTTGAAAAAGTGCCCTTGGGACTACCAGTCAGAGAATGATATAACAGAATAACAGAGTTGGAAGGGACCTCGGGGGGTCATCTAGTCCAACTCTCTGCTCAGGCAGGAAACCCTATACCACTTCAGACAAATGGTTGTCCAATCTCTTCTTGAAAACCTCCAGTGTTGGAGCACCCACAATTTCTGGAGGCAAGTTGTTCCATTGATTAATTGTTCTCACTGTCAGGAAATTTCTCCTTAGTTCTAGGTTGCTTCTCTCTCCTTGATGCTACTGGGAAAACATGAATATTAGCAGGTTTGATAAGAACCAAAGAGAGTCCCAACCCACTGAAACAGCCCAGGCCAATGTTTCTCAACCTCAGGAACCTTAAGATGTGTGGATTTCAAGATAAAGAGAAAAAGCAATGGGCTGGGAGGATAATTTTAAGGAACAGAAGGAACAGCCACAACCAAGAGAACAATCAGAGAAGAGACATTTGAGTCCAAAGCAGAAAAGTATCTGAGAATATCTCTCAAACTTGACTCTCCCTAGTTGAGTAGCTAGTGAAGTTAGGAAAGGCTGCTTGAAAGAGAACTGTATGTGTGAGGTTGGAACTGGCATCTGAGCCCACACGAACAGCAAGAGGTAGGGTCAAGATCATTGGCATCTTTCAAAATGACTGCAGAAACCCAAGTCCTGGCATCTCTTCTGAAGCTAACTCGTCCCACTCTTGAGTAAGAGCATCCACACCAAAGAGGCGTTTTGAATAACTCAATCCCTGGGTATGGAAATTTCGGAATGAAAACCTCAAAAGTCACATTTTATACAATCTGAGGGGCCCGAGGATTTGGTTGCACATAGTTTTACTTAAACACACAAATACACACACACACACATGCGTGCACACATACAGAATTGCCATTGCTGGAAGCCCATCCCAATAGTTCACCATTGCCAGCTTCCCCCAATATGCCATGCAGAGGCTTCAAAATGTCTTGGCAGAAATCCATAGCAAAGAACACCGCACAATCCTACTTCTTTTCTGTAAGAGCAAGTTAGACAAATGCCAGGCTCCACAAACTGCTGTGCTGGGCAACCCTTACAGATTCTTCCATGTCACAAAGTTGGCCTTATTTACTCGCGCCTTAAGTCAGCCAAATGCAGATTCATGGTATCCCAAAAAGGAGGAGGATAAGAAGGAAGGAAGAACCCCAACTGAGCATACCCAGTGCTTAAAAATTCTGAATAAAATAGGAATAGACTGAGGGAAGAAATCTATCTCATTACTTTCAACCAGAGGCCCCAGGAACTGAACCTGCATGTAAAGCTGGGGTTCTGCCAGTGGGTCACCAAGTATCTCCCCTGAAGTAACGAAGGAAATCTGGATTACATCAGTTTCGTAAATCTATTCCAATATTGTCATTTTCGATTTACAGTAACTCAACAGAGCTTCAGGCAGAAGGCAACGAAAGCTACCAAACTTAAACGCTAGGATTCAGTTCGAGGCCTTGGCAAACCATGTTCATAACCATTAAGGAATAATCTTTTAGCAATAGTAACAGAACTTAGATTTATATACTATCCCATAGTGCTTTACCTGCTCTCTGTATATTGTTCCCAACAATTTGGGCCCTCGTTTGATTGACCTTGGAAGGATGGAAGGCTGACTCAATCTCGAGCCCGTCAGGATCGAACTCCAGGCTGTGGGCAGAGTTAGCCTGCAATACTGCATTCTAACCACTGTGCCACCAAGGCTCCTTTTACTTGTGTGAAGAGCACTGCAACTGCTCTTCTACAAGACTTGCACCTAATCAAGGCTCATACATGCCCTGGGCATGCACCACCTCCATTCAGTCATGGGTCTAATGTTTTTTCTCCTATAGGCTTCTCTGATGTTGCCTTCATTTCAACCCCAACATATTATTTATTTATTTATTTATTTATTTATTTATTTATTTATTTATTTATTTATTTATTTATTTATTTATTTATTTATTTAGTATACCGCCCTTCTCCCAGAAGGGACTCAGGGCGGTGAACAGCCAAAATTAAAAAACATACAAATACAAAAGTTAAGATAATTAAAAAAATTAAATAATTGGCTACCCAATTTAAAACCCCAAATCCATAAAATTTAAAATCCCAGTTAAAAACCATTTAGGCTAGGCCGGCTTGATGAAATAAAAACGTCTTCAGGGCTTTATGGAAGGTCCGGAGGTCCGGGATCAATCGTATTCCGGGAGGCAGCTCATTCCACAGGGCGGGTGCCCCCACAGAGAAGGCTCGCCCCCTGGGGGCCGCCAGCCGACATTGCCTGACCGACGGCACCCCGAGGAGGCCCTCTCTGTGAGAGCGTATTGGCCGGTGGGAGGTTATCGGTAGCAGCAGACGGTCTCGCAAATACCCTGGCCCTAAGCCATGGAGCGCTTTAAAGATGAGAACCAACACCTTAAAGCGCACCCGGAAGACCACCGGGAGCCAATGCAGCTCGCGCAGGAGAGGTGTTACGTGGGAGCGCCACGTCACTCCCATAATCACCCGTGCGGCCGCATTCTGCACCAGCTGGAGCCTCCGGGTGCTCCTCAGGGGGAGCCCCATGTAGAGAGCGTTACAGTAGTCCAGGCGTGACGTAACCAAGGCATGAGTGACTGTGCACAAGGAGTCCCGATCCAGAAAGGGGCGCAACTGGCGTATCAGGCGAACCTGATAAAAAGCCCCCCTGGCCACGGCCGTCATATGCTCTTCTAAAGACAGCCGTGTATCCAGGAGGACGCCCAAGTTGCGAGCCCCCTCTGTGGGGGTCAGTGACTCGCCCCCAATAGCCAGCGATGGCACCAGCTGGCTATACCGGGACGCCGGCATCCACAGCCACTCGGTCTTGGAAGGGTTGAGCCGAAGCCTGTTCCTCCCCATCCAGACCCGCACGGCCTCCAGACACTGGGACATCACTTCAAAGGCATCATTGGGGTGGTCTGGGGTGGAAATGTACAGCTGAGTGTCATCAGCGTACAGATGGCATCGCACCCCAAAACCACGGATGATCTCACCCAGCGGCTTCACATAAATGTTGAACAGGAGTGGCGAGAGGACCAACCCTTGCGGCATCCCGCAAGCAAGGTGCCTCGAGGTCGACCTCTGCCCCCCTGCCAACACAGACTGCGACCGGTCAGAGAGATAGGAGGAGAACCACCGCAGCACGGTGCCTCCCACCCCCAGTCCCTCCAGCCGGCGCAGCATGATACCATGGTCGATGGTATCAAAAGCCGCTGAGAGGTCTAATAGGACCAGAACAGAGGAGCAACCCCTAAGACCATCCTAAACTGTCCTTAGCTAGTCTGGTGGGCAGACCTCAAGGTATCTCAAAATCTGTTAGGCTTTCTTCCTGATCTCCTTGGAAATAAATTAAGGAACTACAGTGTCAGAGAACAGAAGCAGATAAAGGATCAGAAATGCATAGAACAGATTTCATGCCAGTATAGTTCCCGCCAACTCCAAGAGTGGTAGAGAGTAGTTCAACTCAATGAAGCAGAAAGCCCCACCTTCTAGCTATTCTTTTTGGATTCTGAGATGGAATTAAGGATTTCTCATTGCATTTTAAGAAGTTGCATTTTAAGC
Organism: Arizona elegans; assembly: GCA_022577455.1. NCBI lineage: Eukaryota > Metazoa > Chordata > Lepidosauria > Squamata > Colubridae > Arizona > Arizona elegans. The sequence continues at coordinate 2,515,679 of JAKOOJ010000013.1, read as the reverse complement.
AATGCAAGCAACCAGATAAGTCTTTGTTTTGCAACTGAATCTGAATTTCTTAAGAAGATGCATTCAAGAGTTTTTCTGCTCCTTGGGATTCGTCTCATAAACATACCTGTCTACTGTCTATATGACCAAAGATTAAACACATGCTAATAATCATAATAAAGAAAGCACCATAGTAAGAGGCACCTTGGGTTCAATCCAAAACATCTGGAGTGCCACTGAAATGCCATCAACATTGACAAAATCACCATCAGTCAATAGCAAAAGGCAGCTTCACTTGAAACAGCTTTCATTCTCTGACACCACTTCAACACTGTCAAGCAACATCTGTCTATCCCTAGTCCTTGGGAAGGACTCAATAGGTGGATAAAAATGGAAAATCCCATTTGAACATCTGGCTGATTGTGCGACTAACCATCATAATAAAAATTTCAATCAGACTTACAATGAGATCCTGTCTGGTTTTGAAAGTGCTGATGTAGTAATTATAATGGGAGTCATCCATCTGTCTTAAGATGGCTGTCATGCAGGATACAAAACTACCCTAGAAACAAGATGGAGGGGAAAAAAACCCTTTGTCAGTTGTGCTTTTCATGAACCTTATATATATTGTGAGTCCAAGCAAGTTATGCCATATGCTAAATAAATAAATTCATGAGCCTTGGAGAAGATGTACATCTTAAGATTGTCCTTGTGGGTTTCTTAAAAGGCAACTGGTTGGCCCTTGTGAAATTTAGGATCTGGACAAGATGGATCACAAGAGATCTTTAGTCATTTATAAGATGATCAGTCTTGAGAGGTTAATGTTCAAAGCCCACAGGAAGATATGCTTGGGTGGGAGACAAAATATCCAACTATAAAATATTCAACTACAACTGTCTAGTACCGTGATGGCGAACCTGTGGCACGCGTAGCCATATTGCTGGGCACGTGAGCTCAGCTCCGTCATACGCATGCTGACTTTTGGGCTTTCTGGACCCACCAGAAGTTGGCAAACGGGCCATTTCTGGCCTCTGGAGGGCCTCCAGAGGAGTGGGGAAGGCCATTTTGGCCCTCTCCAGACTCCAGACTCCTAGAAAGGCTCTGGAGCCTGGGGAGAGCAAAAAACGGGCCTTCCAGTCCCACCGGAAGTTGGCAAATGGGCCATTTCTGGCCTCAGGAGTGTCTCCGGGGGTGGGGTGGGGTGGGGAAGGCCATTTTTGCCCTCCCCAGACTCCTAGAAAGGCTCTGGAGTCTGGGGAGAGAGAAAAACGGGCCTTCCGGTCCCACCAGAAGTTGGCAAATGGGCCGTTTCCAGCCTCTGGAGAGTCTCCGGGGGCATAGGGAAGGCTATTTTCACCCTCCCCAGACTCCTAGAAAGTCTCTGGAGCCTGGGGAGAGAGAAAAACGAGCCCACTGGGCCATTGCGTGCCAGAAATAGGGGGAGCATGGGGGGGGTCACGCGTGCATGCATGGGGGCAGAGTGCATAGAATTATGGATGTGGGCATGCATGCGCATGACCCACCCCACACTCCCCCCACTCCTGGCACACAATGGCAAAAAGGTTAGCCATCAGTGGTCTAGTAGCTAATCCTATACATCAAAATATTCTTATTTTAAAAAGTTACAACAATTTTTTAACTGTTGTTTTTCCAACAAAAGTATATATATAAAAAGAATTTTTCTCCTGCCCCCATCCAGAAATGTAATGATAGTATCTATCCTAGATCCTGTTGCCTCCAGGCATTGAAGGAAGAAGTTGAGATAAAGAAGATCTTTTGCTCTTATGGAGAACTAGGCAGGTATAGACTGAGGCTAGGCTGGTGTAACACAATAAGTTTATTTCTAACACAACGCTAGCTAACATAACAAGGCAACTCTGCGCACGCTATAACACTGACAGGACTGTTGCCGTCCGACAACTGCTTAAATAGGGAGCTGTCAGATGGAAGGAACCAATAGGAGTGCTGTGTTTTCCCGCTGTTTGGCTGCTCGTGTCTTAGCCAATCAGGGACAATCAGCAACAGGGCAGGCTTGGGTGGAGTCATAACTGTGAGGACTTAACATCTTCCATCTCTTGTCCATGTAAAAAAAAAAACCCCATGTTTAGGCCCGGGGAGCAGGTAATGCCTCTCTGTCATTTGATACATTGTCCATCAAGTGTCAAGAGGTGGGAGAAAGACCGCTCTCCAATGTGCCAGCTCATGTGAAGAATCAGAAGTCTCCAAACCAGGGACATATACCACCACCACCCCAAACTCATGGGACAATAAATCAAGCACACAAGAATCAAGGAAATTGCTCTCACAATGTGAGTAGATTGTCTTCCCATTCCAATCACGGTTCGGTTTATCCTCCTGAGTAGCCGCTCCATTATCAACTGGATGTGATCTGCAGTTGGACCCTGAAGGAACCAAAGAAATGGAAAGTAAGCTAAAGGTAAAAGTTCCCCTCGCACAGATGTGCTAGTCGTTCCTGACTCTAGGGGGCGGTGCTCATCTCCGTTTCAAAGCCGAAGAGCCAGCGCTGTCCAAAGACGTCTCCATGGTCATGTGGCCGGCATGACTAAACGCCAAAGGCGCACAGAACGCTGTTACCTTCCCAGCAAAGGTGGTTCCTATTTTTCTACTTGCATTTTTTATGTGCTTTCAAACTGCTAGGTTGGCAGAAGCTGGGACAAGTAAGGGGAGCTCACCCCATTACACGGCACTAGGGATTCGAACCGTTGAACTGCCGACCTTTCGATTGATAAGCTCAGCATCTTAGCCACTGAGCCACCACGTCCCTCTAAAGTAAGTTTATTTATTTTATTTATTTATTTATTTATCAAATTTCTATACCACCCTACTCCCGTAGGACTCAGGGCGGTGAACAGCCAAGATAAAATACAGATAATACAAACATTAAAAGACCCTTAAAATTATTAAATATTTTGGCCGAAACACAGATTAAAACACCCGATTTATAAAACAAATCAAATGATTTAAAAAATTTAAAAGGGAGAGTTAGGCCAGGCCAGCCTGCTGAAATAAAAAAGTTTTGAGAGCATGACGAAACGTGTGCAGGTCCGGGATCCTCCGTATCTCTGGGGGGAGCTCGTTCCAGATGGTAGGTGCCCCCACAGAGAAGGCTCTCCCCCTGGCGGCTGCCAGTCGACACTGTTAGATGGGTTCTTATCACAGGGATTTTCACAACCTTCACACAAGTGGTTCTTGGGATGCAAGATAATCCCCAATATAATGCCATTAGACTGAAAAGGGAAGGGAGAAATTCCCTTCTCTGAATGTCTTTCTTTGACATTCCCCTTGCTAAACAAATCCTTCCCTATTCCATGATGAATTCCTTTCACAACAAAAATTTTCCCAGGATAGCCTATAAAACTTGTGGTGACATTGAGACCAAATTATGCTTAATTTTGGATATTTTTATCTTTTTTGAGTATTCTATAGAATTTTTCCCCAGATTGACTAGGGAGCTACACAGCAAGAGAAGATGTGTAATTGTATGGTTACATGTAAACATATTCCAGCTGTTTGCCATCTTGTCTAATATTTTCCTTGCTGCTAAATTTTTTAACAGAGCCCTCCTGCAATTTGCAGTTCCGTATAATTTTCAGAGTTCAAAGCCTGCCTCAAAACATCACAGCCAAACTATCTGTTACACGGGAAAGCTTTATGCTTTTTGAATTGATTTATTTGTAAGTGCTGAAATTAAAAAAGAAAGAAAGAAAAGCAATGTCAGTCAAAATTGTGGAGTGGCGGAGATGGTTTTTAAAAACCATTTATATCTGTGCTATGCTTCTGATAAAAACTGCTAAAACAGCAGACTAAAAATATCAAACAAACAAATACCCTTCATGTCATAACCCTAGCTTTTCCTTGGGAAGTAATATGTCAACATTATGTATATTTTTGTACTCGAATTTGCAAGCTGAAAGTTGGAGATGTGAATGTGATGATGCAACCTATTATCATATATGGTGGACCTGTAAGAAAATCAAGGCATTTTGGATAAAAATTTGGTGGGTGATGCAGAATATTCTGAAAAAAAGGTTGAAATTTACTCCTCAATTGTTTTTACTGGGTATAACGACGGATTGTACAGTATTAGAGACTAAATTGATTTTGAACTTAATATCAGCAGCTAGGCTGTTGGTAGCGCAATACTGGAAGAAGGACTTTTTGCCTACTATTGAAGAGTGGATACTGAAAGTAACAAACCTAGCAGAAATGGTGAAAATCTCAGCGTACCTGAAGGACTATACACAAGAAAGATACGTATCGGAATGGAGAAGATGGATTGATTATATTCAAAATAAGTATCAGACAAGAAAATATCAAATAGCTTATGAATGAACGTTAAGTATTAGAAGTATTATGTTATCTATAGTGGAGTTAAAGTTTCAGGGGGGGATTTAGTAGTCTGAGGATAGATAGGTTAATTTAGCTTATGATTGTTAATTGAAATACCTTGTATTTTGCTCTGGGAAGTCTGGGGGGGAGGGTGGGATGAGGGGAGGGAAAGGGTGGGGGGAATATTGGTGGGGGGGGAATCCTTTTTCTTTTCTGTAAAACTTTTCAATAAAAAAAGCATTATGTATATTTTGATGTGAAAAATATACATTTGAAAAGACTAGGGCTGCAAACTAGAAGTCAGCAATATATCCTGGAGAAGCACAAAATACTTCGATTTTTATTACAATTAAACCACATATAGTAAATTAATTGAGCCATGGTGGCGCAGTGGTTAGAGTACACTACTGCAGGCTACTTCTGCTGACTGCTGGCTGCCTGCAATTTGGCAGTTCAAATCTCACTGGCTCAAGGTTGACTCAGCCTCCCATCCTTCCGAGGTGGGTAAAATTAGGATCCAAATTGTTGGGGGAAATATGCTGACTTTGTAAACCACTTAGAGCAGTGGTTCTCAACCTGTGGGTCGCGACCCCTTTGGGGGGGGTCGAACGACCCTTTCACAGGGGTCGCCTAAGACCATAGGAAAACATATATTTTCGATGGTTTTAGGAATAATTTGATGGTTGGGGGTCACCACAACATGAGGAACTGTATTAAAGGGTCGCGGCATTAGGAAGGTTGAGAACCACTGACTTAGAGAGTGCTGTAAAGCACTGTAAAGCGGTATATAAGTCTAAGTGCTAGTGGTATTGCTATTCATATAAGTCACCAAAAGTCAAGAGTCATCCATCCATCCATCCATCCATCCATCCATCCATCCATCATGCAGCAGTTCATTTTCATTTCCAAAGCAGATGCTCTACAAAGTTATAGACAGTGTTACTCTCGAGGAAGGATGGAAGAAAACAACAGGTACTTACCACCTCTTTCCGATCGAGTACCTCAAGAATATTGCTAAGCAGCTGTGAGCAGGCTTCATGGTCAGGTTTGTGAGAATTATCATCCAGTTGTCCACTGAGCTGGTCTACCAGCAGAGGCAAAAGAATGTCACGGCACTCTGGGATACAGAATGAAGAAGAAATATGGGAACCAGTCGACAGAGCTGACTCTGCTTGAAACGACTCAGGTTCTGATTTCCATTTTAATATAAAAATAATAATAACAACAACTCCAAAAACAGAACCAACATTTTGCCCATAATAAGAGGAAAAACGTAGACCTCCAAAAAGTTCTGAGTTGTAATTTTGAACTTCCTTATGATATGGAAAGCTATATTTACCCCTTCACTTACACCGCTTAAAAGGCAGGGAAAATAGACAAAGAAATAGTGCAATCCTTCAACTGTCAGTCCACAGCTCCACAGACTCCAGTTGCCTGCACTGGTTATCTATGACCCATGGTAGAAGATGCCATTATGCCCCACTGAGTTTGTAGAGCAGGGGCCAATGCACTCCCACAGAGAGGGGCTCCTCAGGGTGCCGTCGGCCAAACAATATCGACTGGCGACACCCAGGGGGAGAGCCTTCTCTGTGGGGGCACCAGCCCTCTGGAATGAGCTGCCCCTAGATGTGCATATGATCTCCGACCTACGCACCTTTCGCCGCGCCCTGAAGACCCTCTTGTTTCAACAAGCCGGGCTGGCCTAACATGAATATGAATTTTAATTAGTGTATGTTAGTTTTTTAATTTGTGGGCCAAATTTTTGTATATTTGATGTTAATGGTTCTTAAATTTTGTAAATTTTATGTGTTTTAATATGGCTGTACACCGCCCTGAGTCCTTCGGGAGAAGGGCGGTATAGAAATCTAATAAAAGTAAAGTAAAAGTAAAGTAAAGTGTTAAACTCAAGGCCAGATCTGGCCCACAGGATGCTTAGATCTGGCCCATGGAGCCGCCCTGGAAACAGTGAAGGACTGGCCCACAGTGCCTCTGCCAGAGAAAACACGCGGCCCTCCTGAGCTTCATTTTTGCTGGCAGAGCACTGCATGAGGCCGTCGCAGCCGAAAATGGAGCCTGGGAGGGGTGTCCCCGACACAAGTGATGTTGAGCTGGCCACACCCACCCAGCCCCCAAGGTCAAACATAACCCTGATGTGGCCCTCCATGAAATCGAGTTTGACACTCTTGTTGTAGAGCAGTGGTGGCAAACCTTTTCGGCACCGAGTGCTGAAAAGGTCATGTGGAAACGTCGCGAGTGCATGTGTGCGTTCGTAGGGGCTGCGCTCTGGAAAAGCCAAACTGCCAGGTTCTAGCGCGCATGTGTGCCCGACAATCAGCTGGCTGGTGCGCAGGCCGGTTTTCAGCACTGTTTCACGCACGAAGTCATCACACTCTGGAAAAGCCAAACTTCTGGGTTCTGGCACGCATGCGTACCCGACAATCAGCTGGCTGGCACGCATGAGCAAACCAGGTTTTGGCACTGCCATGCACACGAAGGACAGATGATCATCGCGCGCACATGCACACCAGAAACCCAGAAGAGAAACAGGCAAGGCCGCACGTGCCTGGCGACATGGCTTCATGTGCCACTTTGGGCACGCGTGCCATAGGTTCGCCATCACGGTTGTGGAGCAATTGGCATTTTGAGAGTTCAGTACATCATTGGAACGCTGAAAATGAGAAAGAGAGAGAAAGAGAACAAGAGAACAAGACCTAACTCACCAGACTGACGAAAGAGGTCACTATCCACAATCTTGGTCATGCAATTGAGCTTCTGACGGACAAGCTGATTATCGGGGATGCTTTGAATAAATTTGCTAAAAAGGACACTGAAATAGGTTCAGGGAATGGGAGTAGAAAGAATATTTTATTCCGTTAATATTCTGGATACTGGTTTAGTTAACAGTTATAGAAGGCAGCAACTTGACACACCTGTAAAATAACTTTCCAGGGTAATGTAATGGAATAACATGTGCATCGTGGTATTGTCACCCAAATGGTGGAATTATGATGTCATGATATCTGATGTAAATATGTTGTTGTTCAGTCGCTAAGTCAAGCCTGACTCTTCGCGACCCCATGTGTCAACTTGCAAAGCATCCCTGGCCTGCTCTTGAGTTGCCATAGGCAAGGGGATGGAAACCGATGAAGCAGCATGGCAGCAAAAAACAGAAGCACATTCCAGACATATCTCTCTCAAGGCTGTCTCCAAGGGTTATCCACAGTGGCCAGAGGGGAGTGATCTCTACAACCCGCAAAATTGTTCTGTTGGCGAATGTGATTGATGACACACCCTGGGGGAGAGGGGGGAATCAGGGTCATGATTGGGGCATAAATTACGTGGAGTCAGAGTTAGCTTCACTTGGAACGTGCAGACATGAAACGCCTAATAAATAACTGGATTTCTTTTGAAGCTTGGCTCGAGGCTCATGATTTAATTAGGGCATCCATCGGAACCCTGACACCATGGACCATAGAATGCTAGGCTCCTCTGTCTTCCACTGACTCCCAGAGTTTGCCCAAATTCATGTTCATTGTGTCGATGACACTATCTAACCATCTCATCCTCTGCTGTCCCCTTCTCCTTTTGCCTTCAATCTTTCTCAACATCACGGTCTTTTCCAAGGAGTCCTTTCTTCTCATTTGGTGGCCTTTGCACTATGATGTCATGGTGCACTTGTTATTGGTTTCTCTTTGTCCCCTCTCCCCATGGATGCCCTTTTTCATAGGGACTCCTTAACCAAACATCCTGACTGAATTTTATCTTCCCATTTCCAAAACTTTGTGCCATTCCCCTCCAATAAGAAAAGAAAAATGCAATACGGCCATAACTGTTATTGTGAGCTTTTTGCAGCAACTCATTCAATTTGATATCTACTTGTCATCGATAAAAGAGTAGGAAATATGGTACCTGAGTTCCACTGGATCAAAGACTAGTTTGACATCATTAATAATGCTTGGCAAATACTTTAAGGCAGCACCCTGGAACAGGCAAAAAGAAGGCAAATTAAGATTGAGATCTCCATTCTAAAAAAACTTAATCATTCTCAAATAAAGGATTCTTTAGATGTGTGAACTTTTCTGCCACATAGATCCTGATCAGAATTCTATGAACTCAAAAGGCTCCTATATGTTGTCAAACCTTGGATCTGGCTTTCTGAACCCAATGCCCTGAAATACTTTACAGTAGTGGCCAAAATTGTGGAAACCTTTTGGGAAAAGTGTATTTTTGAGGTTTGATGGCTAATAACACCACTTTTTTGGGGGGAGTTTCAAGATAATCATGTCCCACTGCTGGAATGGTCTGGGAATAGCCCAGACCTTAACCCAGTTGAAAATCTATGGAGCCGACTAAAGAAACTTTTTAGTCAGAGGCCACCCAGCAATAAAACCCAGTTCATTGCAGCAATCATTCAATCTTGGTTTCACATTATAACAGCTGCAGAACTAAAAGACTTAGTTCACTCCATGGGAAGAAGTTGTAAGGCCGTAATTCATGCTAAAGGTTACCCAACTAAGTATTAACTGACATGGTGATCATTTTTGTATATCTCGTTTTTCTACGTGTTTCACTTTTCCTCTTTATACTATTTATTTATTAGTTCGATTTATATGCCGTCCTTCTCCGGAGACTCAGGGCGGCTTACAATGCGTTAAGCAATAGCCTTCATACTTTTGTATATTTATACAAAGTCATCTTATTGCCCCCACAAACTGGGTCCTCAATTTACCTACCTTAGAAAGGATGGAAGGCTGAGTCAACCTTGAGCCTGGCGAGATTCGATCTTACTTTAATTGCAGACAGCTGGTGTTAAATTACAGTGCTCTGTGTGTTGAGCTATCCAGGCTCCTTCATACTCCTTATACTGTAACTGCTATTCTAATAGCAAATCCTTCCTAAAAGTTATTGCATTACATTCTTGATTAAATTATCTTTCCATTGATATATAATTTTATGGTGTTACTCCCCCCACACAAAAAAGTGATGTTATTAGCTAGTTTTAGAAAATACACTTTTCCCAAAAGGTTTCCACGATTTTGGCCACTACTGTAGAACCTCAACTTTCAGCAGTATGGTCCTACCAACTGAGAATTCTGAGACTGTAAGCCCAACATGTTGGAGAAGTCCGTGGGTGGAGAAGGCTCTAAGAATGAATTAGATCAAGGGTAGGAATTCAGGCTACTGGTCTTGTATAATTTGGGTCTGCTTCTAAAAATAAGTTCTATACCCATGGCTCCATTGTGCTCCAGTGTTCCTCTGAAGATCCCTTCAGAGTGTTCCGTATGGAACAACTGACTCTGTTGTTAAGAGGCTACAGAGACCCATGTGTCTTAATTGCAGTGGAATGGCTGTTCCAAGTAGATCCAAGCAAAACAATAGGGGGGAGATGTGGGCTCTCTTTTTCCATGTACCCTAACCTGCTGTTCTGTCCCCATCCCACACACGCACCCCCACAGATGGCCCAGAGTTAATAAGCCACACAACAAAGTCTTTGAAGATAAAGCTGGCAGCAACCCAGTGGCTAGCTGCCAATTCAGACTTTACTCACACAAAACAAAGATTAGACTGCAAGCATTCCGATAAAGCAGGCAAAGTTTCAGCAATACAAGGATTAATCCAAATGCAGTCCGACAAGGCAGGCAGAAGTCCAGTAACACAGAGATCATGGATTATTTCTAGTTCTTGCTCGTCACAAACTGAACTGGCCACCACACCCACATTTATACCCTATGGAGTGTGGTCCAGTGACTCAGCTAATCTCTGGCACGCCTTCCCCTCTGCTGTGCACGCTTCTCCCTGCGCCGCTGTCGAGGATCCAGCCAGCACTTATCTCCTTCATCGCTGTCCACCTGTGGCTGCAGGGACGTGCTTGGCTTTGGGCCTATCTCTTGGCCTTCGGTGTCCTCCGGAGGCATTGCCAGAGAGGAGAGTCCTGGAGAGGGAGGCCTTGCCAACTCCTCTCCCTCACTCTCAGAGTCTGCATCTGTCGATAGCCCAGGCTCAGGCAACGGAGCCACAACACCTGCTGCCTTGAAGGAACTCCCTTTTTCCTGCTCTCTAACAGCAGAGCTGTCCCCGCCACAATAAATTCAGACTAGTGGTTTGAACCCACCTTGATTTTGACAGCTTCTTCAAGCGGTCTATCCATGAGGACATTAAAGGAGAGGAATAGCTTGCGAATGGCATTGTTAAACTCATCCCCATCTTCACTTTTGCCATAAAATCTGTAAAAAAACAAAAAACAAAAAGTAAGGAAAGTATGAAGGACATGACTTTTGAAATGCCTTTCGACCCCTTTACCAGCAGAGGTTAAACATTTCTCAGTGTAAGTGAAGCTGGAAGAATAGGGCAGGTTGCATAAACTGAAGCCTGGGTCACACGAGGGAATAAGATTTAGAATAGGGCAGTTACTAACACCCAAACTGCAGTTCAATTGCCTTCTCCATAGGGATGCTCTAAGGGAATTGAGGGTGCATGAGTGGGTGTCCCCCTCCTTTGTAGATTTCAGGTTAATCTGGTCTAATTTTGATCTTGATTCTTGTTTTCCTGGCTTCTCTCCATACCTGATTTAACCCTATTCTAATCATGTTATGGGAAATTATGATGATGCAAAGACAGTGTATCAAATCCCTTTATATAATTTACAAATGTGCCAACCCCTAGGTTGGCACATTTAAAGAGTAAGAATATCTATTTGCAAGTCATAGCTATTTATTTCTGCACTGCTCATTTATTTTAGTTGCCAGAGTCTTGAGGCTGAAAGCGATGAGAATTTGAAGGCATGAAAATAATACTTAAAGTACCTCTTCAGTCTCTGCAGCTGTAACAATTCAATGACCATATATTAAAATAATATCCTTCCCTTTCAACGATGGCCTATGTCACTTGGCTCAAGCAGCCATTTGTCATGCAAACTAATGATAGGATTGGCCCTCCCACTACCTCAATGTATGCTGAACTGTTCCGTGTTTTCTATACCTCTCAATTGTTGACTGTAATCATGACTGTTAAGCCTGCTTTTAGACCTCAAAGCAATAACAGTTGTTAAATTGAGTGGTAAAATCAAATTTGGCATACAATTCTCATCCTCCATGGATCCAGTGTGCATTTCTCCATTTGAATAATATAGTCACAGCATCCAAATTAATGGGGAGGTGGGGGGTCACAATGGCCTAGCAGTTAAAGACTCTGGGTTTCTCAACCAGTAGGTTGTCCATTCGAGACCCAAGCACCTCGTGACAGGGTGAGCTCCTGTTCTTGCCCTAGCTCTTTCCCATCTAGTAGTTGGAAAGCATGCAACTACTTCATCAGGGGTGAAATCTAAAATTTGTTACTACCGGTTCTGTGGGCATGGCTTGGGTGTGTGTGTGTGGGGTAATGTGACTGGGTGGGTGTGGCCAATTTTTTTTTTTTAACTTTTAAAACCATTTTAAAACCATTTTTCTTCAGGGAAGAGGTTGTAAAAAAAACCTTTCAAAAGGCTCTGACAATCCCAGCTGAGTTGTCTGATGGACAGAGACTTTTTTTCTTTTAAATGCCTCTGCCGATCAAGCAACTCAGTTTGGATCGTCAGAGGCATTTAAAAGAAAAAAAAAAGGATTTTTTTCTTTTAAATGCCTCTGACAATCCAGCTGAGTTGTCTGATGGACAGACTTTTTTTCTTTTAAATGCCTCTGCTGATCAAGCAACTCAGTTTGGATTGTCAGGCATTTAAAAGAAAAAAAAGGTTTTTTTCTTTTAAAAGCCTTTGATGATCCCAGCTAAGCCGCATGATCATCAGAGGCATTTTTTTTACTTTTAAAAGCATTTTTTCGGCTGAAGAGGTTGTAGAAAAAATGCTTTTAAAAGTAAAAAAAAAGCCTCTGATTTTTTTTTTTTTTTTAAATTTGATTTATATGCAGCCCTTCTCCGGAGACTCAGGGCGGCTTACAATGCGTTAAGCAATAGCCTTCATTCTTTTGTATATTTTATACAAAGTCAGATTATTGCCCCCACAAACTGGCTCCTCATTTTACCTACCTTAGAAAGGATGGAAGGCTGAGGCAACCTTGAGCCTGGTGAGATTCGAACTTACAGTAATTGCAGACAGCTGGTGTTAATCACAATGCTTTCAGTCTGCTGAGCCACCAGGCCCCTATTGATGATTGTGTGGCTCAGCTGGGCATGGCGGGAGGGGCGGGGGGGGCAGGGATTTTTGCTACTGCTTCTCTGAACCACCCGCCTCCATCGCTACCGGATCAGGCGATCTGGTCCGAACCGGGAGCATTTCACCCCTGATGCAAATGCGAGTAGATAGATAGGTACACTTTGGTGAGAAGGTAAGAGCATTCTGTGTGCCACAGCACATAGTCATACTGACCAAATGACCATGGAAGCATCTTCAGACAAAGCTGGCTCCTTGGCTAGGAAACAGAGATGAACACCAGCCCTTAGAGTCAGACATGACTGGACAGGGGGAACCTTTATCTTTTTTATCTTTTTTATCCAAATTAATAATGGTTGCCTCATAGCTGAAAGGAAACATTTGAATGGAGTCTGTGGGCTTGTTGTTGTTTTCTCACTTACCCTAGGTAAAGAACTCTCGATTGTACTATGAACCTGAAGAGGTACTTCAAAGCTTTCAGAGCAGCAAATAGCAAATCTGTTTTAGTGGAATCATCTGCATTTCCAACATAGAAATTCAAAACCTTGGTGAGTTTTCTAATGAGAAAGAGAGAAAAGACAAAGAGAAATTATAAATTCAGCATCAGAACTTGGCTACTTTTTCCTTATCTCCTTGGTACCACCCTGGATCCATAGTACCTACAAGGCTACATAGATTACAGGTGAATAAAGCAACCTTCTCATCAAGCAGGCAAGTCACCATGTGGAATTAGAACATCAACAAACATTTATTTGGCAGAGAGAGAATCAAGCTTTATTCGAAGTGCCTTAGAAATTATTCACTGGGTGCAAGTCTTCAAAAAGGCATGAAGGAAGGATGTTGCAAAGCAACCCTTACACTTATGCTACCTCTTTACTTTTCGGGTTTATTTTCTTACCTTTCCATCCCAAAAGGCATTCAAAGTGAGGTATACAAGGATCAGAGGAATTTGAACATTGTTTGCTCACCATAAGTAAGATTACTTTGCATTCAGTGTGAATCAGGGGTGAAATGCTTCCGGTTCGGACCGGATCGCCCGATCCAGTAGTGATGGAGACGGGTGGTTCGGAGAACTGGTAGCAAAAATCCCTGCCCCCCCGCCCCCCGCCCAGCTGAGCCACACAATCATCAGAGGCTTTTTTTTTTACTTTTAAAAGCAACCTCTTTGGCAGAAAAAAATGCTTTTAAAAGTAAAAAAAAAAAGCCTCTGATGATTGCGCGGCTCAGGTGGGATCATCAGAGGCTTTTAAAAGCATTTTTTCTATAACCTCTTCAGCCGAAGAGTTTGTAGAAAAAAATGCTTTTAAAAGCCTCTGACGATCCCAGCTGAGTTGCCTGATCAGCAGAGGCATTTAAAAGAAAAAAAAGCCTCTGCCGATCAGGCAACTCAGCTGGGATCGTCAGAGGCATTTAGTGTAAAAGAAAAAAAAAAGCCTCTGCTGATTAAGCAACTCAGCTGGAATTGTCAGAACCTTTAAAAGCATTTTTTTACAACCTCTTCGCTGAAGAGGTTGTAGAAAAAATGGTTTTAAAAGTAAAAAAAAAAAAAGTTGGCCACGCCCACCCAGTCACATTACCCACCACCACCACCACCAAGCCACGCCCACAGAATCGGTAGTAACAAATTTTACATTTCACCACTGGTGTGAATGCATTTGTAAAAGAACCTTCGCATGCAAGAACATTATAATTTATTTATCAAGAGCCTGGAAGAATGGTAAGCACTGAATGAGTCTTGCTGGGGTACAAAATACAGCCAGCCGTTCATGAAACATTATACTTACACATAGGCCAGGGTGGCGCTAAAGTGTTTATAAATGTAGGTTTCCAGTACAGGATTAAAATGCTGAAACTTGATATCTCCAATCAGGGAAATAATAAATACCTAATCACAAAAAGAAGAAAAAAAAATCATAAATGATTTAACCCAGCAAAACAGGTATGCTATATTTGATTTCGGTTTCATTTCTCTCCGTGCCAAGAACAAAGGACTTTATCCTTTCTGAACTGCTTGAAACAGCTGGAGTCAGGATTATCTAGGACAGTGTTTCTCAACCTTGGTAGCTTGAAGATGGGCGGACTTCAACTCCCAGAATCCCCCAGCCAGCGCTGCTGGCTGGGGGATTCTGGGAGTTGAAGTCCACCCATCTCCAAGCTACCAAGGTTGAGAAACACTGATCTAGGGGTTCCTGTAGTTCTGTATTGGTACCCTGAGCAATAGTAACACTCAGAAATCCAGTGTGCAAAGAGAAAGCTTCCTTAACTTGTTGCAATATGTGTCTTGAGGCATAGTTCTCATGCCTAAATATTTGGGGGAATAAATGTTTGTGTGGTTGCACAATATCAAGTGTGAGCATTATAGAGGTGGTGAACAATCCTCCTTTTCCAATAATACTCTTGACAACTTAATCTGTCCATTTTTTTTATCATACTTTCATGATTGTGCATCATCATCATCATCATCATCATCATCTAGATTTTATATCCCACCCTATCTCCAGGGGCTCAAGGCAGCTTATATGGGAATTTTACTTATTTTATTCTCACAGTCCTATGAGATGGGGTGGACTGAAAGAGAAAACATGTCCTATTGAATCAAAATTACCAATTTGTTTTCACAGATGAGAATGGAACTGATTGGCCCTACACTGTAGCTCAAGAAAGTAGAAGTTCCTAATTTGGTAGTAACGTCCTTCATAAATCCATCCTCAAATTACTGATAGGTGATTCAAATATCCATAAATGCTAAAGTCTCTTAATTATTCATCTGAGGATGCAGAAAAATTCAGAGATTGGATCAAATAAATAGATCTTTCTCTCATAGATCTCAGCCATGTTAGCTAGGAAATTCTGGGAGTTGAAGTCCATACATCTTAAAGAGAATGAGAAACAGTGTAGTGAAGTGGCTGGGATGTTGGATTTGAACAAATGAGCTCTAGATTCAAACGCCATTGATTCTAACTGAGCAACTTTGGCCTAATCACTCTTCCTATCAATTCAATCTCAGATTGTTTGTTTTAATGGCCTAAAAGGTCTGGTGGATAGTGTCCTTGATTGTCTATCAATGAAAGACATCAAAAGAACACTTGTTAAAGCAGACACTTAATATAGAGGATGATAGGGAAAGGATTAGGCCAAATGTCTGAATCGACACTACGCTACTACTGGTGAATAAAGATATGATGAGGGGCATCCAGGTAGACGGAAAACTTACCAATGCATCAAATACAAGAAAATCGTAGGATTCATTGTCAGACATCTCCATCATTATACTGAAAAGTGCATCAAGTGTATCTTGTAGAAACTAGAAAAAGGAATAAGAAGGGAGTTGAACATAAAGAAAAGATTTAAGTTTTATCTGCTGGAATTATTGCCTGATCTCTGCAATCATTTTCCTAATCAATTTTAATAATTTGAGCTCAGGGAGTATTGTTCCTTGACTTTTTTTTCCAGTCATGATTGTTACTGGAGAAATATCACATCAATACTGTGTTTCCCCGAAAATAAGACCCTGTCTTATACTTTTTTGAACCCCAAAATAAGCGCTTGGCCTTATTTTCGAGGAGGTCTTATTATTTTGGGGTGCGTAGAGCAAGACAGGGCTCCTCTTGCCGTCTTACCTGCTCTGTCTCCCTAACCAGAGGAAATGGCGGGGACCAGCTGCACATGCGGTTAAATATTTTCGGGGAGGGCTTATTTTTTTGGGGGAGCTTATTTTAGCACATGCACTCAAAAGCCCGATTGGGCTTATTATCTGGGGGTGTTTTATTTTCGGGGAAACAGGGTACTAAAAAGAAAGTGATGTTTTGATACGAGTAACATAGATAAATTTGTGGGATGAAAATAGTCAAGAAAAATACTACATTTCTCCTCCAAACCAAGAGAGTACTTACTTTGTTTCATGTTGTTCTCCCAAAATATGTTTATTATTTATTTATTATTTATTAATTAAATTTCTATACTGCCCTTCTCCAAATAGGACTCAGGGCGGTGCACAGCCAAAGAAAAAACAGAGCATACAAAATTTAAAAACAGTATTAAAATAATTAAATATTTTGGCCGTAAATTAAAACAACCCAATTTAAAATCAATTTAAAATTTAACTCAAGCCAGCCCAGCTAGTTGAAATAAATAGGTTTTCAGGGCCCGACGAAAAATCTGGAGGTCTGTTATTGTACGTAACTCTGGGGGAAGGTTGTTCCAGAGGGTGGGCGCCATCACAGAGAAGGCTCTCCCCCTGGGGGTCGCCAGCCGACATTGTCTGGCGGACGGCACCCTGAGGAGGCCCACTCTGTGCGAGCGTACTGGCCGGTGGGAGGCTATTGGTGGCAGAAGGTGGTCTCGTAAGTTAAATGGGACTCTGGTTCTTAAAGACTTACCCATCCCAAAGGTTTGCTCCCATGTGGCCCCTTTGTACCTTAACAATTTCTCCTCCTTCCACGTCCATCAGCTTCTTCAGGTTGTGTCCTATATGCTGAGAGTTTGAACGCCAATTCAACAATCCTAGCAAGTCCACTGGCAAAGGCAAAGTAGCAAAAGTCAGACCACCATAAGGAACAGGTATATGAGTTCTGGCAATGGTCTTAATTAAGAAGAAGAACCCACAAGAGATTTATTTTCTGGTATTGAATAGCATTTTTGGAAAAGAGATGCGAAGTTTAGTGCTAGAAACCAGAATTCGTTTTTCTGAAAATGACCACTTTGGATTGCTAAATGTCTATGGAGATTCTCAGTCATCCAGGCCATGGTTGTCCCTAAGGTGCTTTTTCAAGAGGCAACTGGACTTTCTAGTTTTTCTTTGAAGACGTTTTGCTTCTCATCCAAGAGCTGAAAAAACATTTTGGATGAGAAGCGAAATGTCTTCAAAGATAAACCAGAAAGTCCACCTCTTGAAAAAGCACCTTTGAGACACCACTTTGGATTGTTTTAGAACAAGCAAATGTCTAGGCCTGGGGGACTGAGAAGATAGGCATGAGGGTAATCAGAGAAGATTAAGTCAAGTCTCAGAAGGCAAAGAATGACACAGATATTCTGTATATACCAGGGGTGAAATGCTACTGGTTCGCTCCGGTTCGGGAAAACCGGTAAAGATAAAAAAGCTACCGGTTTGAGCAAACCATTAGTTAGCCTGGTAGCTAACTACCAGTAGCTAGCCTGGCAGTTAAAAAAACTACCAGTTCCTCTGAACCGGTATTTCCGACGATCAACTGTGGTGCGAGGTTTAGCTATGCTGCTTTCTAGCAAAGCTAAATCGCGTGCCACAGCTGATCCCGCCCTCACTATTCTACTTACCTTCCCAAGCCTCCTTTTGGTGCATGCTGTGCATGTGTGTGCACATGTGCAGCACGTGTTTGGTGCACACCGCCCATGTGCATGCAGCATGCGATTGGAACGCAACACGCACGCGCGGCCGGCAAATTGGTAGCAAACCGGTTCAGATTTCACCACTGGTATATACCCAGAAGGACAGACATGGTTGAATAATCGTATAAACTGCATAGGATTTCCCCCTCGCTCTGAATAAGAAATATGGCGTTCATAAATAATTTAACCCTGTGATCGCGAACCTATGGCACGCGGACCTGAAGTGGCACGCGGACCCATGTCACCTGACACGCACGGCATCACCGTTTCTCTTCCAGGTTTCTGGTGCACATGTGCGCCATAAACCCGGAAGAGTAGCTGGCTGAAACTGGAAGTTCATTTTTGGGTACGCACATGTGCCCTGGGCAGCTCCTCTTTCGGGTTGTGGCCCAGATGTGCACAAAGCATGTATGCGCACTCCCGTTTCAGCCCTCGGTGCCGAAAAGGTTCGCCATCACTGATTTAACCCATAAAAACAGGGTATGATATATTTGATATCAGAGAGAAGTCAAAAAATGCCCAAAGTGAGTCTCCTTGGAACACCCTTTACTTTATAACATGCAGTAAAATCAAAATTTGGGAAACCCTGTCCAAGGCTTTATTGCTTATAGCCCACATCTTGATGGTGATATATACAATTTCTGCAAAAAAAAAAAAAAGGGGGGGGATGGAACTTTTCCCCTCTGCGTCCATAATTTAAACAGGGATTATTCAATAATCCTAAAGGATATAAGAGCCTGGTGGCGCAGTGGACTAAACTGCTGCTGTTAAAGTAGTACTTAGCTGCCAGCTGCCTGCAATTACTGCGAGTTCAATTCTCACCAGGCTCAAGGTTGGCTCAGCCTTCCATCCTTTCTAGGTAGATAAAATGAGGACCCGGTTTGTGGGGGCAATAAACTGACTTTGTATAAAAAAAGAACACCGCTTAGGGGGGCCCAAAAGCCCTACTAAGCAGGTATATACAAAAGCATGAAGGCTATTGCTTAACGTATTGTAAGCCGCCCTGAGTCTCCGGAGAAGGGCGGCATATATAAATCGAACTAATAAATAAATAAAATAAATATAATATTCCAGACTAGCAAAAAGTAGATCTTTGCATAGCACAACGCTAAAAATGAAATTAGCTGCCACAAAGTGTAGTGGTGGTCACCACTTTGAAAGACATATGGCCAGAATGACAGAAAATACAGAGAGCAATGGCTCCGCCCAATTTTGTTATACTGGTTCCATGGGATAGTTCAAGATGTCCAATCGCAACTTGCCTACCATTTTTCCAATTTGTCCACAGCTGAACCTACCATTCTGTGTCAGTTTTGTCGAGCAGATGAGTGTTGCAATCTGAAAGCTGTCCTTGGTGCTATCTTTATTCAGAGTAAAATTGGGCGTGTGTTGCTTGGATGCAACTCCATCTCTGTCTTCTATCTCCATCTTGGTGCTGGGAAGCGTTAAGTAAAACTTAGCATCTTCCATTTTTTTGTTCTCACCCTGACAACAGGAAAACAAGGGACACCAAAAACAGCATTAATTATTAACTGTATTGAGTATTAACCATTAATAGTCGAGCATCAACTGCAAGAGCCGTGGTGGTGCAGTGGTTAGAATGCAGTATTGCAGGCTAACTCACTGCTCACTTTCAGGAGTTCGACCCCAACCAGCTCAAGGTTGACTCAGCCTTCCATCCTTCCAAGGTGGTAAAATGAGGACTTAAATTTATAAGCTGGGTTGATAAAATCAGAAATGAGGAGGTGATAAGCCGCCTGGGAAAGCCAAGGGAAATCATCAAAATCATAGAAAAGCAAAAGAATATTTTGGACATGTGATGCGACACCGAGAAAAAATACGGCATACTTCACTTAATCCTCCAGGGAAAGATTGAAGGCAAATGAGGTTCAGGCAGAAGAAGAATATCGTGGCTTCAAAATCTAAGGGGCTGGTTTGGACAAAACTCAACAGCACTTTTTCGTGCAGCCGTTGATAAAAATAGGATTGCCAACATGATTGCCAACGTCCAATGACGGATATGGCACAATAAGAAGAAGAAGAATAGGCTGACTGTGTAAACTGCTTAGAGAGGGCAGTAAAGAACTATGAAGTGGTATATAAGTCTAAGTGTTATTGCTATTGCTATTTTTCTAAGGAAGAAGAGTGTAAGAAAGAATGTCATAGTTTCTTTTTTTATTATTTTTTTTAATTTGATTTATATGCCGCCCTTCTCCGGAGACTCAGGGTGGCTTACAATGCGTTAAGCAATAGCCTTCATATTTTTGTATATTTATACAAAGTCAGCTTATTGCCCCTACAAACTGGGTCCTCAATTTACCTACCTTAGAAAGGATGGAAGGCTGAGTCAACCTTGAGCCTGGCGAGATTCGAACTTACTTTAATTGCAGACAGATGGTGTTAAATTACAGTGCTTTTGTCTGCAGAGCTATCCAGGCTCCTTTTATACATCTTTTACATATATCCAAGTCAGTGGACTCCGAAACTCAAGGGAAGCAACACAACCATTCAGGTCCTTATGCAACAGACACACAAGCATTCAAGGCTAGTTCATACTGCTCACTACTCCATTTTTTCTCAGTCCTACTCCGTCACCACCTACTGCTCCTTCAACTTCTACTTCTTATGAGTCCTACTGCTGGAGAACAAATTTTGTAGGCAGCCTGTCTCTCCGCAAAGAGATTTGAATGGATTAAAGAATCAAAAGAGCCTTGGTACTACAGTGGTCTAAAGCACCCTGTTATTAAGAACAGCTGCCTGCAATTACTGCAGGTTCGAATCTCGCCAAGGCTCAAGGTTGACTCAGCCTTCCATCCTTTCTAAGGTAGGTGAAATGAGGACCCAGTTTGTGGGGGTAATAAGCTGACTTTGTATAAATATACAAAAGAATGAAGGCTATTGCTTAACGCATTGTAAGCCGCCCTGAGTCTCCGGAGAAGGGCGGCATATAAATCAAATTTAAAAATAAATAAATAAAATAAATAAATAAATAAACAGAACCATACCTTGTAGACTACTAAATTATGCCTGCCGTCCTGCAGAGTGGTGCCATCTACATTCATCAGCTTCAGGAAGGCCATCCCAAAAGCCCGTTCGGATTTATCTCTTGCTGCAGAGAAACAAACATCAGTAGAAATCTCCTGCTAGTGCTTTTTTTTTTTTCACTGCATGATGCACCCAGCAATTTTATGGCAGATATTTTCTCCTGTATCAAAAGGCATTAGGGCAGCGGTGAGGATTATATCTTCATCTACATGAAGCTACAAAATCCTATTGCAGTCTGCTGTTGTTTAGGTAAAATGCTTTTGCACTGTCCCTTTGCAAAACTCATCGTAAGCATTTATGCATCTGTATTTATTTAATTTAGGGGCAGCGCAGTGGCTCAGTGGTTAAGATGCTGGGTTGTTGGCTGGAAAACCAGGAACTCAGGTTCAAGACCCGAGTGCTATGTAATGGGTGAGCTCCTGTCCTTGCCCCAGCCTCTGCCAACCTGGCAGTTCAAAAGTATGCAAATGCAAGTAGATAAATAGATACCATTTTGGTGAGAAGTTTACAGTGCTTTGTGATGTCATGCTGGAGACTTGGCTGTGGAAATGTCTTCGGACAGTGATGGCTCAATGGCCTTGAAACGGAGATTAGCACTGCCCTCTAAAGTCAGCAATGACTAGTGGAGTAAAATTTGCAGGGATTCCTTTACCTTATATTTATTTAATTTAGATTTTTCCTTTTGTGCAGGAGTTCAGAGTGGCAATTGTGGCTAGTGGGCATCCTTATCTAACTGGGTTATGTGATGTAATGTTTACTTATGTGAACCTCTAAATACTCCCCCCTTCTGTGGATAATATTATTTTGGTTGCACCAAGGAAAGGTGTTGGCAAGTTAAATGCCAAAATAGAATTCAAAGTCTATTCAAAAGAGAGTTTTGATAAAAAATAGGGTGAGCATCCTATTTGGAGCTCTTAGCTGATTTGAGGGATTTGCTTTTTAAAGATGTGCTGACATCATCTCAGGATTTAACAAAGTTGTGCACACATATAATCTACCCCCAGAGATACGAGTGATCTCCAACCTCCGGACTTTTCGTCGGGCCCTAAAAACTTATTTTTTTCAGTTAGCCGGTCTGTCTTGATTTTATGGTTGGTTTTAAAATTTGATACGGATTTTAAATTGATAAGTTTTAAATTACGGGCCAAATTTATTTAATTATTTTAAATCTATTTTTAACTGTAACTTTATGTATAAATGTTTTTATTTTGGCTGTTCACCGCCCTGAGTCCGAAAGGAGAAGGGCGGTATAGAAGTTTGAATAATAAATAAATAAATAAATACAGGGAGCCAAATTAGGTTGATGGTTGCTTTTGTTAAAGAAAGAGTTTCTTTGTCAATGAATGTTCCAAAGGTGCTTTTCCAAAAGGCAACTGGAATTTCTTGCTTTTTTCCCCTCTTAAAATATTTTGCTTCTCAGCCAAGAAGCTTCTTCAGTTCTCAGAATTAAAAAAATCTTGGTTGAGAAGCAAAACATTTTCAAGTAAAAAAAAAAAAAATCAGGAAAATCCAGTTGCCTCTTGAAAAAGCACCTTTGGGACAACCATGATCTGGATGACTGAGAATCTCCATAGACATTTGCTAACAAATGGTTCAGAAAAGTACAATTTAGAGTGGAAAGGTAAAGAATAATCCAAAGGCCACAATCTATTCTCAATCTATTCCTAGAGATGATTCTGCTGATGCTGCGCAGATTGGTGATCAAGATTCCACTAGTTCTTCTCAACCTGATGTTCCATCTTCGCAAGCCGCGGATGTTGACGCTAGAGACAAATGTGAAGACGAGGACGAAACGGAAGAAGAATGGACGATTGTTCTGAGGCATTCCAAGAGGGTCACAAAAGGAATCCCTCCACAACGATATTCTTGGCAACTGAGAAAAACACCCTTGCCTTTGATTTGCAATGTTACACTTCCACCTGATACGTTCACGCAAATCAAACATCTTCCCGATTCAGAGCAAGACAGATGGTATGAGGCAATGCAGGTGGACAATTTGAAACAACGAGTTTTAAAATGGCTCAATGACTTGGATACACAAATCACATTTACAGCAACAAATCTGGCAAGTGTTTTTAGAATTGGGTTTAAAAGACAAAACGGTTTAAATAGAAATGTACTTGTCAGATTTGCAAATCTTAGTGACAAATTGGAAGTGATGGTGAAAGTGAGAGAGATGGGTGAAGCTTTGAAATTTGAGGAGAAAATTATTCAAGTCTTTCCAGATATATCAAGAGAAGAAAGGGCGTGGAGATTTTTTTTGAAACCAATCACAAAGGTTCTGAGAGACAATGGAATTAAATATAACTGGAGACCACCACAGCAACTAAAATTTTTTTATAAAGGAAGAATGCAAATAATTACTTTGGAAACAGATGCAGTGTTATACTTACATGAACTTGGATTGATTGTAAAGTATGAGGACGTAACAGAGATAAAAGATCAAATGCTCAAGATGGGTGGAACATATGCAAAAACATCAACACCAGAAGAAAAAGGGGCTGCTGGAGGACAAGACCCTAAAGGATTAAAGCGGAAGGAAATCTCACCTGCGATGGTTGAACAAAAGAAAAGTCGTGATGATATAATGGGAGATGGAGTGGATAAGAAATTGAAGGATCTTGAAAAAGAATTGCAGGAAGCTTGAGTGCGGGGAAAAGTTACCACCCTTTTCTCTGAGAGATGAATTTAAGTAGACTACCCGAAAGAAGTGACCCGACCATTGGCACGTCCCCTCTCCCCCACTCTCTTTATAGAGGCAGAAACCAATTGAGGATGTGGGGGACGAAGATTGTTTGTTATTCAATGTTTGATGTGTTTTTTGTCCTTTTTTGTTTTTTTTTATTGTTTTTTTTCTTCTATGTTGAATGTTGTTTGGAATGTGGGAGATTGGTGTTGGGATCTGGGCACAGAAAGGAAGAGGAGGGGAAAGGATTTAAAAAAAAATTACAGTTTATTGTCATTCTTTCATGCTTACATTCTTGTGAGGAACGGTGACGGAAAGTAAATCTTAAATGGTAGCGGCCAACCTCTTTTATTTCTATGGAGACCTGTATGTGATAAGAAAATAAGTAATAATTTTATAGAAATGATGAACAGTAACAAGCCTTGTGAATAACAAAGTATATAGAATTCAGATGAATCTCAGTTAAACAATTTCCCCTTCCCTTCCCCCCCACCCCGTTTATTTGGTAGCATTTCCTCATCATTTTATAAATCCATATGCATTTTTGTTTAACATGCAATTAATCCTCAACTTAAAACTATTTATTTAGCGACTGTTCCAAGTTACAACAGCAAAGAAAGAGTGACTCATGACCAGTTCTTGGGCTTAAAACCATTGCAGCATCCTGACAGTCAGTGAACAAAATTTGAGTGTTTGGAAACTGGTATGTATTTACGATGGTTGCAGGTCATATGACTGTCATTTGGGACTTTACCAGCTGGCTTCCAACAAGCACAGTCATTTGGGGAAGCCAGACTACTGTTCATTTAACACAGGGGTTGGCAACCTTAAACACTCAAAGAGCCACAAAGGCCTAACCGGAAGCCCCCTGTTCAATTCTGGAGCCAACCGGAAGTCCGGTTCCCCCACCATAGAGCCTCCTCCTACCATGGCATCCTTTTTCCTCTACCTATCCTAACTGAAAGCCCTATCAATTGTGGAGCTGACTGGTGACAGGGAGCCGCAGCAGAGGGATGAAAGAGCCACATGTGGCTCCAGAGCCGCAGGTTGCTGATCCCTGATTTAACAACTGCAGTGATTAGTTTAACAAACATGGGGAAAAAAAGAGCCGTGGTAGCATAGTGGTTAGAATGCAGTATTGCAGGCTAACTCACTGCCAGCAGTTCAATCCTGACCAGCTCAAGGTTAATTTAGCCTTCCATCCTTCTGAGGTCAGTAAAATGAGGACCCAGATAGTTGGGGAGCAATACGCTAACATTGTAAACCACTCAGAGAGAGCTGTAAAGCGCTAGGAAGGGTATACAAGTCTAAGTGCTATTGGTTAAAAAAAAGTTGTCAAATTGGCCATAACTCATGTAACAACTGCCAAGAGAAATTCTGATCTCAGTTGTGGTCATAACTCAAGGACTACCTGTAGATGACAGTGTGTACATCTGCCTGGTGTACATATTTTTATTAGTTTCCCTTAATATGTAATTCCTGTAGAATAAACCTAATGCTTACACACTTTCCCCTTAAATATGAATGTTTTTATACAGTATTCAAGGTAAGTGCTTTGCATGAATGAAGGCTAAATGTTCCTATGCTGACAAGCAAATTTGTTAGATCCTTATGTAAAAAAAAAAAAAAAACCAATTCCTCATTTCCCCAATCCCCCAGCCTAAGTTTTCAGCTATGGAATTTCAATTAACTCCTCCATTAAAATACTTGCCTAATTATACTTGGAACTTTTAAAACTGACCATAGCACATTTTAAATTGCCTGCTAAAAAACCAACAAGATTTGTGGGAGATTGTTCTCTAGATATTAGTGATTTACAGGAACCTGAAGCCATTCTGTTTAAATGCAGGATGTGATTTCCAACTTTTTTTTTTTTAAAAAAAGTAACAAAATAGGCAAGTTGAGTTGACCACAATCAAAGACCTGAAGACTTGGCTGTTCAAACAAATAGGCTGACTCTGATTCCGGGTTTTATTATTTACTATTAATTAGTTATTTGGTTTAAAATGGGATTTTATTGTACTTGTTTCTTAACTTGTGTTCGCCGCCCTGAGTCCTTCGGGAGAATGGCGGCATATAAATACATGTAATAAATAAATAATAAATAATTTCTTTAATCATTGTCTTTTTAGGAGCCTGAGTGGCGTAGGAGGCTAATGCCTCCTACTAAGGCAGCATTTAACATCCAGCTGCCTGCAATTACTGCGAGTTCAATTCTCCCCAGGCTCAAGGTCGACTCAGCCTTCCATCCTTTCTAAGGTGGATAAAATGAGGACCCGGTTTGTGGGGGCAATAAGCTGACTTTGTATAAAATATACAAAAGTATGAAGGCTATTGCTTAATGTGTTGTACGCCGCCCTGAGTCTCCGGAGAAGGGTAGCATATAAAATAAATAAATAATAAAATAATAATAACATCAGGAATTCAGGACATACTTTTTCTCCCATTACAAAACTTATGGGATATAAACAGAAAACCAACTTAAGGAGAATTAATTTTACCACAGTAGAAAAAAAAACCCCAAAGTCACTTTTTTAAAAAATCTTAGCAACCTGTAGAAAGCATATTTTAAAAGATCTCATACATTTAGGTGGGCACAAATTCAATGCAGGCTCACCTCCTGTTTGATTGTTGCCCATATAAGAAGATGAGAGACAGGTACCTTGATCTATATACCAAACGAATGACCCATTGGGATCCCCATATCAAAACAATTTACCTTATGTGTGGCCAGAATCTGAAAACAACATTTAATACAGCACAGTACTTAAGCATAAAGGTTTGATTGAGATCGGCATATGTGGGATGGATTGGGGTAGATTGCAGGGGTGATACTGAAATATAATTTTATCATATTTTATTTATCTATATCTTCAATTATTGTATTTTATTCCAATTTCATTTTAGACTGTATTTTATTCCAGTTTAATTTTAATTTGCATTTATCCAATTCCATTTTAAATTGCTTTTATCAAATTTTATTAATAATTTGTTTCTGGAACTCTGCACTTTGATATGGCCCAAGTGTTAATCAATAAATTTAATGAATGCAGGCTCATTTGTTTTAATTTTCTTGGCAAAGTATTTTATTATACAGAAGTATGAATCTGGATTTTTCTTGGATTTAGTTGCTTCCATTCAAGTCTACTACCAGAAGTTTGGTATACTTCTGACACGGCATACTGGTATACTGAAAATAAAATAAGATGATCTCCTAATCTCCCTTCCAACCTTATTATTCTATGTTCTATTTCTGACTTTTCTCTAGACTGTTAAAAGTGAGATTCCATATTTTAATAAGATATCCGATGCCATTCCCTCTTCAAGGATAAATCCATTTCAGTTTTCATACTTTTCCTACTTTAATAATCAACTAACATTCCAATGGCTATTGAACATGCTTGCAAACTGCTTCTTTCTCTTTAATATTTTTTTGAAAAGTCATTGTTGTACTTTTCCAAATATTTGAATTCCACCAAGCTCTTCTTACATCTAAATCAGTGGTGAAATCCCCCCCCGCCAGTTCTATCCAGTTTATCGAACCGGTACTGCTGGTGGCGGGAGGCTCTGCCCACCCGCGGGGATGTCATTATATTCATTTTTTTACCATCTGCACATGCGCAGATGGTTCTGCACATGCGCAGAAGAGGCGAGCACAAGCGTAGCGCTCCCGTGCTTTTCCGTTCCCGAACCAGAAGCGAAGGTAAGTGGATTTCACCACTGATCTAAATGTTGTTTGTTTGGCTGCACAAGAAGCCATGTTAAGACAAGGGAGGTTGCTAACTGTCTATGAGATATATATTCTTGAGGAGAATTTTGGCAGTGTCCCCTGGAACCCCAGCTTGTGTAGTAAGGGTAGAAACGGGAGTCCATGCGTTTGACACAAGGGTCGTGCTGAAGATTGTTTATTATTGGTTAAGAATAATCAAGATGGAGGAAGGGAAGTTACCAAAGCTAGCACAAATGGAGCAGATTATCTCAAGTAATAAAAATAATTGGTTATCAAGAGTTCTGAAACAGGTATCTAGCGCTGGTATTCCTTTAAATTGGCAGCAGTATGATCATAAGCGGATCCGAAATTGGATTGCACAGAAATTTAAGGACATAAGTGCACAATCGGATATTGCACAGGTGACAGCAGTAAAAGTTTGCCCCTGGTTATCGGCCAATAAACAAAATTTTAAAATAGAAAAAATATTTAACTGTGCCTTTGTTTCCCGTCATAAGGAGATATTTTATCAAACTGAGATTAGACCAACTTCAAACAAATATGCTTTGGGGTAGGTATAAGGGTATCCCTGTAAGCGGAAGAGTCTGTTTATGTGGGAAGGGGGAAGTTGAAACAATGTCCCACTTAATTTTTGACTGCCCCTTGTACTCAGATTTGAGGGAACATCAGCTGGGCAGGATCTTTTATGCCAGCACCCCTAAGTCTAAAGAGTGCTTCTTGCAACATTGTTTGGTAGGTTCAAACTTGGAACTGGTGAAATGGATTGCCAAATTTGCTGTAAAACTGATGGAAAAAAGGACAAAGATGGTGCAGCAGAATGTGGTAGATTGCAGGAAAGATTACTTGATTTAATAATGTAATTCTAATAGTAGTTTTAAGACTGATTGGGTAGATGCAGGGGTGACATTGTAATATAACTTTAATTGTATTTAATTTGTATTTTAAATTATTGTATTCTATCTCTGATTTCATTCTAGAATGTATTTTACTCTAATTTTATTTTAAATCGTGTTTTATTCCTATTCCAATTTCATTTTAAAATGTTTCTACCAAACTTTTGTAATAATTGTTTCTGATATGGCCCAAGGGCTAACCAATAAATAAAGATTGAATATGTAGCTCACGTCTGTAACAATATAAGGATGTATCCTAACCAAGTCAATTTCCCATTAGATAATCTCACCTTTACAGTTTCATACCAGCAAGGTTGCTTGACTTGGTAGTAGACAACTGATTTGTATTCTGAAATACCTTCATAACCAGCACCTGGATGGATAGCTTTCTTTGGAGCACATTGGAAACAAAAAGCAAAAGGAACAAAGGACAGAAAATGAGACTTAATCAGTGACAGGAGAGAAAAACTTTCAGTTATAAAACAAAGTTTTCACATAACTTCCAAAGAGGGGCCAAAACATTCCACAAATTGTAGAAGTCCTTTCAAACTACGTAACGTATAAGGTCCTTGGTGCTGTTCTGTCCCCGTCCCACACGCACACACACCAACAGACGTTCAAGAGTTAAAGACTAAACCAGCCGGCAAAATTCTTTTCCTTATGATAACGGAACTTGGCAACAACCTAGTGGCTGCCTGCCAGGAGTTTATTACTTACGAAGAGGAGAGATAACTTCTCCCCGCTTCTGGTACATCAAAAGAAACAGCTCAATAATTACAGAGTCAATCAAGTCCAGAGATAATCCAGCAAGTCTATAGCAAAAGTCCGGCAATGCAGAATGGCGTGAAAGCTTTCAGCTTTGTTTGTCACAAGGTTTGACTGGCCACCACACTCCCTTTTATACCTTGTGGGGTGTGCAGTGACTCAGCCTAATCTCGGGCACACCTTTTCTTTTGTTGCACGCGCTTATCTCTGCGACACTGGCGTGGATCCAGCCAAGACTCATTACTCTCATCACTGTCCACCTGTGGCTGCGTGGACGTATCTCTTGCCCTTTGGCGGATACCGAAGGCATTGCCAAAGAGGAGGGTCCTGGAGAGGGAGGCCTTGCCAACTCCTCTCCTTCACTCTCGGAGTCCTCTCCTGCCGATGACACAGGCTCAGGTAACGGAGCCACAACAGGTGCTCTCTGAGCTTGGTGGTTTTCTTGCAGACATTTCCTTACCAAACTAGGTATGATGATGGTACCCCACAGTTCAACCTCTGAATGTAGTCTTCCATCAAATCTAATGTATGTTAACATTCACCTGTTTTACTAGTGCATTGTTTTGAAATGAATGCAGCTACAAATGGGGAAGAAAAAAACCCAGAAGCTGCTAAAATAAAGAACTCAAACCCACCCACCTGGGGATTTAATGGGAGTAAGTTTTTTTTTTTTAATTTGTAGGCCAAATTTTTGTATATTTGATTTTAATGGTTTTTAAATTTTGTAAATTTTATGTGTTTTAATATGGCTGTACAACACCCTGAGTCCTTCGGGAGAAGGGTGGTATAGAAGCCTAATAAAAGTTAAAAGTTAAAGTTAAAGATATCCATGAGTGGGAGAAAACAGAGTTAAAGCATGCATTCTGTGAGCGAAAGTATTTTATTAGATGATCCATTTGTTGGTTAAAGCATCCACTTGTAGTAGTTCCTGCACAATATTTCTTTCTTTCTTTTTTTGGTCCAATTTACAAAGCATACTCTGGGCAGCATACAATAAAACCAACAATGAAAACATTCTACAAGACACAGATCAATATAAATAACACAAGACCACAAGAGGGAGTGCATCAGAATATTATACATGATGCAGCCAGTGCATGGGGTGTCTGTTACCAGATGATCCCAGGCCTGCTAAAAAAATCCACATTTTAATCTAAGGACTGTCAGGTTTCGAGGTCGTCTCAAATAAATTGTGTTTCAAACAAAGTCTTTGAAGAAAAACTCCTATTTATTAAGCATGACATTCTAAATCTGGCTCCATCAAAGCCAACACTGACTTCCAGACCCAAAACCCTCCCTTTCCGTTCTCCATTTCCCTGCACTCATTGACCATCTTCCAAGTCATTCTACCCCTTATCTACTGCTCCAGCTCAAGGAATTTCCCCCCTCCCATCCCATCTCCTAGGGGATATTATCTCCAGGGAAAATAAGTAGGTGAAAAGTCAAATGTCTCTTTCCAGACGTCTCCGCTTCTCCTTATGTCAGCACTAGAGTAAATGCAGCTTGAAGTGCTGACAAGGACTTTGTAGATCGGATGTGTCAAACATGCGGCCAATGGGCCGGATCCGGCCTGTGATAGGCCCAGAGTTGTCCTACGGGGCCATCCTACAGACAGCAAGGGACCAGCCTGTGCCACCCGGGCCCCGGCCCACCCTAGCCACACCCACTCAGTTGGCTGGTACAACCAGACCATACCCACCCCGGCCCTCCAAGGGCAAACAAAATCCTCATAGGGCCAATGGGATTGAGTTTGACACCC
This sequence comes from Arizona elegans, assembly GCA_022577455.1. Taxonomy (NCBI): domain Eukaryota; kingdom Metazoa; phylum Chordata; class Lepidosauria; order Squamata; family Colubridae; genus Arizona; species Arizona elegans. The sequence continues at coordinate 2,484,965 of JAKOOJ010000013.1, read as the reverse complement.
CTGTTGTAGATGGTGCCAAGGATTGGTAAGAAGATCCCAAAATGTTCCCAAATTTGTGGAGAGATACAGAACATGTATGCATTTCTTTGGTTTATCTACAACTTACTATTCTAGAAAATCCCTTCCTACCTCTAAAATGTTTCCATCTTCATCATGAACAGACATGGTAACCTCAACATTCTTAGGAGTCTTTTTTTTCCCTTTGTCGAATTCTCCATGCATCAGAGTGACATAAATATCATTCCGAACTTCACCTGAAAATTAAAAATAGAGAATTATAAGGACATTATTTTGTCCAACTTGGAAATTGGAATACAATCTTACTCTTTTCTACCCACCATTTGGAGGACATCTGGACTCAACTATTTCTTTTTTTAAAAAAGATGTAATCTCATTCTTATCTTCCCTTGAATTACTCACCAGGCAATATAATCTCTGGGAATCCCATTTTGCGGGCAACAGCTGTTGATCTGTCAATGAGATGAGAAAAATCCTTCTGAACCTGAGCTAAATCACCAGGCAGCAGTTTCAGAGAAATCCAGAGGCCTAAAAGGGGACGGAGAGCAAAGAATATAACAAAAAGCAGCATTAGTGCTATTGGAAAGAAGTAGCAGCCAGTGCAGATTTGATAAGGAAAGAGAATCATGACTTCCCCAAGTGAGTGGAGGTTAAAATCGAAATGTCTTTTTTTGTTGTTGTTGTTTACTATGCCTTTTTTGTTTTTTCACTTTTGTGGACGGGGAATAATAAGCATTGGGGCTGTTTTTATAAAAATAGTGTTTTGCTTAAGACTTTTCCAGCGCATGTGTGCATGGCAATTTTCACAGGACATGATTTGAACTTTTCTTCTCCTCAATAAATTCAGTCCTGTACTTTGAAAAGGGTTCCAATGGGGTCTGTACTTAATAATTGTTCTTAGGATTTTCAAAGTTCAAAGGTGAAAATGAATGTTTATGTATCGCAAATGGCATCATCCATGCACGGAAGAGAACCAATAGGAGAAACACAAACTTGGTAGATGTTGAACTTTACAGGATGGCAACATACCTAACCACATAGGCTCCTCCCTGTTTTATTTTGACTTTTGGGGATTTAGTGGCAAAAAAAGTTGTCCCTCTTGTTCATATCAAACAGGATTGATTTAGGGATCTCTTTTCACATTTTTTTCCCTTTGAGAACATTGTTTCTTTCATGCCATGCTTCCAACCCCTCTTGCAATTGCCCACTAACATAATTTTATTGTAGTTTGTTACCTACACATCATCGATGTGCCAGCTAAAATTGTGTGGCTCTCCCCATTAATCAGGAAAACTGAATCAAATGGATGAAAGATTTTCTGAGCACTCATGCAGGAAGGAGCCCAAGTCAATGTCCTTGACCAGTGAACCATCCAAAGCCATGAATGAGTTTTCACCTCAAAGGAATGCCCCTCCCTCCTCCCCTCCCCTCCTTCCAGGAGCCATCTTTCCAGTGTGTACCTTGCCCTTTATGATTCACTTCCTTGGCCGCAATAACTTTGTTGAAGACCAACGTGAGGGGCTCATTCTCTCCAATCACGTGAGACGTTATTAATGGTGCCATGATTAACTGCCGTTGCCTGATGTATGTTTCCATGGCAATCCTGAAGAGGAAAGGAGGAGAAAAAGAAGAGGTACATTTCCAGATTGTCAACATTATCAAATTATGAATAAAAAAAAATAAAGATTCTTCTTGCAGGAGGAAGATCTGAAAGACCAGGTTAAAAACAGCTCTTCCTGTCTGACCCTATTGATATGGTCACTTAAGAGTAAAATGATGAGTTGATGGCACATCATCCATCCATTCATCCATCCACCCACCTACCCATTGTTCAAAAGTTGTAGGGACCGGATGAATAAGAATAGCTGGTAGATCTGATTGAGAAAATTATTTATTTATTTATTTATTTATTTATTTATTTATTTATTTATTTATTTATTTATTTATTTATTTATTTCTCTTTCTTTCTTATTTATTTATTTATTTATTTATTTATTTATTTATTTTTTATTTATTTATTGGTTCGATTTATATGCCACCCTTCTCCGAAGACTCAGGGTGGCTTACAATGCATTAAGCAATAGCCTTCATACTTTTGATATACCTGCTTAGTAGGGCTTTCGGTCCTCCAAAGCGGTGTTCTTTTTTATACAAAGTCAGCTTATTGCCCCCACAAACCGGGTCCTCATTTTATCTACCTTGAAAGGATGGAAGGCTGAGTCAACCTTGAGCCTGGTGAGATTTGAACTTGCAGTAATTGCAGGCAGCTGGTGTTACTTAACAGCACTTTAGTCTGCTGCGCCACCAAGGCTCTTTAGTCTCATAACAAACATAATTTGTTCATTCATAGGAATGGTTGAGGGTGAAAACCATATTGGGGGTAGGGTCAGAGTTGTAATTACTTGGGTGCCACTTCCTGTATCTCTCCACATGAAAACCCTAAATTATTTTATCCCTCTTTATTTTAGCCCTGTCCCATACAGGGAAGGTCTAAACACGAGTTGCATGCATGCCGGTCTGAATACTAAAATGTGTCTCTTTCCATCTGAGAACTCTGATCAAATGTAATTCTTGATTACATTTGGAAGGGATTTTATATAGGCTTGTGGCAGAAGCTCACTGAGATCACTTCTGATAAATCACATTCACTGCTTCAATTTAATTTATAGGCTTTGTTTTAGCTTAATCTTGTCTTAATTGTGGCTCCGTTGTCTGAGCCTGGGCTATCGACAGATGCAGAATCTGAGAGTGAGGGAGAGGAGTTGGCAAGGCCTCCCTCTCCAGGACCCTCCTCTCTGGCAATGCCTCCGGAGGACACTGAAGGCCAAACGATAGGCTCAGAGCCAAACACGTCCCCGCAGCCACAGGTGGACAGCGACGATGAAGATAAGTGCTGGCTGGACCCTCAGCAGAGGCGCAGGGAGAAGCATGCACAGCAGAGGGGAAGGCGTGCCAGAGATTAGCTGAATCACTGGACCACACCCCACAGGGTATAAATGTGGGTGTGGTGGCCGGTTCAGTTTGTGACGAGCAAAAACTAGAAATAATCCATGATCTCTGCGTTACTGGACTTTGCCTGCAGTCTAATCTTTGTTTTGTGTGAGTAAAGTCTGAATTGGCAGCTAGTCACTGGGTTGCTGCCAGCTTTATCTTCAAAGAGTTTTGTTGTGTGGCTTATTAACTCCGGGCCGTCTGTGGGGGTGCATGTGTGGTATGGGGACAGAACAGTCTTGGACCTGCCCACTTTCTGGAAAACATATAGACATGACCACCAACTCCCCCAAAATTGTGCATTCTTTTTTTTTTCCTTTTTTTTTGAATTTTAACTACTCACTGCTGAAAAGGAACAAAATGCTGCTTCTCTTCATCGTCCACCTTCCCATGAATGATATCTGTAACGTCCATCACTAAAGGGGAAAAAAAATAGGCTTTTACTGATCACAGCAAAAATGTATTAATAGGTTGGAAACTCTTGGTATAAATTTCAAACCTGTAAAAAAAAAATCATGCCTTTGAGATGTACTGGTTCATCAATTTCCAGAAATCCCATCAACATTATCAAAGGCCACGTTGGCTAGGAATTCTAAAGCACTAATGTATCTAAGATCACAAAAGCTACTTGAAACCAAGACTTAAACCAAACTCAGGAAACTTTGGTTGGGTTGACCATCTATCAATCATGCAGACTGATATAACTACCTATTTCGGTGCTTTGAAAATAATTCACACAAAGTACGCAACATGGCCTACTTATTGGTTGGTTGGCTGGCTCCTTCCTTTTTTCATTTAAGTGATTAATCTGGCCACCAATCTCACAACAAGAACTTTACATGGAGAACAGAAAACCAAACCCAAATGCTCTCTACATGGGGCTCCCCCTGGGGTGCATCCGGAGGCTCCAGCTGGTCCAGAATGAGGCTGCATGGGGGATTATGGGAGCGACGGGACGCTCCCATGTGACACTTCTCCTGCGCGAGCTGCACCGGCTCCCGGTGGTCTTCCGGGTACGCTTCAAGGTGTTGGTGATCACCTTTAAAGCGCTCCATGGCTTAGGGCCATGGGGTATTTACGAGACCGCCTTCTGCCACCAATAGCCTCCCACCGGCCAGTACGCTCGCACAGAGTGGGCCTCCTCACGGTGCCATCCGCCAGACAATGTCGGCTGGCGACCCCCAGGGGGAGAGCCTTCTCTGTGGCGGCGCCCGCCCTCTGAAACAACCTCCCCCCAGAGATATGTACAATACCAGACCTCTGGACTTTTCGTCGGGCCCTGAAAACTTATTTATTTCACCTAGCCGGGCTGGCTTGATCCCACAGTTTTGGTTAAATTTAATTGATTTTAGTTGGGTTGTTTTAAATTGCGGCCAAAAATATTTAATTATTTTTAAACGGTTTTAAATTTTGTATGTTCTGTTTTATTCTGGGTGTTCACCGCCCTGAGTCCTGCTGGAGAAGGGCGGTACACAAATTAAAACAAAACAAAACAAAAAAAAGACGATCTACACAAAAGCTGCTCTGATCTCTTGGCCAGTTATAAAAAGGATAGCGGGATTCAGACCATCTATAAACTTCCATTCAAGATCTTCCCTTAGCATGAAAGATTTAGAATGAATTATTCTGGAACAATGACTTAACGTCTTTTAATTTATTATAGGCATACTAGCAGATTTGTATTTGGAACGGCTTTACAAAGTAGGTTCCTGCTTATACTATAATTCTTTTTTTCGGCCCAGAAAATACTTTTAGAGGACATAGGAAAAGATAGCTATTAGGACAGCAATACATTGACTTGCCCTAAATACATTTTTTTTTAACCCTGGCCATGTCCTCACGACCTCTTAATCTCATCCACAGCTCATTTGAGAGGCAACTTTAAGTCGTCCTTATTCACACCAAGATCAAAGTACTATTTGTCCTGCAATTCCGATATCGTCTAAAAGCCACCTCAACATGCCCCAAATCTTCTCTGGCTTCCATTCCTTGAGGGAAACTCAGATGATTGCAATGATGGGGGAACAGATGAATCAGAAGCAAGACAGGGACAGCCATTTCTGATATCACTTGAGTTTCCTGATGGATCAAGGTGTCAACTTGCAAAGCTTTCAAGTTGCCATGAGCAGGAGGGAGGGAGAACTGAAGTGAATTCCATACATTCTTTCTGACCGCAATCAGAAGGAGGGTGTTAGGTTTCACAGCCAGCCAAAGTGGTTAATTGGAGAATGTGATTTATGACATGGCCAGAGAGGAGGGGCGAGACAGGGTCATAGGGGAACGTAAATCTACATAGGATCAGTCCTAACTGTATCCAAGTATTGCCAGAATGTTGCTCCTAATAAATGACTATATTCCCTTTGAAGTTTGGATCATGGCTCATGAATTAATTAGGGCATCTTTCGAAAACTTGACACAAGGATGACGAAGACCACTTCAACTCTGCAGTAGAGAAAGGGCTTTCATCTTGCTTTCATCTTCTTCTCGCATTGAACCTCAGCATGCAAATGGCCAGATGAAGAACTGAACCCAGGACTTCAATTGTTGTTTTCCAGTACACACATTTCTTGAAAAGAGGAATTTAGCACTACCACCACCAAGCCCTTGTACCTGCTACTCCAAAAGGTCTCCGGAGGCCACAAGTATGCTTCTTGCCTTCTTTCAACTCCATGTGGCCAACTCGCACTATTTGACACACTAGGCTGACCCGAGGCCGGATCAAGTCGGAACTGCTGAGATCCTGGTGGGGCAACAGAAATGAATATCGAACTATCAAAGCACTTGGAGCATATTCAATTGGCTTAGGCTTGATCCCATCCCTTCGATTTTAATTTGTAATTGGTTTTAACCAGGGTTGTTTTAAATGTTTTTTAAATTGCTTTTAAATTTTATATGTTATGTTTTACCATGGCTGTTCACCACCCTGAGTCCTGTTGGAGAAGGGCGGTATACAAATTAAATTAAATAAAATGAATAAATAAATGTGGAAAGAATCTTGTTTATTTGCTTATATCAAGGCGGCAAACATATCCAACACACCTTCCTCTTTTTCTTTTCCCCATAACAACAACCCTGTGAGGTAAGCTGGGCTGAGAGAGAGGGACTGGCCCAAAGTCATCTAGCTGGCTTTCATTAATAAGGCAGGACTAGAACTCATGGCCTCTTGCTTTCTAGCCTGATGCTTTTATCACTAGATCAGACTGGTTCTCTTATAGAGAGAGACTCACACTCTCTCACTTTTTCTCCCTCCCTCTCCCCCTCCCCTCCCTATCTATCTATCTATCTATCTATCATCTCTATAGTCTATCTATCATCTATCTATCTATCTATCTATCTATCTATCTATCTATCTATCTATCTATCTCTATATTCTATCTATCTATCATCTATCTATCTATCTATCTATCTATCTCTATATTCTATCTATCTATCTATCTATCTATCTATCTATCTATCTATCATCTCTATATTCTATCTATCTATCTATCTATCTATCTATCTATCTATCTATCATCTATCTATCTATCTATCTATCATCTCTATATTCTATCTATCTATCTATCTATCTATCATCTATCTATCATCTATCTATCTATCTATCTCTATATTCTATCTATCTATCTATCTATCTATCTATCTATCTATCTATCTATCTATCATCTATCTCTATATTATATAGTCCAAAACCCATGAACATATGTAGCTTTTTGTTGTTGTTGTTGCCTCCAAGTCAGCTTTGACTCCTGGTGAGTGCCTGGACAAATCTCTGCAATTTTCTTGGCAAGATTTCATAAGTGGTTTCCTTCATTCCCAGGGCTGGGAGAGAAGGATTGGGACAAGGTCACCTGGCTTGGACTGGTCTAAAGTCACCCAGCTGGCTTTTATGACTAAGATGGGACTAGAATTCACAGTCTCCTTTTCTAACTCGGTGCCTATATATACCATATTTTTTGGAGTATAAGACGCACTTTCTTCCCCCCTAAAAGGGGGTGAAAAATTGGGTGCGTCTTATACACTGAGTGTAGCCCTGCCCATCCACTGGTCCCCACCCTTTGGCCTCTGCCTCCCAGCAATTTACCTCCTTGCAGCAAGCAGCAAGAAGAAACAACTCCTTTCAGCTTCAGCACAGGCTAAATAGCACAAGTCGATTGTCCTTCGGCCTTCCGACCCTCAGCTGTTTCAGGCTGCAGGGATTGCCATTACCTATTGCTTCGCGGGCCTCTGCTGCTTGCTGCAAGGAGGTAAATTGCTGGGAGCAGATTTTTTTTTCTTATGCTAATCAAGCTATGCTGAAAACGAAAATGAAAGTAAAGCAGCTGTTTGCTGTTTGCTGCAAGGAGGCAAAATTGCTGGGAGGCAGAGGCAGATTTCTTTTTCTTGTTTTCCTCACCAAAAAAGGTTGGTGCATCTTATAGTCCAGTGCGTCTTATGCTCCGAAAGATACGGTAAATCAAAGCTGACTTGAGGGCACGCACACAAGCTCTCTCTCTCTCTCTCTCTCTCTCTCTCTCTCTCTCTCTCTCTCTCTCTCTCTCTCCCTCTCCCTCTCCCTCTCCCTCTCTCTCTCTCTCTCTCTCTCGTCAGCTTTAAGTCCTGGTGATTGCCTGGACAAGTCTCCACAATTTTCTTGGCAAGATTTCAGAAGTGGTTTGCCTCCTTTCCAGGTCTGAGCTGGGCCAAGGTCACCCAGCTGGTTTTGTGCCTCAGGTAGGACTAACACTCGTGGTCTCCTGGTTTCTAGACTTCAGCCTTAACTATTATGCCAAACGGGCTCTTATGCCAATTTCTAGTAGGAATGTTCAAATGACCAAGGAGTATTTTTTTTTGTGCCAAGAGGAAATGATTCAGCAAAACCAGCTTCTACTTTGTTTGCCATCTTTATTAGATGGATTAGGTAAATTCACTCCTCCTGCTTGCTACAGCGGAAATACCTCTGTCTCTCGGACTTTCTGCCAAAGTGAAATTGAAAACAGGAATGGACATTGTTCCAACAACTGCGAAGCAATCTCAATTCCCCCGTAGCTCCATGGATGGAAAGAAGTTGGGATGAATTGGGTGTGTCTGTGTGTGGGGGGGGAGGGGTAGTCGTTTTTGCCAAGATGCCCCAAATAAATTGGGCTAAATAAGCTTTCGACTTATGCCCAACATTTCTGCTGCTAAGTGAGACATTTGTGAAGTGAGTTTTGCCCCATTTTATGACTTTTCTGGCCATAGTTGTTTAGTGAATCACTGTAGTTCTTAAGTTAGTAACATGGTTGTTAAGTGAATCTGGCTTCTCCATTGACTTCACTTGTAAGAAAGTCACAAAAGGGAATCACAGGACCCCAGGATACGTCAAACCATCATAAATATGAATAAAGTTGTCTGCATTTTGATCATGTGACCATGGGGATGCTACAACAGTCACTAGTGTGAAAAATGATCATAAGCCGCTTTTTTCAGTACCATTGTAATTTCCAATGGTCACTAAATGAACTGTTGTAAGTCAAGGACTACCTGTAATTTTTTTTCCCTCCAGGGAAGACTGCATTATTTGGCAAATGTTAAGAAGGCTCATTACCAACCAGTGTTGGTACGATCAATAAAACTAACTTTAGAATGAAGAACCTTGCCTAATGATTATGTTACTATACTATACATACTAGCTTTTAAAGAGATTAAACTTTCCAACCCTTAACCATAAGCATTATTGGCTATGACTGGGGGCAATTCTTCAAGATCTTAGCTAAGCTTTCCTCCCCAAAATTGAAAGATTAGGGGACAAAACAGACCAAATATCCCAGCCCATATGCCAGGGGTACCAAAATTATTCTGCTCATCGGCCCCTTTATTAATGTTTTGATTGTTCATCAACTCCCAAAGATTTATTACGTGAAAACAATTTAATAAATAGAATGGAATAGAATAGAATTCTTTATTGGCCAAGCGTGATTGGACACACAAGGAATTTGTCTTGGAGCATAAACTCTCAGTGTACATAAAAGAAAAGATACGTTCATCAAGAATCATAAGGTACAACATTTAATGATACTCATAGGGTACAAATCAGGGGTGAAAGCTAAAATGTGTTACTGCCGGTTCTGTGGGCGTAGCTTGGTGGGGGCGGTTTAATGTGATTGGGTGGGCGTGGACAACTTTTTTTTTTTTACTTTTAAAAGCATTTTTTTTACAACCTTAAGAGGTTGCAGAAAAAAATGCTTTTAGAAGCTTCTGATGATAAGGCAAGTCAGCTGGGATCGCCAGAGGCTTTGAAAGGCATTTTTCCCCCTACAACCTCTTTGGCTGAAGAGGTTGCAGAAAAAAATGCTTTTAGAAGCCTCTGACGATCCCAGATGAGCCGCGCGATCATCAGAGGCTTTTTTAAAAAAACTTTTAAAAGCATTTTTTGGCCGAAGAGGTTGTAGAAAAAATGCTTTTAAAAGTAAAAAAAAACAGCCTCTGATGACCGCACAGCTCAGATGGGTATGGGGGTTGGGGCACGGGCGCAGGGATTTTTGCTACCGGTTCTCCGAACCACCCGCCACCATCGCTACCAGATTGGGCGATCCGGTCCGAACCGGGAGCATTTCACCCCTGGTACAAATAAGCAATCAGGATGTTTATTTGTTAAAATGCTACTTTAATTAAAAAAAATACTCTGAATAACAAGAGTGGACAATCCAGTTGATTTTTGGGATTCAATATTAACCATTTTGGAAAACCCTGAGATACTCCGTAAGGAACACACTAAAATCAGAATGTGTGGCTGACTGGTTGGAAAAAGCTCTTATTTAAGGTATGGCTGAGAATCAAAGCAGCCAGGTATACTTTGAATGTCAAAATGACCTTTTAATAAAGTTTGTTGGCTTTGTTATAGAGATAAATCCGAGACATCTTTCCAAACCATTGTGCTTGTTAGACAATGAAATAGATTATGCTGACTTTTCCCATTCACCACATGGCTCCTTGCCCAATGACGCTATCACAACAAAGGTACAACAAAGGAACACAGTTATAAAAAATGAAGTTATCTGCCAGTAAGCCCAACCCAGAAGGCAAAAGAGAAAATTTACCGTAAAGACAGCTTGGAGGTTGTTAAGCTTTTCAATTTCCTTCGGCATTCCATTACTTCCCCAACGAACCAGGTAGTTTTCACTAAAATAATAGTAATAATATAATAATAAAAGACCTGCAAATAGAAATAGAACGACTGTGGCAAAAGGAAGCAAAGGTAGTACTTTTAATATTGCAAATAGTAATGCTGTGTAGGTACTTGGGGTGCAATCCCAAAACAACTGGAGCACCACTTGAGCACCATCGGAAGTGACAAAATTACCATTGGTCTTTCAAACATCTGCATCTGCCTGTCCCAGGTCCTTGGTAAAGACTCAATAGGTGGATAAAAGAGGCAAATCCTGCCTGAACATCTGGCTGACTGTGTGAATACTGGACAATAATCATTTATTTTATTTTATTTTATTTATTTTATTCGGCTTATATGCCGCCCTATCTCACAATGGACTCAGGGCGGCTCACAACAATAAATCCAAGCTACAATAAAAAAGACTAAAATCTAAAAAAATTAAAATTAACCCATTAAAACCCTTAAAACCCCGTCATCAGACCAGGTCAAGGGATTTGAAAAGCCAAGTTTTTAATTCCCGGCGGAAGGTGCGAAGGTCAGGCGCTAGTTGGAGCTCCAAGGGGAGTTGATTCCAGAGGGTGGGTGCCCCAACCGAGAAGGCTCTACCCCTGGGGGCCGCCAGCCGCCACTGTCTAGCCGACGGCACCCTGAGTAGGCCCTCTCTATGGGCGCGAATCGGGCGATGGAATGTTGTTGCTGGCTGTAGGTGGTCCGCCAAATATCCTGGTCCTAAGCCATGTAGGGCTTTATAGGTCAACACCAGCACCTTGAATCTCACCCGGAGGGCAACCGGTAGCCAATGCAAACTGCGCAGGAGAGGTGTAACATGGGAGTATCGGGATTCTCCCATCACAACCCGCGCGGCTGCATTCTGCACCAGCTGAAGCCTCCGAATGGTCCTCAAGGGCAGCCCCATGTAGAGAGCATTGCAGTAGTCAATCCGTGAGGTGACCAGCGCATGCATAACTGTGCATAGGGCATCTTGGTCCAAGTAGGGACGCAACTTGCGCACCAGACGTATCTGGGCGAATGCCCCCCGGTCACGGTCGTTATCTGGTCTTCTAAGCTCAACCGTGAATCCAGAAGGACGCCCAAGTTGCGCACCCTGTCTACAGGGGGCAAAACTTCACCTCTTATAGTCAGCGATGGCACCTCTCCCCTGAACTGAGATGCCGGTACCCACAGCCACTCGGTCTTGGCCGGGTTGAGTTGCAATTTGTTTCTACCCATCTAGACCCGTACCACTTCCAGGCACCGGGCCATCTCATTGAGGGCATCACTGGGTTGGTTCGGGGTAGAAATACAGAGTCATGCTGTTCATGAATGCAAATCACTTTGCCCAGCATTAAAACAATGCCAAGGCAATTTTATGTCCAAGATGAATGGCAAAGGGAAACAGATTTTTCAGGTGCTTTGGCTTTTATAGAAATAAAATGAGGAAGTCCTTCTGATTCTAAATTGCAACATATTGTGAGCCAGTGTCCAAAAGAAAAAGAGAGAGAGAGAGAGAATAAGGGCATGAAGAATTGCCTTAAATGGAAATTATAGTGTTTGAGACTTTTCCCGCCGCCCCCCTCTTAGGAATAAAATCAGCAAAGGGGAAACTGGTAGAAGAGATAGATCTAAAGCACTTGAATATTGTTCGCAACAACATTTTTACAGTTTTATTCAATTATAATGGCTAAGCCACAGGTCCCCGTTTTTTGTTTTTTTTTAATGAAAAAGGACAGTCGTTTTCTTCAAACTAAAAATCAGCTTTTCATCTTAGTAACAGGCCTGTATGAGATACAGGTAGCCCTCGACTTACAATAGTCCATTTAGTGACTGTTCAAAGTCACAATGGCACTGAAAAAAAAAATGACTTGTGGCCATTTTTCACACTTACGACCGTTGCAGCATCCCCATGATCACATGATCAAAATTCAGACGCTTGGCAACTGACTTATATTTATGACAGTTGCAGCATCCCGGGATCATGTGATCAGCTTTTGGAATCTTCTGACACGCAAAGTTTTTTTTTTTTAAATTTGATTTATATGCCGCCCTTCTCCGGAGACTCAGGGCGGCTTAAAATGCGTTAAGCAATAGCCTTCATCCTTTTGTATATTTATACAAAGTCAGCTTATTGCCCCCACAAACCGGGTCCTCAATTTACCTACCTTAGAAAGGATGGAAGGCTGAGTCAACCTTGAGCCTGGTGAGATTCGAACTTACAGTAATTGCAGACAGCTGGTGTTAATCACAATGCTTTCAGTCTGCTGAGCCACCAGGCCCTTTTTAATTAATTTAGTTAATGGGGAAGCCAGATTCATGTAACAACCAATTTACTAACTCAACAACTGCAGTGATTGACTTATTTATTAGTGATATTTCTATGCCACCCACTCTCCGAGGACTCTGGGCAGCTTACACCAAAGACAGTATACTATACTATACAGTATAGTATACTAAAAAGCATATTGCCCCCTAACAATCTGGGTCCTCATTTTACCCACCTTGGAAGGATGGAAGGCTGAGTCAACCTTGAGCCGGTGAGATTTGATCCACTGATCTGCTGAACTAGCAGTCAGCTGAAGTAGCTGCAGTACTGCACTCTAACCACTGTGCCACCTCGGCTCATGACTTAACAACTGTGGCAAGAAACGTCATTAAATGGGGCAAAACTCACTTAAGAATTTTGGCCTCAATTGTGGTTGTAAGTCAAGGACTACCTGTATTGTTAAGCATTAAAGTAATAATAGAATAGAATAGAGTAGAGTAGAGTAGAGTAGAATAGAATAGAATAGAATAGAATAGAATAGAATAGAATAGAATAGAATAGAATAGAATAGAATAGAATAGAATAGAATAGGATTTTTTATTGGCCAAGTGTGATTGGACACACAAGGAATTTGTCTTGGTGCATATGCTCTCAGTATACATAAAAGAAAAGGTACATTCGTCAAGAATCATAAGGTACAACACTTAATGATAGTCATAGGGTACAAATAAGCAATCAGGAATAAGCAATAAGCAATATCAATATAAATCGTAAGGATACAAGCAACAAAGTTACAGTCATACAGTCATAAGTGGGAGGAGATGGGTGATAGGAACGATGAGAAGATTAATAGTAGTGCAGACTTAGTAAGTAGTTTGACAGTGTTGAGGGAATTATTTGTTTAGCAGAGTGATGGCGTTCGGGAAAAAACTGTTCTTGTGTCTAGTTGTTCTGGTGTCATCATAAATCTTGGTGATTACAGCCAACATACTGCAGCATACAACCAACATTCCCTAAGACAGGTTTTAGAAAAAGGTTCCACTAGCAACATACCTAATAAATTTGGATTGGTCTGGATCATAAAGGCTCATAAGCAGCTCTGCATCCTCACCAATATTGCAGACAAAATTCTTGAAATTGATGTACAGGCTGTAAGTGTGGGTATTATTAAAGATAGACTGTCCTCGTCGGTCTACATTCTGTTGAAGAGACTTGTTGGGAAGAAGAGATTAAAGGAAATGTGAGAATGTAGGAAGAGCTAAATTATCCAATAAACCTGTCAGTTTTTCCAGCCATTATCTAAGTGCTCACACACCATGGCAACATGTATGTAGAATCAGGGCTGTGATTAAATGAATTTTGTGATCAGCTAAAAGATCAAAATATCTGAATACACAACTCATACCTACAGCAGCCAATGCTTCTTTCTTTCTTTCTTTCTTTCTTTCTTTCTTTCTTTCTTTCTTTCTATCTATCTATCTATCTATCTATCTATCTATCTATCTATCTATTCTATAGCCACCCAACTCAACTCAGTGACTCTGGGTGGCTTACAATTGAAATTCTACTTATAATAGCTGAAACTATTTTAAATAAATAAATAAATAAACAAATAAACAAATAAATAATTTTATTACAATTCAAATTCTGCTTCTAAAAGCTGGAGACACTCTCTTTTCTCAGTTCTAAGATGATTTCAGGCACCACAATATATCAACCATAATGTAAAATTGGAAGTTGAAAATTAGGGTTAGAAAACAGTACTTCACAGGAAGAGTAGTGGAAGCTCGGAACCAACTTCCAGTGGATGTAGTGCATCAAACATCACTAACTGAGATAACATGACAGTCACCCAACAAAAATAAAAAAATAAAATAAAAGTTAAAAAAATATAAAAATGAAAAGAAGAGAAAGAAAGAAAGAAAGAAAGAGAAAGAGGGAGAGAGGGAGAGAGAGAGAAAGAGGGGAAGGGGGAGAGAGAGAGAGAAAGAAAGTAAGAAAGAGGGGGAGAGGAAGAGAGAAAGAGAAAGAGGGGAAGGGAGAGAGAGAGAAAGGAAGGAAGGAAGAAAGAAAGAGAGGGAGAGAGAGAAAGAGGGGAAGGGAGAGAGAGAGAAAGGAAGGAAGGAAGAAAGAAAGAGGGGGGAAAGTGAGAGAGAGAGAGAAAGGAAGGAAGGAAGAAAGAAAGAAAGAAAGAAAGAAAGAAAGAAAGAAAGAAAGAAAGAAAGAAAGAAAGAAAGAAAGAAAGAAAGAAAAAAGAAAAAGAAAAAAAGAAAGAAAATAAAAATAAATCAAGCCACCAGGTCTTTTTTCTGCCATCAGTTTTCCATGTTTCTAAGTACACACACACACTTTCTCCTTCCAATGTATTATTCTACCTGTACATTTAAATCAAGAGGTTAATCAAACAAAACTCCCAGAAAGATGAAGTTTTTATCTTGTCACATGAGAGTTTAATTAAACTTTCTTCCATGGGTTATAAGCAATGCTAAACAGCATGATTGTTTTATTAACAGGTATTAAACTCAGCTCCATCTTATTTATGCTTGCAACATGAAGCAAATACCCGAATTTCCTTTTTAATGTTTGATGAATTAAATCTGCTGGGCTTCAGATCCAGTCTAAGGTACATGTAAAAAGCTGAATTAAACCAGCAAACAGGGTTCAACAAGACTCAGGAAGATAGTTATAGAACTATCTAAGTTCTAAAATCTAAGCAAGTTAGTCCTTTCTCTATCATTGGTGAATGCATGTTCAACATCAGTGGTGAAATCCAATTTTTTTTACTACCGGTTCTGTGGGTGTGGCTTGGTGGGCATGGTGTGGCTTGGTAGGCATGGCAGGTGAAGGATACTGCAAAATCCCCATTCCCTCCCCACTCCTGGGGGAAGGATATTGCAAAATCTCCATTCCCACCCCACTCTGGGGCCAGCCAGAGGTGGTATTTGCCAGTTCTCTGAACTACTCAAAATTTCCGCTACCGGTTCTCCAGAACCTATCAGAACCTGCTGGATTTCACCCCTGTTCAATATGTAATTTCCCCACTATACAAGACGTCAGCCCTTAAACTCCACTGCAGATAAAGCACTGGATCTCTTTCTGTTTTATTTTTATTTTTTTTCACCTAAGGGATTTCTTCAAAGTGAAATGGTGAAATGTTCATTTAGGCCCAGAAAATATTTCCAATTCTTTTCCCTTAAAAAGAAAGTACTTGTAAAATGTCCAGGTTAATCCTAGGCAAGCAGAAAGACTGCTCACCATCCCTAAAAAAAGAACAGCAATTATTGATCGTGCTGATATTGAAATGTTGAGAAGGAAGTACAAGTTCTATTTGTTTGAAGCATAGCCTCACCACACACTTACATCATGTCATACCGCTGTGAATCTCTTTTGGGTTCCATTATTGCATAAAGTTATTTCTGGGCCAACTTCCTGATCAGGAAATGATATGCTAAAAAAAAAAAAACCTGTACCTTTTCTTCTTGGATCCTGTCGTCAATTCTTTTGGATGCTGTCTCATGTGCTTTAAAGAGTGAAATCATGCTGGTAACGTCTGGATCCAGTATGTTCCCATTATCATCACGCACCACCAGGTCCAGTCCCAAAATCCTTGCAAATAATCCAGAAAAACAAGGAGCAAAGAGGAGACATAGAAGAATAAACCCATCAGGACAAAATTCAGCCAGTTCATCTGTATTTGAAGACAGCAAAGTCCACATTCTGGACAGAGGGAACTGCTGGTTTAAAAGAGGGGTCAAAGAGGCCATCTGTGTTAAAACTGAACAGCCCTCTCTCAACAAAGGGGCAGGATATCTCACCACTTCCCTCCTGTTTACAACAGTCCTTTCAGCAATTCCAAGAAGGCTCCACACTCATTTGCACTATTCAGGTGACTTTGAGGGCACAGATAAATCTCCAAGTGGCCTCAATGACTCTGAGAGAGAGAGCGATAATGACCAGATGACTGCAAGGAACATAACTCCTTCCATTCGCCACCATTCAGTCAGAACTGAAGAAGCTTCTTGGATGAGAAGTGAAACGTCTTCAAGGAAAAAAATAAGAAAGTCCTGTTGCCTTTTGAAAAAGCACCTTTGGGACGAGGGCAAAGAGAGAGACCTAAAAAATCCGGACAGATAACATTTGCCCTCTTCACTTTAATGGCAATAATTTTTCAATTAAACTAAGAAGCCAAATCCTAGATCAGGTTATATCTATTTCCAGCAGATGTTTTTAAAAGTCTTCCTTTATCTGCATATCACTGAAAGCTAACTAAACACTTCATATAAAGGAAAATAACACTATCCAGATTCAAGGAAAATGTGAAAGAATTTTGCACAGCTAAAGGAAGAAGTGTACATATACTTAAAATAATTTAATAACAAAATCTTGAACAGGAAGTATGAAATTCCCCACTGCAGAGTTCCCACTTTAAGGGTAGCTGTAGCCATGAGTTATCCAAACTTTTCCCTATGCAGTTCTAGGATCTTTTAGGAAGCTTCAAACAAGAACTGAAATGCTCAGCAAATGCTGCCGATGAAGTAACATTCTGGCTGTTAGGATATGGTGTAAGCCTAACAGAATTTGAACAGGTTTATATTAGCCTGTCCAAAGGGAGAATATTAGGATATGGTGTAAGCCTAACAGGTTGCCAAGGCAATATATGTGTGCTATAACTTTAAATGAGTTCTGTAACTTTAAGATGTAATGCTGAGTAATTTTACTGATGAGTTATTGTAATTGACTGCTGACTGACTGCTGACTGCAATTATCCTAATTGTACTGTTGAGTCATTGCACTGCTGACTCCACTTATCTTAAGTGGATAATTACTAGTGTAAACTGTATATAAGAAGAGAGCAGAGCTATAGTCATTGTTGGTTGACTTGTTGATTGGAACTGTTACCACTCTCATCGTGGATGGATCTGCTACCATCGTGATTTCTTACCAGCGTTGAATTGCTGTTTATTACCTACTGCTATTTTGTATGGTAAGAAGATTTCTGTAACTCTGGACTGATTTGAATGGCTAAAGACTTGGATTGACTAAAAGACTATGCAATTGTTTTTCACTACAAAGTAAAAGATTTGTTAAACCAGTTTGTATGTATTGTATTCATTGCCCTCAGTACCGTTTCTCTGTGCACTTGCTCTGCTGGTTGGTTAACACAACAATATCCTTAACACTGGCTACAAATAAATTTAGTATCTAAGGCAGGGATGTCCAACCTGAAAACTTTAAGACCTATGGATATTAACTCCAGTGGTGAAATCCAATTTTTTTTATTACCGGTTGTGTGGGTGTGGCTTGGTGGGCGTGGCTTGGTGGGCATGGCAGGGGAAGGATACTGCAAAATCTCCATTCCCATCCCACTCCAGGGGAAGGATACTGCAAAATCTCCATTCCCACCCCACTCCAGTGGAAGGATACTGCAAAATCCCCATTCCCTCCCCACTCCTGGGGGAAGGATATTGCACCACTCTGGGGCCAGCCAGAAGTGGTATTTGCTGATTCTGTGAACTACTCAAAATTTCCGCTACCGGTTCTCCAAACTACTCAAAGTTTCTGCTACCGGTTCTCCAGAACCTGTCAGAACCTGCTGGATTTCACCCCAGGGGAATTCTGGGAATCGAAGTCCACAGATCTTAAAGCTGCCAAAGTTGGACACTCCTGATCTAAGGGTTTCTTTTACATTTTATTTATTCAATCCATTTACTCTGTCACTCTAAGCAGCGAACAAAACAAAACAGTGAACACGAACCAAACCAAAACATGACATAAACTAAATGGAAGAGAATGAAGCACTGAAGGTGTTACCTGGTTTGTTAATGAAAACAACCAAGCTCTGAAAGTACCAAGGACCTGGGGTGAAATCCAGCAGTTTCTGACAGGTTCTGGAGAACCGATAGTGGAAATTTTGAGTAGTTTGGAGAACCAGCAAATAACACTTCTGGCTGGCCCCAGAAGTGGGGTGGAAATGGGGATTTTGCAGTATCCTTCCCCTGCCTTGCCCACCAAGCCACACCCACCAAGCCATGCCAAAAGAATAGGTAGTAAAAAAATTTGGATTTCACCACTGCCAAGGACCACACATAAACTCAACATCCAGAGCTATCTGATTTGGATGGGCATTAATATCTGCGGTAACTGAATGGTGCACAAAATCTTGATATTGCTAGTGTTGGATTCAAAGCATCCTTGCCTACTTGTGATCCAAATGTTGGACCTTTCTAGAGTCTCTATATGAGGGCTGGATCTCTCAAGATGAGCGATAGCCAAAGACCAGAATGATGCGTTGCTATAATACAGAGGACTTCAAACTTGGCAGCTTTAAGACTTGTGGACTTCAGCTCCCAGAGAATTCTGGGAGCTGAAGTCCACAAGTCTTAAAGCTGCCAAGTTTGAAGATCTCTGCTATAACAAGACCCAGATGGCCACTGCTCCTCCCATCCAAAAACCTGGAGATTCTTAGCCCACTGCACCATCCCAGTAGAGGAGGAGGTGCACAATTTATAGTTTGCTTCTACTTTAAACAGAATTTTCACTTTAGGCTTTGTAGTTGCTGGATTTACACCTGAAGAGCTTTCCTAGTTACTACAACAAAACAGCTTACCAAAAGAGTTACCGCACATATATTCTGGAATCCCTGTCTGCAGGACTTTTAGTCTAATTGTCAGCCCTGGAAGCCAATCTTTTTCTTTGGATTTTCAGGGCTGCCACACTCAGTGCTGTGGGAAACTGGAAGGGGGGATTGCATGGAGTAGCAGGGATATGTAGCCATAATAACATTCCTTTCTCTGAGAGTCAAGGACATCCAGCCTGCACCTGGAATGGCGTAACTGGGAGGCATCTCCAGTTGGGACGTTGGATTGATTGGACCATGTGGTAGACATGTGGGTACAGGGGAAGGGATGTGGACCTTTTTTGGGGTGTGGAAAACCTGGAAGCTTTCAGATTCGGGTTTTCCCAGATGTGCCGATATGACATCTCTAATACAATGGAACTTTGAGGAACTTCTGGCCTCAGAGTCTTCTTTCGTTGGGGGTGTTACTTGGAACCCAGACACTAATATCAGTCAAGAGAAGTTTGACAATCTTGCAGTATTTTTGGCAGCCACATGGAAGTAGTTTGCTATTGACATTTCTAGGAAATTCTGCAACTTGGAGCCTGGTTTAGCTCAACAGACAGAAGCACTGTAATTTAACATCAGCTGTCTGCAATTAAAGTAAGATCGAATCTCGCCAGGCTCAAGGTTGACTCAGCCTTCCATCCTTTCTAAGGTAGGTAAATTGAGGACCCAGTTTGTGGGGGCAATAAGCTGACTTTGTATAAATATACAAAAGGATGAAGGCTATTGCTTAACACATTGTAAGCCGCCCTGAGTCTCCGGAGAAGGGCGGCATATAAATCAAATTAAAAAAAAAAAAAAACCTTTCCAGGACAGTCCAAAACTGTGACATTTTATGGTAATTGCTATCTAACTATAATCAAACCTGATTCTGCTTAATTTCCAAGTCTCTCTTTCTTTCTCTCTCTCTCACGCAAACATATGCACACAAGAATGTATGTATGTATGTATGTATGTATGTATGTATGTATGTATATATCAGACGTGGTTCAGCAGGTTCTGACCAGTTCTGGAGAACTGGTAGTGGAAATTTTGAGTAGTTCGGAGAACCAGTAAATACCACCTCTGACTGGTCCCGCCATTATCTATTCTCTGCCTCCCAAGTCCCAGCTGATTGGGAGGGAATGGGGATTTTGCAGTAACCTTCTCCTGGAGTGGGGTGGGAATGGATATTTTACAGTATCCTTCCCCTGCCACGCCCACCAAGCCACGCCCACCAAGCCACGCCCACAGAAACGGTAGTAAAAAAATTTGAATCCCACCACTGATATGAATGAATGAATGAATGAATAGGGTAGGTGTACAGACTACAGAAATTGAGTTGTGGCTGCAAGTTCAGCCCTCTACTCCTTCTAGTTATGAAGTCCAACATATTTAAAAAGTGCCAAGCTATTGGAGGAAGTTTGTTGTGTGCAAGGGAAAATAGGTGTCTGGTGGATTTGGAGGTATCTCTATCCTCTAGAGCTCTTTAGAATCAAAATCTCCAGCACCTGTTCCTCAAGCGCTAGCTCTGGCATCTGGACAACCCTGTGCTTATTCACTCAATGTGCCACTTGTCCCATAATCTAGTGTGAAATCAGGCTTGGTGTATCAACTCTAAAGAAGTGTTTGGGAAAGGGCAGGAGAACAAAGGAAAATAGGATCCAAAACGAAATGGCAATATAAAATAAAGTGCCATGCATACAGAAGTGGGATTCACAGCTTGATGGGAATAAATGTGCTTTTATTTGAAATTGTATCTGTGACTTTAGGTAGCTGGAAGATCCTGCATGCAAACATAAGCTTTGTGCGAATGGAGGAGGAGGGGTTGAAAAATCTCTACCATGAACCTTGACTGAAAACATACAGTTTCAGATATCCAGCACACTGCTGATATCCAACAGCTGTCAAGAGTAGAGACGGATCTTAGTTGGTGGCAGAGTCTGTACTTTGCAGCCACTATTGGACTCTTAGCCTTTATGAGATGAATAATAGGAGCTGACAATATGAGCGTTAACAGTAAATGAACAAATACTGTGTTTCCCCGAAAATAAGACCCTGTCTTATATTTTTCTGAAACCCGAAATAAGTGCTTGGCCTTATTTTCAGGGATGTCTTATTATTTTGGGGTGCATGGAGCAAGACGGGGCTCCTCTTACCATCTTACCTGATTTCCAGCTCTGTCTCCCTAATCCTAACCAGAGAAAATGGCGGGGACCAGCTGCGCTTGCAGTTAAATATTTTCGGGGAGGGCTTATTTTCGGAGGGAGGGGCTTAATTTAGCCCATGCACTCAAAGGCCCGATTGGGCTTATTATCAGGGGATGTCTTATTTTAGGGGAAACAGGGTAGCAAAAACAATTAAGAAAACCAAATGGAAAAAAGATCAACAAAATATACTCAAGTAAGCAGATTGCTCTATACAGGTAGTCCTTGACTTACGACCACAACTGAGCCCCACATTTCTGTCGTTTTGGTGAGACCTTTGTTAAGTGAGTTTTGCCCCATTTTACGACCTTCCTTGCCACAGTTGTTAAGCGAATCACTGCAGTTGATAAGTTAGTAACCCGGTTGTTAAGTGAATCTGGCTTCCCCATTTGACTTTGCTTGTCAGGTCATCACAAAAGGGGATCACGTGACTCTGGGACAGAGCAACGATCATAAATATGAACCAGTTGTCAAATAGCTGAATTTTGATCATGTGACGATGGGGATGCTGCAAAGATTGTAACAAGTGCCATTTTGTAACTTTGAACGGGTACTAAATGAACTGTTGTAAGGCGAGAACTACCTGTACATCCTAATGAAATGCCTGAACCCAAAGTCCACGTTTTTTAAAAATAAGTCCATAAACTCAAATTTAAGAGTGGGGCTCATGAGATCAAGAAGACCTTGATGTCAACAAACTGGTCCATTATATCTAGACACACCAAGAACATTTTCTTTTCAAGCTAGTTATTCAGTGTGAGGATGTGACTGAAGTCTGAGAAAGACAGCCAGTGTTACCTGTTGCCATAATCGATTTTGGCGGTGACTTTCTTCTTGAGTTCAGCCAACTCATCCTTGGGGAGAGTGCCTGATAGGATCTGGGATCGCCATTCAATCAGACTATAAGTCATCTGTTGTACATGGCGAAAGAGGGAGCTTTTGTTCTCCTAGAGCAGACAAGAAATGAGAAACAGAAAATTAAACAAATAATACAACAAAGTCATTCTGTACTAATAGGAAACTCATAAGAGAATATTTTAGCTCAGGGTTGAACTGTGGGGTCCTTGGTGCCCTCTGAGTTGGGTTGTTTTCTTGCAGACGTCAACAATCAACACCCAGATAAGCAGAGATCAACACAGGATTAATACCAGACCAATAATCAAGCAATAAAGAATACCTCAATGAAGGAACTACCAACTCAAACAATCAAAGTGTAAACAACAGCCTAATCAAGGAACCAAGAACACTCTCACAAACATTGACAGGGCAAGCCACTTGTATATAAGCAGAGAATTATCCACCTTCTAGCACTGATGAGGTTACCTAGTTGGGTAATGAAACATCTGCAAGAAAAGCTCAAAGGACCCACAGGAAACTCATAGCCTTCCACTATTCATTTCCCAAAGGGCTAGACTGAATCCAAATGAATCACCTATATATTAGATCATTGAACAGCATGTATTTGGTTATATCTTCCTGCCTTTCCAATTTATCTTCACAAGTTCACATTCCACAGTGGAAATATACTTGGTAACTTTCAGCCAGCAAGGTTGTTAAAAGAAAAACAAGGACGTAGTAGAATTATGCATACCAGCTTGAGTTTCTGAAGGAAAGGCAGGAGATAAAGCAAAATGTAACCACCTCTTTCTGGTTTCTAAAATTGTTCCTATGGTTATAATAGCCCATAAAGCTTACCCACTTGATCCCGTTATTTGCTTTGGGAGAGAACTTATGGTGGCCCAGTAAAGAGAATTAGTACTTACCACATACAGCCTATGCCAGATCACTACCCATTCTCGCAAAGTAGAGGTGAGTTCTTGGACCAATGGAAGTTCACTAGGAATTACTGTCTCATTTTGTCTATGGAAAAGTGGTTGAAATTATTGTTGGTCATTTACGGTCTGCCCAACAAACTGTTTTTAGGACTTACTAGATTTACATATATACATGTATTTGCATGTCTTATTTATTAATTAATTAAGGCCTTTGAACTCTGGTGCTGCAGAAGACTCCTGCAAGTCCCTTGGACTGGAAGGCAATCAAACCGGTCAGTCCTAGAGGAGATCAACCCTGACTGCTCTTTAGAAGGCCAGATCCTGAAGATGAAACTCAAAATACTTTGGCCATCTAATGAGAAGGAAGGATTCACTGGAGAAGAGCCTAATGCTGGGAACGATGGAGGGCAAAAGAAGAAGGGGATGACAAAAAATGAGGTAGCTGGATGGAGTCACTGAAGCAGTCAGAGTGAGCTTAAATGGACTCCAGAGGATGGTAGAGGAAAGGAAGGTCTGGAGGAAAGTTGTCCATGGGATCACAATGGGTCGGACACAATTTTGCAACTAACAACAACAATTTATTAATATTCTTCCATTATTGCTTTAAAAAAAGCTCCAAAAGTTTAACTTGGCTCATTATGGATGAGGCTACTGGGGCTACTGAAAGGAAGCATTCCTCAGTCTCACCTGTCCATCTCCTAGACACTATTTCATTTCAGTTCTCAACTATTTGGTTGGTTAAATAAAACTTGTGAACACTGGATGAAATAATGCAGACAACTCTTTGCAGAACTCAGTCACAGAATGGAACTTGTATAATTCAAAGAAATAGAATTCTAAGATTTGTTGCATTTTTTTTTTAAATGATCTTGGCTACTCACCCACCATCTTGCACCGTTGCCTCCTTGAGATGAATGTAGGTTGCTGGGAAGATACCCTAAACAAAAGACAAAACAATCTATGACTTTATCAAATGGGTAGAGAACTATGAAAGCAAGAATCTGAGGTTTAAGCTTCTATCACTGTAGGAACTCTAGACCAACAGCTCTATTTACCATCATGGATGGCAAAACGATTACTATTTCCTATAATAAATCAAAGAAGTATGATCTCAATCAATTTCTTCCTCTACTACTATAAGGAAGAAAAGTGAGTGTGTTCTGCCCCAGCTACGGACCCCAAAGAACGCAGCACACACAAAGTCTGTACAAACCTTATTTTATTATTTTATTTTATTTTATTAGATTTCTATACCGCCCTTCTCCCGAAGGACTCAGGGCGGTGAACAGCCAAAAGATAAAACACGGAAATACAAAATTTAAAATAGATTAAAACAGATTAAACAATTTGGCTCAATTTTAAAAATATCCCATAATTAAACAAATTAAAATTAGTGATTAAAATTTAAATTTTAAAATTTTAAAAGGGAGAAGATTTAGGCCAGGCCAGCTTGATGAAATAAAAATGTTTTAAGCGCGCAACGGAAGGTGCGCAGATCCGGGATCCTCCGTATCTCCGGGGGGAGCTCGTCCCAAATCGTAGGTGCCCCCACAGAGAAGGCTCTCCCCCTAGGGGCCGCCAGTCGACATTGTTTGGCCGACAGCACCCGGAGGAGCCCCTCTCTATGGGAGCGTACTGGCCGGTGGGAGGCTATTGGTGGTAGCAGGCGGTCCCGTAGATAACCAGGTCCTAAGCCATGGAGTGCTTTAAAGGTGGTAACCAGAACCTTGAAGCGCACTCGGAAGACCACCAGGAGCCAGTGCAGCTCGCGCAGGAGAGGTGTTACATGGGAGCTCCACGTTGCTCCCATAACCACCCGCGCGGCCGCACTCTGCGCCAGTTGGAGCCTCCGAGTGCACCTCAAAGGGAGCCCCATGTAGAGAGCGTTACAATAGTCCAGACGAGAGGTGACGAGGGCATGAGTGACCGTGTGTAGGGAGTCCCGATCTAGAAAGGGACGCAACTGGCGAATCAGGCGAACCTGATGAAAAATCCTCCCGGTCATGGCCGTCAAGTGCTCTTCTAGAGACAGCCGTGAATCCAGGAGGACGCCCAAGTTGCGAGCCCTTTCCGTGTGGGCCAATGATTCGCCCCCAATAGTCAGCGATGGCGCCAGCTGACTATATCGGGACGTCGGAAACCACAGCCACTCAGTCTTGGATGGGTTGAGCCTGAGCCTGTTCCTCCCCATCCAGATCCGTACGGCCTCCAGGCACCGGGACATCACTTCAAGGGCATCGTTGGGGTGGTCCGGGGTGGAGATGTACAGCTGGGTGTCGTCAGCGTACTGGTGGTACTTCACCCCGAAACCACGGATGATCTCGCCCAGCGGCTTTACATAAATGTTGAACAAAAGGGGCGAGAGGACCGACCCCTGCGGCACCCCACATATGAGGGGCCTCGGGGTCGATCTCTGCCCCCCTGTCAACACAGACTGCGACCGGTTGGAGAGAAAGGTGGAGAACCACCGTAATACGGTGCCTCCCACTCCCAACTCTTCCAACCAGTGCAGCATGATACCATGGTCGATGGTATCAAAAGCCGCTGAGAGATCTAACAGGACCAAGACAGAGGAGCAACCCCTGTCCCGAGCCCTCCAGAGATCATTAGTAAACCTTAGTTTACTAAATTAAATCAGTCTTTTTCAAACAAAGGCTGTTAATTAACTTTCTTAACAGCCTATAAGAATCCAAAGAATAAATAATTGTAATCTTACTATGGTTGGCAGAAAGCCCAGAAGCAATTTGCAGAGAACTAAGATCCAGACGCGAAGGAGAGTGAACGAAGTTGTACCCTGCAAATTGCCTCAGTCAGCGTTCCTTCTTAAATAGGCTAAGGGAGTGGCCAATTAGCCCCAAGCCTTACTCTCGAGGAGACCTCCTCCTCCTGGGGAGCCACTCCTGCCTGTTGGCAGCTCTGCGCGCCCGTGCATTGAGAAGAGCCTCCTCCTCTTCGTCTTCTTCACTTAAAGGAGCTTCTGGAGGTTCTGAAGGCCCTGGCTGAATCCTCGCCTCTGGCCCCACATCTTCTCCAGCCTCCTCATTGTCCGACTCAAGTACCAGTTGCACAGGCTGCTGGCGCAGCACCACACCAGCCTTCTCACTGTCAGAATCAGCTACTAGCTGCACAGGCCGCTGATGGGCCACAACAGAGTGACAAGTCACAAGCGCAAGAAAATCACAAACTCAGAGAGCCCCAAGGACCCCACACTTCAACCCTGAGCTACAAATATCCTGTTCTATTGCTACTATAATATTGGTTATGTGAAGTTCTCTGAACTATAAGAGACAAAGAGCTCCATTTCCTTCTTTACATATCCTTCCAAACCTTTGCTTTTTTCCTCTCTTGTTGAACTGCCTCTTGCAATACCAATAGGATGCTATGTTCCTTACATTTAGGATCTAAAGCATGAGAGGTACAAGAGATATTAAACTTGTCCCCTGTTGATATCCTAATCATCCTGAAAGTTTTTAGAAGGAAAGCTAGCAAGTAGCATCAATGAGTGACTCAAAACATACACACACAAAAATGGGATGGTTTTGTATTCATTTATATTCTGGCAGAGAAGGGCACATATTTCCATAAAGAACTCCTTTCAATGCAATCTTAATTGATTATCACCGGTAGCTTTTAGAATTATGCACAAGGAAGCTGTGCCAGCAGTTTTAATCCATGAACAATAATCCTTCTAATGCAGTGTTTCTCAACCTTGGTAGCTTGAAGATGGGTGGACTTCAACTCCCAGAATCCCCCAGCCAGCGCTGCTGGCTGGGGGATTCTGGGAGTTGAAGTCCACCCATCTTCAAGCTTCCAAGGTTGAGAAACACTGCTCTAATGTAAGGATCATGCTAATAAATATGATAATTTGAAAAAGAAGAGGGTTAAAAGAAGACATCCTTTCCTCTGAAAGCATTAGAAAATTCCAGCTCCCACTGCTGGTTTTAATTTTATGCGGATGGTAAGTCAGTCCTAGAGGAAGTAGTTATATTCATAAGCAGCAAAATTCTAATAAACACCTAAACCATGCAATTTCCTCATCCCTTCCTTTAATTAACTCTGCCTCCAATTTTTCATTAGTTAATCACAGAGACAGTTCCCTTCCTTGTAGATCGCATCAATTATACAAATCAACAAACTTCTACTTTTTAAAAGATCAATTTTTCATGCTTCAATTTGATGTCCAAATATAGATTGAAATTTATATTTTTTAAGATCTAAAGCCAATGCCACCCATCGGCAAATAACTATTCCTTTGTATTAATATACAGCATTTATTTAAGAAAATTTATATGGTCACCCAAGTCATTCTCAGTGACTCCCACTGGTATGCTTTGTTCTGTTACAATCCTTCCAGAAAGCATGCTAGAAGCCAAACAGCCAAACTTTTCATGTTTAAAAGTAAAGGTTCCCCTCGCACATATGTGCTAGTCGTTCCCGATTCTAGGAGACGGTGCTCATCTCCGTTTCAAAGCTGGAGAGCCAGCGCTGTCCGAAGATGTCTCCGTGGTCATGTGGCCAGCATGACTCAACCTCAAAGGGGCACGGAATGCTGTTCCCTTCCCACCAAAGGTGTCCCTATTTTGCTACTTGCATTTTTTATGTGCTTTTGAACTGCTAGGTTGGCAGAAGCTGGGACAAGTAACGGGAGCTCACCCCATTACGCGGCACTAGAGATTTGAACTGCTGAATTGCCGACCTTTCAATCAACAAGCTTAGCGTTTTACCCACTAAGCCACCACGTCCCTTTTATGTTTAGGGGCATAAATAATACACAAAGCTGATCAACGTGTCCTTATATAACTTGGCATGTTTCTTTCAATAATGTCAGTTTTGGAAAATCTACCTCCTTCCCCAAAATTGAACATTTCAAGCCCACCTCTCCATAATGCTGTTTTTGGCCACCATTAGAAAAAAATCCAAAAAAGATTGGCTGCCATGTTTTTAAAAAGGCTCTAGTAATCTCTCATTCTAATATCCCAGCTAAGGATCATTTCTGTGAGTGGAAGAACTCTTTATGCACATCAACTGCTCAAAAAGAAAGTCTTTCCAGAAAGATAAATGAGCTGTGGATTAAAGATCTGAGGAAAACATTGAGAATGAGATCCCCAACCACTTGCAAAGCTTACTTTGCTGTGGTAAATAATTTCCGCAGATCAAGACAGACTCAGTGACACTAATGCATTTCACACAGAACATCAAGATGGAAATAGCTCCAACACAATTTAAAGCTTTGATTGTCCCACTATGATACAATGGAAGCTATCCAAGAGTGCAAAGAAGCTACTGTAGTTAGATTCTGGCTTGCTTGCTTGCTTGCCAGAGAAATCTAAAGGCACCTTTCCAGTCTAGACAGGATCTGGATATAGTTTAAAGAAAAAGAATTTGGAAATCAGAAAACCAGTTCTATCACATCTCCCAAAGTGAATTGTATTCAATAGGAAATTTAAATGGTGCCCTAAATATTGTACTGAATCCAGGGGGGAAAAAAATCACAATTCAAGTAATTATGGATGGGATGAGATGGGATGGGAAGGGAAAGGAAACCCTACGGATCTGTCAGAAAGAAACTTGTCAAAGTTTGAGTGAAATGATCATTGACTCCAGAACCCCAAATTAACTGAACAAAACTCCTACAATACAGTTGGCAATCTGTGGCTCAAAATCCCCCTTTTTTCCATAACCTTGTAGGCCATCCAGAGGTGGGTTTCAGCAGGTTCTGACCAGTTCTGGAGAACCAGTAGTGGAAATTTTGAGTAGTTCAGAGAACTGGTAGTAAAAATTCTGACTGGCCCCGCCCCCATCTATTCTCTGCTTCCCAAGTCCCAGGTGATCAGGAGGAAATGGGGATTTTGCAGTAACCTTCCCCTGGATTGGGGTGGGAATGGAGATTTTACAATATCCTTCCCCTGGAGTGGGGTGGGAATGGAGATTTTACAGTATCCTTCCCCAGCCATGCCCACCAAGCCACACCCACCAAGCCACGCCACACCCACCAAGCCACACCCACAGAACTGGTACTAAAAAATGTTGAAACCCACTACTGAGTCCATCCCATAATTTAGTAGGACCAGTGCTGGAAATTGTTGCATCGGCATTAAGACAGCAGGCAGTCTTTGGGGACAGGGGACATTTTTCGAATTTTGACAATACCCGGCATAAACAGCACCCTATCAAGACGAGGGGCATGGCTCAAGATAAAGGGAAAGATCAAGAATATTGGAAAAGTTTGGGCTGGCTGAAGCCGATGAGATCTTCTAAGTGAGAAATTTAAAAGGTGGAAATGGCAAGCAATAGAGAGAGAGAGAGAGAGAGAGAGAGAGAGAGAGAGAGAGAGAGAGAGAGAGAGAGAGAGAGAGAGAGAGAGAGGGAGAGAGAAGAAGCACAAATGCTGTGCGATTGAGTGTAAGATATAGAGAAGTTTAGCAAACAGTTTTGACAAGAACTAGATTTTTTTTTCTTACATCATGCCTTCAATTATTTTGTCTGATTAAATCTTATTCCCTTTTTGCATTCTGTATAGAATACCTCACTGGTAGAACTTTTCTCTCTTTGCCTTAGGAAGACGGAAGAAATCAAAATAAAATTTGCATCATGCAAAATTGAATTTTTCATAATCGAGTCTACACAAATATGAACTCATTTGCTTACTTGGCATCATAATTTTGAAAATCAGTTACAGTGACTTACTTAAATACACCCATATCCTACATAGTCCTTAACCACCAAAGTAGTTAACTGAACTGTGACCTCGAAATTTGGCTGCATGTTACCCATAGATTGAATGCTGCAAATATTCCTCATAATCCAATTATCCACAGACTGGTTCTATTTCTAATCCAGGCTTTTGCTGCTTGCACACCTGTTTTGAAGTGTGTTCCTGGTAAAAGAGCTTGCTGTTAGATCGTCACACTGTTAACAAGATCTACTTCTGTTCTATTATCACAGCACCTTTGAGAGTGTCCTGACATATGGCATTCTTGCATGGTATGGGAGCAGCTCTGTAGCGGACAAAAAAGCTCTACAGAGAATCATTAAAACTGCTCAGAATATCATCAGAATCCAGTTACCAGCCCTGGACGACATCTTCGAATCTTGCTGTTTGAGGAAGTTGCATAACATTCTCAGAGTCTCTTCCCATCCTGCTTACAATCTTTTTGGACTGTTGCCTTCTGGCAGAAGATACAGAACAATTAAAACTCGGACCACACATTTTCTGAATCGTTTTTATCCCAGAGCTATAATTGCACTCAACAATGAACTAAAGGGCCACTAACAGTGAGCTGTTAAGACAGCATTACTTGGTCTGTTGTGTGGATGTTTGGGTGGTTTAGGGGCGGGGAATTTGTGGTGGGTGGGAGTGTGTTTGGGGATTGTTAGGTGTGTTGGACCTGGTCTTTGGGTGTTAAGTGAATTTTGTTGTATGTGTATACTGTGTATACACGTACAATGACAATAAAGTTATTAAATTAAATTAACTCTTAACTCAACTTGCAGGATAGGCACATTGTATCCTTATTTTTTCATAATCTGTTGGCTCCTACCAATCTTCAAAGCATCTGAGGAACCAGACAATGTTCCCGTCTCATGTATTGGTATGCCTTCTTGACCCTTTTCTTGCTTTTTTCACCAAATAATGTCCTCAGGACCACAGTGAGCCAACTTTTTAAACCATAAAAACCAAAAACACAATGAAAGATTTTATTTCCCTTTTGCTTAATTAATATTTAATTGCAATAGTGGTGAATATCTGTAGCTCGGGTATAGGGTGAGGGTTTGTTCTCAGCGCTTGTGGGTTGGTTTCATTTCGTTCCATCACAAGACCCATCACAAGACTCACTGATGACTCACAGCTGACCCATCACAAGACCCCCACTTCACACACCCACAATTGAAGTCCTTATAAACAGAGAAACACCAACACTGACATCCCCTGAACTCCGCTGAAGATGTTACCTAGCGTGGTAACGAAATGTTTGGAAACCAGGGTGGATAAAAATCAATGATTTTTTTTAAAAAATCAAAAAAATCAGATTTTTTTGATTTTTATTGAATTTATTTTAATAAAAAACTTTTGGGGTAAAAATCTATCATAAGATAGTTTTCTATTTAAGATACATAAATAATTTGGTTTATTCAGCATGAAATGGAGCTTAGTTATGTAGCATGAGGCTGTATATTCTGCAACTCTGGGACTATCGGTGAGTCAACAGTGGATCAAAGGAGTAGCAGAGATGACAGTTGCTCTTTAAAAATTATGATTTAAATCGAGTTGATTTAAATCAAGTCTTTTTACTAGTGATTTAAATCATGATTTAAATCATGATTTAAATCGACTCGATTTAAATCAAATCCACCCTGTTGGAAACCAACTCACAAGCTCGGAGAATGAACCTTCACCTTCATAATATTGAATTATTGTACGGCTAAGTGCTGAGAGGTTTTTGATACTGATTGAAAAGCTGTTAGAGAGGCTGCAAGATCACAGAAACGTAAAATGCATAAAGCCCCAAAATATTCTTTTTAAAAGGCTACCACGATTTAGGAAAAGCTTGAGAGAAAGGAGATGCGATAGAAGACTGATGGGAGATGAAGTTGCGTCAGGAATGCCACATAAAATTTAAGAGCAAAGATTCAGAGGAATTAATATACAGACACAAAGGGGAAAACAAAAATATTTGGAGCCTGCTGTACCTTTTTGGATTTATTTCGAAGGCTGTAGCCTCTGTACCAGTCTGTCAAGGAAGAAGAAAACATACACAAAAATGATTTTACAATCATCAATTATTTTCAGAATTTAGTACAATGATCCTGCAAACATTACACTTGTTAAACATGGAACCAATTTCAACAACATTCAGTTAACATTTCTTGCTATTTAAATTACAGTTAAAATTCAACAAGATTTAAGCTGCAATTGACACACATTTGAATACAATTACTTAAAAGGTCATATATGGAGTTTTGCTCTTTCTGCAATTGTTTATAAAAGGACTACATCCCTAATGATTCAGATGTTGTCTGGGGATTATGGTGGCAGTCATTCAATCTACCCAGAAGGATACCAGTTTGGAGAACACTAATAACATGCTTGCAGTCTCAAAGATCCAATTCACTAGCCAAGATGACAAAAATACCTAAAATGAGAACCTTTTAATTAGGAGTCTACTGAAACAGAACAGAGATTGTTGATCGTTAATCTCTCCCGAGATTAGCGAGATTAGAACAAACCCAAACAATTTGTGATTAAAATAGCATATGGGGTTTTTTTAACCACATTTAAAATAGTTAAAACTATGTTTAAAGATAAAAGCACAGAAACAATTGTGAACATTTCTTCAAATAAAAAAAAAAATGCAATACAGGTACTCCTCAATTTACAACCACAACTGAGAACCAACTTTTTTTGCAGTTAAGTTACAATTTTCTTAAGTGAGTTTTGCCCCCATTTTACGACCTTTCTTGCCACAGTTGATAAGTGAACCACTGCAGTTGTTAAATTAGCATCACGTTAAGCATCATGTTAAGTGGACCTGGCTTCCCCATTGACTTTGCTTGTCAGAAGATCTCAAAAGGAGATCCCATGACCTTGGGACACAGCAATGGTCATAAATCTGAGTTGCCAGGCATCTGAATTTTGATCACATGATCATAGGGGTGCTGCAAAGGTCGTTAAGTGTGAAAAACGGTCATAAGTCACATTTTTCAGTGCCATTGTAGCTTTGAACAGTCACCAAAAGAATGGTGGTAAGTCGAGGACTACTGGGACCAATCAATACTATAAACTGGGACGGGGGTGGGCAAATATGGCCCCTTTAGGACCTGTGAACTTCAACTCCCAGAATTCCTGAGCCAGCTTGGCTGTCTCAGGAATTCTGGGAGTTGAAGTCCACAGGTTGTAAAAGGACCACAGTTGCCCACCCCTGAACTAGGAGCGTCCAAAGTTGGAAGGGAAGGAAAATTAATATAAGAAAGGAGCCTTTGAGATACCATAAAGCTACTCCCATGAGTAGCTAGCCAGAGAGAAGCGCATTTTTTTGGAGGGAGGAGCACAATATATAAAATTTGTGCTACACTCCCTAATATAATCTGCTGATGGCTTGTGTATGGTTTTATTTATATATATATATATATATTTAGAAAAATGAAATCAGAGTATGAAATGGTCCTGTACTACACTGCTGTTTCTGGGACTGGAAGGAAGGTGGGGCGGGGTGGGGGGTGGGGTGGTGGGGCGAGATCTCAATATGGAATATCCAACTTAATTCAAGAAGTCATGCAAAGCTATAAACAAGGCAAGTGGTGTCTCCCAGATGGATGCTGTCATAGCTGTGAACAGTCGTCATTGAGAAATAAACAAGCCAGATGCCAGCTCCGGCCCTTTTCAGCCTGGAACAAACTGTACCAGTTTCAGCTCATTTGATAAATTCTGCCATGGACTACAATAGCCATTGTGACACACACACAGACAAACACACGCACACACAGGCTCCAAGCATCTCATGGCCAGATATAGAAAACCCTCCAAATCAGAAAGCCCAGGAATTCAACTAAGCAAGTTAGATATAAAACAGATGTGATAACAAGAGATGCTATCAGAAGTTCTTATTTAGGTCTCCAGCTGGCCAGATGTGCCTGTTCCATAAGTGCTCCAAAGACTCCATTACATTCCTCTGGTATGATTCTCATTTGTTCTCAGATATTCAGCATCCAATGTTTTGTTTAGTTGCCTCTTTGTTGGAGCCATTAGCTTCTCTCTTAAGCTTTTCCTTTCCTTCTTTCCTTTCCTTTCCTTTCCTTTCCTTTCCTTTCCTTTCCTTTCCTTTCCTTTCCTTTCCTTTCCTTTCCTTCCCTTCCCTTCTCTTCCCCTCTTCTTCCTTTCCTTTCCTTTCCTTTTCTTCTTTCCTTTCCTTCCTTTTCCTTCTCTTCCCCTCTTCTTCCTTTCCTTCTTTCCTTCCCTTCCCTTCCCTTCTCTTCCCCTCTTCTTCCTTTCCTTTCCTTCTCTTCCCCTCTTCTTCCTTTCCTTCCCTTTCCTTCTCTTCTCCTCTTCTTCCTTTCCTCCTTTCCTTTCCTTTCCTTTCCTTTCCTTTCCTTTCCTTTCCTTTCCTTTCCTTTCCTCTCCTCTCCTCTCCTCTCCTCTCCTCTCCCCTCCACCCTCCCTTCTTATCTCCAAAACCTCCACTGAGTTGTCGATATTATAAATCTGGCTGCATCAGGATTCTTAGAAAAAAGTGTATCCTATTAGTATATACATTTCCCAAGAAAGCAATTGCGGACAGGCAGATATAAATGATAACCTCGCACCAAGGCTTCCAAAGTTATATCAATGACATAAGGATCTATGAAATTTGGGAATGTTCAAACATCATAAAAGATCAGTGGAGACCAGTTTTCCTGTATTTAAAGCAGAAGTCAGCCATTAACTGCCTGGTCTTCACACTTCACATTGCAACAGCCATCAGCTAAATAAGGAAACACATTCTTGAATTGGTCTCTGAACTTTGGCCTTATTCATTTGAATGAATGACTCAGTCCATCCACAAGATTTCCAATTGGATAAAAGTAGATGAAGAAAGTGGAAACTTTAAAGATAACTCCTCAGATTGTTCCGTATCCCATGAATACTCAAATTTGAATTTAGCACACCTAGCTAGTTGCACTGATTTTCCACCAGTTTACTGGAAAGGCTTTATAGTAGGGATCTCCAACCTTGGCAACTTTAAGACTGGAGGAATTATGAGAGTTGAAGTCTGCCAGGCTTAAAGTTGCCAAGGTTGGAGACCCCTGCTTTAGAGGAAGGTCTTCCAGCTCTTCTTCTCTAACAGATCCATCAAAAAAATTCAGGTTTATATGGGAGTATATTTCTTTACTCAAAAGAGTTGAATCCCATATGTTGAAAGATAGGTAGATGTATATAATCCCGATACTAGCTGCAGCCAAAGATCAGTTTTCTTTGCAGGAAAGAGAAACAAGGAGAGGTCTCGGGCAACTGCTGTTCCAATGGAAGACTTTGAGTCGAGGGGAAGGGATGACTTCCTAACAATAGATTTAACATGCCAAAGAACCAGAGGATGAACTGATCTACCATATGAAAAAAGAGAGATAAGGTTAAAAAGAGCCTGGTGGCGCAATGGACTAAACTGCTGCTGTTAAAGTAGCCCTTAGCTGCCAGCTGCCTGCAATTACTGTGAGTTCAAATCTCACCAGGCTCAAGGTTGACTCAGCCTTCCATCCTTCCGAGGTAGGTAAAATGAGGAGCCGGTTTGTGGGGGCAATAAGCTGACTTTGTATAAAAAAGAACACCGCTTAGGGGGGGCCGAAAGCCCTACTAAGCAGGTATATACAAAAGTATGAAGGCTATTGCTTAACGCATTGTAAGCCGCCCTGAGTCTCTGGAGAAGGGCGGCATATAAATCGAACAAATAAATAAATAAATAAATAAATAAATAAATAAATAAATAAATAAATAATGTTGCTTGGTTGAGAAAGTGAAGATTTTGAGAATAAGAGCAGGCTGGAATGATCTGGGATTCTTTTTCCCTCTGTGGTACTGGAATCGTGCTGGAAAAACAGTCAAAATCTGAAACTTAAAGAACATAATCTAAAGAAAAGAAGAATTAGGGGTGACATGATAACAGTATTCTGGTATTTGAGGGGCTGCCACAAAGAAGAGGGGGTCAAATTATTCTACAAAGCACCAGAAGGCAAGACAAGAAACAATAGAGGGAAATTAATCAAAGAGAGAAGCAACTGGAATTAAGGAGAAACTTCCTAACAATGAGGACAGTTAACTAGTGGAACAGCTTGCCTTCAGAAATCATGGCCACTCCATCACTGGAGGTTTTTAAGAAGAGACTGGATAGTCATTTGTCTGAAATAGTATAGGCTCTCCTGCTCCTCCAAGATCCCTTCCAGCTCTATTCTATTGTAAAATCCCCTCTTCCTTAAAAGAATGACCCTCTCCCCTTTTTTCAACAGAACAGAACATTCTCCTTGACCTCCCAATATTGTGCGTTATCTTGGGAAAGAACCAATTTTTTTTCCAGCAGTATTTTGAAAGAGTGTTGTTTATGGGCAGGTTTCCAAGGCAGGGATTAATATTAGGTTTATTTATTAACTTAGTATCCCCGCTTTATTGTTTTTGCAAACAACTCAAAGTGGATAATAACTCAACACGTATTCCTCCTCCTATTTTCCCCACAGTAATTAACCCTGTGAGGTAGATTGGGGTTGAGAGAGAGAGTGATTGGCTCAAAGTCACCCAGCCAGCTTTTGTGGCTAAGACTGAACTCACAATCCCCTGCTTTCTAGCGTGGCTCAGTGGCTAAGACGCTGAGCTTGTCGATCAGAAAGGTCGGCAGTTCGGCGGTTCGAATCCCTAGTATAGGTCTCCTGCGTGAGCAGGGGGTTGGACTAGATGACCGCCAGGGTCCCACTAACCACTAAACCAAACTGGGTCTCAAAGCACGTTGCCTTGCTTAGTGGATAGGAGAACACATTGTCAAATGTTCTTCCTGATAAGAAGTGCTGATTATGATTTAACCATCTAGTTTAAATGGCTCCTCGAGAATGGGATCAATAGTTTTGTCTGTCTGTCTGTCTGTCTCTCTTTCCCATATGCAAGGTCAGCCAATACCCTGGTTCTCCGCTGCATTAAATCTACCACCAGAATGGGATCCGCTCCCTTCAAATGCATCCGCAAATACAGCATCAGTAACAAAGATCTTTTTTGGCACCTGAGCTCTAACTGGCTCTCCCTGATGTCAAGCACAAGTCAGCCTGAAAATAAAATAAAGGCCTAGACCAATGGGTTAATTAAGCAGCTGGGTTGACTTGCTGGTGAATCCAAGGTATGCAGTTCCTAATTTAACACTGACAGGATGGAGGGCATCGTAAAAATGGAGACTCAGCAACCCTTTGCAATCCTCACGTGACTCTCAATTCTCTTTCCAGCCAAGGTGGATTAGCTCAAATTGTATTTCTCTGGTCTGTTGGAGCATAACAATGAAATAGCAACTTTCAAGAAGTATATGAAATAGTCTGGAAGTTAAGCATGGGATGAATCACACATTGAAGTCGCTCATCCATTCTAGCAGGGAAAGTTAGCTGGACAGCAAGGGATTCATCACTAATGATCAATCAAAAGCCACACTATGCCATAAAAATTCAGGCAAGTCAGTAAAAATTCCACTAAGGGGATCCAATTTAAACCTTCCCTATTGACCCAATGTAGCATCTTCCAGGTATGCTGGATTATAATCTTATCATTCCCCAACAATCTCGGGCTGAGAGAGCCTCAGGTTAAACTAGATCAGTGTTTCTCAACCTTGGCCGCTGGACGATGTGTGAACTTCAACTCCCAGAATTCCCCAGCCAGCTGGCTGGGGAATTCTGGGAGTTGAAGTCCACACATCGTCCAGCGGCCAAGGTTGAGCAACAGTGAAGTAGAGGCTCACAGTGATTAGAATGCCAGAACTGAATTCAGACTCAAGATTATATTTAATTACAAAAGCAAAACGAAGTCTTTATGTGGTGACCATGACCTGCTTGTGAGCTTCTCAAAGTTACCTTTCTGTATTCAGAGAACTTGGGAGTCATTCAGAACTGCTCCTTGTCGTGGTTGTTATCATGTGCATCTTTTACTTATGCCAAAATAACTGTGGTGCAATTACACTGGAGCAGGAGTGAAATGTAAAATTTGTTACTACCGGTTCTGTGGGCGTGGCTTGGTTTGGGGGGTAATGTGACTGGGTGGGCGTGGCCAACTTTTTTTTAAAAAAAAACTTTTTCAAAGCATTTTTTCTAATGCTTTGAAAAGCCTCTGCCCATCAGGCAACTCAGCTGGGATCGTCAGAGAGGCATTTCAAAGCATTTTTTTTACCATCTCTTCGGCCAAGAGGTTGCAGAAAAAAATGCTTTGAAAAGCCTCTGACGATCCCAGATGAGCCGCGCGATCATCAGAGGCTTTTTTTTTTACTTTTAAAAGCATTTTTTCGTCGGAAGAGGTTGTAGAAAAAATGCTTTTAAAAGTAAAAAAAAAAAAAAGCCTCTGATGATCGTGCGGCTCAGCTGGGTATGGGGGGGGGGGCAGGGATTTTTGCTACTGGTTCTTTGAACCACCCGCCACCATCGGTACCAGATCAGGGGATCCGGTCCGAACCGGGAGCATTTCACCCCTGCACTGGAGCACTGTACATTTCTACTGAGCAAAACTTTAAAACAACATGGTCAAGCTAGAGAAGATGCAGAAAGGAGCAGCCGGGCCATATGGCAACTGACTGGCCATTGGTAGAAAATAATATCGATCTTCACAGCTTCTTATATTTGAAATTCCTGCTTCAGATCTTAAGAGTGCTCTCTCTGGAATGGATACAACAATAATCGGTATCACTGGGTTTCATTACCTGAGTTTTATTTGCTTTGTCTCTTTCCATTTTGTTGATCCATACTTTCAAATATAGAACTCGGTGTCTCCCACTGGACCTAGGAGCCCTTCCCATTCCCTCTTGGCAATCCAGAGCCTGCTTACCTTCATACATCTCCAGGATGTGAACGGTATCCCCAACCTGTAAAGAGAGCTCCACATCCTGGATTGCTTTGTAATTGTAGATGGCTGAAAAACAAAAGCAACAGACGGGGAAGAAAAGACGTTAACGTAAAGTGGCTAATTGCAATTAACGCTAACATCTTCAACTCCCACTCTTAAGTAACTTCTGGGTGACTCACCCAAGTCCGCCATCAGCAAGGTGGGCAAGATAAACCTTCCCTTCAACTTCCAAGGTATTTAGGAATCATGTTTTGCATTCCCATTCATAATGAATGAAAGAACACAAAAATGGAATGGGCATGCTTTCCATTGGTCTTACCACCCACTTCATTTTCTTATTGGACTAAATTGCCTAGCCATAGGCTAGCTGTTAATGTAGTGGCACAGTGATTCAAATGTAGTATTGCAGGCAAACTCTGCCCATGGCCCAGAGTTTGATCCTAACAAGATAGAATCTTAGCCACCAAAGGGTTAGGGCTAAGGCACCTACAGTAGTGGCCAGAATTGTGGAAACCTTTTGGGAGAAGTGTATTTTTGAGGTTTGATGGCTAATAACATCTTTTTTTTTTTTTTTTTGGAGTTTCAAGATAATCCTATTCCACCGCTGGAATGGCCTGGGAATAGCCCAAACCTTCACCCAATGGAAAATCTATGGAGCCGACTAAAGAAACTTGCTAGTCAGAAGCGACGCAGCAATAAAACCCAGTTAATAGAAGCCATCATTCAATCTTGGTTTCACATTATAACAGCTGCAGAACTAAAAGACTTGGTTCACTCCATGGGAAGACGTTGTAAGGCCGTAATTCATGCTAAAGGTTACCCAACTAAGTATTAACTGACATAATAATTTTTGTATATCTCATTTTTTCTATGGTGACAATTTTTGTATATCTTGTTTATTCTCTGTGTTTCAGTTTTCCTCTTTATACTGTAACTGCTATTCTAATAGCAAATCCTTCATAAAAGTTATTGCATTACATTCTTGATTAAATTATCTTTCCATTGATTTATAATTTTATGGTACTACTCCCCAAAAAAGTGGTGTCATTAGCTAGTTTTAGAAAATACACTTTTCCCAAAAGGTTTCCACAATTTTGGCCACTCCTGTATGATGTGCATCAGGTAAAGGATTAAACTAAATATGGGAGATATTGAACTACCTCAATATGGGAGAATCAATGCGAGTGAGCAGTTAAGAACTCTTGGAGGAAAGAGAAATAAAAAACTGGCATTCAGTGGAGCTCTTGATAGACAAAAGAGCCTGCAATTCCCTTCTTCTCACCAACTCTTCAATCTGCAAAATTGCTCCATCCCATTTCTCAGCTTCTCAGTTCTATATGAATCAAGAAAGAATAATGCTAACTGAACTCACAAGATGAATGTAGTCAAAGATACTCTCGTTAAAAACGATATCTAACCAACCCCAAGAGAGGCATTTAAAACAACTGATTTGTGCTGAAGATCAAGGGCCAAAGAGCCTCGTGCTCTGCCAATCTTCCAAACTACAATTCCCATTAGCATGGCCCATAATCGAAAATGGTAAGAATTGTCTCCCAAAACCTGAGACATAGAACATACAATATTATAGAACATAGAATATCAGAGGTGGAAGGGATCTTAGAGGTCCCACTCAAGCAGGAGACCATTACACACAGGTGGCTGTTTAGTCTCTTCTTAAAAGCTTCCAGTGATGGAGCTGAAGGCAAGCTGCTCCACTGTTGATTGTTCTCACTGTCAGAAAATGTTGGATCTCTCTTTGATTAGTTTCCATCTGTTGTTTCTTTTCTTTTCTTTTCTTTTTATTGAATTTGTATACCGCCCTACTCCCGAAGGACTCAGGGCGGTGAACAGCCATAGAATAAAACATATACATACAAAATTTAAAATAGAATAAAACGAATTAAATAATTTGGCTGAACAAAATTTAAAACCCCAATAATTTAAAACCAAATTTAAAATTTCCATTTAAAAAGGGGAAAAACTTAGGTCAGGCCAGCTTGATGAAATAAGAAAGTCTTGAGTGCGCGACGGAAGGTACGCAGATCCGGGATCCTCCGTATCTCTGGGGGGAGCTCGTTCCAGATAGTAGGTGCCCCCATAAAGAAGGCTCTCCTCCTGGGGGCCACCAGTTGACATTGTTTGGCTGACGGCAACCGGAGGAGTCCCTACTCTATGGGAGGCTATTGGTGGTAGCAGGCGGTCCCATAAATAACCAGGTCCTAAGCCATGGTGCGCTTTAAAGGTGATAACCAAAACCTTGAAGCGCACATGAAAGACCACCGGGAGCCAGTGCAGCTCGCGCAGGAGAGGTGTTACATGGGAGCTCCACGTTGCTCCCATAACCACCCGCGCGGCCGCACTCTGCGCCAGTTGGAGCCTCCGAGTGCTCTTCAAGGGGAGCCCCATGCAACTGGCGGATCAGGCAAACCTGATGAAAAATCCTCCCGGTCATGGCCGTCAAGTGCTCTTCTAGAGACAGCCGTGAATCCAGGAGGACGCCCAAGTTGCGAGCCCTTTCCGTGGGGGCCAATGATTCACCCCCAATAGTCAGCGATGGCAGCAGCTGACTATATCGGGATGTCGGAAACCACAGCCACTCGGTCTTGGATGGGTTGAGCCTGAGCCTGTTTCTTGACTTGCCTTCGGTGCTTTGGAAAATAGGTTGATCCCTCTTCTATGTGGCAGCCCTTCAAGTACTGGAACATTGCTATCATGTATCCCCTGGCCCTTCTTTTCACTAGGCCAGCCATACCCAATCCTGAAACCATTCTTCATATATTTTAGCCTCCAGGCCCCTTATCATCTTTGTTGCTCTTCTCTGCACTTTTTTTAAAGTCTCAACATCTTTTTTTATAGGGTGCTGACCAAAACTGGATGTGAGTGTGGTCTTACTAAGACTTTGTGAAGCAGTACTAGTACTTCACGCAATCTTAATCGTAATCATAATCATAAGTTTATTTGTCAAGCATATATAAGGTAACAGGTAAAAGTATAAACATAATTTGAATACATGAAAAGAGTAAGTAAAAAGGAATATTAGGACAGGGATGGTAGGCACGCTGGTATACTTATACACACCCCTTACAGACCTCTTAGGAATGGGGTGAGGTCAACAGTAGACAGTTTAAAGTTTTGGGGGTTTGGGGAAGAAACTACGGAGTCAGGTAGTGTGTTCCAGGCATTGACCACTCTGTTGCTAAAGTCATATTTTCTGTAATCAAGTTTGGAACAGTTTACCTTGAGTTTGTATCTATTATTTGCTCGTGTATTGTTGTGATTGAAGCTGAAGTAGTCATTGACAGGAAGTACATTGTGGCAGATAATTTTATGTACTATGCTTAGGTCAGACTGAAGTTGGTGTAGTTCTAAGTTGTCTAAGCCCAAAATTTGGAGTCTGGTGGCCTAAGGTATTTTATTGCGGTTAGAGGAATGGAGGACTCTTCTTGTAAAATGATTCTTGATTCTATTCTCTGTTAATGTTAACACGACATCTATGAAATACTTTTCCTTCTCTGTGTGTATGTGAAGACGTAAGCTTATAGGAACTTAACCAGGAAACACACTGGATTCATCCATAATTAGGTATATTACTTCCTGGGCTATTGCCAAGGCAAACAAAATGGTCATAGTTTACCACACAGGAA
Source organism: Arizona elegans (assembly GCA_022577455.1). Taxonomy (NCBI): domain Eukaryota; kingdom Metazoa; phylum Chordata; class Lepidosauria; order Squamata; family Colubridae; genus Arizona; species Arizona elegans. Next base: position 2,442,802 of record JAKOOJ010000013.1, on the reverse strand, counting down.
ATAATAAACTTCCAACGTTCCCTTTCAACTCTAGCGACTATAAATAATACTGCAATAAATGGCAACTTGAAAGTTTACTGGATATTTTGAGAACTGGCCGCTGGGATGAATAGACATCTATTTTAAGTCTTCTTCTCCTTCGCCTCTCCTGAAACCCCAGCTTTTAAACAAAGAGTTTTCTAGCTCTCTTCTTACAGTTGGGATTAATATTGTCAGTGTGAAAAGAACCATGCAGGTGGTATTTTCCTTATCCATCATCAGCTGACCATATGCTTGGGGCAGATTCACATGAGAACGGCAAACAAGGGGGTCAACAATAACCCCGTGAGGAGGGGAGAGAGTTTTAAAAAGTCAGCTGTGCCCATAGATAATAGCTCCCCCACACATTTCAAGGAAACTCCTTATCAAGGGAAATGTCTGTTGAAACATTAAACAATTGCATATTGCAAAGAGACACAAAGTTATGTCCCTTGGAACAGCAGAATTATTTTTATTTATTTTTATTTATTTATTTTTTAAATTTTTATACTGCCCCCCTCTCCCGAAGGAATCGGGGCGGTGAACAGCCAAAATTAAAAAAAATACAATGTAAACATTAAAATACTATAAAACAAAATTAAATTTATCTTTGGCTTCCCCCAATTTAAAAACCCCTTACCCATAAAATTCCCCAATTAAAAGATTTTTAACCCAGCCCGGCTTGCTGAAATAAAAAAGTCTTCAGAGTCCGGAGGAAGGTCCGGAGGTCCGGGATCAGTCATATCCCTGGGGGTAGCTCATTCCAGAGGGCGGGTGCCCCCACAGAGAAGGCTCTTCCCCGGGGTGTTGCCAGCCGACATTGCCTGACCAACGGCACCCTGAGGAGGCCCTCTCTGTGGGAGCGTATTGGACGGTGGGAGGTTATCGGGGGCAGAAGGTGGTCTCGTAAATAACCGGGCCCTAAGCCATGGAGCACTTTGAAGATGAGAACCAAAATTGTGAAGCGCACCGTGAAGCAAATAATAGAGTTGGATAGAATCTCAGAGGTCTTCTAGTCCAACCTCCTGCTTATGCTGGAAACCCTAAAGTACCATTTCAGACAAACAGCTGTCCAATCTCTTCTTAAAAACCTCCAGAGTTGGAGGTAAGTCCTTTCACTGATTGATTGTTCTACTGCCTTGTAGAAATCACTCCCCAAAATTTCTAAACTGTAGTTTCATTTTGTTTCACTCAATCTAAGAAACTATGGGGATTATGAACACGCTAATAGCCTCTCTATCTATCTGTCTGTCTGTTTGTTTCTTTGGACATGGAGATTGAGGAAGACTAGGCCAAATTAGTTTAAAAGAAAATGCTTAGGATCATAGTGAAGAGAAGGACCATGGGAAACATGATAGCAGTGTTCCAATATTTGAGGGGCTGCCACAGAGAGGAGGGGGTCAAGTTATTTTCCAAAGCACCTGAAGGCCACACAAGGAATAATGGATGGAAACTGAACAAGGAGAGATTCAATCTAGAAATAAATTTATTTATTTATTTATTTAATTTAATTTAATTTAATTTATATGCCGCCCTATCTCCGTAGGACTCAGGGTGGCTGACAACAATAAAATATCCAAATAAAAGTGTGTTAAAATACATGTTAACCCCCACAGTCCAGGCTGAACAACCATGTCTTTAAGTCGCGGCGGAAGGTGCGGAGGTCAGGGGCCAACCGGAGCCCCAGAGGAAGTTGGTTCCAGAGGGTGGGAGCACCCACAGAGAAAGCTCTGCCTCTAGGGGTCGCCAGTCGACACTGTCTAGACGACGGCACCCTGAGTAGGCCCTCCCTGTGAGAACGTACCGGGCGATGGGGAAGCTGTTGCTGCTTGCAGATGGTCCGACAAATATCGACCAAATATCGAGAAATAAGGAGGAATTTTCTGACAGTGAGAACAATCAACCCATGGAACAGAAGTTGCCTTCGGAGGTTGTGAGAGCTTCACCACTGGAAGCTTTCAAGAAGAGATTGGACTGCCATTTGTCAGAAATGGTGTAGGCAGGGTCTCCTGCTTGGGTGATGGGGGTTGGACTAGATGACCTAACAAGGTCCCTTCCAACTCTGTTAATCTGTAATAGAACTGGGATTCCCTGATTCTTTGCTTCCCAGACAAACTAGAACTGGTAAAATAAGGACAAGCTTTGTTTCTGATTAGTGGTTGATGAGAATCACTACAAATCCCATTTGCTTTATTGTAAGTTTTATTAGTTTGCTATTCAAATTAGGTGTTTCTTTTTATCATTTAAAAAAAAATAACTATTTACATTCCTAATGTTGAATGACAAAGCCTTTATGTACAACAACCTAATCCTATAACAGGTTAATAAAACGTCTTAAGAATCATTTTCTTAAAAACACACACACACACAAATCAATATGCTTTGTGTTTGTGTGTTTTAGAGGTGTGTGTGAGTTTGTGTTGGTCTGAAAAATGACTGTCCCTGTTTGGTAAAACTTTCAGCAGAGGATTTTTATGTTTTTTGTTTTGTTTCGGATATTCTCCCCTGTTCTCAATGCTTAATTTTGAAAAATGAATGCCAATAGATTTTTGATGCTTGCTTTCACTTTGTTTGGAATTATGGGAACAGAATTTTTTTCTGGTGAAATTCTATTATTCTGTCCTACCTTATATCTCAAATACAACAAATACGGACTTACTAGTTTAAACACACCACAATATTGCACTTCCTTTTCCAAGTCAATTCCTGGATTGTTTATTTGCACTGGCTGGTAGGGACAAGCAAGCAAAAGTGTTTGGCCAACATATACTTGCATGATAGAAAATAGATTGACCCCCTCTTCCTCTGCCACAAAGGCGAAGGGAGTCACCTATTCTCCAAAGTACCTGAAGGCAGAACAAGAAGCAATAGATGGGAACTAATTAAGGAAAGAACCAACCTAGAACTACAGAGAAATTTCCTGACAGAAAAATTAATCAGTGGAACAAAATCAGTGGAATGACTTGCTCCAACACCAGGGCCTGATGGCTCAGCAGATTGATAGCATTGTGATTAACACCAGCTGTCTGCAATTACTGTAAGTTTGAATCTCGCCAGGCTCAAGGTTGACTCAGCCTTCCATCCTTTCTAAGGTAGGTAAATTGAGGACCCAGTTTGTGGGGGCAATAAGCTGACTTTGTATAAATATACAAAAGTATGAAGGCAATTGCTTAACACATTGTAAGCCGCCCTGAGTCTTCGGAGAAGGGCGGCATATAAATCAAATTTAAAAAAAACAAAAAAACACTGGAGGTTTTTAAAAAGAGATTTGACAACCATTTGTCTGAATGGTATAGGGTTTCCTGCGTGAGCAAGGGGTTGGACTAGAAGACCTCCAAGGTCCCTTCCAACTCTGTTATTCTGATGCTGCTCTGCCCTGATGAGCCAGGTTTCTCCATAATTATAACTTCAGGTACCATTCAATTTTCTTGAATTCAGTGGTGAAATCCATTTTTTTTTACTACCAGTTCTGTGGGCGTGGCTTGGTGGCTGTGGTGTGGCTTGGGGAAGAATACTGCAAAATCTCCATTCCCTCCCCACTCTTGGGCCAGCCAGAGGTGGTATTTGCCGGTTCTCCGAACTACTCAAAATTTCCATTATCAGTTCTCCAGAACCTGTCAGAAGCTGCTGGATTCCACCTCTGCTTGAACTCTGGTTGTCAGTCTTAAAAAGAATGATATGAAGTTCAAAAGATGTAGATATTCACAGAAGATAACAATGGGCTGTACTCTAACTGCACTATATTCTACTGTATCAGAATTCGGAATAATGAATCCTGAACTGATGTTCCAAGATCAGTTCAGGAATTGATATTTCTACAACTGGACATATGGACAATTGGCATTTATATCAAATAAGCATACAATTTGTTGTTCAGTGCGGTGACAAGTATATTCTTCTTCCTCCTTGTTAACGAAAGCTGTTTTTTTCTTTTTCTAAAGAGTCACAGCTTTAAAATAATCCTATTGATGGTACAATAAAGGGTAGAGATAGTCATTTACTGAGGCATATCCAAGCAGAAAAACTTGCCTGGGAACACACAAAACTTTAATCAAAGTACTGCTCTACTAAACTAACAAGAAAAGTCAATTTGAAAGTCAATTTGATTACAAAGAGGTTTAACTTCTACACAGTGAAAACCTATCAACCAGGAACCGGTTCCGTGGAGACAGGTTTTTCTGCCGATGTGATTTTGCATGCCGCCTGCACCCCACGGATGGGGCTTAGCTTGTTTGCGTGGCCCAGTTTCTGGCATGCCATGGCCCAGTGCTGATCCACGGACCGGGAGTTTAGGACCCCGATCCAGGAGACACACTAGATACCAAGCCAAATTCAACTAGAAGAAAAGCAAGTATTTATTCTATTTCCTTCATTCAGTTATGATGCCACTGAATGAAGCCCTTCAGCTGAATTTCATTTTCTCCGCCTACGTACAGAATTGTTAAGAAGATAACATTGATTCCAGATTTCTCAGGAAAGCTTGGAGATGATATATCATAGAAAAGCATTGAAAACAAAACCCAGGAGGAAATTGAATGGTTAGATGCATCATCTAGGGCAGTGGTTCTCAACCTGTGGGTCGGGACCCCTTTGGGGGTCGAACGACCCTTTCACAGGGGTTGCCTAAGACCATCGGAAAACACATATTTTCGATGGTTTTAGGAATAATTTTATGGGGTCACCGCAAAATGAGGAACTGTATTAAAGGGTCACGGCATTAGGAAGGTTGAGAACCACTGATCTAGGGGAAGAGCCTGTAGTACAGTGGACTAAAGCACTGTTATTAACATCTGCTGCTTGCAATTACTGCAAGTTCAAATCTCACCAGGCTCAAGGTTGACTCAGCCTTCCATCCTTTCTAAGGTAGGTAAAATGAGGACCCAGATTGTGGGGGCAATAAGCTGACTTTGTATAAATATACAAAAGTATGAAGGCTATTGCTTAATGCATTGTAAGCCGCCCTGAGTCTCCGGAGAAGGGCGGCATATAAATTAAAGCAAAAAATAAAATAAAATAAAATAAAATAAAATAAAATAAAATAAAATAAAATAAAAAAAATAAAATAAAATAAAATAAAATAAAATAATAAAATAAAATAAAATAAAATAAAATAAAATAAAATAAAATAAAATAATAAAATAAAATAAAATAATAAAATAAAATAAAATAAAATAAAATAATAAAATAAAATAAATAAAATAGGGAGAGATTTGAACAATATAATATGGCGTTGACCTCACAAGGAATTTATATACCTCCTGAATTTGGCAGACAGATAAGACTTTTCTATCATTTGCATCTGAAACTTTTCCAGATTTATGAAGTTCTTCATGAAAGTGAAACTGACAGGCTCATTCATTGCTGTGACCTGGTTTGGAAGGGAAGGTTAAGAGGATAACAACTGGCCTAATTCAATGGCCATTGAATGACAGCTTGGAGAATTTTGCCAGGGACTTCCTGGTTCATACCTAAGCTACTCAGTTTTTACTTGAAAATATTTTACACTTCTCCTCAGATTATAACTGGTTTAATATTTAATTTGGGGCAGGGCTAGGAATTCAAAACTTGCATTATACCCTAGATTCAGCAAGCCTGAATTCCACTGACTGACAAACTTTTAAAATGACATTCAAATATTATACTTATTCTCTTTGCAACAACAAAAGAATGTGACAATCCATGAGTGGCAGGTGAAAGGAAGACAAATTCTGCAGTGGTCCAGCAATAAAACATCAGCACCTGGATCATCTGAAGTGATGTGAGATAAAAATAGTCAAGGTACAAGTCTTCAGGCCACAGGCATATTTCTTAGTGGGATCAAACCAAATTCCTTCTAGCTTGGTAAAATTTTACAATTTGTGAAGAATTATCTGGGGCTAAGCTAGCCTCAAATCTATACCTTCAACTTTGGAAGCTCTGCTCCTTTATGTTCTCTTAAGATACTCTTTCATCGAAAAATTGGAACAAGCAAATCAATCATTAGTCGGAGAGGATTTGATGAGGGACACCAATGGGAAATCAGCATTTACCATATTTTTCCATCTATAAGATGCACTTCCCCACCCCCCAAAAGTGGGTGGAAATGTCTGTGCGTTTTAAAGAGCGAATGGTGCTGAAGCCCTGCCCACCTGCCAGCCCCCATCCTTCGGCCTCTGCCTCCCAACAATTTGCCTCCTTGCAGCAAACAGCAAGCAGCCTGGTCAGCTTCAGCACAGCCTGATTTAGCACAAGCAGCTGATTGGCAGTTGGATCGGCCTCCTGGAATATTACTGATCAGCTGTTCCAGGCTGCGGGGATCGCTGCGACCCATCGCTGTCACTGCCTATTGCCACCTCTGTGTGTCCCATTTTCGGCCTCCACGCACCCTATTTTCGGCCTCTCCACATCCCATTTTCAGCCTGTTCCAGGTGGTGGCAGCGATCCCTGCTGCCTGGAACGGGCTGAAAATGGGGCACACAGAGGCCAAAAATGGGGTGCATGGAGACGGCGATGGGCGGCGGCGATCCCTGCAGCCTGGAACAGCCATCGTAACTTTGAAAATGGGTTGTAAATAACTGCGGGAGATCTGTTGTAACTTCAAATGGTCGTTAAGTGACTGATCATAAGCAGAGGACAATGATCAGTCACTAAAAGCTAGTCTTTTACAGGTAGCAAAATACATATACCAAGCTATATATATAAAAGATCAGCAATGAGATTAGATCATTAGTTCTAACCAGGGTGGATTTGATTTAAATCGAGTTGATTTAAATCACAATTTAAATCATGATTTAAATCACTAGTAAAAAGGCTTGATTTAAATCAACTCGATTTAAATCATAATTTTTAAAGAGCAACTGTCATCTCTGCTACTCCTTTGACCCACTGTTGACTCACCGATAGTCCCAGTGTTGCAGAATATACAGCCTCATGCTACATAACTAAGCTCCATTTCATGCTGAATAAATTAAATTATTTATGTATCTTAAATAGAAAACTGTCTTACGATAGATTTTTACCCCAAAAAAATTTTATTAAAATAAATTCGATAAAAATCAAAAAAATCCAATTTAAATAAAAAAAATCTGATTTTTTAAAAAAATTTTTTAAAAAAAACCATTGATTTTTATCCACTCTAGTTCTAACTAGTTTGGGCGTGTTGGGGGGATTTTTAGATTTGGAGTTTTAGATTTGAGTAAAATATATTAGGTGTATTAAAGATACTAGTGGGTTGATTCATGTTGGAAAAGAGCAGAGAGAACCGGGAGGCAGAGTTAAACATATCATCAGTTAGAATTGTTGCATTCCCACACAAGTGATCCAGGTCTCCCTTGTTTACAACCCTGCAATCCCTTAACCTGGGGTACAGTTGGGGTGACTGGATGGAGCTGAGAATTTACTAGCTGGATGCCCTTCCTGACACCATGCAGAAGTCTAACAATCTAAGTTACCCCTCCTAAATTCCGTTGGCCCTTATCTGATGCCAATTTAGTACTGGACTTTAGTTGATCAGATTCTTGTATTTAGGCTTAAATAAAATGTCTATGCTGCAACCTAATTGGTGATCCTGATTCTTTGTGCCTGATATTGATCCATTTAACTCCGCACTCCCTCCCCAAGCTCTGCCTGCTCTTCTTCTACAATTCACCTGTTTCATGCTTTTTCTTACACGTTAGCTAAACATCTTGCTATTGAAAAACATCAATCTGGGGCTGAATTTCAGGAGCACAAGCAAGCAGGAGTAATGAGTAATACGGTTCATCACAGCCTCCTGAGGAATTGTAATGTACTAATAATCTGATGGACTTCAGGTTTTCCATCTCTGCCAAATATCACAGAGGCAAAATAATGCTTCGGAAAATGTAATATGTTAGGAAAAATGCTCCAATAAAAAATGCAATTGAACAATAGAAGCAATTAGCCAGAGAGGTACCAGATTCATTCAAGTGCAGTCTAGACAGGCATCTGTCAAGAATGATTTAATTTGAATTTTTCCAATGAGCAAGAGGTGACTGAACTGGGCATTTCAACTGAAAACCTTCAGCTGAATGCCCAATGGAAAATGAAACATGATTACATATGATTTTATTGATTGCATTCCTTCTTTGACTGTCCTTATCTTCTCTTCCTTGCAAGCATTGTTTCTCCCACTATCCAAAGCTACTCATTTACAACACTGTTTTTCAACCTCAACACCTTTAAGATGCGTGGACTTCAACTCCTAGGAACATTTGGGGGAGTTGGAGTCTACACATTCCAAAAATGCCGAATTTGAAAAACACTGATTTACAACATTTTTTTTTTTAAATTTGATTTATATGCCGCCCTTCTCCGGAGACTCAGTGCAGCTTACAATGCGTTAAGCAATAGCTGTTATGTATTGATACTTTTAAGCGGGAGTTTCAAACTTGCCTACGTTTCTGATTGGCTGACAGTCCCTCCTGGATTGTATATAAGGAGGACTGCAGCCCCTGAGTTTTTGCTGAAGTCTCACTGTATATTAAAAGAGCTGTTGTCACTTGCTTGCTTGTACCTCTCGTTATTCCCGAACCACTTCATTGGCGACGAAGGTGGGATAGAGGCTACAAGAAGCCAACCAGTGAGACCACGAGCTTCAGCTAGGCGACGAGGCGAACCACAGGAGGCATACCAAACATGTCTGCCTACATTCCGCCCAAGCCTTTCGATCCGACCCGCGAAAAATGGGTCTCGTACCTAACGAGGTTTGAATGCTCGCTAGAAGCCAGCGATATGCAGGGCCTCTCGGCTAATCGAAAGAGAGCCCTATTCCTAAGCCACTGCGGACTGGACGTGTTCGAGATGGCCGAGTCACTGTGTGAGCCAACGCCGGTTCAAACAGTCTCCTGGGACACCCTGATGGCAACTCTCCGGGCTCACTACGCTCCCGTCCCCTCCAAGTTCGTGCAGCGATACCAACTGAGGCAGCGCGTTCAACGAGAGGGAGAGCCGGTCAGCGCGTACATGGCCAGCCTGAGGAAAGCCGCAACCCATTGCGACTACAGAGACTTGGACGATGCATTGCTTGAGCAACTGATCTGTGGTGTTCGGGACATTAGGCTGCAACGGCGTCTGCTCGCCAAGCCTAATTTGACGCTTGCCGGAGCCCTAGACGAGGCCAGGGCTCACGAAGCCTCCACAAAGGCCGCTGAAATGCTGCAGCGTCCGCTGACCAGCAAAGACAGCCCCAAGTCTGCCCCGGTGCACAGAGAAGACGCCGGATCCAGCTCGGACTCCGAGTCGGATGAGGACGTCTTCCGAATGGAGCACCAGAGAAAAGACACTGGCAGCCCCTGGCGAAGCTGTCCCAGCTGTGGCGGGCACCATGATAGACTGTCCTGCAAATACAGAGAGGCTATTTGCAGGCGCTGCGAGAAGAAAGGGCATTTGGCGCGAGTCTGCAGAGCCATTCTGCCCAGAAGACACAAACCACGTGAGCGCCGCAGCCAACCGGAATCAGCGCGCCAGAAGCAGCCAACGAGAGAAGGCGGCGCGAAAAAACGGTGCGAATTTGAACCGCGAGATGGCCGCAGCATACACATCGACCAGGCCAGCACGACCGTCGAGGACAAAGTCAGCACGGTGGTCGAGATCAACGGAAGGCCGTGCTCGATGGAGATCGACACCGGATCAGCTCTCTCCATAATGTCGTGGACGACCCTAAAGACCCTCCTGCCGTCGTTCCGGAAGGATCAGCTCTCCAGACAGAGACTACGCATCCTAGACTACCAGGGGAACCGAGTCCCCCTCGAAGGCGTGGGCACGTTCCGGGTCACCTACGGAGACTACGAAAGAGACCTGCCGCTGACCATCATCACGAAGCAGCTTCCTAGCCTCCTGGGCATGGGGTGGTTCCGAGCCCTTGGCATGGGCTTCACCGGCATCCACCTGATGTCCAAGTCAATCCTGAAAGACAGCCTCCTGTCCGAGTTCCAGGACGTTTTCGGGGACACTTTGGGCAAGTATGTGGGGACCCCTATTTCACTAAACTTAGACCCCAACGTAGCCCAAGTAAGACTGAAGGCCAGACGAGTACCGTTCGCATTGAAACCGAAGATCGATGCGGAACTAGACAAGTTGATTAAGCAAGGGGTGTTGGTCCCCGTTGACCATGCTAAGTGGGAGACCCCCATAGTGACCCCAGTTAAATCCGATGGCTCAATAAGAATTTGCGCCGACTACAAGTGCACGATCAACAAGGCTTTGCAGCCGAGCGCCTATTCGGTGCCGATCGTGCACCATCTACTACACTCCCTGGGGCCCGGAAAAATTTTTGCCAAATTAGACCTGGCCCAAGCCTACCAACAGTTACCAGTCGACGATGCCACGGCAGAGGCACAAACGATCGTAACTCATAGGGGTGCATTTAAATGCACCAGGCTCCAGTTTGGGGTGAGCGTCGCACCCGGTTTATTTCAAAGCACCATGGAGCGCCTATTGCAAGGACTCCCGGGAGTGGTGCCCTATTTCGATGACGTCTTAGTCAGCGCTCAGGACGAAAACCAGCTGGGGGACAGGGTACGGAACGTCCTGTCTAGGTTCAGAGAGGCGGGACTAAGACTCAAAAGGAACAAGTGTAGGATAGCTGTTCCCTCTGTGGAATTCTTGGGGTACAGGGTGGACGGCACAGGCATCCACCCTACCGAGAGCAAGGTGAGAGCTATTAAGAGCGCACCAGCCCCCAAATCCAAAGCAGAGCTCCAAGCCTTCCTTGGACTGCTCAATTTTTACTCCATGTTCCTAAAAGATAAAGCCACGGTTGCAGATTCCCTTCACAAGCTTTTGGGAAAGAACGTACCATGGGTCTGGGGGAAACCGCAAGCAGCCGCTTTTGAGGCAGTGAAAAGACTCCTATCCGAGGACAGCTTCCTGATACAATACAATGCAGAGCTGCCACTTGTCTTAGTCTGTGACGCCTCCCCTGTAGGAGTTGGTGCCGTCCTAGGCCATAGACTGCCGAACGGCCTAGAGGCGCCCATTGCTTTCTATTCCCGAACTCTGTCCAGCACAGAACGAAATTATAGCCAATTGGACAGAGAGGCTCTGGCTGCGATTGCGGGGGTTAAGAAGTTCCACAAATACCTCTATGGCCGAAAATTCGAACTTGTGACTGACCATAGACCGTTGCTAGGACTGCTAGCAGGCGACAGGCCAACCCCCGCTGCCCTCTCCCCTCGTTTGACCAGATGGGCCATTTTTTTGTCGGCCTACTCATATCAACTCGTCCATCGACCTGGGCGGACCCTGGGTCATGCGGATGCCCTTAGCCGCTGCCCCCTTCCCGACCTACTGGACAACCCAACGCCGGAAGCCTCCGTCCTTTTGTTGGACATGTTAACTTTGGGACCCATATCCTCCGGCGAGGTGGCGAAAGCCTCAAATAGAGACCCAGTCATCCGGACTGTTATGGGTTGGGTTCTGAAAGGGTGGCCGGACAAGGTGGTAGGGGAGGAGTACCAAGGGTTTGCCAACAAACGGAACGAACTGTTCATGCAAGGGGGGTGCTTGCTATGGGGTGACAGGGTGGTAATTCCAACGAAACTACGAAATAGGGTTTTGGAGTTGCTGCACGAAGGGCACCCGGGCATTGTTAGGATGAAGTGTTTAGCCCGCAGCTATGTCTGGTGGCCCAACATGGACCAGGTCATTGCCGAGTGGGTGGGGAAGTGCAGACCCTGCCAGGAATCTCGCCCCGATCCCCCAGTAGCGCCCATCCGAGAGTGGGAGAAACCAAAAGGCCCATGGGGGAGGATCCACATTGATTTTGCCGGCCCGTTCCATGGCCAAACGTTTTTAATAGTTGTGGATGCCTACTCAAAATGGCTCGAAATTGTATTAATGCCATCCACAACGGCCGAAGCCGTTATCAAGGCCTTAAGGAAGTTGTTTGCCACCCACGGCCTGCCGGATACCTTGGTATCGGACAACGGGCCTCAATTTACAGCAACCCTTTTCGAAGGCTACTTGGCCGGCCTGGGAATCCGCCATGCCCTATCAGCTCCATTTCACCCGGCTTCCAACGGATTGGCTGAACGTTTTGTCAGGACAGCCAAGGAAGCGCTGTCTAGATTAAACAATGGGGACTGGCAGGCCAGGATAGATCAATTCCTAGCAGTTCAGCATGCATCACCATGCACAGCAACAGGGAGAAGCCCAGCAGAGCTCCTCATGGGGAGGAAGCTCCGGTGCGTGTTGGACAGGCTTCACCCTAACTACTCGCACGAAAGCTTTAAGGGAGAAACCTGTGGCTTAAGGCAGTTCCAGGTCGGGTCCCCGGTGTTCGCTCGCAATTATGCCAGCGGTCCTCTATGGGTTGCAGGAACCATAGTGGGGATAACAGGCCCAAAATCATACACGGTGGACGTTGGGGTAGATAGACTCTGGAAGCGCCACATAGACCAACTTAGGAAACGGGTGGTTGGCGAGGCAAACATCAACTTAGACATTTCCGAGCCTAACTATGACCACTTCTCCAAAACAGCTAACTCAAGCCCGGGGTCGCGCGAATACTTAGCTGACAAGCCCTGGTTCCAGCGCCGCCCCAGCGAGTCGCCACTCCCAGCCGGGAATAACCATGCCCCGGACAAAATCCAGGAGGTTCCATTGGCGGAGCCGGGAGAGACAAAGAGTCCCTCCGACCAGCTCGACGCCCCACCAGACTCTGAACTGCGCAGGTCAACTAGGGCGAGAACTCGTCCTAAGCACCTGCGAGACTTTGTTTGTACATATGTTAATTTTTGAGTATTAGTGCCTTCTGGGAAGGGAGGGGTGTTATGTATTGATACTTTTAAGCGGGAGTTTCAAACTTGCCTACGTTTCTGATTGGCTGACAGTCCCTCCTGGATTGTATATAAGGAGGACTGCAGCCCCTGAGTTTTTGCTGAAGTCTCACTGTATATTAAAGAGCTGTTGTCACTTGCTTGCTTGTACCGCTCGTTATTCCCGAACCACTTCAATAGCCTTCATACTTTTGTATATTCATACAAAGTCAGCTTATTGCCCCCACAAACTGGGTCCTCATTTAACCTACCTTAGAAAGGATGGAAGGCTGAGTCAACCTTGAGCCTGGTAAGATTCGAACCTGCAGTAATTGCAGGCAGCTGTGTTAATAACAGGGTGCTTTAGACCACTGTGCTACCAAGGTTCTTTGGGGGGAAGGGCTTTGCAGTCTACTTTTTAGAGTGAGAAAATCACTTACACTAATATTATCTGTTCTGTATTGTTGTTTTCTATGCTTGTTACTGTTTTTACTCGTTTATTACTCTTGTGAGCTGCCTGGGGTTATGTCACATAAGCTGGGCGGCTGTTCAAACCTTTTAAGTGAATAAATAAGCAAGTAAACTATGGTGTGGCCATTTCCACATACCTAAAACAGCTTGCAGCAGCAGCCTTGACGATTGTGTCATTGCTTTTCTTTCTAGTACAGCAGTATGGAATCTGTAGCTGTCTTCCCCAACACCAATATTACAGGCCAGATCACTCCCCATACTTTGAAATTTGGCACAATTTTGGCACCTGATTTTGGTTGCATCTTCAAATGTTGGTAGCAGTTCCCTCCCAAAAAGACTTCAAGAGCTCAGTGTAGGTCTCATGATCAGGATCTGGTCCTTTTTCAGCTCTTCTAATAAAATCTGGCAAAATCTTTTTAGGCATAGTTTGCCCAAACCCTTCCAGATCTTTTAACTGTGAAAACTGTCAGTCCAATCCATCAATCTATTGGGCTTCTCCCATTCTTATTCCTTTTTTTTTTTAAGAAAAAAACATTTAAAAACATACAAGTTTCTCTCAATTGAGAAACAAATTTACATATAGAGTACATAAACTTCACCTATTGACTAATTTCCATTATTCTATATAAATATATTATGTGTATTATATGTACATATATACAAACATACAATAAAATATACCATATTCTATCCCTCTGACATTCTTATTCCAATTTCTCTTGACCCTACTATTCTGTCCCCAACCCCACGCACACACACCAACAGACATTCAGGAGTTAAAGACCAAACCAGCCGGCAAAATCCTTTTCCTTATGATAACGGAACTTGGCAACAACCTAGTGGCTGCCTGCCAAGAGTTTATTATTTACAAAGAGGAGAGATAACTTCTCCCCACTTCTGATACATCAAAGGAAAGCAGCTCAATAATTACGGAATTAATCAAGTCCAGAGATACTCCAGCAAAGTCTTAAAGCAAAAGTCCGGCAATGCAGAATGGCATGGAAGCTTTCAGCTTTGTTCGTCACAAGGTTTGACTGGCCACCACGCTCCCTTTTATATCCTGTGGGGTGTGGTCCAGTGACTCAGCCTAATCTCGGGCACGCCCTTTCTTCTGTTGCGTGCACTTATCTCTGCGATGCTGGCGTGGGTCCAGCCAAGACTCATTACCCTCATCACTGTCCATCTGTGGCTGCGTGGACGTTCTTGGCCCTGGCCCTATCTCTTGCCCTTCGGCGGACACCAAAGGCATTGCCAGAGAGGAGGGTCCTGGAGAGGGAGGCCTTGCCAACTCCTCCCCTTCACTCTCGGGGTCCTCTCCTGCCGATGACACAGGCTCCGGTAACGGAGCCACAACACCTACAGCACTTAAATGGCAGGGATGGGATGGGCAATTCCTACATTGCTCCCGACAGGATTTCCAAACAGACCAGACCAGGAACATGACCAGATTTGCTAATTTTAAGCTATGTTTACGGAATATTGCAAGTCTGAATGAAAGTACATGTCTCCTTCACAACATGAGAAGCTAGGAAGGATCCTTTCTGAGCCTCATTCTCCACCCATTATGTAGATGTGGGCTATGCATAGTTGTGGGATTCAAATAATTTAACAACCGGTTCATTTCCTAATGACCGGCTGGGTGGGTGGGGCCATGATGGATATGGCCAGAGGATGTGACAGGCAGCACCCGGCCTCCTACACCCCCCTGGGAGCAAAAATAGGCCGTGACAGGGGGAGGACGCGCCACACACATCCCCGTGCCGCATTTTGGGCCTAGGAGGCCTCCCTGAAGCCTCCTGGGAGCAAAAACTGGCCACGGGGTGGGGGTGAGGGGTGTGCTGCGCCCCCCCCCATCAGGGGTGAAATCCTGCAGGTTCTGACAGGTTCTGGAGAACTGGTAGTGGAAACTTTGAGTAGTTTGGAGAACCGGCAAATACCACCTCTGGCTGGCCCCAGTGTGTGGTGGGAATGGAGATTTTGGAATATCCTTCCCCCAGGAGTGGGGACGCAATGGGGATTTTGCAGTATCCTTCCCCTGCCACACCCACCAAGCCACACCATGCCAACAAAGCCATGCCCACAGAACCAGTAGTAAAAAAAATTGGATTTCACCATTGCCCCCCATGCCCCATTTTGGGCCTAGTAGGCCTCCCTGCACTTACATGGGAGCCAAAATGGGGTGTGTGGGGACTCCTGGAAGGGGCGGGGTGGGGAGGGCCACCCAGCAATTTAACTACCAGTTTACCTGAACTGGCCTGAACCGGCTAAATCCCACCATTAGCTATGCACTCTCTTATCTGCCTAGGCAGCACCTCTTTGACTCACCTCTCAAGATCTTTCTCACATACCTAGAATAAATCTACATTAATGATATCATATTCCCAGTTTTTATCCTTTTAAAATAAGGGTCAGAATGAATGCCTTTAGTCCTGAATGCAGTATTTTGCCTTTTAAAGGCTCCCATTTTTTTTTTAAAAGAAATACAAACCCCCAGAAATCTCGTATTCAGTCCAGCAGCAATCTGCTACTGTCTGAATCCCCTGTTGCTCTTGCAGACAGAATAAATAAATAAAATGTAAAGCTGAACATGGAGGTACTCCAGGTGCAGAAAAAATAGCCAGCTGGTTCCGATGGAAAATAACAGACCAGGGATCCAATCATTGTTTTACATGACATATATACCCTATAGGGAAATGATGCTCCTATACGGCGTAATATATACTGGCATATCAATGGCTTGTTTGTCCCGCATGTTTTTTTCACATTTATATACATTATTTCCCGATGGATCCCCACTAAAATTTTTACTGTCCTGAACACAAGATTCCCCCCCCCCATCATGAACACCCCTTTACATCTTTTCAAAAGCTTGTTTTTAGGTTGAGAAAAATATGTTCCTTTTTTCTTCTCTTTTTCTTTTATGTAAGCAGCAAGTAGTGTGGTCAACTCCAATTAGAAGAAGAGATTTAATGACCTCTATCCCTAAGGGTTGGTGGAACCCAAAGGATTTCAAACGTGTTTGCATGCATTCAAATCTGTGGGATCTCTTTGACTAAAATAATGAACTTAGACTTGGCTTAGAAATCTCTCTCCCCCACCTCCCTTTTCCCTTGCCGTCTTCGAGTTCCTTTCTGAGCAAGCCACTCTGCCTCTCTAGTGGCATTTTGGCTCAGGCCAGTAACCTGATAGAAGGCCCTCCCCTTAGTTTCTGTCAGAACAAAGAGCTTTATTGATTGCCCTTGAACCAAACAGCTCGAGCCTTATTACATGATTCAGACAAGAAAAGAAAAGGAAAGAAAGAACAGAAAAGGAGGGGGGAGGGAGGAAAAGAAAAGAAAATCATAAAGGATTGCATGGGATAAAGGATTGCGTTCTTCCGAGCCATGCAATTTAAAAGTGGTATTTAGGCTGTTTTTTGGAGGAAAGAGCTGCTATGCGACCTACTTGCCAAACTTGGAGCAAAACAACGGGGACTTTATTGAGAAGAAGTGGGAAGAGGAGAGGACCCTGAAGCCACGCCCAAAGAGAAGGTCCTTCACTGCTACAAAGACTTTTTGATCTCTGGGGAGGTTTTGAGATGCCATGCCTAGATATTAACCATATCAAAGAGGGCAAGATAGAAAAAGATTTTGCATTTTGGAAGAGCAACCGCAGCATGCTATGCAAATTAAAAGTCAAGTACAGAAGAAGCGTTAGCAATATTTAACAGTTAACTACTTGTTGCAGTCTTATCCGCCTCGCAGGGTAATAAAGCGAGAATCAAAGCTCATATGATACCTTCCAATTATGACTGTTGTGAAAGATTTATCGCTGGTACTTTTGCATGGCGATTCTGTTGCCCTTCCTTTCAAATCACAGAACAACAATCTACAGAACAATTTCAGAAAGCTCACAGATTTTAAGTTGCACACATATTTTGCATACTTTCTTATATATATACTGTAGATCGATTTATCAACTTCTCACTGAGAAAAAAAGATAACTATGGCTTAACTCTGGCAGGCAATAGTTACGCCAGCATAAACTTCTAAACTGAAGAAAAGACAGGTTCCTAGACCACATGCATGAAATTTTATGATGACAGTAAAGTAGAATAGTAAAACCAGCCATGGTGACAGCAAAGTATGAAATCTTGTGAAGACGCAAAGAAAAAAGGAAGAAAACAGCATATTTTAGGCAGCACTGAAATTTCCCAGACAAAAAAGCCTCTTATTTGCTACATTCCTCCCTTTGGTCAAAGTTATGCCAAGCATAGAAAGAAAGAAAAAAATCAAGCTGAAAAGGGAATTCATTGTCTAGGAGAAAAAGCAAAGCACAAAGACAAGCAGACAATGAAGATTTTTAACCGGGGGTCAGGGTGATGGATACGACAAAGTGTTCAACTTGAATTGAGGAAATTAGCTTGCAAGGCTTCAGTTAGCCATGAACCCAGAATGGGGCTCCAGAAAAATCACCAGCCTCCATGAAGAAGAAAGCTTAATATATCTGGGACATTATTTCATTATAAATATTTTGGATAATCATTGAACGACAAATTACGAAGAAACTTCAGAAGTGGTGCATGTTAAATATCAATTGAGCGTATCTTAAAGGTAATTAAGTGTCAGTTGAATTCATGCTCTAATGAATCCAAATACAAATTTGGAAGGAAAAACAATAATTGAAATGGTGCCAAATTAAACTTAAATTGTGGGCTATTTAAAGGAGAAGCAGATAACCAGGTAGAACATCTTACATGGGAAGGAGATGAGATCAGGATCAGACACAAAGCATCATTTCATAAACCAAATAGGCCAAAGCAAATGAATGGGATGCCTCATTAGCCTTCTAAAAGGTCCGCCAATTTTGGCTCACCTTCTAAGCAACCAAAAATATATTGTTGCCAGGATCTGCACCATCCAAGAAATTAAGTTGTCAGACCTAGAAGCCATCTTTTACATTTGGGCCTTCAGGGCTGCCACATTTTCTACTGTGGGAAACTGGGAGGGGGGATTGTATAGAGTATGGGTGATATGTAGTCAAAATAACATTCTTTTCTCAGAGAGTCAATGCCACCTTGCCATGCTGCTGTGATGAGGTAGATGGCAGGCATCTCCAGTTTTGGATGGTGCGGTTGGATCATGTGATGGACATGTGGGTGCTGGGCAGGGACTTGAACTTTCTTTTGGGTGGGGAAAACCTGGAAACTTTCAGATTCGGGTTTTCCCAGATGTGCCAATAGGACATCTCTAATAAAATGGAACTTTGAGGAAACTCAAGCCTCAGAGGTTTATTTCGTTAGGGGTGTTACTTGGAACCCTGACAGAAGTGTACCTTCAAACTTTGACTAAATCACATGGGCTACAGTAACTGTCATGCCCAATCAACACACCCAATTGTCAGAAATGATGAATTTTTCTTCCTACAATTGTCCTGAACAGCTCATTTGCTTGGTTTTGCATATGTACTTCATTTACCTTCTAAATGTCTTTCAGCACGCATGGATCTGTGTTTAAACTTGCTTACAATGATTTGTTTCCTGTCTATATTATTTCAGAGCAAATACAGATCTCTGCACTTCATATATGGTTTTTGAGATTCCACCCCCGTTTTTATGCTATACCCTTCCATTGTATGGTTGAGAAGCATATCATATGTACACAAACTGAAAATGGACAAAGGCAGTACAGCCAACAATCTGGAATAAAAAAAAGGGGGGGCCAAGAAGTCACCAAGAAACTACCACAAAAGCAAAGCTGCCCACAGTAGCTTTAGCAACATATGATGAGGGAAATATGATTTAATCAACAGCCCAAGATCCACAAATAACTGCCATGCAATGAAAACACATACATCCAGAAGAAGGTGGACCGGTACTAAAATCACATTGTTAAAAATTGCCATGCCTAGAATTGGCAATTTCCAGCCAAACTACTGTCCACCATGACTAGATATCTGAGTTTAGCACTGCTCCTTCTTATTCAGAGTCTTTATCTACCTTGTCAGTACTTCAAAGAGACAGACAGAATTAGGTGCAATAAGGATACTATAGTAATTTCTCTTGGACAAATAGAACTTGCACAAGTTCTTCATTTCCCACAATCTGCCAGTAGAATGAAAAGTGCAAGAAAGGTTGGAAGGGGAAAACAAAATGTGGGGGGAAAAAAACCCTGCCCCCCAAACAAAACATATAATTCTCTGACTTGAAATCCATGAATCTTAAAGTTGCAAGGTTGAGAAATACTGAAAAAGCTTTGTTTTGTTTAGGTAGGAAGGGAGGAGGCGGTTTAATTCCCTTGACCCAGAAATCCAGTTGCTTTGTAGGTAGCCCAGTTATCCTTAATTGAATACTCTGGAGATCACTGGATTTCAACTCCCAGCACTTTAAATCAAGATAATTTTGTTGTTCAACATCTGGATTTCAGAGTACCCCAATTGCTTCCCTCCAGGTTACTCTTTCCCCAAAAACCTGCTGAGCAAAAAGAGAGAAATCAGAAGGACAGGGAAATTAATGACCCTCTAACAAAATGATCAGGAGCAAAATGAATTTGTTCTGATTTGCAACAGATTTCTTACTATTTACACAACACTCATATTATAATAAGTCAATATTCTATTACCATTAGCTGTGCTTAATCATCACATGACTATTTTAGTTCTCTTCTTCAAGAGTTTGTTTAAAAAAAAGAGAGAAAGAGAGAGAGAATTCTGCAAACCCTGGATTTACCCTCTCTGCAGATAGTGTGGTACTGTTTCATAAGCGAGAGGCTTTAAAAATTAAGCATCGAAGGCCAAATAACCAAATGAAGCATATGTGCTACAGCAAAAGCCCTGGGTAACATAACTTGGCAGAGAAGGATCATCCCAACGGGATCTTCTCCAAGGTAAATCCAGGTGTTTATTGATCTAGTTGATTGCCCCACCCAGACACTGATTCAGAATATGCATTACTTTACAGGGATTCGTTTAAAAAAAAATGTGGTAGTGTTGAATGACATCAATATGTTAACAACAAAAACAACAACAACGTCAAATCTCTGGATGAAATCATTCAACACTGCCCATTAGATGTTAAGCAGTTTGGGAGATAACAAAACACCCTGTAGAACCACAATTTAACTGCCTGTCAGGGTGGAAGGCAACCATGTCCTGTCATTAATTTCTTCAACTCAGCAACTAAAGAAGATCGAGAGATTCAAAAGAGAGTGAGGTAGAATAAAGAATGAAGCCAAATGAAGAGAATGGGGATTCTGCAGTAACCTTCCCTTGGAGTGGGGTGGGAATGGAGATTTTGCAGTATCCGTCCCCTGTCACACCCACCAAGCCACGCCCACAGAACTGGTAGTAAAAAATTTTGAAAACCACCACTGGAACATACCTAATGCTCCTTCCTCTTCCTATTTTCCACACAACAACAATCCCGTGAGGTGAATTGGGCTGAAAGAGAGTGACTGGCCCAAAGTCTCCCAGTCGGTTTTCATGCCTAAAAACTCACAGACTCATGGTTTCCAGCCTGGCACCTTAAACCATTAGACCAAACTGGATGTTTAACATGCACTTTATTAAAAGTAGACTTTTATTAAAAGTCATAGCAATTCAGAGTTGATCCCAAGTCCAACTCAAAGTGGCTTTTAAGGTTCCTTTCACTTTATGCATTAGAAGTGGGAAGGTTTGGGTTGCCACGTGAAGTAAAAGGTGCCAAAACATTTTGGAGGTAAATGTTATTTTCTCCCAATCAGCTGGGACTTGGGAGGCAGAGAATAGATGGGGGCGGGGCCAGTCAGAATTTTTATTACCGGTTCTCCGAACTACTCAAAATTTCCACTACCGGTTCTCCAGAACTAGTCAGAACCTGCTGAAACCCACCTCTGATATGTTCACTGCCTCAAATCAGCCTTCCATCCTTCCAAGGTCAGTAAAATGAGGACCCAGGTTGTTGGAAGCAATATGTTGATGTTGTAAACAGCTCAGAGAGTGCTATCAAGCACCATAGAGTGGTATATACAGTAAGTCTAAATGCTATTGGTATTATTTACAAAAAACAATAAAAGGTGGATTAAAAATCTTAATAAATGAATTAAATAAATGAGGTAGGAGGAATGAGAGAGGAGAAGCTGTCCTAGGTAGAATATTGAATGTTTGGAGGAGAAGAAAAAAGTTTGCTGCAGATCATGAAAATGAGATATAGAGCAAAACTAAGCTTGAAGCTGCTTCTACAGTGGGAACCTCCCAGATAATTATACCATACAGCCAGGGTTCCAATTTAGTTGTAGCTGTACTCTGCTGTTTGCCTTACCATAAGGGTATCTCCACTCTCTTTCCATCCACTCTTACCAAACAAGTACTCACTGATTTAAGATAAGAACACTCCCAAGCTGATTACATAGGCCAGTGTTGGCAAACCTTTTCAGCACCAAGGGGGGCTAACCTCTTCTCCTCTCCCTGCCACACATTTACATAAATTTGACCTTGATGGTATCCAGGTTGAGGTGGTTAGGAATAGGGGGCACCGTTCTGCAGTGGTTCTCCTCCTTCCTCTCTAACCGCTCGCAGTTTCTGTTGGCAGGGGGGCAGAGGTCAACCTCGAGGCGCCTCACATGGGGAGTGCCGCAAGGGTCGGTCCTCTCACCCCTTCTGTTCAACATTTATGTGAAGCCGCTGGGTGAGATCATCCGTGATTTTGGGGTGAAGTGTCATCTGTACGCTGATGATACTCAGCTATACATCTCCACCCCCGACCACCCCAACGATGCCCTTGATGTGATGTCTCACTGCCTGGAGGCCGTGCGGGTCTGGATGGGGAGGAACAGGCTCAGACTCAACTCCTCCAAGACTGAGTGGCTGTGGCTTCTGGTGTCCCGATATAGTCAGCAGGTGCCATCGCTGACTATTGGGACTGAATCTTTGCCCCTCACAGAGAGGGCTCGCAATCTGGGTGTCCTCCTGGATGCACAGCTGTCTTTTGAAGAGCATATGACGGCCGTGGCCAGGGGGGCCTTTTATCAGGTTCGCCTGATTCGCCACTTGCAGCCGTTTCTGGACCGGGACGCCTTGCGCATGGTCACTCACGCCCTTGTCACCTCCCGGCTGGACTATTGTAATGCTCTCTACATGGGGCTCCCCTTGAAGAGCACTCGGAGGCTCCAACTGGTCCAGAATGCGGCCGTGTGGGTGGTTATGGGCGCAACTCATTGTGCCCACATGACACCCCTCCTGCGCGAGCTGCACTGGCTCCCAGTGGTCTTCCGGGTGCGATTCAAGGTGTTGGTCACCACCTTTAAAGCGCTCCATGGCATAGGACACGGGTACCTTCGAGACCGACTTCTGCCACCAATAGCCTCCCACCGGCCAGTTCGCTCCCACAGAGAGGGTCTCCTCAGGGTGCCATCGGCCAAGTTATGTCGGCTGGCGACACCCATGGGGAGGGCCTTCTCTGTGGGAGCGCCTGCCCTTTGGAATGAACTGCCCCCGGAAGTGCGTAAAATCTCCGACCTCCGGGTGTTTCGCTGTGCACTCAAGACCCTGTTGTTCCGCCAGGCCGGGCTATCAACATAATAATTTTAAATTGGGTGTTTTAAATTTCTGGGGTTTTAAATTGAGCCGAATTATTTAATAATTTTAAATTATTTTAATTGATGTTTGTCTTGTGCTTTTAATAGGCTGTACACCGCCCTGAGTCCTTCGGGAGAAGGGCGGTATAGAAATAAAATTATTCTATTCTATTCTATTCTATTCTATTCTATTCTATTCTATTCTATTCTATTCTATTCTATTCTATCATTTAAAGCCAAGACATAAAGTAGAAAAGAATACAACCTGTGACATGCAGAGCCATCTCTCTGGGCACGCAAGCCGTCACCCGTTGCTCTTCCGGTTCTGGCGTTCCGTCCAGCTGGTCTTCATGTATGCGGGAGCAGTGGAAACCAGAAGAGCAGCCACCCGGTGCGCATGCACGCGTTGAAAAGATTATTTCTGGCGCACATGTGCACTGGCCACCTGGTCTTCCGGTTTCCGGCACGCACACGTGCAAAGACCAGCTGGCTGGTGCGCATGCACTCTGGAAACAGGAAGATCATCTTCCAAGTGCACGCATGGGCACTGGGTGGCTGCTCTTCCAGTTTCCAGTGGTCCCGCACGTGTGAAAACCAGCTGGTCGGCATGCCAGAACCCAGAAGAGCAACGGGCGATGGCTCGCATGCCCAGAGAGATGGCTCTGCGTGCCACTTCCAGCACATGTGCCATAGGTTCGCCATCATGGACATCGGCTATATTCTTTTCTACTTTATGTCTTGGTTTTAAGTGATACCATCTGTCAGCGCTTCAACGCTGGCATAGAGAGCAGAGGAGAGAGAGATAAGCTCTGAACTTTTGCCTGCTAAATCCCTTTGAAGTTGGGTTGTCGTGGAAATGAGGAGGGGGGGGACATTCCTGGGAAATGACAAGACAAGAAGTCTGAAGAATGACTTGGAAGATAGCCAATGAGAAGTAGAGATTTGGGGATCGGAAAGGGAGGGATTGGGGGGCAAAAGGTCAGTCTTGTCCGCATTGAGTCATGATCCGGTGGCTGTGCTCAATTAAAGAAAAGATTTCCTTAAAGATTGGCAGTTTGGAAATTCATTTATTTTGAGATAGCATCGATGTTAGTTTTGTGGTTGTAAATGTGTGTCAGGGGGAGAGGGAGGAGAAGAGGTTAGCCTCCCCAATCAACAGAAAGAGTTAGGGTAAGGGGTTCCAAAAATTAAAGTAGAAGATATCCTATATAAAGGATAATCCTCATAGTGGGACTAGCATAGATGTGATATATTTTAATGAAAAGGAGGAGGACTAGGGGTGATACGATAGCAGTGTTCCAATATGTAAGGGGCTGCCACAAAGAAGAGGGAGTCAAGCTATTCTCCAGAACACCTGAATGCAGAACAAGCAGCAATGGATGGAAATTGGAAATAAGGAGAAATTTCCTGACAGTTAGATCCATCACTCAGTAGAACAACTTGCCTTCAGAAGTTGTGAGTGCTCCATCACGGTCGGTTTTAAAGAAGAGATTGGACAGCCATTTGTCTGAAGTAGACACAAAACCACCAAGGTCACATCCAACTCTATTCTGTTATTCTATCTATACTATAGAATAGAATAACAGAGTTGGAAGGGACCTTGGAGGTCTTAGTTCAAATACCCTGCTTAGGCAGGAAACCTTAGACCACTTCAGACAAATGGTTATCCAACATCTTCTTAAAAACTTCCAGTGTTGAAGCATTCACAACTTCTGGAGGCAAGTTGTTCCACTGATTCATTGTTGTAACCGTTAGGAAATTTCTCCTTAGTTCTAAGTTGCTTCTCTTCTTGATGAGTTTCCACCCATTGCTTCTTGTCCTGCCTTCAGGTGCTTTGGAGAATAGCTTGACTCCCTCTTCTTTGTGGCAGCCCCTGAGATATTGGAAGACTGCTATCATGTCTCTCCTAGTCCTTCTTTTCATTAAACTAGACATACCCAGTTCCTGCAGTTGTTCTCCATATGTTTTAGCCTCCAGTCCCCTCATCCTCTTTGCTGCTCTTCTCTGCACTCTTTCTAGAGTCTCCACATCTTTTTTTTACATCGTGGCGACCAAAACTGGATTCAGTATTCCAAGTGTGGCCTTACCAAGGCATTATAAAGTGGTATTAATACTTTACTTGATCTTGATTCTATCCCTCTGTTTATGCAGCCTAGAACTGTGTTGGCTTTTTTGGCAGCTGCAGCACACTGCTGGCTCATATTTAAATGGTTGTCCACTAGGACTCCAAGATCCCTCTCACAGTTACTACTATTGATCAAGGTACCACATATACTGTACCTGTGCGTTTTTGTTTTTCTTGCCTAAATGTAGAACCTTACTTTTTTCACCACTGAATTTCATTTTGTTAGAGTCTGTCAAGATCCTTCTGTATCTTGAGCCTGTCTTCTGGAGTGTTGGCTATTCCTGCCAGTTTGGTGTCATCTGCAAATTTGATGAGTTCCTCATCTATCCCTTGTCCAAATCATTGATGAAGATGTTAAAGAGTACTGGGCCTAAAACAGAGCCTTGGGGTACTCCACTCCATACTTCCCTCCATGTAGATGCAGTTCCATTGAGGACTAAACATTGAGTGCGGTTGGTCAGACAGTTATGAATCCTGTAATACTAGACTTCCTTACTAAACATGTGGTTTGGAGAACCCAAGAAAGCTCAAACACAACTTAAGGATCTGTCTTCCCGCCATGTGTGGCCACCTCCCACCTTTTACCCCAAGGCAATGGCTTTGTTCTACCTCATAAATTTAGAGCCATTGCAAATTGCATCATTTAACATGTCACAGCATAACTTCTTGAATATGTTGAGAGCGTTTGCCTTTTCGTTCTTGCTCTAAAAAAAACAGCTTGTTGTTTCACACAAGCGTCTAAGCCAGTGGTTCTCAACCTGTGGGTCGGGACCCCTTTGGGGGTCGAACAACACTTTCACAGGGGTCGCCTAAGACCATCGGAAAACACATATTTTCAATGGTCAATGGAATAATTTTATGGTTGGGGGTCACCACAACATGAGGAACTGTATTAAAGGGTCGTGGCATTAGGAAGGTTGAGACCCACTGGTCTAAGCAGTGGCTAGCAATTATAAATTATTCCGTTACCCCCAGAATATGCACAAATTATGCTCTTAAGAGAAATTACCTCCAGTTTAAGAACCACCAAGCTAAAACAGTCTTAAGATAGAGGAGCTATTTTCCATGGACCAAAGTCACAATTATCTTCCAAGTGAAGAGTTGTGAGCGATAATATTAGACTTCCAGGAAGGTGTAGCCTTATTATTTCAGAATTTCAAGGGTGGGAATTATATTGAGAGGTCTCTGGGCAGCAAACCACTCCTATATATTTCTTACTTTTGCTGTGGTTGAAGAGTCGATTATTATAGATTCTAGAGTTAAAGGCAGGCTTCCAGTTAAATTCTTTTGTTTTGTTTCTTTCTGACAGAATCTAGTGGCAAAGTTGCTTCACTGGATCCATCTCTATCCAGAAAACATTTTTTTTAAAAAAAGTAAACAGAATAAGCAAATTACAAAGATGGGAAAACTCCTGTTTACAACCAGAGGTGATATTACTGTGGAATACTATAAAAAAACTTCATTACTAGCCATTGCAAAACGTTGAGACCAGTGGTGGGATTCAGCCAGTTCACACCTATTCGGGAGAACCGGTTGTTAACTTTCTAAGCAGTTTGGAGAACCGGTTATTGGAAGAAATCTTATTTTGTTGACAGGGCTAATCCTGTAAGGAAGGCAGGAAGGAAACATTCTGGTGGTGTTTCTAGCCTAATCTTTATTGCCTGCTTACAGAAACTGCCTCTCTGGTTAACCCTTATTACATTGTAACAGCTAAGGCGAAGCGCTCATCGACGTGAGTGATGTTGAGTTGGCCACACCCACACGGTCACATGACCACTGAGCCACGCCTACCCAGCTGGTCGTTAGGGTAAAGAACCGCTGGTTAAATTATTTGAATCCCACCACTGGTTGGGACCACGTTGGAGTACCATGAATCACTTTGAGAAGATTTATATCCAGAACTGAGCCAGAATGTCCTGGGAGAAATGAAATAGCGCCCCCAGAATTCTACTTTTTAAAACTCATTCACAGTTTATAAAACGGGTCTTGATTTCTTTCTATAACTGATGGATGGTTTTATAATACAAGTAGTCCTTGACTTACAACAGTTTGTTTAGTGACTGTTCAAAGTTACAATGGCACTGAAAAAAGTGACTTATGACCTTTTCCCCATTTATGACCATTGCAGCATCCCCGTGGTCACATGATTTACACTCGGATGCTTAGCAAATGGTTCATATTTATGACGGTTGCAGTGTCCTGGGGTCATGTGATCACCTTTTGTGACCTTCTGACGAGCAAAGTCAACGGAAAAGCCAGATTCACCTAACGACGGTGTTACTGCACAATTACAGTGATTCACTTAACAAATGTTAAGAGCCTTGGTAGTACAGTGGTCTAAGGCACCCTGTTATTAAGCTGGTTATTAAGACCAGCTGCCTGCAATTACTGCAGGTTCGAATCTCGCCAAGGCTCAAGGTTGACTCAGCCTTCCTTTTTTTTTTTTTTTAACTGCAATTTTATTGAATTAAGAACATATTACACTTCAAACTAAACGGTTCGGCAAACGTGATGTCATATTGCATATTTACACGTGCGGTATCTAGTCAAGGTTGACTCAGCCTTCCATCCTTTCTAAGGTAGGTAAAATGAGGACCCAGTTTGTGGGGGCAATAAGCTGACTTTGTATAAATATACAAAAGTATGAAGGCTATTGCTTAACACATTGTAAGCCGCCCTGAGTCTCTGGAGAAGGGCGGCATATAAATCAAATTAAAAAAAAAATGTGGCAAGAAATGTCATAAAATGGGGCAAATCTCACTTAACGAATTTCTCACTTAGCAACAGGGCTCAATTTTGGTCGTACGTCGTGGACTACCTGTACAGTTTATTCACTACGTGGCTTTTCACTTTTTCTCTTGCCCTGTTCTTCCAAAGAAACAACCAATTTAGCTGGAATATTTTCCAAGATCACTCTACGAGACCACCTTCTGCCACCAGTAGCCTCTCACCGACCAGCACGCTCCCACAGAGAGGGGCTTCTTAGGGTGCCGTCAGTCAAACAGTGTCGACTGGCGGCCCCCAGGGGGAGAGCCTTCTCTGTGGGAGCACCTGCCATCTGGAACAAGCTCCCCCTAGAGATACGGAGGATCACTGATCTGTGCGCTTTCCGCCGTGCCCTCAAAACATTCCTATTCCAGCAGGCCGGCCTGGCCTAACCTCTTTTTTAAACTGTTTTTTAAATTTTTAAAAATTTTTTAAATTTAAATTTTAAATTTGTCGTATAAAAATTGGGGTTTTTAAATTTTGTTTTCGGGGCCAAATTATTTAATCGTATTTTAATGGTTTTTTTAACATTTGTATTACATGTATTTTATCTTTTGGCTGTTTCTGCCCTGAGTCCTGAGTAGGGCGGTATATAAATTCAATAAACTATAACTAACTATAACTAACTCATGCATTCAGGGAATCATAGGGGTGGAAGGACCTTGGAGGTCTTCTAATCCAACCTCCTGCCCAAGGCAGGATACTTTAGCTCCAGTGATACCATGCCAAGAGCATCTCACTATACCAACAATATTAATTAAAACTGAAAAGCCATACAGGAAAGCCAGCTAGCTCATCAGTGACTCACTGGAAGCCAGAAACTAACTTAAAGGTGTGCACATTAAATATGGTTTTTGGTTCCATTTAGATAAAGAGCCTTGGTGGCGCAGCAGACTAAAGTGCTGTTAAGTAACACCAGCTGCCTGCAATTACTGCAAGTTCAAATCTCACCAGGCTCAAGGTTGACTCAGCCTTCCATCCTTTCGAGGTAGGTAAAATGAGGACCTGGATTGTGGGGGCAATAAGCTGACTTTGTATAAAATAGAACACCGCTTAGGGGGCCCGAAAGCCCTACTAAGGAGGTATATACAAAAAGTATGAAGGCTATTGCTTAACGCATTGTAAGCCGCTCTGAGTCTCCAGAGAAGGGCGGCATATAAATCGAACCAATAAATAAATAAATAAGGCGGCAAGCTATCTTCACTGCAAATACGTTTAGAACTGATAACGAGGCAACTCCATTTACTGAATCAACATAAGCTCAGAGAAAGTGAGAAACTGTTCATCCATATCGACCTAGGTCATTTTGAAGTAAAAGCTGGACATCAACATTTGACTACTAGATCTGAACTATTCACTTAAAGATGGATCAAGGCAAACAAAGGGTTTCTCACTTGGATACTAGTTCATATTGCAACAAAACTCCACACTGGCAACAAGAAAGGCATCCGGCCAGTAAATACTCTGCTAGCTCAGACTGCACCCTACAAGGGATTATGGGGTTGTTAAAAGATGATGATACCAGTTCATATTGCAGGGTCCAATCTAAATAGGTCACTGGGACCAGAGGTTTTGTCTTCCAAGCTTTCGGACTCGCACTGGAACCCATCTTCAAGGAACTTCTGAAGATGGGCTCCAGAAGTTTCCTGAAGATGGGCTTCAGCATGAAGCTTGGAAGACAAATCCTCTGGTCCTGGTGACTGACCCAAATTGGACCCTGCAACATTATCCTGGGACATGTATATTTGCCTTCATTCGCTAGTTCATATTCCTCGACAAGAGAAGTTGGCAGTTTTTATATAACTGCAGACATTGCATTAAAAAAAATGTCAGCCAAGGACTTCTGTCACCATGGTAGAAAAAAAAATGGGATTTTCCATTTGTTTGTCCCACTGGGGGAAGTAGATTAAATGGTAATGGGAAGCTTAATAAACTTCTCGTCTTTTTTTAGTTTATCATCAAAGCTAGAAGAATACAAGGACTGCTCAAAAAGCAGCTCAGATTACCTCTTCCTGTCTGCTCACAATTTTAAAGGACAGCATGTAATTTTAAAAACTTTCCTCCTGTATGTTATGTGGGCAAGTACTTACTGTATGTACTTCAATTTTTCCCTAAGGGACACTGAGTTTCCGCACAAAATTCCCTATTAGTCACCCAACTTAAAATGATGGAGAATAGGCACTGAGAAATAACACACTTCCAATGTAACTGAAACATACTGAAAAATCTCTACAGTTATTGTACACATACTAGCGAGGCCTAAATGACCTTGTAGTTTAGTATCTTGTGGGAACTCTGCCTTTGTCTTCACATGTTGTACAATTAGTCAATCCCATTAATCCAGGATAGAGTTTATTTGTTTGGACAACAATACTATGCCAACCAAACAATTGTCTCCTCTATGGTTTAGTGTGTAGCATGAACCCAGCCTAATGTAAATTTAAGTTGTATAGTTAATAAAACGTCTGCTGTTTCGTATTTTCTCTTTTTGTCATTCTTATAATTAAAGCTAAAGGTTCCCCTTACACATATGTGCTAGTCATTCCCAACTCTAGGGGGCGGTGCTCATCTCCATTTCAAAGCTGAAGAGCCAGCGCTGTCCAAAGACGTCTCCGTGGTCATGTGGCCGACATGACTCAACCTCAAAGGCGCATGGAATGCTGTTCCCTTCCCACCAAAGGTGGTCCCTATTTTTCTACTTGCATTTTTTATGTGCTTTTGAACTGCTAGGTTGGCAGAAGCTGGGACAAGTAACAGGAGCTCACCCCGTTACGCGGCACTAGGGATTCGAACCACTGAACTGCCGACCTTTCGATCGACAAGCTCAGCATCTTAGCCACTGAGCCTAATTAGGGACTAATTATAAATTAAATAT
The DNA here is from genome assembly GCA_022577455.1 of Arizona elegans. Lineage (NCBI taxonomy): Eukaryota > Metazoa > Chordata > Lepidosauria > Squamata > Colubridae > Arizona > Arizona elegans. The sequence goes on along the minus strand of JAKOOJ010000013.1, from coordinate 2,412,262 downwards.
AATTATAATTCTTATAATTAAGATATTATAATTTTGAGAGGAAAAGTTGAGGGCAAAAGAAGAAGGGGACGACAGAGAACGAGGTGGCTGGATGGAGTCACTGAAGCAATCGGTGTGAACTTAAATGGACTCCAGGGGATGGTAGAGGACAGGAAGGTCTGGAGAAATGTTGTCCATGGGGTCGCGATGGGTCGGACATGCCTTCGCAACTAACAACAACAATTTTGAGAGAGGGAGAGAGAGAGAGATCTCACAGATTGCAGTTTTATATACAGCTGGTTCTCAAGTTAAAACCATTTGTTTAACAAGAGTGCTGAAAACAATAGTTGCAACAAAAAACATTTGCTAGTTCATATTCTTGAAAAAAGGAATAATAATAAAATTTGGATACTGGGGAATCAGCATATGATCAGGATGGTTTCAGTGTGATGATTGTAATCTTCCCAGGCGGTTTCTGACAAGCAAAGTTAGTGGGGGAACCCAGATTTGCTTAATAACTGTGGCAATGAAGGTCAAAAAGTTAGATGTGACTTGCTTAATGACCCCACTGCATACCCCTGGACATTTTGGTCATAAGTCGGAGACTCCCTGTATATGTATTGAGATGCAATTCCATTGAATTTGATAGTATTTTTTCCAGACAAAGTTTAAAAGGGGTTTAAAAGGGGTTGCAATCAGTCAATCACTAGGGCAGAGGTCTTCAAACTTGGCAGCTTTAAGACTTGTGGACTTCAATTCCCAGAATTCTCCAGCCAGCATGTAGTTCAGTTGTACTGTATCTCAAAATATATAAATATACTTCTGTTTTGTGTTCTTACATTAATTTGAGGTGATGGTTAAATATTTAAAAAAGAGTTCCTCTTTTTTTCAAAGTTCCTTATATTGGGTTCAAATTTAGTATTCACTAAAAATCAAAGGAACTTTAATGAGCCGTGACTAATTTACCACACTGATTTCGATGTGTTTGCCGTAAGCATGATCCTGACTCAAACCCTATGATTCAATGGGTCCGAAATTTCACAACTGGGGAGAAGTAATTCATGTTTTTAAACATCATAACGGATACTTTAAAAAAAATCTAATTTTAATCATATTTCTGAGACAAGACTAACTGGGGGGAAGGGACTTCAGAAGAGAGTTATCTGTTATTTACCTAAGCAAACATCTTTTGTAAAATCAGAAAGGTGAACCAATGCAGTCTTTGACAGACATTTTTGGGATTATTGTCAATATGTCCGTATGTTTTTGGGCTATTATTACCAGTACTATTCTGATTTGTCCAATCGGGGGGGGGGGGGGGGGGCAAGTATTGGTAAGGTGGGAATTATAAATTGACTTACGACCATCATTGAGCCCAAAATTTCTGTTGCTGAGACATTTGTTAAATAAACCTTGCCCCATTTCTTGCCACTGTTGTTAAGTGAATCACTGCGGTTAAGTGAGTAACACAGTTGTTAAGTGAATCTAGCTTCCCCATTGAGTTTGCTTATCAGGGACACTTCAACACTGTGAACTATCATAAAGATAAATCAATTACTAAGCATCTAATTTTTAATCCCATGTCCATGGGGATGCTGCAACAGTTGTAAGCGTGAAAAACGGTCATAACTCATTTTTTCCAGTGCTCTTGTAACTTGGAAGTGTCACTAAATGAACTGTTGTAAAACAAGGACTACCCGCGTCCATGCAAGCATTGGCTGTAATTTGTATCGTTCATTAGTTATTGCTTCTTTGAATGGTGCGGTGGCCTAGAGATGGAGCTCTCGCCTCACAATCAGGAGGCTGTGAGTTCGATCCTAGGTAGAGGCAGATATTTCTCTCTCTGAGCACAATGAGAATATATCTGCTGAAACAATCTCCGCATTGGTGACAGGAAGGGCATCCGGCCAGTAAACAGTCCACTCCATTCAGTTGCCCAAGGCTCTACCCCACAAGGGATTACGGCCATGATGGCAAACCTACGGCATGCATGCCGCAAGTCGCGTGCGGAGCTATATCTGTGGGCACGCGAGCATAGCCCTAGCTCATCTCCAGCGCCCATGCATGTGCCGGCCAGCTTATTTTCGGGCCTTCTGGTCCCACCGGAAGTCGGGAAACAGGCTGTTTCCAGCCTCCAGAGGGCCTCCGGGGGGGATGGGGAAGGCGGCTTTGGCCCTCCCCAGGCTCCAAGAAAGCCTCTGGAGTCTGGAGAGGGCGAAAAAACGAGCCTACTGGGCTCACCGGTAACCTTTTTGCCGTCATGTGCCAAAAGTGGGAGGAGTGGGGGGGGGGGTCGTGCACGCATGCACAGGGGTGCAGGGGGCATTGAATTATGGGTGGGCATGTGCACACGCGACCACCCCACCCCCCGCGCTTTTGGCACGCAACAGCAAAAAGGTTAGCCATCACTGGATTATGGGGTCTTTAAAAGAAGATGATTAGTTATTGCTTCTTTATTTCCCCATACAATTTATGGAACCATGGTTTGCTTAAACAAGGTTTACTGAATTCGCTGTGTCCAACCTGCTATACTGTAGACCACAGATTGCGAACTGCAATAAGTGGTTACACACAGCTCTCAAAGCTAAATCATCCAGATTAAGACATACAATGGATCTACCACTCACCCAGTCAACATGTTTACTCTTAACAGAGTATTTGTCTGAGGACCTTTTAAGGCTATTATTGCTACCACTTTCTAATTCTTTAATTGACTTTGATTGGTTAGCTGCTTTCTGCTTATCAATAATGTAATGGCTCTTTCTTTAAAAAAAAAAAACAACACTCTAAAGCAACATTCTAAAGCTGTGTCCTAGAACCTTTGATTTCCAGATGTTTCACTCACCCCAAAATAGAAAATCTTGACTGTCCTTAGCTGATGAAAAGCATTCTGTGCAATTGTTTTTTTTATTGATTTTCTATGCATTTTCTTCATAAGTGGGTTTTTAAGCAGGATAATGCCTAAAAGTTGTAGATTTACCCTATTCTACTCTATTGCGGCTACCCTTTCTTATGATAAGTCATTCTGAAGAAAAAATGACTATGGAGAATCTCAGTCATCCAGGTCATGGTTTTCCCAAAAAGTTCAGTTCACTTCTGAACTGAAGACGCTTCTTGGATGAGAAGCGAAATGTCTTCAAAAAGATTTCTCTGATGCTAGTTCCATTCAACTAGCATCAAAAGTAACCATTGCTGTCTTCTTTCTATGGACTCTAATCGATCCATTCATGTTATCAAGATATTTTGTGGTAATAAGTTACCCAACTGAATTATGACCCAAAACTACTTTTGATTTGGTCACTCATTGGATGTCTCAGAATTCTAGAATGATATCCCTTTCTCCAATTCCCCATGCAACTCAACTTTTCTTCTGCTTTGGGTATACAAATAATACATGGTATATTGTTCCTTTGCCAGTAAGACAGCTCACACACAAGGAGGAAATGCAAGTAGCAGCTCTGTGGGAAAATCCAAGAATTGCAGAAGTGCAAAAGTTTTGTTGGAAACAAAGATTCTAATGGGGAATTTCTTAAACAGCTCACCGAAGACCCAAATCTTCTATGTAACTCCGATATATTCTGAGACAAAGAATCAAAATACAGATTTCCAGAAATATCATTCTAAAATTTTCAGATCAAGGTAACAGTGATAGAACATACATTTTATGTCACTTCTTGAATGTGACAAAAAAGAATGTGTTGTCAGTGAGTCCTTCTCCAGGAAGGAAAAGATATACTAAGTCAGGGAAGTCTTGTAGACTTCAACTCCCAGAATTCCCCATCCATCCATCCATCCATCCACCCATCCATCCATGCTGCCTGGGGAATTCTGGGAGTTGAAGTCTACAAATCTTCTGGGTTCGCTTCAAGGTTTTGGTCACCACCTTTAGAGCGCTCCATGGCTTAGGTAGGACCTGGTTATTTACGGGACCGCCTACTACCACAAACAGCCTCCCACCGGCTGGTACGCTCCCATAGAGAGGGGCTCCTCTGGGTGCCGTCAGCCAAACAATGTCGACTGGCGGCCCCCAGGGGAAGGGCCTTCTCTGTGGGGGCACCCACTATCTGGAATGAGCTGCCCCCAGAGATACGGAGGATCCCAAATCTACGCACTTTCCGCCGTACTCTTAAGACCTTCCTATTCCAGCAAGCCGGCCTGGCCTAATTTTCTCCCCTGTTTTAAAATTCTTTTAAATCAAAATTTTAATCTGTTTTAAATTATTGGGATTTTTAATTGTCTCGGGCTAAATTATTTAATCTGGTTTTAATTATGTTTCTAACTTTTGTATCTATGTATTTTATTTTGTGCCTGTTCACCGCCCTGAGTCCTTCGGGAGTAGGGCGGTATATAAATTTAATAAAAACAAAACAAACAAAACAAACAAATGTGAAAGTTGCCAAGGTTGGATACCCCTGTACTAAGTGAAGCCATCCAAAAATCTTTACAGGTTAAAAGATATGTCTCCCCCCCCCCCCCCCCCCAAGATCCATAAAAATCAAAGGATAGTTCCAGTGCTGGAAACAATATCAATAAGACTGAAAGTTTCATAAAGAGAATGTTAAGTACTAGCGACTGTATGCTGGAAAAAGAGTGTTAAATACAGGTAACAGAATAACAGACTTGGAAGATCCCTAACTCAGGTAGGAAACCATATATCATTTCAGACAAAGGGTTGTCCAATCTCTTCTTACGGGACCGCCTTCTGCCACCAATTGCTTCCCACCGGCCAGTTCGCTCCCACAGAGAGGGTCTCCTCAGGGTGCCGTCGGCCAGACAATGTCGGCTGGCGACCCCCAGGGTGAGAGCCTTCTCTGTGATGGCGCCTACCCTCCGGAACCATCTACCCCCAGAGATACGAGTGATCTCAGACCTCCGGACTTTTCGTCGGGCCCTTAAAACCTACTTCTTTCAGTTAGCTGGGCTGGCCTGATTTTGTATTTGTTTTTAAAATTGATACTGATTTTAATTGAAATGTTTTAAATTATGGGCCAAACTTTATTTAATTATTTTAAAACTATTTTAACTTTTGTGTACAAATGTTTTATTTTTTGGTTGCTCCCCGCCCTGAGTCCAAAAGGAGAAGGGCGGTATAGAAATTTAAATAATAAATAAATAAATAAATAAATAAATAAATAAATAGCTAGCTTCCCACAACTTCTGGTGGCAAGGCATTCCACTGGCTAATTGTTCTGTCAGAAAATTTCTCCTTACTTCTAGGTTGATTTTCTCCTTGATTAGTTTCTACCCATTGCTACTTATCCTGCCTTCAGGTGCTTTGGAGAATAGCTTGACTCCCTCTTCTTTGGGGCAGCCCTTGAGATATCAGAACACTGCTATCCTGTCACCCCTGGTCCTTCTTTTCATTAGATTAGACCCGTGATGGCGAATCTGTGGCACGCGTGCCAGAGGTGGCACACAGAGTCCTCTCTGTGGGCACGCGCACCATCGTCAGCTGCTTTTCCAATGCACATGCATGTGACGGAACCCGGAAAAGCAGCTGGCCACCCCACACATGTGCACCGGCCAGCTGCTCTCTTCCAGGTTCTGGTGAAAAGGTTAACCATCACTGGACTAGACATATCCAATTCCAGCAACCGTTCTTTATATGTTTTAGCCTCCAGTCCAGTGATGGATGGCTCCCGGTTCGCACCGGTTCACAAGAACTGGTAGTAAAAATTTGTAGTAGTTCGGAGAACTGGTAATAACATTGGCTGGCCACGCCCCCAAACCGGTCCCCAGCCTGGTCATCACTCGCTTACCCTGCCCACCTCATCAGAGGCTTTTTTTTTTTTTTTTACTTTTAAAAGCATTTTTTCTACAACCTCTTTGGCCGAAGAGGCTGGAGGAAACAAAATGCCTTTAAAAGGCTCTGGCGATCCCAGCTGAGTTGCCTGATCGTCAGAGGCTTCTAAAAGCACTTTTTTCTGCAACCTCTTAAGGTTGTAGAAAAAATGCTTTTAAAAGTAAAAAAAAAAAAAAAAGTTGGCCATGCCCACCCAGTCACATTAACCCCCCCACCAAGCCACACCCACTAAATAAACCACACCCACAGAACCAGTAGTAAAAAATTATAGAACCTACCCATGCTCCAGTCCCCTGAAGGTAATCTTCAATTTACAACTATATGTTTAGCAACTATTTGAAGTTACGATGGCGCTGGGGGAAAAAAGGGACTTTACAACCAGTCTTCACGCTTACAACTGTTGTAGCATCCCCATGGTCTCATGATCAATATTTGGGTGCTTGGCAACCAGCATATATTTATGATGCTTGCAACCGGCTGTTTACAATTTTAGCAGACTTCTGACAAGCTGTCAATGGGGGGAAGCTGGATTCAGTTAACAATTGCAGTGGTTCACTTAACAACCATAGCAAAAAAAAAAAAAAAAAGTTACTACTAGCTTTGATTTTCACTGTAACTGTAAGGTTGATCAGGCTGGAGAACAGCAAATGCCCCGCCTCAGCTAGCAAGTGCTGACTTATTATGAACCTGAATTTAGGCTTCCTTGTTCAGCCGTGTTGTTCCTAAAACTAGGAGCTCTGGTAGCTCAGCAGACTAAAGCACTGTTATTAACATCCACTTACATCTGCTGCCTGCAATTACTGCAAGTTCAAATCTCACCAGGCTCAAGGTTGACTCAGCCTTCCGTCCTTTCTAAGGTAGGTAAATTGAGGACCCAGATTATGGGGGCAATAAACTGACTTTGTATAAATATACAAAAGTATGAAGGTTATTGCTTAACGCATTGTAAGCCGCCCTGAGTCTCCGGAGAAGGGCGGCATATAAATCATTTTTTTAAAAAAAAAAAATCCCTAAAAACATGAAAAAAAATGTTTGGTGGGGGAAATATTCAGCTTCAGGCCTATTTATGACCTTCAATGGAATTATTACACAACGTGTGAATCAAAGAGCTCCCGACACTGCAAATATCTCAGTCATTAATGAGTAGCTGCTACTGGCTTGGAAACTGCTCCTAAGGCCCAGGAGGATCTTTTATTTGAGGAAAGAACCAGAAGGTGACAGACTCACATCATCTTCAGTTTTGCCTAATTGCCTTGCGTTGCTGCCCACCTTGATTTCCAAGCCACCAGCTCTCCGAAGAAAAGGACAGATAAATAATAAAGTAAACGTAACGGTGAAAGAAAAAGAGGAGGAGGAGGAGCAGTTTCTTGTTTGGGCTACAAGTGACCCTGAATTCTGGGAAAAACACAAGATAACTACGGCTCACCAGACTAAATCCGGGAACTGCATACAAAACACTCGATAGGTGGGGGGGAAAAAGGAGAAAATTCTTCTAAGGCAGTGTTTCTCAACCTTGGTAGCTTGAAGATGGGTGGACTTCAACTCCCAGAATCCCCCAGCCAGCAGCGCTGGCTGGGGGTTTCTGGGAGTTGAAGTCCACCCATCTTCAAGCTTCCAAGGTTGAGAAACACTGTTCTAAGGAGAATTTAGATGACAGTAGCAGCAGTTAATCCGTGGAATGGCTTGCCTTCAGAAGCTGTGGGCGCTCCAACACTGGAAGTTTTTGAAGAAGATATTGAGCCACCATTTGTTTGAAATGATATAGGGCAGTGAGGGCTAACCTTTTTGCCATCGTGTGCCAAAAGGTGGGGTGGTCCCACGCATGCGACGGCCGTGACTGGGAGGATTTTTCATCAGGTTCGCCTGATTCGCTAGTTGCGGCCCTTTCTGGACTCCTTACGCACAGTCACTCATGCCCTCGTCACCTCCCGCCTGGACTATTGCAACGCTCTCTACATGGGGTTCCCCTTGAGGAGCACCCGGAGGCTCCAGCTGGCGCAGAGTGCGGCCACGCGGGTGGTAACGGGAGCGACATGGCGTTCCCATGTAACACCTCTCCTGCGCGAGCTGCACTGGCTCCCGGTGGTCTTCCGGGTGTGCTTCAAGGTTTTGGTTACCACCTTTCGAGCGCTCCATGGCTTAGGACCTGGTTACTTACGGGACCGCCTACTACCACCAATAGCCTCCCACCGGCCGGTACGCTCTCACAGAGAGGGGCTCCTCCGGGTGCCGTCGGCCAAACAATGTCGACTGGTGGCCCCCAGGAGGAGAGCCTTTTCTGTGGGGGCACCTACTATCTGGAACGAGCTCCCCCCAGAGATACGAAGGATCCCGGATCTGCGCACCTTCCGCCGTGCTCTCAAGACTTTTTTTTATTCCACCAGGAGGGCCTGGCCTAATCTTTTTCCCCTTTTTCTCCTTTAATACGTAAATTTTGAAATGATTGGGGTGCTTTAAATCTGTCTGGGCCAAATTTGTTTAATTCGGTTTTATTCTGTTTTTTTAAATTTTGTATTTATTTATTTTATTGTTTGGCTGTTCACCGCCCTGAGTCCTTCGGGAGTAGGGCGGTATATAAATCAAATAAAGACTAAGACTAAAGACCCATAATTCTATGCCCCTGCCCCCCCCCACATGCACGCGCGACCACCCCCCCCACACACACACACATGCTCCCCTTGCTTTTGGCATGTGATGGCCCGGTGGCCCGGTAGGCCTGTTTTTTTGCCCTCCCCAGGCTCCAGAGGCTTTCTAGGAGCCTGGGGAGGGTGAAAACAGCCTTCCCCACCCCACAGGAGGCCCTCTGGAGGCCGGAAACAGCCCATTTGCCGACTTCCGGTGGGCCCAGAAGGCCCAAAAATCAGCTGAGCTAGGGCAACGCTCACGTGCCCACCAATATGGCTCCACATGCCACCTGCGGCTCGTGTGCCATAGGTTCGCCATCACGGGTATAGGGTTTGCTGCTTTGAGCAGGGGTTGGACTAGAAGACCTCCAAGGTCCCTTCCAACTGTGTTATTCTGCTAAAATGGCTTACGGAGAATGGCTTATGGAGAAAGAGTGCAGAGTGTTTCCATTCTGATGGATTGGTTGAGATGGCAAGATGGTCTTGTGCATGGCATCAAGTCCAAGGGTCGATTGTTTGAGTATACAACCTTTTACATCAACCTCTCCCCCCCACCCCGAAACCAGCCCACCTCTGCGCTCCCCATTAATTAATCTGATGTAACTGATTATTTATGGCTGAGGCTGACAGCCTTTCAGTGCCTCCCATCAGGCTGTGCCACCTCTGCATCGGAGGTTAATTAAGCCATAGCAAACAATATTCCAAACCCCTCTGCCTCTGTTTTCCTTCTTTGCAGCCCCAAAGGTGACTCCCAAACTCCCCGGCACTAAAAGTCCCATGGGGCAGGGGGTGGGGGGCAAGCAGGAAAACAAAACGATCTGTGGGGTCCTTGAGCTCTCTGGGCTTGTTTGCTTAGCAGATGTTTTCATTGCCCAACTAGGTAACATCATCAGTATATACGTTGCAATGTAATATAATATCATTATTTGCAAAAGCAAAATCCATGCACAGCAGAGCAGACCATAGAAACGGGGAGGCTGCATATGATTTACCTTATATAGTGGTTCATAGACTGATGATATTACCTAGTGTGGGTCTGCAAGAAAACCCCCAAAGCTCAGAGAGCACCAAGGATCCCACAGTCCTCCTCCTCCTCTCCACAAACCCCACTCCTTACCAGCACTGATGATGTTACTTAGTTGGGTCATGAAAGGTCTGTAAAAAAACAGCCAAGCTCAAAGAGCACAGAGGATCCCACAGTTCTCCTCCTCCTCTCCACAAACCCCACTCCCTACCAGCACTGATGATGTTATTTAGTTGGGTCATGAAAGGTCTGTAAGAAAACAACCAAGCTCAGAGAGCACCGAGGACCCCCTAATTTTAACCCTGAGCTACCAATGCTCTCCTCTATGGAAA